>JASDDO010000010.1:231038063-231638063 GCA_030015575.1 Agapanthus africanus
TGCAATGGTAGGATTAAATGATGGGACGCATTAAAAGTACTAATGCAAGAATATCACGCATTAAAAGAACTAATGCAAGATAATAAACCAAGTTAAAGTCGTTGGAACACTTTCGAAAAACCACTCGGTTCTTTTCAAAACCAACTTTTAAGTGCGGAGTTTGAGCCACTCCTTTTAAAAGCTATCTCGTTCCATCGACCAAATCAAGTTCACTACGTTCACAATTTCGCCAAAACCATCCGTAGCCCTCCGTCGTTTCACATGAATAGTCAATAGTATTCAAGCTGTGTTTGTTGGCCAAAGTCAAGGCATAGTGATTGGTAGCTATTGGGTATTCATGTGCAGCATAGATAGATGCGTTGGTTTGGAACAGTCGTACTGCCATGTTGGCCAAAGTCAAGGGTGGGTACGGGTGGATTCAAATTAACCTGGAGAACGACGGGTAGAACTTGACATGTGACTTATGATTTGTTGGCCAAAGTCAAGGTCATAAGAGCATGGGGCAAAAATCCACATCGGGAGTTTCATAAGTACTGAAACTTGCTAGATTTGCATACCATTTGGAGTGTGGTGATTCTGGTAGGATTCCTTCAGTTTCGTCACGCGATGATATTTGGATCCCGATCCTACTGTGAGTATATGCTACTCCTCGGGAAATTTCTCACTTAACGATCAATGCTATAAACCTAGTAGGTGCCTAGAAAGGTGTTAGCGGGGCTACGCCCCCAGGGAAAAGAGGTTCTTTAATTAAGGAACTTCGCGAAAGCGTTGGAAAACCTCCCTCGAAGTACCGACACCAGCCTGGCCGACTGGTTAAGCAAGTATTGTACGGTGGGATTGATCCTGACTAATTCTTCCTTTATGGTTTGAGGAGGGATTCGAGAAACAGTGGGAGCCATCCTGTTTAGACAAATTAAAAACCACTCTAAACTTGCAAGAGCATCATGCTGAGTGTTTCTTCTTCTCTCTCCTAATTGCAGCGACCAATCAACATGACTGGACTTAAGTTACTCCTAGATAAAAACAAGTTGACAGGGCCAAACTACAAAGATTGGCTCAGGAATGTCAAGATAGCAATCACTTATGACAAGCTGGGGTATCTTCTTACCACCAAAGCTCCCCCTGTCCCTGGTCCAACTTCCAGCGTCGCGGATAAGGAAATCCGCAAGACTTGGGAGATTGATAGCGCGAAGGCCAAGTGCCTCCTGCTTGCCTCGATGGACAACGAACATCAGAGGAGGCATGAGAATATGGACATGGAGTCCATATTGCTTCATACAAAAGAACTGTATGGAGAGCAATCACGTATCGCAAGATACGAAGCGTCGAAAAAGTTGTTTTCGACAAGAATGGCCGCCGGATCATCAGTAGCCGAGCACGTGCTAAAGATGATCGGCTACATTGAGGAGCTCGCTGACCTAGGGATCACATTGGAGAGTGAGCTATATACGGATATAGTTCTCCAGTCCCTTCCTTCCACTTACGCCCAGTTTATAATGAATTTCAACCTACAAGAAAAGGAGGTTGAACTTTCAGAGCTCCTCAACCTGCTGAGGAGCGCAGAGGGCACCCTACAGAAAGGTAGGGAAACATCCACTTTGTTTGTAGGAGGATCATCTTCTTCTAGGTCCAAGGCGAAAGCCAAGGGAAAGAAGAAGAAAGCCCCCGCCAAACCAAGGGGCGGTGTTAGTAAAGTGGATACGAAGGGAAAAGGTAAAGCAACAAAGATAGCGGGGAAGCTTGTGGATAAGGAAGAATGCTTCTTTTGTCATAAGAAAGGACACTGGAAGAATGATTGCAGGGCCTGGAAGGCCAGAGCACAGGAATTGAAGCAGGTTGCAGCTTCAGCTTCAGGTGTGTATGTTATTGAAAACTGTCTTTCTATAAACTCTACTTCCTGGGTATTGGATACCGGATCAGGATCTCATATCTGTAATTCTTTGCAGGCGTTGAGAAACCGTAGTGTTTTGAAAGCTGGTGACATGACCCTCAGAGTTGCAAACGGAGCTAGCATGGATGCTAAAGCCGTGGGGGACTATCACCTGGGAATGTCAGATGGACATGTTTTGGTTTTGCGTAATTGCTTTTTTGTACCCAACGCAACTTGTAATATCATTTCTGTATCTTTAGTTTTTAAAGAAGGTTATGAATTTGCGTTTGTAAGTAATGTTGTAAACATTCGCCTTAATCAAGTTTTGATTGGGTCAGGTACTTTGAGTAATGGTATATACGTATTAAACCAACCACAGATTTTTAATGTCCAGAATACACACAAAAGAAAGTCTCCAGAAATAAACCAGACTTTCTTATGGCATTGTAGATTGGGTCACATCAATGAGAGAAGGTTGACGAAGTTACATACAGAAGGGTATTTGAATGCGTTCGAATATCAGTCGTATGCCACTTGTCAATCCTGTCTCAAGGGAAAGATGACAAAGACTCCGTTTACTGGACATGGAGAAAGAGCGAGCGAGCTCTTGGGACTCGTACACAGTGACGTGTGCGGTCCAATGTCTACACATGCCCGAAGCGGACATTCTTACTTCATTACTTTTACGGATGACTTCTCAAGGTACGGTTATGTCTTCTTAATGAAACATAAGTCCGAAGCCTTTGGAAAATTCCAGGAGTATAAGAATGAAGTAGAGAAACAGACCGGCAAAAGTATTAAGATTCTAAGATCGGATCGAGGTGGAGAATACTTAAGTGCCGAGTTCCTGGACTATTTAAAAGAGAACGGAATTCTCTCTCAGCTTACTCCTCCATACACCCCGCAACATAACGGTGTATCGGAGAGACGGAACCGCACCCTATTGGATATGGTGCGGTCCATGATGAGTAACGCTGAGTTGCCGCGATCATTCTGGGGAT
Source organism: Agapanthus africanus (assembly GCA_030015575.1). Lineage (NCBI taxonomy): Eukaryota > Viridiplantae > Streptophyta > Magnoliopsida > Asparagales > Amaryllidaceae > Agapanthus > Agapanthus africanus. The sequence continues at coordinate 231,040,935 of JASDDO010000010.1, forward strand.
ATGCGCTAGAATCAGCCGCATACCTTTTGAACCGAGTTCCGACTAAGACTGTGCCTTCCACACCATATGAAATGTGGTGTGGGAAGAAACCCTATCTTAAGCACATTAAGACATGGGGATGTCCGGCTTTTGTCAAAAAGCAGCATGCGGACAAGCTCGAGGCACGCTCAGTACAGTGCAAGTTTGTGGGGTATCCAAAGAACTCAAAAGGATATTTCTTCTACTGTGAAGAGGAACAAAAAGTTCTTGTTTCTCGTCATGCCTACTTCTTGGAAACTGAGTTTTTGGAAAACCAGATAAGTGGGAGCACAGTAGAACTGGAAGAAGTTCCAGAACCACAGACTGTTACTGAAAGTTTGGTGGAACCAGAGGGTTCAACAGAACAGGACATTCCTACGCCGCTCCGCAGAAGTAGTAGGCAGTCTCATCCGCCCGAGAGATACTACGGTTTTCTCATAGACGGGGATAGAGAGGATTGCATCATAGATTATGATGAGCCTACTAGCTTCCAGCAGGCCGTTCAGAGCGTTGACTCAGTGAAATGGCTGGATGCAATGCGGACCGAAATGGAGTCCATGTACACCAACAAGGTATGGACGTTGGACATTGCTCCAGACGGGGTAAAACCCGTAGGATGCAAGTGGATCTTCAAAAGGAAGATTGGTGTAGATGGACAGGTTGAGACCTATAAAGCTAGGCTGGTAGCAAAGGGTTTTCGTCAAAGACCTGGCTTGGACTATGACGAAACCTTTTCTCCAGTAGCCATGCTGAAATCCATTCGGATCCTTCTTGCCATCGCTGCCTTCCACGATTATGAGATCTGGCAAATGGACGTAAAGACAGCTTTTCTAAATGGAAATTTAGAGGAGTGTGTCTATATGGACCAGCCAGAGGGCTTCATTCAGAGTGGGAGCAGCGGAAAGGTGTGCAAGTTGCTTAAGTCCATCTATGGACTAAAGCAGGCATCGCGGAGTTGGAACATCTGCTTTGATGAGACGGTCAAAGAATTTGGCTTTATCAAAAATCCAGATGAACCATGCATCTATAGTAGATTTGTAGCGAGAACTGTAGTATTCCTCGTTTTATACGTGGATGACATTCTCTTAATAGGAAATGACATTCCTATGCTACAATCTGTCAAGGGGTTCTTGTCACACAGGTTCTCCATGAAAGACCTGGGTGATGCCTCATACATCCTGGGGATCCGGATCCATCGTGATAGATCCAAGAGGATATTGGGACTTTCTCAGTCCAGGTACATCGACACCATAGTGAAGAGATTCAGTATGGAAGATTCCAAGCGCGGTAACCTACCGGCTTGTCACGGGATCACCCTCTCTAAAGAGATGTCTCCCAAGACTGATTTGGAGAGGGATCGCATGTCTATTATACCCTACGCTTCTGCGGTAGGCTCTATAATGTATGCGATGTTATGTACCAGACCGGATGTAGCTTATGCACTGAGTGTGGTAAGCCGGTATCAGTCAAACCCTGGGGAGAAACACTGGATAGCGGTAAAGAACATTCTCAAGTACCTAAGAAGGACTAAGGAGATGTTCTTGGTGTATGGCGGAAAAGACCTCCAGATCGAGGCCTTTGCTGACTCCAGCTTCCAGAGTGACAAGGATGATTCCAAGTCCATGTCGGGCTTTGTCTTTACCCTCAATGGAGGGGCGGTGTGTTGGAAGAGTTCCAAACAGGAAACCGTTGCAGACTCGACGATGGAAGCGGAATACATCGCTGCATCTGATGCCGCAAAAGAAGCTGTCTGGATGAGGAAGTTCTTGAAAGAACTTCAGGTGGTTCCGTCCATTGTTGATCCAATACCTCTGTATTGCGATAACAATGGGGCTATAGCTTTAGCGAAGGAACCCAGGTCCCATCAGAGATCCAGGCACATCTTGAGGCGGTATCACCTGATCAGGGAGATCGTGGATCGCAAGGAGATCGAGGTTCGGAGAGTTGCTTCAGAAGACAACACTGCAGATCCATTCACCAAGGCCCTGCCCCAGACTCAGTTCGAGCGGCTGATCGAGATGATAGGTCTTCGATACGCCAGTACATGGCCTTAGTGCAAGTGGGAGATTGTTAGTGTATATGCCCTAGAGGCCATTACTGTATCATACTAGTTTGTATATTACTTAATGGATGCTTGGGATATTCACCTTGTATATACAATCTTGCTCAAAATAGTAGTATGCTACTTGGTTTGTCTCTACTTCAATGTGTACTTGTGTTTATTTTACTATATCACTTATACGCATTAGTGGAGCCCTTAGGATCTTTGCTTGATTACCAGCGTTGTGATGGCAGTCACACTAGTGGGGGCTGGGTAATCTATAAGCACATCCTTATACAGGTCCCTAGTCGCAAGACTATCGAGATAGGGCATCGATACTCCGGAGTAGACTAGCGTATGCGCTTCTCATCCCAGTGTGGGAGATGGTCTGTCCCACAGCCATCAGTACGTCGTACTGGAGATAGTATACGGGTGCTCGTTGGGTTACGAGTACACTGGACAGGACTCGTCGGGAACTGACAGGTTGGTATTATACCTATCGTCAGTCATCAGTTCCCAGGTGACATGAGTACAGCTTAGTCCGCTGACTTGACACTGGCACTTCGCCTCGAGTGTGTTCCCACTGCACTTTGATCACTACCCTACCACGGCTCAAAGGAGTCGTGCAAACAGGTGGTGGTTGGGTGCAGTCCCGAAGCACTTGGAGGCAGTGACGGTTAGACAGGATTCGTCTCTCCCGGTATTGGGGGTTGACATCGCGCTGTGTCTAGGAGAGCCATTACACGAGTAGTCCCTGGCCAGGGCAAACGAGATATACTGGTAGGTTTCCAGTGTTATCTCAGGGTGTTTTGGGCTTCGCTCCGGCACGACTTGTACCGCTATTGGGGGACTGACGTTTACCGCCCCCTAGGCCCGCCATGCGATGTATCAGACGAACAGACCGGACTGTACGGAGAATGTCACATTCAGACTCAGTAGGAGTACAGATGAGGTTTCACCTCGTCAGCCTTCTTGTCGGCATCTACCTGGGGACCGTTACGCACAGCTAGTGCCACTTGCGGTCTGTGGTTAAACCCACTGCCAGCGTAGTGTCGAGTCTTTAGAGTCCCACACAGAGGGTATTCGCCTCTGGGCAAAACAGAGTAGAGGTCGCATGGTTTTGCGACAGGGTTCGTTCTCATCCGCGCACTTGTGCACGTTTGGAGTCCGGACGGATTATACTGGCAGGCTCTGGTTTGAGCCAGATACTGGTATATGTTTTTGGGGTTGCTTTTATATCTTGGTATTCTTGTTCCTCGGAACGAGAATGCAGGTGTGTATGCACAGTTGCTTGAGGCGGAGAATGAGGTTTTTCATTAGGGTTTCGGAACGGGTGCGTATGCACAATTAACAGTCTTCATTTTCCAAACCCTAATGGATTTATATATTATCTATTAATAATAATAATTAAATGAGAATTATGTTATGGTTGTTTTTGTTGACTTGTTGACCTTGGTTGACTTGTTGACCATTGACCACTTTCATGCCTTGAAAGTCTTCCTTGATTCATGCTTATTTTTTATTAAATGAAGCATGGTTGTGGTCATTCAAAAATTACCATCAACTATTCTTATTTCAATTATTATCATTTAGATAATTCATTTCTTTTGCAATATGGTTGCAAGAAAGAAATAATTGAGCTCATTCTATCATAACCTCTCTCTCTCCTCATTTTCATCTTCTTCTTCCTCTTGAAAAGAGAAACCTTCTCATGTGTTGAGAATCATTCTCTTTAGAAAGAAAAGCAAACCCTAATCTATCTCTACTCAATCTAGGATGAAGGTTTAGCAAACCGGAAACCCTAGTTCACTCAAAGATCGAGGAAGAGCCCAAAGTCGAACCTTCGAGGTGGATCCATCTTCGACGGGAGAAGGCGACGTAAAGAGAACCATCAACCTCTACAAGGTTTGAAGAAGAAGGAGTTCAAGTTTAGGTATAACCATCTTCCATAGTAGCTAACTCCTTTCAGTGTATTTGCTAGTTTAGTTTAGACAACGATCCCGACCATGCATAGTCCATGTTGCCTCTTGCCCTAAAAATTTGATTTTTATACCGTTTCCGCCTCCCCGTAAGAACCGGGGGTGGCAACGTGGACTTACAGTTTCCTCGCTAGAACGAGGTCTGGAGGCGTTCGTTAAACAATCGAAACAATCTACCGCAAACATCCAGTCTTCTATTCAGTCTTTGGTGCAACACACTGCTGCACACGGGCAAAGCATCAAGAACATCGAAGCCCAGATTGCACAGCTGAATGCAGTGTTAAGCGAGCGAGAAAAGGGGAAGCTTCCATCCCAACCACTCCCAAATCCTGGTCACCAACATAATGTACATGTTGCTCTTGAACAACAGAACCATAATGTGAGTGACATGACCACATTGAGATCAGGAAGAATGTTGAACAACAACATCGGCACAACAATTGAGGAAAATGACACCCCGGCCGCTTCGTCTTCTTCTTCTCCCCACTCATCTTCTGAGCCTATTCTTCATTCTTCTGCTCTGAAGGACCCACATCTCACTCCACGAAAACTCCGGCTCTGGGATCCATTCCAACTCCACAATCTCCTCCACAAACATTAGACTCAACCAATTTCAAAAACGTTCCATTTCCAAACCGGTTGAGGTCCAATAAACCAAATCCACAAATGGAGAAGATTATGGAGTTGTTTAAGCAGGTTAACATCAACATTCCCGTTTAGATGCTGTCCAACAAGTCCCTTCCTACGCAAAAATCTTAAAAGACTTGTGCACGAAAAAGAGGAAATCTCAGGTACCCAAGAAAGTTTTCTTAGCTAGTGCTGTGAGTGATGCTCTTACCAATGTTTACCTCAAAAAAGGAAGGACCCTGGCTGTCCTACGATTTCTATAACCATTGGGGATAAGAACATCAACCGCGCACTTTTGGATCTTGGTGCCAGTGTTAACCTGCTTCCGTACTCAGTATATGAGCAATTAGGTGTAAGAGAGCTGAAACCGACACACTGTACTCTCCAAATGGCCGACCGATCGATCACCCATCCTAGGGGTGAGCTAGAGGATGTGTTAATCAAGGTTGGGGACTTCATATTCCCCGTTGACTTCATTGTTTTAGACACACAGCCTGTAGCTAACCCCCGGAATCAAATTCCGGTTATACTCGGTCGCCCATTCCTTACAACCTCAAATGCTGTGATCAATTGTCGAAATGGTTCGATGAACCTATCTTTTGGAAACATAACAATTGAACTCAACATTTTTATGTAGGGGAATCAGCCCTTCGAACCTAATGCTCATATACTAGACGTTTGTTCAATCCAGGAGATCACCCAAGAGGACTACGAATTCGAGGAGTTTTTGTTCGATCACAGCAATCTTGACGCCACTAGTGCGTCCCTCTTTGAACCTAGTACTCCTTCTGCGCCCGATAATGACTACGAGTGTTCTACTTTCTTGAACGATCTTGGCCAGTCACCACCCGAGTTTGAATCCTTCGAATTTCCGGATGAGTTACCTGAACCATCCAACTCGGTCGCTTACACTCATTTTGAACCTCTGCTGTAATCCTTTGAGTTCGAGACCTTTTCACCATTCTTGCCTTCAATCGTTTCACCTCCAACGCTCGAACTCAAGCCATTGCCGTCTCACCTTAAGTACGCTTACTTGGGTGAGAACGAGACCCTTCCTGTTATCATCTCGGCTTCTCTAGATCCAGAGCAAGAGAAAGCCCTTCTTACGGTCTTGCACAGCAATAGGAAGGCCTTTGGCTGGTCAATGGCGGACATCAAGGGGATTAGTCCCCTAATCGTTGAACATCACATTCATCTAATGGATGATGCCAAACCAGCCAGGGATCCACAAAGGCGACTCAACCCAGTCATGAAGGATGCTGTAAAAAAGGAGATCGTAAAGTGTCTGGATAGTGGTATCATTTACCCTATCTCTGATAACCAGTGGGTTGGCCCGATTCATGTTGTCCCCAAGAAGTCGGGCATAACGGTCATAACCAATGAGGCGAACGAGTTAATCCCTACTCGTACCCAGACTCGGTGGCGAGTATGCATCGATTATAGAAAACTCAATGCCGTAACGCGGAAAGACCATTTCCCGCTACCTTTCATTGACCAGATGCTTGAACGATTGGCTGGACACGAGTATTACTGCTTTCTTGATGGCTACTCTGGCTATAATCAGATTCCCATCGCCGAAAAAGACCAGGACAAGACCACATTCACTTGTCCTTTCGGCACGTTTGCATATCGTCGCATGCCCTTTGGGTTATGCAATGCTCCCGCTACCTTCCAGCGGTGTATGATGGGAATCTTCTGAGACCTGGTAGAGAAATTCTGGGAGATCTTCATAGATGATTTCTTCATTTTCGGCGATTCCTTTGATGAGTGTTTGCTGCATCTCGACGCTGTCATTAACCGGTGTAAGGATAAGAACCTCACTTTAAATTGGGAGAAGTGCCACTTCATGGTGCGCGAAGGTATTGTCTTAGGACATATCATCTCGAAAAATGGCATTGAGGTAGATAAAGCGAAGATTGAAGTCATTTCCAATCTCCCTCCTCCCAGATGCGTCAGAGAAATCCGAGCCTTCCTTAGCCATTCCGGTTTCTATAAATTGACCAAGAAGAGACGTAAGGTGACTCTCCGAGTACCTACGGATGTTAGGGATAAGCGTAAGACTCAAATGTCTACCTGCGCGAACTTTATTCATCAGAAAGATGCAGTTCATCAAGGACTTTAGCAAGATTGCTAGGCCCTTGACTCTTTTGCTGGCCAAGGACACGACATTCGACTTCAACTCGAGCTGTGTGACGGTGTTCGAGTCATTAAAAATCTCACTCACTTCTGCTCCCGTTCTTTCTTCTCCTGACTGGACGCACCCATTTGAGATTATGTACGATGCATCCGACTTTGCCATCGGTGCTGTCCTTGGACAACACATCAACAACTTGCCGCACGTAATCTATTATGCTAGCCGAACCCTAAACGACGCCCAACTGAACTACACAACAACCAAGAAGGAATTCTTGGATGTTGTATTTGCTTTCGAAAAGTTCAAGCTCTACCTCATCGGCTCTCCAGTAATCTTCTACACGGACCATTCTGCTCTACACCATCTTTTTGCAAAAAAGGATGCAAAATCTCGGCTGATACGTTGGATCCTCTTCCTTCAAGAGTTTTACCTTATCATCAAGGACAAAAGAGGATGTGAAAACGTAGTGGCCGACCATCTCTCACGACTTCCTTCTTCGCCGTCGCTTCAAATTCCGACCAACGACGTTTTTCTGGATGAACAGCTCTTGACAGTATCTTGCGAACCCTGGTTCACAGATATTGTGAACTATTTGGCCACAGGATTACTACCGACTGAATGGTCAAGTCAGGACAGGCTTCGATTCTTATCCCACGTAAAACACTTTTACTGGGACGAACCCTATCTGTTCAAGTACTGTCCCGACCAGATTATTTGTCGGTGTGTCCCTGACAATGAATTCAAGAGTGTGCTGTCATTTTGCCACGATCAATCATGTGGCGGGCATTTTGGCCCCAGAAAGACAGCCGAGAAGATCTTGCAGTGTGGTTTCTACTGGCCATAACTCTTCAAAGACGCTCATGACTACTGCAAGACTTGCTCCCGGTTCCAACACTTGGGCCGGATATCCAGGAGAAACGAGATGCCGCTCCAACCAATCTTGGTTGTGGAGATTTTCGATGTTTGGGGGATTGATTTTATGGGGCCATTTCACAGCTCTTTTAGGAACTTGTACATCCTTCTCGCTGTTGATTATGTCTCTAAGTGGGTCGAGGCTGTGCCCAGCCAGACTAACGACAACAAGGTTGTCGTTAGATTTCCTAAGGAAAACATTTTCTCCCGGTTTGGGCACACCCGAGCAATCATTAGCGACAATGGAACTCATTTCTGTAATAAGACTTTCGAGGCCTTGATGCGGAAATATTCCATTAATCATAAGATATCTACGCCCTACCACCCCCAAACATGTGGGCAGGCCGAAGTTTCAAATCGGCAAATCAAGCAGATATTGGAGAAGACGGTTTCCAAGAACCGTAAGGATTGGTCTCTAAAACTCACTGATGCCCTTTGGGCATTAAAAACCGCTTATAAGACCGATCTTGGCATGTCTCCTTATCGGCTTGTTTACGGAAAGGCTTGCAACCTTCCTGTGGAAATAGAGCATCGCGTATTTTAGGCGATAAAGGAGCTGAATCTGTCTCTCGAAGATGCGGGCAGTCATCGGAAACTGCAGTTGAACGAATTGAGCGTGCTTCGGGATGAGGCTTACGAAAACGCGGTTGTCGTTAAGAACCGAACGAAGGTGTTTCACTATAAACACCTTTCGCGCAAAACTTTCGCACCTGGTCAACAGGTACTCCTTTACGACACCCGGCTACATTTCCATCCAAGAAAGCTCAGATCTCGCTGGAAAGGGCCATTTTTTGTGCGGAATGTGTATCCGCAAGGCGCTCTGGATTTGGAGGATCCATAGGACGGTTCATTTTTCAAAGTAAACGGACACAGACTGAAACCGTACCTTAGCGCCGAACCAACAGAGGTGCTCCTGGTCTTACAGGAGCCGGTTTACCCTGCATAATCTTCATCTGCCTACCACCAAACTTCGGTTATCCAGCCAAAACAGTGGACACCGTTTCAAATAAGTTTGGGGGTATGTATATACCATTTTGTATATATATGTGGATATTCTGGTCCGGTGCATATCCATTTTTAACTATTTTCTTTTAAAAAAAATGTGTATATCTAAACGACAATTTTGACCCTTCAATAATTCTTTCATGCAATGACAGTGAGGACACTGTCCAGTTTAAGTTTGGGGGTACGCTCGGTACGCATTTCTAACCTTCGCATTCATATGTATATTTTGCATCTGCATACTAAAATCCAAAAAAATCAGAAAATTTTCTAAAAACACAAAAGCTTTTTCGTCAAGTTAGCTAGTGGGAGAACTCATATTCAACATTTCGACGGTTTTGTTTAAGAAGATAAGAAAAACTAAATCTTATTTTTAGATTTTGAAAACCTGAAAGATAACTCTCCTTTGAAGTTAACTATAGTTGATATACGTCTTTACATCACACTACACGTGTCGTGAGTTTTGAAAATTAGATGATAAGTCTATTATGTCTGAAAACTTTTAAATGGATAAATTATTTTCTGAGGATCAAATAGGTTTGTTCTGAAATAAGTAATATCAAGAATGTAAGTGCACGGCGGCGCCCTGGCCGTCAATCCGACGCCGGAATGCGGAAACGAAACTTTTTACGTACTTGTAAACCGGCACCACCGCGCACAAAAATCCCGGATCGAGCCATTAATCTAGTCCTAGCTAACAAGAGAAGGGGTAGAGAGATATACCGAGCGATCCGTGTCCTTCGGTCTTCTCGTCGTCGCCGTGATCTCCCCGCGGAATCTCCGGTCTTCATCTCCTCGCCGGAAGGGCACCACGTCGCCGGCTTCTTTTACGGACTCCCACCTCTGGACCGAGGCAACTCGGGCACGAAGTTGGCGAGCCGACGTGCCCATGAATTGCTGTAGAATGTAGTGTAGTGCTATGTCTCAATGGGGTTGAAGTTGCCAAGGTTTTGGTGGCGGAAAAAGATGATAGCTTTTTGTGGATCAACTTGGGAATTTTGTAGCATGAAAAGAGGAAAAATTCCCGCGTCAAAATTGGGCAGCCCCCTCCCTCTATGGCCGGCCCCCATGGTGGTGAGTGAGAAAAATGGAGTGAATCAATCAAAGAGAGTGAACCCCAACATAATGCAAGAGAGAGAAATGTTTATCATGATCAACCATGATTACAAAACCAAGTCCAACACTTATACACCCATCATCAAAAGTCATGCCATGATTAAGTCAAGAAGTCAATAGAGGCTAAACTATCATGAACAAAAGAAAGTCAAGGGTAGGAGAAACATCATGATACAACAATATGCAAAGACCACCCTCCACAATGCTTATTTGCATATTTGCAAATAAGCCATCCTCCACCAAACTTCAACCAATGAAAGATACAAAGAAAAATGGCCGAAACGGAAAGCAAACTGGCAACTTCATAAAACTGATCCCGTAATAAATTACAGGAAAACCCCGCTACTGTATATACATACCCGCATTTGTAGTCCTACCGAAATACAAATGCAATGAGACAAAATCTACACTGTACTATACTGGGATCCGGCTTAAACCAAAGCCTGCTAGTATTAACCGTCCGATCCTGATCCGTGCAATGCCGCACGTATCTGATCGAACCCTGCCATATCTCCATACGGCCTCTACATTGTTTCGCCCGAAACTAGAGAAACTGGTCTGTAGGGGACTCTAAAGACTCGTCAATACTTTGGTTGTGGATTTAACCACTAGCACGTCAGAGGTATTAGCCTATACGTAACGGGCTACCAGGTATTGACCAAAAGGGACGTCGATGAGCGAACTCATCCTGACACCATACTAAGCCTGTCAGTGACAATATCCGTACAGTTCGGTCCGTTCGTCTATGAGCATCGCATGGCGGGCCTAGGGGGTTGGTAAAAGTCAGACCCCCAAAAGCGGTACAAGTCGTGTCGGAGTGTAGCCCAGAACACCCTGAGATACTACTGGAATACCTACCAGTAAATCTCCTGCCTCGGCCGAGGGCTTTGTGTAATGGCTCTCCTAGACACAGCGCGACCTCACCATCAATACCGGGAGAGACGAACCCCTGCAGATCCGCTCACTGCCTCCATGTGGCTCGGGACTGTACCTAAGTAAAACCTGTTTGCACATCTCCTTTGAGCGTAGTAGGGTAGTAATCAAAGTACAGTGGGAACTCACACGAGACAAATGACGATCCTCAGGTCGATGAACTAACCTGTACACATGTTACCAGGGAACTTCTATCTGACGTCAGGTATAAGACCGACTAGCATGTTCCCGGCAAGTCCTGTCCGGTGTACTCATAACCCAATGAGCACCTGTATACATTTTAAGTGAACCAACTGACACCAGTGGCTTGTGAGACCGGCCACCGCCCCTCGTCGGGGTCTCGACTGTATACACGAGTCTACTCTGGAGTATCGATGCCCTATCTCGAAACTCCCACGACTAGGGACCTTTTAAGGATGTGCTTATAGACTTCCAGCTCTCACGTATATGATCGCCCTCATGCTGCTGGCAGTCAAGCAAGAATCCTAGGGGCTCTATCAACGTGTAATAGCGCCCTTTCAGGTCACCTAAAACAGTACACGATGATAAAGATAAACCAGATAGCATACTATCATCTTGAGTAAGACTGTCCTACCGGAATAGGTCCTCCCTCAATCATTGCAATCTCGTGCCTGTGATCCAATAATTGACTCTGAGGGCACTATCTCCAACAATCTCCCACTTGCACTCAATGCTAATTATTGCGATGTCGCATACTCACAGCCCGTGTGATACCGAACACCCAACTCCTCTACTAGTCAGTCTCACAAAACTCGTTTGCGAAACTATTGCGTTCGAGGAATAGCCTCAGTGAGTGGATCCGCTCTAATGGTTTTTTCTATGTCTCTCTTTATCTCAAGTTCGCGGAGAATGCCATCTCCCGAATTGAGCAATACCTGTCTTAGAATATGTCTGGATGTCTGATGGGACCTAGGTCATAATGAACTCCAAATCCAAACATCTTAGACTATATCGTCAACTGAAATTAATCAGTATCCTGCGCCATGCCTCCCTCGGTATCGCCTTGGACCACCTGTCCAAAATACTGCCCCTCGTCAGAAGGAAAACTATAACTCTGACAACCTCCCTGTCATCCAGGTCACCTTGGAAGCCTGGAGTGATAAATGTCTCCTAAATGAGGCTGTTGTTATCATATCCCTAGAATATGCACTTATGTTCTAAAACTTCTTCCGACTGTTTCTCCAGGATTGGATCAATGTCAACTTACTGCATCTAGTGCAAAAACAACATCTGGTGTGGTACTTGACATCTCATGATTGACTCAATTGCTTAAGCAAGTGATCTGCCAATCATGCACATCCCTCTCCCCTTTAGTCTGTAAGACACCTTTAGAGAGGGTGACTCCATAACCTGCAGGTACACCACCATGCCAGGAGTCGTCCATTCTAAAGTACCTCTATAATGCTGTCTAAGTACCCTGATTGGGAAACTATCCAAATCTAGATCTAAAACCATAGATCCAGTAACCAGAATGTCTGATTTAATATCCAATTCCTTTGTGGAGAAACCACTGTGTGACAACCAAAGTATAACCGATCGTAGTATAGGAATATCACTTCCTACTCTCTGTATGTCATCCAAATACCAGGCGATCACACCCTACTACCTTCTTAACAGATCCATCCCCTATTCTAATGAAGTCAAACCTATGACTGTCACATCAGAAATAGATGATCTATCTCCGCTACATCTGCTTTAGTCTATAAATAGACATAAGCCATCTGTCCACCAATTCTTCCGCTGCTCTCACTGACTAAGACAACCCTCTGGCAGAGTCATATAGACGTACACTTCTAAAGCTAGTTTTGAACGACGCTATACTCATCCTCCTGCCGGGTCTCACGGTCTGGAACAACAGCAATGGCAAGTCTGGGTAAACAAGAACCTCCCTGTCACCGTCCTTGAGGCTAGGTTACCCACCGTATCTGCGGAGTGGCCAATGGAATGTCAAAGGAGATTGAATGTTTAGGTTCTTATCAAATCTTCAGTAATCGTTTGCGGTTCTGGAATCACTTCCATTTCTACCATACTCCCACTACTGTTTTCTGAAAAATCCATTTTACTTAAAACTGTGGCGAGTCTAGAACAATATCACTATTGATCTTCCAGATGGTAGAAAGTCAACCCTCGTCATAGCCTGGGTCAACCCACAAACAGCCATTACAGAAACATGTCTTGAGTTATCCAGAGTCTGGTTTTAAGCATAATCCGGACAACTCCCCGTACCTTAACATTGTTAAGATATGAACTGTTCTATATCCAATATAGAACCAGAGGCACTGATTTAATTGAACCAGATTCAAATCATGCAGCTGTCTCCAGTGCATGTCAACTAAATGGAGAGAGGCCGATCAGCATTACTCAACTTAGGAGTGCTTCCAATTATGAGTAATCTGAAAGAGAAGCAAGTTCTCTTAATCATTACTATCAACTGAATACCATACATAAGTATCTATATCTTCGATCACCTGGAAGAATCCCGATACTTGCAATACCTGGTTCTCTACTTTATTCATATACCTATAACTTCTCAAAATTCGGACCCTGTGTTTCCACGAAACACCTGTCTAAAAACTAAAGAAGTCATAAGTAAACTGAATATAGTACGAGGACCATCCCCTCTATCCTAATGGACACTGGACAACATACATTATTCTGTATAAGTCCCTTGAGTCCAATAACTCACTCCTTGTGTGTAGCAGGTTGAAAATTGTACTTATGGTTTAGAAGAATTACACCGCTGTTTAATACTCCTTACCAAACCATCCACTGATATAGGTAAATGTCATAGACATAATTTCAAAAAAGTATATCTCACTCTATGAAAATAGACATATAGATATATCAATTTGAAATTGGTGCATAACAGCGGATATTCAAAACCAAATATTTGTCGTCCGGCAAACAGCCCAGGCGATTTCCTCAAATATCACTGATTACAACGAATCCCGATATAATGAGGATAATCACCCAATTCCCAATAACTTACTCCCACCCATCATCTGTAAAACCATACAGATGTGAGAATCATACCTGCTAAATACATATCCTGGAGTAACTATCTAATCGGGAAATCAGTTTTCCTTTAACAGTACACAGTGAAACTGAAACATTGAAATATTTCGATGGGGTATCCCGGTATTCCTAGTAATGCCTCTTTCATTATCCAGATTCACAACTGCAACCGTGTAATTCTTTGCCATCTTTCCAAATCCCTTTATATGTCTTTAGTCATTACCTTCTGTACATCCCTTTAAGCTAAATGGTTTTCTTCCTTCCCTACCGTTCGGCACCAGCCTATGGTTTGGAAGAAGACTATCCAATAAGCATAATGGGTGTACTGTCCTAATCCTAGGAGCACTCGCAATGCGAGAGAAGATGAAGATAAAAGACAACCGAATATAAGCCTTATTCCTATTTCTCCTAAACCAGAATCCATCCCCGAACTGGAACGAGTTCCTTTCGAGTTCGTATATAACCATACGATGGAGTATCCAATAAACTGTGGATCTTCGTAGTGATACGGAGTGTCCTGGAGAAATGCAAAGGTGATATAGGATTGGCGAAGAAATACTTGGTTTGGTCTGAATAGCAGTCACAATTTACTTTGCCCTCTTACTAATCCCTTGATATGTCTTTACTTAATACCTTCTGTACACCATCGTTAGGCTAATTGGTTTTCTTCATTCCCTACCGGTTGGCACCTGCCTATGGTTTGGAAGAAGACTATCCAATTTGCGTAATAGGTGTACTATCTCCTAAACCAAGGAGTACTCGCAACCTAAGAGAAGGTAAAAGGAAAAGACAACTGAATAGTCCTATACGTTTTCTCCAGAACCGGAAACCATCCTAGAATAAATTTGTTCGAGTTCGTATATAACCATACGATGGTTTTATCCAATGGAAGTGGACGTTCGTAGTAATACGGGGTGTCCTAGAGAAAAGGGTAAAAGTAGGAGTGGCAAAGAGGTTTGCAACTCTGACAATCCAAAAGCCAGTGTTTAAGAAGGTTCGGTCAACTTGGTCACTGAGTCATAATCATAGGGTCAGGTCAATGGTCGCTGCCAAAGAGAGAGAGAAAAGAAACACTCAGCGTGCACTCTAGCCTAGATCAGAATGGTTACCAATTTATCTAATCTGTAAATCTCCCTCTGTACCGTCAAATTCTCCTCCAAACCTTAAAGAAGAATTAGTCGGGATCACCCGAGGAGTAAACCAACTCATCAGTGGGAATCGGGATCCAACTATCATCGCATGATAACGTGACTGAATCCGCTCACGTTATAACACTTCAGAAGGTATGCGCATATCTGGCATATTTCAGTTTCTTTAGAAACTCCCGATGTGATTTTTTCCCCATGCTCTTATGATCTTGACTTTGGCCCACAAATCATAAGTCACATGTCAAGTTCTACCTGTCATTCTCCAGGTTAATTTGAGCCCACCCGCACAAGCCCTTGACTTTGGCCAACAAGGCTATACAACTGCCCCAAACCAACGCATCTATCTATGCTTCACATGAATACCCAATAGCTACCAATCACTATGCCTTGCCTTTGGCCAACAAACAAAGCTTGAATACTGATTGACTATCCATATGAAACGACGGAGGGCTACGAATGGTATCTGGCGAAAACCTTTAACGTAATGAACTTGATATCGTTGAAGGAACCGAATAGCTTTTATAAAAATATAGTAACGAAAACCTTTGCTAAAGAGGTCACTCCCGGTGAAGGGATCTCGGCTCTTTCCCCATAGAATGAGGTGCAGGATATTCCAACTGAATACCACGATGCAAAGCAAAAGTAATCAGCTATAGTGAAGTTATTGCCCTGACGCAAACTTCTGTCCAAGGGGTCACTCCCGGTGAAGGGATCTCGGCCCTTGCCTCGTCGCCTGAGGAGCAAGATATTCCAACTGAATACCACTGTGCAAAACAAAAGTGAACGTCCTTGCAATAACAGCTTTTTGAAAAGTATTCCAACAACATCAGAATAGGTTTGTTTAACTTGCATTGATCCGAATCAACGCAGGCCCATCAATTGATCACACCAATAAAGAACGAAAATAATGATGTACGTATATGCCATCCGCATTCGCCATTGGGTCCCGTCATTACCCGTTAGGTTACTTAACTAACGACAGAGCGGGGACTGGACTAGCGCAGATGCAAAACATATACAACATCTACTAGTATATATATCAATATATAATATTTCGCTCAAGGCGTGATAAAAAATGCAACATCACAGAAATGTACAGCATCACAGAATAATACAGATATCTGGGATCCCCGGGTTTCACAGAGCCGCTACTGAAACCCGACGTTGCCCTGGTCGTGTGGATAGCCTGTGCAATGAAATCCTAGACCCCTACGGGTGAGGCAAGTTACCCGCCAAAACCTGAAGCGAGGCAGCCCCCTTCAGCAACGTGAATGGACCACCCAGCACATCACGGAATCCGGTAACTTAGGCACCCCTCCTGAGTCAACCTGTACCCCCTACGAGTGCGACGAATAGCCCGCCAATTCTAGGGTGAAGCCCCCTCCGTCTCAATGCCATGAGATGCGGGCCCGTTTCCCTCTAGAACCCGGCTATCCGTGCACCCCACCTTGGGGTAATCCTAGTACAGAAAGTAAAATATACATACAACGGGTACATCGACCTCGACCCGGTCGTGCCCCAAAAGAATAATATACAAACGGCAGTGACGGCAGTACACATGTCGGACGCTCGCCCCGCAATATCAAATGTACATAATACAACCAAAACTGTACTAGCATTGCACCCAGGCTATCCCCCACGACCAATCCGCAACATCACAGCACAACACAGAACATCAACTTGAATGTCACGTTCGCAAATCCATCTAACCGGGCTATAGCAGTTAGACAGGATTTACCGATCGAGTGACATTCACAGTCGCAGATATAATGTAAATACTGTGAACTAATATGTTTAAAATTTTCGATCGATCAAATTCATCCAACTGGGCCCCCAAGCACTACTGTAGCACTTGAAGAAATTCTGGGCCCAAAAAAGAATATTCCAAAACCCCTATTTTCAAGTCCAAGAGCCTCTGTAAAATTTTGATACGCTGAACAGTGAAAATGGCGGCGGAACCGCGGCCCAAGCATGGGTTTGGCCGTGGTTCCGCGGTGGGGTAATGGGTTCAGGCGACCAAATTTTACCAGAGTTCTAATACTTCCCTGCACATCATTCTGCAACTACCTGAAAAAATTTTGGAGCCAAAAAAAAATTCGACAGAAACTGATGCACATGAAAACGCGGTTTTTGGAATTTTGTTCGATCGGAAATGTAAACACATTAGACAAAGCTAGACTAGGTTAATGGGGTGGCTCTGATACCATGTAAGTGCACGGCGGCGCGCCGGCCGTCAATCCGACGCCGGAATGCGGCAACGAAACTTTTTACTTACTTGTAAACCGGCACCACCGCGCACAAAAATCGCGGATTGGGCCAATAATCTAGTCCTAGCTAACAAGAGAAGGGGTAGAGAGATATACCGAGCGATCCGTGTCCTTCGGTCTTCTCGTCGTCGTCCCGATCTCCCCGCGGAATCGCCGGTCTTCATCTCCTCGCCGAAAGGGCACCACGTCGCCGTCTTCATTTACGGGCTCCCACCTCTGGACCGAGGCAACTCGGGCACGAAGTTGGCGAGCCGACGTGCCCAAGAATTGCTGTAGAATGTAGTGTAGTGCTATGTCTCAATAGGGTTGAAGTTGCCAAGGTTTTGGTAGAGGAAAAAGATGATAGCTTTCAGTGGATCAACTTGGGAATTTTGTAGCATGAAAAGAGGAAAAATTCCCACATCAAAATTTGGCAGCCCCCTCCCTCTATGGCCGGCCCCCCTTGGTGGTGAGTGAGAAAAATGGAGTGAATCAATCAAAGAGAGTGAACCCCAACTTAATGAAAGAGAGAGAAAAGGTTATCATGATCAACCATGATTATAAAACCAAGTCCAACACTCATACACCCATCATCAAAAGTCATGTCATGATTAAGTCAAGAAGTCAATGGAGGCTAAACCATCATGAACAAAAGAAAGTCAAGGGTGGGAGAAACATCGTGATACAACAATATGCAAAGACCACCCTCCACAATGCTTATTTGCATAATTTCAAATAAGCCCTCCTCCACCAAACTTCAGCCAGTGAAAGATACAAAGAAAAATGGCCGTAACGGAAAGCAAACTCGTAACTTCATAAAACTGATCCCGTAATAAATTACAGGAAAACCCCGCTACTGTATATACATACCCGCATTTGTATTCCGACCAAAATACAAATGCAATGAGATAAAATCTACACTGTACTATACTAGGATCCGGCTTAAACCAAAGCCTACTAGTATTAACCGTACGATCCTGATCCGTGCAATGCCGCACGATCTGATCGAACCCTGCCATATCTCCATACGGCCTCTACAGCGTTTCGCTGGAAACTTGAGAAACTGGTCTGTGGGGGACTCTAAAGACTCGTCAATATTTTGGTTGTAGATTTAACCCCTAACACGTCAGAGGTATTAGCCTATACGTAACGGGCTACCAGGTATTGACCAAAAGGGACGTCGATGAGCGAACTCATCCTGACACCCTACTGAGCCTGTCAGTGACAATATCCGTACAGTCCGGTCCGTTCGTCTATGAGCATCGCATGGCGGGCCTAGGTGGTTGGTAAAAGTCAGACCCCCAAAAGCGGTACAAGTCATGTCGGAGTGTAGCCCAGAACACCTTGAGATACTACTGGAATACCTATCAGTAAATCTCCTGCCTCGGCCGAGGGCTTTGTGTAATAGCTCTCCTAGACACAGCGCGACCTTACCCCAAATACCGGAAGAGACGAACCCCTACAGATCCGCTCACTGCCTCCATGTGGCTCGGGAAAGTACCCAACTAAAACCTGTTTGCTCGTCTCCTTTGAGCGTGGTAGGGTAGTAATCAATGTACAGTGGGAACTCACACGAGACAAATGACGATCCTCAGGTCGATGAACTAACCTGTACACATGTCACCAGGGAACTTCTATCTGACGTCAGGTATAAGACCAACTAGCATGTTCCCGGCGAGTCCTGTCCGGTGTACTCATAACCCAATGAGCACCTGCATACATCTTAGGTGAACCAACTGACACCAGTGGCTTATGAGACCGGCCACCGCCCCTCGTCGGGGTCTCGACTGTATACACCAGTCTACTATGGAGTATCGATGCCCTGTCTCGAAACTCCCACGACTAGGGAACTTTTAAGGATGTGCTTATAGACTATCAGCTCTCACGTATATGATCGCCCTCATACTGCTGGCAGTCAAGCAAGAATCCTAGGGGCTCATCAACGTGTAATAGCGACCTTTCAGGTCACCTAAAACAGTACACGATGATAAAGATAAACCAGATAGCATACTATCATCTTGAGTAAGACTGTCCTACTGGAATAGGACCTCCCTCAATCATTGCAATCATGTGCCTGTGATCCAATAATTGACTCTGAGGGCACTATCTCCAACAAAGAATAGTTTATGAAGTGAAGCGGATATGAAGGGATGTTTTTGATGCCCTAATTGGAACTAATTCTGAAAAATAACCCATCTGGAACTTGATTGAAATGATTACACACCTAACCCACTAAACACGTCTTTTATCCAAAAAAAAATTAATTGAACTGCCGGTTATATCTCCGTTCGCATTAAATCGTCATGATTTTCATGCTAAATTGTATTTTTTTGGGTCTAGGTAACTTGAGTAATTAAGTCCGCTGGTGTGTCTCTACACTTAATACCCTAAAGCCAACTGGTTTGGGAGCATTGGCGCAAAACTCGTTAAGAAGCCTGGAAAGTCCATATTAAAACAAAGTTAATCAAGTGTTCTCTTCGAGTTAAAATTCCTAACGGTTCTTTGTGTGAGAATAATCTTGACAAAAGACAGGTTTTTATAAAAAAATATTTCTAGCGGAGATATGAAGGTTTTATTCTATGATAAAGACTATTGCACGTTCACAAAGGTGTGTATGAAATGAAAATAAGAAAAAGGTGGAGTGAAAAATAAGACCTGGTTTCCTGTTAAGGAATATAGAAAATCTGAAATTGAAACCTTACTGGAAAACGAAACTTGAAAAATGCTTAACTCTTTATAAAACTTATGTGATCCATTTTCAAATTTTTATCCGGGCTTTATTTTGTGACATGATGACTTAAATCGATCGTTCTGAAACTTAACGACACTATTTGCACTGCACGTAAAGACATATAAAATTTTAAGTTAAATAAGAAGTGAGGTGTGAAAAATAAAGGTTTGATAGTCTAGAATTAGGATAATAGAATTGTTAATTTTAAAAAAAAACCTTAGGGTTTGAATCATCGCAAAACTAGCTTATCGGGATTTTGTGGATAGTATCCGCTGAAAACCCTCAGGAGAAAACACTCCTCCTACTAGGGACACATAGAGGTTTAACGACTTGTTGCACATACTCAGTGCAATCGCTTTCCCTGCGAAATTAAGGTTAGGAATTTTTTGTGAATAAACTGGCTTTGCTCGGGACGAGCAAATGATAAGTTTGGGGGTATTTGTTCATATCAGATTTTTGCATTTTTATACCGCCCATTTTTTATCACATTGCTTATAGGTAGGTACTCTTGATCCGTGTTTGCTAAATAATTGCAGGTTACAGGTTCTTAGCTCTAAGCAGTGAAATTCATGAAAAAGCGCAGCAAATTCCGGATTACTGCCAACCACAGATAAAATACGGGTCTCCGCTCTCTATCCGTATGTTGCCGCACTCTAGTTTAAAGGACAAAATGGCAAATCAATGGTCATTTTCATGCACAAAGCACAATGTCAACACAAGATCCAAGATATCTATGCGGAGCTCAAGAAAATCATGACAAAAGATCAACATCAAATCACCATTTGATATACTGAAAATCTGGAAGAAATGTGAAGAGATTCTGAGAAACAAAGTATACCACACTGAAGAGAATAGAAACACAGGGAAACCTCGAAAATACGATGAGCCAACTCCTCCTAATGGCCGCGGATCCGCGGCCCACTTGGCGACTCGGCCGCGGAGTTAACTCGGTGGCTGCTAATACTTTGGGGGCAGTTTTGACATTTCATGTGGGGCCAGAATGTTGCCCTAGGGTTTCAATTTCCTTCCTATAAATAGCCCAGAACAATGCCAAGTGAAGAGTGCTTATTCTTATGTTAGATTTTAGGATAGATTTTGTTTTTCTTCTTCCTCCTTTCATCTTTTCTCCATTAAAAACTTGTAGTGAGCTTTTATGAGTGAAGTGATGAATAAAAGAGTTCTTTTCTTGATCATGCTTGTCTTGTTTCTTTGTTAATTATATTTTCTTATAATTTTCATTTGCTAATCTAGTTGTTGTTATTTGTTTCTTTCTTCTTCTATTTTTCTTTATCCTTAACAACAATGATGCTTAAGCTTGATCCTTGCCAAAGTGAGGTCTCAAATAGCTAATTTTCATCTTCTAATCTCTTTCTTTCTATCTTCCTCCTTTTGTTGTATTTTCCTTTTTTTGTAATAGGTGAGTAGTTTCTCACTTGTTAGGGTAGGATAAGGAAAGTTTGAGAGAAGGAAATCTCTCTCACTCTTTTCTTGCCCAACATCTTAATTCGGACTCCCGTTAATTGAACCACAATCCGCTCCCTACGACACCCTATCTTACATGATAGCGGTGATTCCTTAGTGAGACCGGTTGTAGTTGTAACACCTTAGGATGTGTTTAGTGGCTAATTATATGTTAATATATGATTTTTAATAAAATGTTTACCAAATTGATTTTCAAGTATTTTTCCAAATTTAATGAATATTTTACTAGATTTTTCCTAAGCTTGTACACACTTGTGCATGTAAACTAGGGTTAAAAATAGGGTTAAACCATGATTAGCAACCATGCTGGGTCTAAACATGGGAATTAAGTCTTTTCGGTTTTAATTAAGTTTAATTGGTTTTTTTTAGGTTGTTTTAATTTGAAAATGTTGACTTGGAGGGGGAGAGAGAGAGAGGGTGCATGATGGGGCATGACGGCCTTTGCCATGCTTCATTAAATGAGGAGATAGGTAGTGAGAGGGGGGTTTATCCATGGTGTTATCATTTCTTGCTCTCATTATTTTTCACAACTCTCTCACTCTCACTCTCACACACACACACACACACACACACACATCCCAGCAGCCTCCACAGCAGCGGCAGCATCAGCAGCTCCAGCACCAACAGCAGCAGGCACAGCTTCAGCAACAGCAGCTCCAGGCAGCAACAGCAGCAGCTTCTGGCAGCAGCAAGCAGCAGCAGTGACCAGCAGCAGCTCTGTCCCCTCTTCTTCTTCTCCTTCTCCTTTCTTGTGAGATTCCTAGGGGGTATAATCTCTAAACTTATTCTTATGTTCCTTAGTTTGTGTAGTTTAGCTTCGATTAGCGATAATTGTGTGTTTTTAGTGCTATATGTGGTGATTAGTGTGAAATTTGTTTAAGTGAGGTTAGTATTGGGAAGACTAGCCTAATTAAGTGTTGTTAGGGCCAAGTATACCTAGGTAAACCCCAGATTATGCTAAAATACCCTAAGTTTTCAAATTGTGCAAAATTAGACCTTTTTAAGCAAAACATGACCTTTTTAAAATCTCCTATAGACCCGGGCATTTCAGAATAAATCTGAGTGGACTGTAGCCTACTTGAGAGACCCTGACCCCACCACCAGAGCACGAGACCCCCACCCCAACTTCAGGCCGCCGGAAAATTCTTTCTGGCCGCAAATTGCGGCCAGACTTGGGATTTAGGTCCTAGGGTTTTTGGTGTAGGTGTCTGCTACATTTCTAAGGTCTATGGTATATATAGTTTTGTAATATTTTAACATGGGTAAAATCTGGGGCAGTATGTCGTTTTTTTAAGTATTTTTAATTTGCGCGATACGCGCATGGGTTCTGTGATTCAGCGTATCGCGACGTGTCGGGATGAGTTTTAGACGTGTATACACACGTTTCAGCGTATCGTACACACGCGCGTTAATTCGCGACGCGAGTTTCTCGTTTTGTTTCAATATAGCGTTTTACGAGATATTTGCATATATTTGGATTCTTGTGTAAATTCCAGGTTCGCAGGCAGGTACGTCGGACGCCGCCAAGAAGGGAAAGCAAGTGGTCGGCTACGTGTAGCACGCGACCAGGTGAGTAGATTTAACATCTACGGGGAAATCGCCCGTATGGCCTTAAGCTTCAGGGCGTTATAGGATATATTAGATTGCATGTGTTCGTATATATTTATATATATACTATAGTAGCATACCATCTCCTATTGCATATAGAATTGGTAATATAGAACACTGCACTCTCACTAACGGTTCAAGCTGCACGGGCACTATTTTATGTTACACTCACACCGTTAGTGACTGCCATGACACTCACATTATAGGATCGCTACACATCATATATCGTATTGATTCCGCTTCATTGATCATTGTCATGACATGCCACATAGTGATATATACAATTATATTCATACCATGCACACTGTATATTCATTTTAGTGCATACATACCTTGATATAACACTACCTGCGCACATGAACCTATATATTCATCTTAGTGCATACATACCTTGATATATCTACACTTGTGCGCATATACATCGGATATCCATATTAGTACACATGTACAATGCTACACTCACATTGCGTATATATCCATTTGCATATCCATACCTATACACATACATATGTTACATACATGGATGACATTGACATGATTTAAAAACTAAGGGACCGTATGGAATATTTTCAAAACTGGATCTTTTAAAAGAGCGGTTTCCCTTCCTTTTACTCTTAGTGTCATACGACACATTGCATGGATTTACGCATTGAGTTTGGATTTATGTGATTTCTGGATTTGGGAACCGGAGTACTATTTTAAGAAAATACGCACTGTTTAAAAAACCCGGTTTCCCTTGATATGATATTTCAGTGCGTCCACCATGCGTTTTCTCGGTTCTAAGACGTGTGACATGTGAACCCGAATCGAGGAGCCGGACGAGGCCGATTGCGGGTACATGGTAGACCCGGTATGGTACCCCGGGGTGAGAACGGATCGCTGTATAGTAGACGGTGAGCCTGGCAGAGGGACTACTACCTACCGGTGATTGGTTGGACCTGGAGTTTATCCGGAGGATACTGACCAGAGTCTATAGATGGATACGGGACGACTCGTACGGCCAGGGCCGAGGGCCGATACCGCAGATGGAGCTCGTGGGCTGATCCGGACTGCCGGAGCCCGATATATGAGGATTTGCGTGTCGATGCTGGACACGAGTATTTCTTGATATTTTGGGTGCCGATGTTGGGCACCCACGACTTTATGAGATTTACAGGATTTGAAGGCCGATGAGGATAACGGCGCTTGAGTTTTACTGGGATTTGGGTGTATTGTTGGACACCGACTATTTTTCCACGTTGACATTCCGTGTAGATATTATTTATTCTCATGCTCAGCATTTAGTATTTCACATCTCATCATGTATCTGTAGTACCCGATAGAGTACATATGACATGCATGACTATTCCATACCCTTCTCATAACATAGAGTTATTATTAGATCACATTTGTTGCAAGTTTCGAGCATCCAGTTCATCATATAGATGTTATCTGTTGGCATAGATTAGAGTATCGCAGCACGTGCATACTCGCGATTACCTTTATATGTTATCTACTATTCACGAGTTGGCAACTCACCCCCGTTGTGCCACATTGCTTGCAGGTTGCCCTTCGGAGTAGTCGCGGCTGGCTGTTTACCGCATCTTTTGACACAGATACCACTGCTGTGGCGTGCTAGCCTTTTTGCTATTAGGTGGGTTTTATGCGGTATCTGTTTATTTTTCAGTTGTGTATATTTTTGTATCTAGTACTCTCCATCTATCTTTATGTATTGACTTAGAGACCAGTTGTGAGGACGATGTATATTATTTTATACTCTGGTGTCGAGCTCGTTGTGAGCCGACTTTATTGATGCAGTCTTATCTTTTATGATATTTGTTTTCATTTTACTTCTCATTCTTCGCTACGGCGTCGTATATTATCATTGTGGTGTGGTTTCCGCCGTTAGGCGTGATTGGTCCCGTTTAGGATGCTTATTTTCTTTTTTATATCATTTTACTGATATATTGTCTTGTACCCGATTTTGGGGCTACTTTTTACAAAGGAAATGCTGCCAAAATTTTTAAATAGTAACTGGAACCTTAAAGAATTTCTACTATTCAACTTAAAGTTTTATAAATGTTTTAACAAATATTCTAATAAATGTTTTAAACACACTATACTTTTTATGGTTTTGATTTCTGGGTTTCGGCTTATTTAGTCGCGTTACGCCTGTAGAGGTCACGTGGTTAAGTGCCGGTCACGGGCCGAACTATGGGTCGTGACAGTGGTTGAATTAACCAGAGGTTAAGGCTAAGAGCCAAGAACGGACGGACAAGGACCAAAAGGAAGAAACTAAGCATTGGAAAGCCTAGCTTATACTCGCAAGTTCCTTCCTAGTCGTGCTAATCCCCGTTGTTGCCGATAACCGTAACACCGATATTAATAGTGGCAACGAAAGAAGTGTGAGACACCTATCTCAAACTAACCTAATCCTAACCCTAACAAGCTCTCTTTATATACATTTTAGTACATAGTTAATCTTAAATAAACCTGGATATTTGGACTTGACTCGTTAAAGCACATAGAAAAAGATTCCCATCCCTCTGCGGACGACCCGTACTCAATCGGCTAGCTACCAAGCGAAACCGTCTTGATTGCGGTAATTAACTAAGTACGCAAAAACTCTACAATCATCACTCTGGAAGCAGGAGTCAGCAAAAGCCTCGATCTGGAGGTCTTTTCCGCCGTAATCCAAGAACATATCCTTAGTCCTTCTCAGGTACTTGAGATTGTTCTTTACTGCAATCCAGTGCTTCTCCCGTGGGTTTGACTGATACCGGCTTACCACACTTAGTGCGTAAGCTACATCTGGTATAGTACACAACATCGCATACATTATAGATCCTACCGCAGAAGCGTAGTGTATAACTGACATGCGATCCCTTTCCAAATCAGTCTTGGGAGACATCTCTTTGGAGAGGGTGATTCCGTGACAAGCCGGTAAATTACCGCGCTTTGAATCTTCCATACCGAATCTTCTCAGTATAGTGTTGATATACCTGGACTGTGAAAGTCCCAACATCCTCTTAGATCTATCACGATAAATCTGGATCCCCAGAATGTAAAAGGCATCACCCAGGTCTTTCATGGAGAACATGTGTGACAAGAATCCTTTGACAAATTGTAGCATAGGAATGCCATTTCCTATCAAGAGAATGTCATCCACGTACAAGACGAGGAATATGACAGTTCATGCTACAATCTTGCTATATATACATGGTTCATCTGGATTTTTGATAAAGTCATATTCTTTGACCGTTTCATCAAAATAGATGTTCCAACTCTGCGATGCCTGCTTTAGTTCATAAATGGACTTAAGCAAATTGCACACTTCCCGCTGCTCCCACTCTGATTGAAACCTTCTGGCTGATCCATATAGACGCACTCGTCCAAATTTCCATTTAGAAAAGCCGCCTTTACGTCCATTTGCCAGATCTCATAATCATGGAAGGCAGCAATGACAAGAAGGATCCGAATGGATTTGAGCATAGCCACTGGAGAAAAAGTTCGTCATAGTCCAAGCCAGGCCTTTGACGAAAACCCTTTGCAACAGGTCTAGCCTTATAGGTTTCCACCTGTCCATCTACACCAATCTTCTTTTTGAAGACCCACTTGCATCCTATGGGTTTTACCCCAACTGGAGCATAGTCCAAAGTCCATACTTTGTTGGTGTACATGGACTCCATCTCGGTCTGCATTGCATCCAGCCATCTTACTGAGTCGCCGCTCTCGATGGCCAGCTGGAAGCTAGTAGGTTCATCATTATCAATGACGCAATCCTCTCTATCCCCGTCTATGAGAAAACCATAGTATCTCTTAGGCGGATTAGATGGCTTACTACTCCTGCGGAGTGGTGCGGGAATGTCCTGTTCTTCTGGAACTTCTGGTTCTACCAAGCTTTCAGTAGTAGCTTGTGGTTCTGGAATTTCTTCTAGTTCTATTGCGCTCCCACTTGTTTCCTTTTCTAAAAACTGATGTTCTAGAAAATGGGCATTACGAGAAACAAAAACCTTTTGTTCCTCTGCGTAATAGAAAAAATACCCCTTGGGGTTCTTTGGATATCCCACAAACTTACACTGTATTGTGCGTGCCTCGAGTTTGTCCGCATGCTGCTTTTTAACAAAAGCTGGACATCCCCATATCTTCAGATATTGAAGATAGGGTTTCTTCCCACTCCACATCAGATATGGTGTGGTAGGCACAGTCTTGGTAGGAACCCTGTTCAAAAGATATGCAGCTGATTCTAGTGCATAACCCCAGAAAGATCGCGGTAACTCAGCATTACTCATCATGGAATGTACCATATCTAATAGGGTTCGGTTCCGTCACTCCGATACACCGTTATGTTGTGGAGTGTATAGAGGAGTAAGTTGAGAGAGAATTCCTTTCTCTTTTAGGTAACCCAGGAACTCGGCACTTAAGTATTCACCACCTCGTTCAGATCTAAGTACCTTGATACTTTTGTCGGTTTGGTTTTCTACTTCATTCTTATATTCTCGGAATTTCTCAAAGGCCTCGGATTTATGTTTCATCAAGAAAATGAATCCATACCTAGAGAAATCATCCGTAAAAGTAATGAAATATCAAAATCCGCTTCTTGCATCTGTAGACATCGGACCACATACATCGCTGTGTATGAGTCCTAAGAGCTCGCTCGCTCTTACTCCATGTCCAGTGAATGGAGTCTTTGTCATCTTTCCTTTAAGACATTATTGACAAGTGGCATAAGATTGATATTCGAACGGATCCAAATATCCTTCTTTATGTAACTTAGTTAACCTTGTCTCATTGATGTGACACAGTCTACAATGCCCTAAGAAAGCCTGATTTATATCTGGAGACTTTCTTTTTAGTTTGTTCTGGACATTGAAAATCTGCAATTGGTTTAACACGTATATACCGTTATCTAGTGTACCGGACCCAATCAAACCATGATTAAGGTGGATGTTAACAACATCGCTTACAAACGTGAAACCATAACCTTCTTTTCATAACAACGATACCGATATGATATTTCACGTTAAACAAGGTACACAAAAACAGTTGCGCAAAACCAAAATATGTCCACTCGTCAATCCAAGGTGATAATCCCCTACGGACATAGCATCCACGCTCGCTCCGTTAGAAACCTGGAGGGTCATATCACCAACCTTCAGTACTCTACGGCTTCTCAGTGCCTGCAATGAATTGCATATATGAGATCCTGATCTGGTATACAATACCCAGGAAGTAAAGTTTATTGACAGACAATTTTTAATTACAAACACACCTGAAGCCGAAGCCACAACTGGCCTCGGGTCCTGGTTCTTGGCAATCAAAGCTTTGCAATCCTTCTTCCAATGGCTTTTCCTACGACAGTGGAAGCACTCGTCCTTTGCTACTACCGGCACCGCAACCTTTTCCTTTCCCTTGACTACCACCTTACCAACACCACCTCTTGGTTTGGTAGTGGCCTTCTTCTTCCATCTTTTGGTCCTTGTCTTGGACCTGGAAGAGGAAGCAACACGAACAAACATAGAGGGTGTTTCCCTTGCTTTCTGCAAGGTGCCCTCTGCACTCCTCAACATGTTAAGGAGTTCTGGAAGTTCCACTTCTTTACCTTGAATATTGAAATTCAAGATAAACTGGGCATAGGTGGAAGGAAGGGACTGAAGAGCCAAGTCTGTATACAGCTTGTTCTCTAATGTTGTCCTGAGGTCCGCAAGCTCCTCAATGTAGCCAATCATCTTAAGGACATGTTCCCCTACAGATGATCTGATGTCCAACCTCGACTGAAACAAGTTCTTCGAGGTCTCGTATCTAGCTATACGAGATTGCTCTCCATACAGTTCCTTAGTGTGGAGAAATATGCCTTCAAGATCCATATTCTCGTGCCTCCTCTGATGTTCATTATCCATAGAGGCAAGTGTTCACACCATAATATTGCATTATTATATTCCCCATCCTTATTCGTTTTATAATTAAATAGGTGCTTTTGACGCATGTCTGCTACATATTACAGGTTACAGGTTCTTGGACAGAAAACGGTGAAAAGGATGAAAAGACAATGCAAAAGTAGACTTTGACCAACAAACAGAAGACTCTTGATCAAGCCTACATCAAAGATAAAATTCACAAAGTATAAGGCAATGCAAGGTCCAAGATTACAAAGCGAACGGTTAAAAATCCACCGGAATTGTTCACTGGAGATCTGGAAGAAATAAAGAAACCAAATTGAAAAAAGATCTAAAGAAATAAAAAGACCAAAGAGTCAAAAAGGAGCCCAGAAAAAATCATCAGAAGAGCCGACCAATGGGCTGCAAAACCGCGGCCTTACCCCTACCCAGGCCGCGGTTCCGCGGCCGTCTAGTGCCCGGAGTCGACGATTTTTTTACCAAAATACGAGGCGGCGCTAAATAGTTAACCTAAGGACAAATTTGTAATTACAGACGTGCGAATCAATTGTAAACCTAGGGTTTCTATGTCTCATAAATAGAACCCAAGTCATTGTATTTTCTCATGCCTCTATTCATCAATAAAAATTCAGTTTTTTTTGAAGTTTGAGAGCATCAATCGTAAGTAGGTTTATTTTTCTGCCCTAGTTCTACTTTTTAATTTCTGCCCTAGGTAAATTCTTTCCTTGCCCTAGTTTAATATAGTTTAGAATTCTTATTAACTTGTAGTAGATATTTCCTCTTTCTAATAAAAAAGAAAATAAAAATTATTTCTTTCGTAGATCCCTTAATGAGAGAGTAGTTTTCTCGCTTGTTAGGGTTAGGAATAGGGAAGGGTTTGAGAGATGAAGATCTCTCATCTCTTTTCTTTGCCAATCTTTTTTGAACATTAGGACTCGATGCATACTTTCATCTTCCACTCCCTACGGCACCCTACCTACGAGGTAACGGTGATCCGTAGTATAAAAGACCGGAGTTGTAAGTTTTCCATGGAGGTTAGGGTAAAGATTAAGAAATGAAGAACAAGGATCTAGAAGAAGAAACATCTTCCCAATCATCCTAATCCCCTTTATTAAAATTTACAATAACCCCTAATATGATATCTAATTAAAAGCATTGGAAAGAGGTGTAGATCTTTATTTACCAAACTTTACCTAAACCTAATCATAGCAAGTTTCTAATCCTGGTATAACACAACTTCGTTTTTAGATCTAATTAAAAGACGAAACACCATTTGGAATTAGCTCGTAAGAACATTCAGGAAAATTACAACATCCCTGTGGACCGACCCGTATTCACCGGCTAGCTTCATGCGACGCCGTTCTTGATTGCAGTAATAATTTTTTATCGATAAAATATCTCTAAATCAAATGGCGTCGTTGCCAGGGATGGCGTAAAATTTCCTTTTTGTAATTCGGGGTTAATATAAATTATAAAAAATCTTAAAAATTTGAAAAAATAAAAAATATAAAAATTCTATCATATTTTATTGTTTGAAGTGTTTTTTTTGTGAATCTTTGCAGGATTGACGGATCTGAAACAAAAAAGAAGACGAATCAGAAAGGGATACATCACAACAGAGGGAGAAGTCAACAACAGAGCAGCAGAGAAAATCCGGAGACCTTAACGCACCATCACACCGCGCTTCCGCCGCGGGAGCATCCTAAAACCGCGGATCCGCGGCCTTGCTGTCTCTTCATCACGCTAAAATTTCTCTGTTTGTTTCCTCTGTCTCCCCTCTGCAAATCCCCATATATCTTTTTGTCAAATGTTCTGCAGGATTCTTTTCGCTTAAAATCTTCTTCCCCTTTCCAATAATTGATTCTCTACAGGATTCTTTGCGTCCCGCTAAATAGCAAATTGATTGCAAGTGATTTACTGCTTTGCATATTTTAATCAGACTTTAAGGGGATTTTGACCAATTCAGATTGGGTGGGGATTTCATCACCCTTCCCAGGACCCCAGAAATCACTTAAAACATTTGCATTGACCACTCTTAATTAAAAAATACTACACTCAGCCCTAAGGACTTTGAGCTCAATAGGATAGAGGACTAGTTATAGGCATCGGCCGTTTATCCTAACCTGACTTTGCGGTGCCTAGGCAAGTGTGTCAAGGAAAGTGGTTACTTAATTAGGACCGCTACTTGTAGCGGGGAGCCTCCTACGTACCTGGAACTTACCTGGCCGCAATTGGCGGTGAAGAGGCGGTTTGAGGTTCTATGTCTAGCCCTTTGGAACAGTTAGGAGCTGTCTAGCTGACCTAGGTGACCCTAGATCTATGACTGATTGTGCATCTGTGGTTGATTGCATTTGTGTCACAAGTGTCTTTTCAAAAATCTCTTTGCAAAAGCTCATATAAAAAGAAAAAAAAGGAAAAATCTTTTCAAAACTTGCAACTTGTCGCTAAAGAAATCTTTGTACTCACTTACACCACTTTTTCTCATTGACGTTCTCTTACCACCACATTCTGTCTTTCACTTTTTGACTACACTACCCTTTAGTTTATGTCCGGTTGGACTAGGGACCCTAGCGCCCGATTAGTCCGTGTTTCGTTGGTACCGACCGACGAACCTTTCGACTCCGAAGTCGAAATCCTTTCCACACCTTCACTTTCACCTTCACATTCTTCTTCCGAAGGTATGTCGGGATACAATCCAAACAATACCTTACCGACGGGAATGATTCCACCTCCGTTAGGTGCGAATAACCCGAATCACCCGCCTGTTGAAGCGCCCGCAAGAGTCGCGCTCCAGGATCTTTTCTACCCCTCCGCACCGCCCTACCTACTTGTCACTCCCTCCCACCGGCAAATGGGGACAATTTTGAGATGAAACCCCACTTCATCAATATGCTGCCTAAGTTTCATGGTTTGGAATCCGAAGATGCATATATCTCTATCAATAAATTCCAAAACGCTTGCGCCATGATGAAAACAACCCAATTAAGTGATGACGCTATAAGGCTAAGGGTCATTCCTTTCACCTTATGTGACTTAGCCGAGAAGTGGCTATACAGCACAGCATCACATTCAATTAGAAATTGGGACGAGTTTGTGAAAGCTTTTCTTAAATATTTCTATCCTCATCACAAAACTGCTAAAATCCGTAACGAGATTATACAATTTTCTCAACTTCCGTCTGAACCATTTTGGAAGTGTTTTGAAAGATTCAAAGACCTACTTGTTCAATGCCCTCATCATGGGATCGAAAGTTGGCAACTTTGCCAAACATTATACGAGGGATTGAACCCGGCAACGAAGCAGTTGCTAGAAACCATTTGTCAAGGTCACTTTCTAACAAAATCTAGTGACGAAGCGTGGCCGTTTCTTGAGGACCTTAATGAACAAACAATTCAGTGGGAGAGCACCAAGGCCACATCATCATCTTCTTCTAGTGGTCAACCTAGGGCAGGCATACATCAATTAGAAATGTCGATTGCTATGAAGGCCGAGATGGCCGCTCTTACGAAAAAGCTAGAAGCGATTGAGACCAAAATCTCTTCGCCTTCTCCTGCCCCTGTTGTGCCTCCACGAACTGTGTGTGCTTGTTGTTCGGATCCATCACATCTCACCTAAGAGTGTCCTTACACTGCATCTACTCAAGGACATGATCAAGTCAATACTGCCTTTCAGCAATGACAAAGAAATGATCCATACTCTTCAACATACAATCCGGGTTGGAAGAGTCACCCAAATTTCGCTTGGAACCAAAATCAACAATCCTAAGGAAACAACAATTTTCAAAGGGCTCCTCTTCCACAACAACAAGCACCTCCACAAACTCAATTTCAGCAACATTTCCAACAGCAACCTTACCCTAATCAAATGAACAATTTTGTACCCAACAATTTTGTTCCACCTCAAAATGACAAGGTTAGGTCGCTCGAAAGAAGTCTAGATGAGTTCCTAAAGCAATCTACACAATCCGCAGCTAGGATAGAGACTTCTATTCAATCTTTGGTGCAAAACAGTACCTCACACGATCAAAGCATCAAATCTATTGAGGCACAAATTGCAAAACTCAATACTGCGTTGAAGGAGCGAGAAAAAGGAAAGCTTCCGTCTCAACCACTGCCAAATCCCGGTCATGCACATGTTGCATATGAACAGCAGAATCATAACGTAAATGCTGTGACCACGTTGAGACCGGGAAAAGTGTTGCAAAACAATATGAGTATTAACTATGACACCCCTGCCGGTGGTCCTTCTTCATCTTCTTCACCTTCTTCTTCTTCCTCTTCATTAGGGCTTATTCTTCATCCTTCACACGGCCCTACTTCTTCTAGCTCGAACGGACCCACTTCTCACGACACGAACACATATACACGGGGTTCCGTTCCAACTCCACAATCTGATCCGCAAAAATTGGACTCAACAACTTTTCAAAATGTAACTTTTCCATACCGGTTGAGATCCAATAAACCAACTCCACAGATGGAGAAGATTGTAAAGTTGTTCAAACAGGTTAGCATAAACATCCCTCTTTTGGATGCAATCCAACAAGTTCCTTCATATGCAAAAATCTTAAAGGACTTATGTACCAAAAAGAGGAAGTCACAAGTACCAAAGAAAGTTTTCGTGGCTAATGCTGTTAGCGATGCTCTTGTCCAATCTTTACCCTAAAAGCACAAGGAACCCGGTTGTCCTACTATTTCGATAACAATTGGGGACAAGAACATCAATAGAGCACTATTAGATCTTGGTGCTAGTGTCAATTTGCTACCTTATTCGGTGTACGAGTAATTAGGCGTTGGAGAGCTTAAGACCACTCATTGTACTCTCCAAATGGCCGACCGATCAATCACCCATCCTAGTGGAGAGTTGGAGGATGTGTTAATTAGAGTAGGGGATTTCATTTTCCCCGTTGACTTTATTGTTATGGATACACAACCTGTCGCTAACCCCCGGAGTCAAATTCCGGTGATATTTGGTCGACCATTTCTGGCAACTTCTAACGCGATGATCAATTGTTGTAACAGTTCAATGAATCTATCTTTTGGCAATATGACAATTGAACTCAATATTTTCAAGTTGGGAAATCAGCCTTCCGAGCCTAATTCTAGCGTACTTGATGTTTGCTCGTTCAATGAGATCGCGGAGGAGGACTGTGAGTTCGAAAATTTTATGTTTGATCACAGCAATGTTGACGACACTAGTGCGTTCCTCCTAGAATCCGACACAGCTTTCACGGTGGAAAACGATTATAAGTGTTTCATCTTTGTAGACGATCTTGAAGACTCTCCACCCGAGTTTGAGTCTATTGCTTTTTCGGATGAGTTAGTTGAACCATCCGACTCGGTTGCGTACACTCGATTTGAACCTTTGACGGAATCCTTCGAGTTTGAAACAGTTACTCCATTGTTACCATCTATTGTTTCACCTCCTAAACTCGAACTAAAGCTTTTGCCGTCGCACCTTAAATATGCTTATCTAGGTGACAATGAGACCTTACCCGTTATCATATCGGCTTCTCTAGCTCTCGAGCAAGAGAATGCCCATTTAATGGTCTTACATAATAATCGACAAGCTTTTGGCTGGTCTATGGCGGACATCAAGGGGATTAGTCCCCTGATAGTCGAACATCATATACACTTGATGGATGATGCCAAGCTGGCAAGGGATCCACAAAGACGCCTCAACCCCATTATGAAAGAGGCTGTCAAGAAGGAGATTGTTAAATGTCTTGATAGTGGTATCATTTACCTATCTCGGATAGCCAATGGGTTAGCCCCATTCATGTTGTGCCAAAGAAATCGGGCATCACGGTCATCACCAATGAGGAAAATGAGTTAATTCCTACTCGCACCCAAACTGGGCGGCGAGTTTGCATCGACTATAGAAAACTCAATGCCGCGACAAAGAAGGACCACATTCCTTTACCTTTCATTGACCAAATGTTAGAACGATTGGCTGGACACCAGTTCTACTGCTTTTTAGATGGCTATTCCGGCTATAACCAAGTCCCCATAGCCAAAGAGGATCAAGACAAGACCACCTTTACTAGTCCCTTTGGCACTTTTGCTTATCGTCGCATGCCCTTTGGGTTATGCAATGCACCCGCTGCATTTGAGCAGTGTATGATGGGGATCTTTTCGGACATGGTGGAAAAGTTTTTGGAGATCTTTATGGATGATTTCTCCATTTTTGGTGACTCCTTCGACGAGTGTTTACGACATCTTGACGCAGTTCTTACCCGCTATAGGGATAAGAACCTGACTTTGAATTGGGAGAAGTGTCACTTTATGGTACGAGAAGGCATTGTCTTAGGACATGTCATCTCACAAAACGGCATAGAAGTTGATAGAGCAAAAATTGAGGTCATTTCTAATCTTCCTCCTCTTAAATGCGTCAAAGATATCCGAGCTTTCCTTGGCCATTCCGGTTTTTATAGATGGTTCATCAAGGATTTTAGCAAGATTGCTAGACCTTTGACTCTCTTATTGGCCAAGGACATAACATTTGATTTTGAATCAACTTGCATTGAAGCGTTCGAGTCTTTGAAACACTCTCTCATTTCTGCGCCCATTCTTTCATCTCCAGACTGGACGGATCCTTTCGAAATTATGTGCGACGCATCAGATTTTTCCATTGGTGTTGTTCTTGGACAACACATTAATAAGATGCCGCATGTGATTTACTACGCTAGTCGAACACTAAATGAGGCCCAACTAAACCAGACAACAACAGAAAAAGAGTTTCTCGCAGTTGTGTTTGCACTTGAAAAATTCCGGCCTTATTTAATCGGCTCTCCAGTTATTGTGTATACCGACCATTCAGCTCTTCGCCACCTTTTTGCGAAGAAGGATGCTAAATCGAGGCTAATACGTTGGATCCTCTTGCTACAAGAGTTTGACCTTGTCATAAGGAAGAAAAAAGGATATGAAAACATAGTGGCCGATCACCTTTCACGACTTCCTTCTTCGCCTACACTTGAACTTCCAATCACTGATGTTTTTCCCGATGAGCAACTCTTGACCGTTTCTTGCGAACAATGGTTCGCTGATATAGTAAACTACTTGGCCACCGGCTTGATACCTAAAGATTGGTCGAAACAAGATAAACTTCGATTCTTGTCCTAAGAGAAGCATTTTTACTGGGATGAACCTTATCTTTTTAAATACTACTCCGACCAAATCATTCGTCGGTGTGTACCGGAAAACGAGTTTAAGAGTGTTCTGTCTTTTTGCCATGATCAAGCATGTGGCGGGCACTTTGGCCTAAAGAAGACAGCCGAGAAAATCTTGCGGTGTGGTTTCTATTGGCCACGACTCTTCAAGGATGCATATGAATACTGCAAGACTTGCTCCCGGTGCCAACACTAGGGCCGGATATCGCGGAGAAACGAAATGCCGCTCCAACCAATTTTGGTTGTCGATGTTTTGTTGTTTGGGGTATAGACTTCATGGGACCAATTCCCAATTCTTTTGGGAATGTTTATATTCTTATGGCAGTTGACTACGTTTCAAAGTGGGTCGATGCTGTGCCTAGCCGAACGAAGGACAATAAGATTGTCGTTCGATTTTTTAAAGAACACATCTTTTCTCGATTTGGGCACCCTCGAGCGATAATAAGTAATAACGGTTCTCACTTTTGCAATAGGACTTTTGAGTCCTTAATGCGCAAATATTCTATCACCGACAAGCTGTCAACGCCATACCATCCCCAAACATGTGGGAAAGCCGAGGTTTCAAATCGGCAAATCAGGCAAATCTTGGAGAAAACGGTTTCTAAAAACAGTAAAGATTGGCCACTCAAATTAATCGATGCACTATGGGCTTTCCGTACTGCATACAAGACCGATCTTAGTATGTCTCCATACCGGCTTGTTTACGGGAAGGATTGCCACCTCCCAGTAGAGATTGAGCACAAGGCGTTTTAGGCTATCAAAGAGTTGAATTAATCTTTAGGAGATGCGGGCAGCAATCGAAAGCTACAGTTGAATGAACTAGAAGAACTGCGGGATGAGGCATATGACAATGCCGTAATTGTAAAAAACCGAACTAAGGTGTTCCACGATAAACACCTTTTGAGAAAAACATTTCAACCTGGTCAACAGGTTTTACTCTATGATACTCGGTTACATTATCACCCCGGCAAGCTCCGTTCTAGATGGAAGGGACCATTTGTAGTCCGCACCGTTTATCCGCACGGTGCGGTCGATCTTGAAAATCCGGAGGACGGTACCTTATTCAAAGTGAATGGACATCGATTGAAACCGTTCCTCACAGCGGACCCATCGGAGGAGCTTCTGTTTTTGCAGGAGCCGATCTACACCGATTAAATCTCTTCCACTTTCACCCCCGAATTTCCTTTTTTCCAAAACTTAATTTCAAATAAGTTTGGGGGTGTGTATCATTTGTTAATACATTAATACAAAATACCATAAAAAGGAATAAAGGAAAAAAAATTTGGACCTTTTTGTAAAATTTTAGAATTAATTAATAAATAATTTTTTTTACAACTAAATTCCTCCTTTTGGAGGGGGTTTTCAACAAATTTCCATCTTTTCTCCCCTATTTATAAGCCCCGAGTCCCCCTGTTCTCTGAACCCTAAAATTTCATCATCTAAAACTCCTATCCACCGCCATCTCTCATCTGCGACAAGATCTCGAAGCGCAGCCTCCAAGCCGCCGCGATCCCGCCGCTCTAGCGCGCTCCCGCCGCCCTTCCGTCCCCGTTCCGCCGCGTCACCCCCTGGAATTTCCAGGGGAGGTATATCTGGTCTTTTACCCTATGTTTTTTCACATTTTCCTTTCTGTAAAATCACAATGGCACATCGAATGCAATTTGAGAGGGATTTCTCTCCAGTCTTCTCGCACAAACTTTTCGGTAGCTACTTCGTACACGAAATTGAGCGGAGGAGGTGGAATTTTCTGATCTACAATCACCCCTCCGTATTTGCTCTACCAGATCTAGTTACCCATTTTTATGAATCCATGGAGGATAATTGTCTAGCGGACTTAGGGTATATAAAGTTGAATTGGGGGGATCGCGTAATTAACATTGATCGGGATTTAATCCACGAGGTCACCCTTATACCTTGTTTGCCTGCACATAACCACCCTTTACAGTTTGAGGATTACATTCCCTTGATGGGAAATGACTGCGCGAGCGAGCTGCGAAAGGGTATCCAAGCACGAACACTTTTCGCGAATGTTTTTACTGTGTGTCGGTGGGCACAAAACAATATCTTTGGCAGCTCTCACAACACGACTTTTTTCGCCCCCTCCTTACATGTCATGCATACACTAATGACGAAGAATCCACGGTTCGACATGTGCACTGTTTTGCTTCATTCTATAGGTTCAGGGAAAAGGGCTACAAACTACCCCTGTCCTATGCTAGCCACCCAGCTCTGCCGTTATTTCCTCCCCATCGAGGAATTTGACTTTTACATGATGGGAGGAATTCCGGTTCGACTACTTGTTGAGGGTGTTACTTCGTCCTACTCTAGACTGACGGATATATGGTCGCGAACCGAACCGACCGAGAATTTCCCCGCTCGCACCCCTAGCTCTAGCTCGACATCGAGTGAGGGCGAGCTGACCCCTCAAGAGCATGTACGCTTAATGAGGAGAGCTGTGAGAGGAATCGATACTTTGAGGGAAGAGTTTAGGACGACAGCACGAGAGCACGACCGTTGCTTGACGGAAATTGAGAGGGGTATTCAAACCCTATTGGCAAGGGAGGAGCGATCACGTTCACGCTCAAGGGCGCGACGTGGGGCCGGGCAGTGAGGACACCGTCAAGCTTAAGTTTGGGGGAGATGGTGGTGTATATAGGTATCTTTTGCATTGCATTGCATATTTTTGTATATATTTTTCTTTTCCTTTTGCATATTTAATTTCTGCATTGCATCTTTATAAAAAATCATAAAAATATGAGAAATTGAAAATTTCAAAAAAATTATAAAAAAATTAATGTATTCAATTTTGGCTAATTGACTTGAGTTTGACAAATAGGTTAACTGGCTAGGAACAACTAGATCTTAGACTTAGTGAATTAAAAACCCTAAAAATAACCTTCCTTAAAGTTTAACGGTAGAAAGTATATGTTCTTGTAGTTTATTTAGAAATAGGCAAATTTTGAGTTCACTTCTTGGGCTAAGTTAAAACAAAGGAAAAGTATTGATATTTTTATTAGAGTATGAGTTTGAAAAATAATTCCTAGCTTAAGTCTAGATTCTGAAAATGTATACCCTACAATTTGCACAATCATGCACCTTGAAACTTGGATTAGTAGAAGAGACCTTGAAATGCTCTTGTCGAAAGTCCTTCGTACGATGAAAATAAAAGAAAAAAAAAGTGAATAAAGAAAAAAATGAACACTGGTTTTTGTGATTACTTAAGGCTGTAAAAATAGAAAAATATTTAGCGAGGGTGCTTCATCACCTAGTGCCTTAGACCAACTGGTTTGGGAGTCACTGCTAAAAGCCTTGGGTGTTGCAAGACTAGGAATTACGCTTTAAAGTGCAAACATATCTTGTAATCCGTTGTTGGTACCTCAAGAAGTATTAACGGTCGCATGAAGGATGTGTATGCAAAATTCAATTAAAATTTCACCTACTAATAAGTACTTTGGACAACGGACAAGAGTATGATTGCTTGATTTGAACTTCCAAGTGTAAGGGTGATCTATACACACACGTAGGGATATGTGATTGGAGTTTAGATGAGAGAAAGGAATGAAGAATAGAACTTGTATCTTTAGTAGAGTTGATAAAAATTCCTAAGTGGAGATGGAACCCTAGAAGGAAAACTTAAGAGATGCCGAAAGCTAAGTAAGTCTATAGAACATATATAATCTTAAGTTAAATGATGAGGAAGTGTGAAGAATATGGGTGGATAATTTACGAGTCGACGATTATAGAATTCCATGTTAAAAAACCTAACTGGAGAACAAAAGTCGAAAAGCCGAATTGATAGGATTTTGTGGGTAGTATCCGCTGAAAACCCTCAGGAGACAACACTCCTCCTACTAGGCACACCTAGAGGTTTAACGGCTTGTTGCACGAGCTCAGCGCAATCACGTTTACCTGCGAAAGTGCGGTTAGGTTTTTTGTAGAGAATAAAAAAAATAAGTTTGCTCGAGGACGAGCAAAAGATAAGTTTGGGGGTATTTGTTCACACCGTAATATTGCATTATTATATTCCCCATCCTTATTCGTTTTATAAATAAACAGGTGCTTTTGACGTATTTCTGCTACATATTACAGGTTACAGGTTCTTGGACAGAAAACGGTGAAAACGATGAAAAGACGATGCAAAAGTGGACTTTGACCAACAAACAGAAGACTCTTGATCAATCCTACATCAAAGATAAAATTCACAAAGTACAAGGCAATGCAAGGTCCAAGATTACAAAGCGAACGGTTAAATGTCCACCGCAATCGTTCACTGGAGATCTGGAAGAAATAAAGAAGCCAAATTGAAAAAAGATCTAAAGAAATAAAAAGACCAAAGAGTCAAAAAGGAGCCCAGAAAAAATCATCAGAAGAGCCAACCAATGGGCCGCGGAACCGCGGTCCTACCCCTACCCAGGTCGCGGTTCCGCGGCCGTCTAGTGCCCGGAGTCGAAGATTTTTTTACCAAAATACGAGGCGGCGCTGAATAGTTAACCTAAGGGCAAATTTGTAATTGCAGACGTGCGAATCAATTGTAAACCTAAGGTTTCTATGTCCTATAAACAGAACCCAAGTCATTGTATTTTCTCATGCCTCTATTCATGAATAAAAATTCAGTTTTCTTTGAAGTTTGAGAGCATCAATCGTAAGTAGGTTTATTTTTCTGCCCTAGTTCTAGTTTTTAATTTCTGCCCTAGGTAAATTCTTTTCTTGCCCTAGTTTAATATAGTTGAGAATTCTTATTAACTTGTAGTAGATCTTTCCTCTCTTTAATCAAAAAGAAAATAAATATTATGTCTTTCGTAGATCCCTTAATGAGCGAGTAGTTTCCTCGTTTGTTAGGGTTAGGAATAGGGAAGGGTTTGAGAGATGAAGATCTCTCATCTCTTTTCTATGCCAATCTTTTATTAACATTAGGACTCCATGCATACTTTCATCTTCCGCTCCCTATGGCACCCAACCCATGAGGTAACGGTGATCCGTAGTATAAAAGACCAGAGATGTAAGTTTTCCATGGAGGTTAGGGTAAAGATTAAGAAAGGAAGGACAAGGATCTAGAGGAAGAAAAATCTTCCCAATCATCCTAATCCCCTTTATTAAAATTTACCATAACCCCTAATATGATATCTAATTAAAAGCATTGGAAAGTGGTGTAGATCTTTATTTACCAAACTTTACTTAAACCTAATCCTAGCAAGTTTCTAATCCTAGTATAACACAACTTCATTTTTAGATCTAATTAAAAGACCAAACACCATTTGGAATTAGCTCGTAAGAACATTTAGGAAAATTACAACATCCCTGTGGACCGACCCGTATTCACCGGTTAGCTTCATGCGACACCGTTCTTGATTGCGGTAATAATTTTTGATCGATAAAATATCTCTAAATCAGCAAGCA
This sequence comes from Agapanthus africanus, assembly GCA_030015575.1. Taxonomy (NCBI): domain Eukaryota; kingdom Viridiplantae; phylum Streptophyta; class Magnoliopsida; order Asparagales; family Amaryllidaceae; genus Agapanthus; species Agapanthus africanus. The sequence goes on from JASDDO010000010.1 coordinate 231,082,386, forward strand.
CGATGCATTTGGCCTCCGCGCAGTCTAATCCCTGGTCTTGCGGATTTCCTTATCCGCGACACTGGATTCTGGACCTAGGACGGCAGGGGCCTTAGTAGTAAGGACATACCCCAATTTGTTATAAGTGATTGCCATCATGACATTCCTGAACCAATCTTTATAGTTTGGCCCTGTCAAAATATTTTTATCTAATAATAACTTAAGGCCTGTCATGTTCCGGGTCGCTGCAATTAGGGGAGAGAGAAGAAAACACTTTAGCATAATGATCTTGCTAGTTTAGAGTGGTTTTTAGTTTATCTAAATAGGATGGCTCCCACTGTTTCATGAATCCTTCCTCAAACCAAAAAACAAGAACTAGTCAGGACTATTCTCACTGTACAATACATGCTTAACCGTTCAGCAAAGCCGGTGTCGGTACTTCGAGGGAGGTTTTACGACGCTTTCGCGAAGTTCCTTAATTAAATAACCTCTTTTCCGTGGGGGCGTAGCCCCGCTGACACCTTTCTCGACACCTACTTGGTTTATAGCATTGATCGTTAAGTGAAAGAATCTCCCGATGAGTAGCATATACTCACAGTAGGATCGGGATCCAAATATCATCATGTGATAAAGTTGAACGAATCCTACCAAAATTATCACTCTCCAAATGGTATGCAACTCTAGCAAGTTTCAGTTTCTTTAGAAACTCCCGATGTGGATTTTTGCCCCACGCTCTTATGACCTTTACGTTGGCCAAAATGTCATAAGTCATATGTCAAGTTCTACCCATCATTATCTTCTTAATTTGAACCTACCCCTACATACCCCTGACGTTGGCCAAATGGTAGTACGACTGTCCCAAACCAACTCATCTATCTATGCAACAGATGAATTCCCAGCAGCTACAAACACTATGCCTTGACCTTGGTCAAAATACATAGCTTGAATACTACTGAATACTCAAATGAAATGACGGAGGGCTACTCATGGTTTTGGCGAAACCGTGAACGTTGTGAACTTGATATGATCGAAGGAACCTGATAGTTTTTTAAAAGGAGTGGTTTAAGCTAAGCAATTAAAAAATCTGCTGTTTTAAAAATAACCGAGTTGTTTCTTTTAAATTGTTCCATCGATTCAACTTTGGTTTATTTTCTTTGCATTAATATAATGCGTCCCATCATTAACCTATCATTGCAGAAAACAACGAAAATACAACGTCCTCTTATGCCATCCGCATTCGCCACTAGGCCCCGTCATTCATCCGTTAGATTACTTAACTAACGACAGAGCGGGGCTGGGCTAGCGCGGTTGCAAAACATAAGTAACGCCTACTAGATATCATATATAGATATTGTGCATTCGTCAGACGCAATAATAGGCATTCCAGATCACAGATGAACATATTGGATATACTAGGAATCCGCATTTCCTTTGAGCCTGCAATGAAAGACGGATTACACAGTCGTGATGAATACCCAACCCCACCCTAGACCCCTATGGGTGCGGCAAACCACCCGCCAAGTACCCGAAGTGAAGCGGTCTCCCTCAACGACGTGAGTAGGCCACTAAGCACTTCAAAGTACCCGGTAGTTTGTGCACCACACCTTGGGTCTATCCTAGGAGCAGAAAACAGTAAATGAAATAATACAACAGTGGCTATAATCTCAACCCGGATGTGCCCCGCAAAAGTATATTACAACAAATTACAATTTACATTTGAATGAAAGAAACACTCGTCTCACATCCCCGGCTATCCATTCACGACAATCCAACAAGTTCATATTCACAAACATAAAGTAACCATTACAGAAATGTGCAACCCCCTGCTAACCGACATACTAGCAATTAGGGGAGGTTCACGAACACATTAAGCACAACACAGGTATAATCAAGTTAGCCAAAGTTCTTAGAATTTCAATCAAGCACCACATATGAATCTACTCCAAATAATTCTCTGTGCACATAAAACCAGAGTAGAAACAAAAAATCCCAGAAAAACACAACATCAACACAGAAGAATAACTGAGCAAATTTGGGTTGACTCGGTGTCAACTCGGCCGCGGATACGCAGCGGATCGCTTCGATCGGCCGCGGTTCCGCGGAGGTTTGGTGTCACGACCCGAAAGAGCACGTGACTGGTCCTTGAACCATATGAAGGCTATAGGACTCCATCTGATCCAAGTAAGCCAAAAGCCCAGAAATCTAAAACCATTTTTAAGAATAAGTAAAGAAACTGGTTTAAAGAAGTGAAGAAAAACATGTTTGAAATCAAGGTTTTTAAATAACTAAGCCGAAGGTGCGTTTTGAAAACAGTAAAGTCTTTTCTAAAAATTTCGGCAGAGTTTCTTTTGTAAAACTGGCCCCGAATGGGGTACAATAAGGATAACAATATATGCAATGATAAAGGCATCCCCAAGCGGGAGCTAGCTCTTCGTCAATTGACAGGCACAACCACACAATGATATAATATACAACGCCAAGTGGCCAGGATCAAAACCAAAAGAAATCTCAAAAGCAACAAGAAAACCGCAATACTACTAAGCGTGACTCTAAGGTCGAATAATACATCACTAAAGTCTAGGTCCGAAACAATACACAAGTTTTGGTTGATGGAAATTCTAGATACAAAGAATAAAATAAATACAATGGTGGTTCTTGATGCGAAAGAATCCACCTACCAAAAGCAAATCACCCGCATGAAAGTAATGTGCCAGAAATGCCGCAATGAAACCTGTACGGCAGAACCTGCAAGGACTGTGGCACAACGGGGGTGAGTTGCCAACTCGTGAATAGAAATATCTACAAGCAGAAACCGAATGCAAGACATAAACCTAAGTCAACGATCAGTAATATAACCACAAGAGTACATCTGAAGTATGATAAGGTGGCAAGGTAACATCTAAATATGTATGTAGTGCCAGGTACTCAGGTAAATACACGTCATCAGTATAAGGTATGTCTGCATGAAGTAAATATGATGAAGTATCAATGATATCAATACACATATATTAGCGTCCCATACCACTAATATTGGTGTAAGGGTATATATAACAGCGCCCTCATACCCTGTTATATATACAAAAGAAGTATGATAAGTGTAAATCCAGTCTGTATATGAACCATGTCTGTATATATGTGGAACCCGTCCACCTGTCACCCGCTGACAATAAGCATCATGTATGCAATGTGAGGATATAAACAAAATCATGGAAAAACATCATGAAACCCGTGCCTAGCATCAACACGTAAATCCTCATCCATCGGGCTCCGTCAGTCCGGATCGGCCCGTGGGCTATGTCTGCGGAATCGGCCCTCGGCCCCGGCAGTACGCCCATCTCTCAACTCCGGTCGGTATCCTCCAGATATCCGCCGAGCTCAAATACAATCACCGGTAGGTACTCACCCGCCTCCAGGCTCAATCGGCAAAACCCATCGATCATCTTGCCGAGGGAACCATACCGGGCCCACCACGAACCCGCAAACGGATCATCCACTCCTCGAATCGGGTTTCAAGCACACGTCTCAGCACTGAGAAAACGCGTGGTGGACGCACCAAAATATCATATCACGAGGTACCGGGTTTTTCAAAATAGAGCATCCTTTCTTAAATAATCCCACGGTCCTCAAAATCAGAAATCACATGAAAATCCAACATCAAGAAGTAAATCCAATGCGATGTGCTATGCAATCAATCCATGATATATGCGACATGTAAAGAAAGGTAATCATGTCAGAAGTCATGCAACAGTACTACAGTGTAGTGGCATGGCAATTATCGATGATGAAGTGTGTGAACCGGCAAATAGTGTACGTGGAACATACGCATCATCGATAATGGTGCTGTTGTCCTAACAGCATGATAATAATATAGCAATAAACATATACCAGCAATGCGAATAGTATGAAAATGCAGAAATCAAGTAGTCAACACCACAGCGAAGTATCTACTATGCAAACTATATCTAAGTATCAGGTCAATCAGGAGGGGTAGGTTTGGAAACCACCTAAATCTGAGTCGATAAATATAGATATATAGTCGGTGATCCCGCCTCAACAACATATCGTAGGACATCCTCGAGTTATGAGTGCGGATCTATCATCAATATCGGCTCGTACGGTAAATCATCGTACGGCATCCCCAAAAGCTGGGTACAGGTCAACATCTCACTATCTCGTCACATAACCGGTATCACTATCATCAGATCATATAGTCTGGGGGTACTACTCTATGTCTAGTACAAATCGATACCATCAATAAAGTATGCATGCGGGGGTAAACACATATCCCAAGCCCGCAAGAATCACAATTCATATCCCAAATATGAATCATATCAAATCACCGATCTCGCGGCACCAAGCCCACATCATCGACTCATCTCCAAAGTCATCCCATATCATCAAACACAGTGCAAGTACAAGTAATATGCAAGGGTGTGCGTGTAGGGGTAATTCTATTCTAGGGTTCGCGACTATGAACTACACTAGTCACTTCTAACCCTACACTATCCATAATACACCTAACTATCACAATAAACTACATAGTAATCTATCTACGGACTGCGGGGGTGCTATACGCCATCCACCCGACTTCCCCCTGTAGATATAATCTACTCACCTTGCATCATCATTTGCGGACGTCACCACGCATTTGCTTGTCGTCCCGAAGTCTTCATGGGTACCTACACATCAAATATCGTATATGCGCATTAAAACCAAATCCAAGCTAAAATGGCGCATGAAATCCAAAACGATACGATAAGGGGCCTATAGGTGAGAACCTATGGAACGCCTTCAAAACCATCAATAAATCCTCTATATCTTCGTATAAACGCCAAATAGTCGAGGCAAAACACAATCCACAATTTCAGAATCAAAAATACGGAATACGGAAACACGAATACAAAATAGCAACTTAGGATATATGTCCCAGATTTTACCCTAGATAGAATCTGTCAAAACTAGAAGTACCCAGGGCCAAGAATTGAGGAAATGGGGGCATGCACACAAAACGAGGCAAATCCTCACTGCTCTGGCCGCAAATTGCGGCCAGAATGGGGATTTCGGCGGCCTCACTTTGGAGTGGGGAGCTAGGGTTTGGGGTGATGGTTCATTAGTGCCTGCACATCTCACTGTCCACTCAATATTATTTTCCGGTGCCTCGTATGATAGCAAATTCAAATTAGCCTGCACAGATTTCACAATTTCCCCGATATCGGGTTCTAAAATCCGTATTCTGTTTCTAGCTTCAGGTTTTGGGTTCCAATTCATACACTAGGGTGTTGGTATAACTTTAACTGAGCTTAATTTCCCAATACAACACAAGCTTCCTTAAACCCTAACTTTATTATTCTCAATTCCATAATATCACACCATATCGATTAAATCTTAACATGGGGTTATAGGAAAAGCTATAACTAAGCTGATGGTTCAGTAATTACCTCCATTAGCAACTCAAGACAATTCTTTAGTTGCCCCTAGTGGCTAAAATCCTTGCTTCTTTAGCTCCATGTGTAGATCTAGGGATTTTGCACAATTTTAATGAAATGAGATTGGGGTTTTGGGGTTGTTTTTGAGATGATTTGAGGGATTGAAGGTGGAGGAAGGGGGGGGGGGGAGGAAGAAGCAGCAGCAGGAGCAAAGGGAGAGGGAGAGAAATGATGGGAGAAAAATGGCTAAGTCTCAAGGTCAAGGGTCCACCTCTCTCTCTCTCACCTACCCTCTTTCTTTATTCCTTTTCTCTTTTCTTTTCCTTTTTCCTTTTCTCTTTAATCCAAAACCCTTCTCACAAGAATAGTATACCCAAAGTAACATGGTAGAAAATGCACAAGTGTAGGAAAAGTGATATGTGCAAGTTTTGCACAAAAAGCCAAAAATCCGATTAGCGATTTTTAATCGCGATTAGCACTAAATTAGTGTCAAACTAATCACAAAAACTTAAATATGTCATAATTCTCTAATTTACCCTATTTTAGAATTTTCCATAATTTTTCTAACATTTTTTCTATTTATTTGCATTTAATTATAAATTTAATATTAAAATAATCAATAAAATAATATTAAATTATAAAAATTCCCAAAATTAATATTTTATATTTTTGAAAATGTTACAATCTACCCCCCTTAATGAAATTCGGTCCCCGAATTTAAATTTAAACTCCCAATACTTAAAACAATTTCTGTAATAATCCATTTTGTCGGGGCTCCGAAAACATCAACACATAGAGAATATCATAAAAATGTACTGCTCTACTAGAAATCAATCCCCAAAATGCATATATAAGAATATCCTATGCGTCTGGTGCGCAAGGAATCAAAATCCATATATGTGTCAAGCAGGTGTACAAAACAACATCTGCGTGCAACTTGTGTGCACGGAACATCTGTCGTAGGCAACGTGTGTGCCTGACAGAAAAAAAATCAGGTGCATTTGACATGCACGAAGAATCCTGATTTAGTGCATCTGGCGTGCACCAAAATCGTATATCAAAACACTACAGGTGCATGAAAACTACGCTGGAAGTGCAAATCAAATCACTGCATACGGTAGGCATGAAATCTCAATCAATAACTCAAATGTAATAACTCTGTGCAAAATATATAAATATCCAGTGGGTGCATGAAACCAATATCATGAAACTCAGTCATCAAAACTAAATCATGCAAACAGAACGCCCAAAATACCGAAATCCAAAATGACGGATACGTGATAATCAAATCACAAATCATAAATACCGTCGTCGGTAGTTCCTCCTTCAAGGTCGAGAAGGAGTCGGTGCATCCACTGCTAGCAGCGCAGGATATCTAATTGCCTCTTGCTCACGGTCTGGCGTCCTCTGACTCTTGGTCCTTATCTTCTTTGCGGATTTCCTATCTCGCGGTCAATCGGCTCATCGGCCCTGTCAGGTGTGCTAACGGGGACGATTCCGTTCTGGCACTTCTTTGGTCATCTCTCGGTCAATCCTCACGACCACTCGTAAGGCAGCATATCACTGGCGTCGGCCTCTGGCTTTCTGAAAGCACGTCACACGTCTGATCCTGGGTGCAAACATCATTGCAGCAATGTCCTGGAAGGAATCCTGCTCAAGGTCTCTTCCAATCATGCCTATGCCGATCTGTACAGAGGCTGGCTCTCCTGCATAACCTCTTCTCGCACAAAAGACATCTGTGTCCTCAGCACAATATTTTCTCGGAAACTGGTCGCATCCCAACGTCTCTGTAAGCATATCAGGTCTCTAGTCTCGACGGGAAGCAATGACAGCTCGTCAATGTCTCACACGAACCTCTTGTTCCACCTTTCTCTATCGTCGTCCACTATGACGTCACGCCAAGCTACTATGCACTGCACTGTTCTTGGCCACGGCCAATCTGAAGTCTCTCGCACGGACTCGAAATCGCGTACTCTGTAGCTTCATCCTTCTATAGAAGATGTCAGGCCGAACAGGTCCTCGGGAACACGTCCCAACCATCGGAGGAATACTCATCACTCGTCCGTCCTTGATCAATTCGCAAGGCATCTGGGTAGGTTCCTTTATCCGAACTTGGTCAACTACCTCGTCGACAATGCCGAACTCTGTCCTGCTGGGTGTGCGCAATATGACCACTCCTGGTCTAGGTCTTCTCATATCGTTTTCCAGAAAGGTCCTGTCAGGTTCCTTTCTCAAATCTCAATCCTGCCGAATTGCCCGGAAGTCATCATCCAATGCTGAAGCTAAAGCTTATTCCGGAACGGCTGCATACATATCGCGCTTCTTTCTAGAAGATATATCCATATACCACGCCTCGGGGTGCATATCACATCTCTAATGTCAGCGGAGTGGGACGTCATCTCGTCGAAATCTCGTACAAACTCTTTACTCCACCTTGCTCAAATGTCGACTGATTCGGACTTAACTCATCGTGGCTACACGAACTGCGCTCCGACGGCTATGCTCACATCTGGAGTCTCCCAAGCAGTGTCCCATCACGATATCCGAAAGATGTCGAACCATCCGATCGACTCGTCAGATCCTCATAATCCCCCAAGAGCTCACATCTCGGGTACAGTTTAATAGTATCGAGTACATGCCACAGCGTCGGTGGTCCAGCCGTAGAAGGGCAAACCCAAGCCTCACTAATGGCGCCGAGGAACCGCCGCAAACCCGAAGGTTCAAAGGCTTTCACACGGTCATTAAGTCGAGTTAGGGTTTCATTCTTCTAGAGGGTCCATAGAATCACCTACATGTCTTTCCGTATACTTTAAACTTGGAAAATAGGCTCCTGACATTCGATCGTCTCTATCGACTCTCAACGAACCTGCGTGAAGTCGTCTCTAGCTGGAAACAATCCACCTGATGACCTCGTATCGGGGTAAGCGAACTCACCATACGTCCTAGTCATTCATCCTCGGTGACTAGCGACTCGCTATCATCTCTCTAAGAACATGCTCATGCTGCAGTAGCTCCAATCATCTGGGCGATATCTCATCATTTGCAGCAACAACTGGCTCATACGCCTGTACGCCGAACAGCGCCTCAACCCTCCAGGAAAGGCAACACATTGGCGGTCATCTCTGAATCGGTCTGCTCTAGATCTGAGTAAGACTCTCCACACTGGAAATCTTCAACTCAACTGGGCCCGCTCCGGCGCAAAATCGGACAAATCACCTTCGTCTCTCAAATCAGGTAGACTAGCTATCATCTGTCGCATATCTGCCAGAAAGCTACGGCAATCTCAGCTCGTAAGCTTCGGAAGCGACATCCTGTCAATCTCAGCAACAGCTGGTCCATCTGTCTGCACGGTAGGCGACATCACAATCTCTGAGGTATGCTGTACATCAACAGTCCTCTCTCAACTGGCAGCTCTAACAATGGCCCGATCATCCGGTACAAGACCAAGCACTCGCCTCCACTAGAGGTCACAATCACCAATACTAACTCGAGACGTTCCCATGTCACCAGAAAACACAATGGTCGGCCCTCGTACCAGACGAGCTCACACCGGCCGTAACCCTAGCAGCAGCCCAAACTGCGCTCAAACACGGTGACAGGAACCTCAATCGAGTATCAAAGAGAGCACATCAATGGCAAGAAAGGAAACAACAGATCCAAAGTGGATACATGATCATAGGAAGGAACAACATCAATGAAGGTATGATCATGAAACTAATAGAATCGGGGATCTCAAATGGATGTATAATACTGGATATAAAGAGAATCACTGATCTCGAAAATATGTACATCCTAAGGTTCCTTAAGCGGAGTGGCGTGTCGTAAATATGCCGCGGAACATACCAACGGTACGTCACTCTACTTTATTCACCTATTCCATCAACCATGGGTCATCCTACACGACGAAAGTTCGGGTCTAATACCCCCTCGACCAAGTCTAAGTTCCATAAGGTCAAGCCTAAGTTCCGTATATATATAAACGCCCTAGGCTCCACATAGTCAAACTTAGACTCGAACCAAGGTCAACCTGGCTTTGATACCAACTTTGTCACGACCCGAAAGAGCACGTGACTGGCCCTTGAACCATATGAAGGCTATAGGACTCCATCTGATCCAAGTAAGCCAAAAGCCCAGAAATCTAAAACCATTTTTAAGAATAAGTAAAGAAACTGGTTTAAAGAAGTGAAGAAAAACATGTTTGAAATCAAGGTTTTTAAATAACTAAGCCGAAGGTGCGTTTTGAAAACAGTAAAGTCTTTTCTAAAAATTTCGGCAGAGTTTCTTTTGTAAAACTGGCCCCGAATGGGGTACAATAAGGATAACAATATATGCAATGATAAAGGCATCCCCAAGCGGGAGCTAGCTCTTCGTCAATTGACGGGCACAACCACACAATGATATAATATACAACGCCAAGTGGCGAGGATCAAAACCAAAAGAAAGCTCAAAAGCAACAAGAAAACCGCAATACTACTAAGCGCGACTCTAAGGTCGAATAATACATCACTAAAGTCTAGGTCTGAAACAATACACAAGTTTTGGTTGATGGAAATTCTAGATACAAAGAATAAAATAAATACAATGGTGGTTCTTGATGCGAAAGAATCCACCTACCAAAAGCAAATCACCCGCAAGAAAGTAATGTGCCAGAAATGCCGCAATGAAACCTGTACGGCAGAACCTGCAAGGACTGTGGCACAACGGGGGTGAGTTGCCAACTCGTGAATAGAAATATCTACAAGCAGAAACCGAATGCAAGACATAAACCTAAGTCAACGATCAGTAATATAACCACAAGAGTACATCTGAAGTATGATAAGGTGGCAAGGTAACATCTAAATATGTATGTAGTGCCAGGTACTCAGGTAAATACACGTCATCAGTATAAGGTATGTCTGCATGAAGTAAATATGATGAAGTATCAATGATATCAATACACATATATTAGCGTCCCATATCACTAATTATTGTGTAAGGGTATATATAACAGCGCCCTCATACCCTGTTATATATACAAAAGAAGTATGATAAGTGTAAATCCAGTCTGTATATGAACCATGTCTGTATATATGTGGAACCCGTCCACCTGTCACCCAATAAGCATCATGTATGCAATGTGAGGATATAAACAAAATCATAGAAAAACATCATGAAACCCGTGCCTAGCATCGACACGTAAATCCTCATCCATCGGGCTCCGTCAGTCCGGATCGGCCCGCGGGCTATGTCTGCGGAATCGGCCCTCGGCCCCGGCAGTACGCCCATCTCTCAACTCCGGTCGGTATCCTCCAGATATCCGCCGAGCTCAAATACAATCACCGGTAGGTACTCGCCCGCCTCCAGGCTCAATCGGCAAAACCCATCGATCATCTTGCCGAGGGGATTCATACCGGGCTCACCACGAACCCGCAAACGGATCATCCACTCCTCGAATCGGGTTTCAAGCACACGTCCCAGCACCGAGAAAACGCGTGGTGGACGCACCAAAATATCATATCACGAGGTACCGGGTTTTTCAAAATAGAGCATCCTTTCTTAAATAATCCCACGGTCCTCAAAATCAGAAATCACATGAAAATACAACATCAAGAAGTAAATCCAATGCGATGTGCTATGCAATCAATCCATGATATATGCGACATGTAAAGAAAGGTAATCATGTCAGAAGTCATGCAACAGTACTACAGTGTAGTGGCATGGCAATTATCGATGATGAAGTGTGCAAGCCGGCAAATAGTGTACGTGGAACATACGCATCATCGATAATGGTGCTGGTGTCCTAACAGCATGATAATAATATAGCAATAAACATATACCAGCAATGCGAATAGTATGAAAATGCAGAAATCAAGTAGTCAACACCACAGCGAAGTATCTACTATGCAAACTATATCTAAGTATCAGGTCAATCAGGAGGGGTAGGTGTGGAAACCACATAAATCTGAGTCTATAAATATATATATATAGTCGGTGATCCCGCCTCAACAACATATCGTTGGACATCCTCGAGTTATGAGTGCGGATCTATCATCAATATCGGCTCGTACGGTAAATCATCGTACGGCATCCCCAAAAGCTAGGTACAGGTCAACATCTTACTATCTCGTCACATAACCGGTATCACTATCATCAGATCATATAGTCTGGGGGTACTACTCTATGTCTAGTACAAATCGATACCATCAATAAAGTATGCATGCGGGGGTAAACACATATCCCAAGCCCACAAGAATCACAAGTCATGTCCCAAATATGAATCATATCAAATCACCGATCTCGCGGCACCAAGCCCACATCATCGACTCATCTCCAAAGTCATCCCATATCATCAAACACAGTGCAAGTACAAGTAATATGCAAGGGTGTGCGTGTAGGTGTAATTCTATTTTAGGGTTCGCGACTATGTACTACACTAGTCACTTCTAACCCTACACTATCCATAATACACCTAACTATCACAATAAACTACATAGTAATCTATCTACGGACTGCGGGGGTGCTATACGCCATCCACCCGACTTCCCCCTGTAGATATAATCTACTCACCTTGCATCATCATTTGCGGACGTCACCACGCATTTGCTTGTCGTCACGAAGTCTTCATGGGTACCTACACATCAAATATCGTATATGCGCATTAAAACCAAATCCAAGCTAAAACGGCGCATGAAATCCAAAACGATATGATAAGGGGCCTATAGGTGAGAACCTATGACACGCCTTCAAAACCATCACTAAATCCTCTATATCGTCGTATAAACGCCAAATAGTCGAGGCAAAACACAATCCACAATTTCAGAATCAAAAATACGGAATACGGAAACACGAATCCAAAATAGCAACTTAGGATATATGTCCCAGATTTTACCCTAGATAGAATCTGTCAAAACTAGAAGTACCCAGGGCCAAGAATTGAGGAAATGGGGGCATGCACGCAAAACGAAGCAAATCCTCACTGCTCTGGCCGCAAATTGCGGCCAGAATGGGGATTTCGGCGGCCTCACTTTGGAGTGGGGAGCTAGGGTTTGGGGTGATGGTTCATTAGTGCCTGCACATCTCACTGTCCACTCAATATTATTTTCAAGTGCCTCGTATGATAGCAGATTCAAATTAGCCTGCACAGATTTCACAATTTCCCCGATATCGGGTTCTAAAATCCGTATTCTGTTTCTAGATTCAGGTTTTGGGTTCCAATTCATACACTAGGGTGTTGGTATAACCTTAACTGAGCTTAATTTCCCAATACAACACAAGCTTCCTCAAACCCTAACTTGATTATTCTCAATTCCATAATATCACACCATATCGTTTAAATCTTAACTTGGGGTTATAGGAAAAGCTATAACTAAGCTAATGGTTCAGTAATTACCTCCATTAGCAACTCAAGAAAATTCTTGAGTTGCCCCTAGTGGCCAAAATCCTTGCTTCTTTAGCTTCATGTGTAGATCTAGGGATTTTGCACAATTTTAATGAAATGAGATTGGGGTTTTGGGGTTGTTTTTGAGATGATTTGAGGGATTGAAGGTGGAGGAAGGGGGGGAGGAAGAAGCAGCAGCAGGAGCAAAGGGAGAGGGAGAGAAATGATGGGAGAAAAATGGCTAAGTCTCAAGGTCAAGGGTCCACCTCTCTCTCTCACCTACCCTCTTTCTTTATTCCTTTTCTCTTTTCTTTTCCTTTTTCCTTTTCTCTTTAATCCAAAACCCTTCTCACAAGAATAGTAAACCCAAAGTAACATGGTAGAAAATGCACAAGTGTAGGAAAAGTGATATGTGCAAGTTTTGCACAAAAAGCCAAAAATCCGATTAGCGATTTTTAATCGCGATTAGCACTAAATTAGTGTCAAACTAATCACAAAAACTTAAAATTGTCATAATTCTCTAATTTACCCTATTTTAGAATTTTCCATAATTTTTCTAACATTTTTCCTATTTATTTGCATTTAATTATAAATTTAATATTAAAATAATCAATAAAATAATATTAAATTATAAAAATTCCCAAAATTAATATTTTATATTTTTGAAAATGTTACATTTGGCCGAGTCACGATCCCAAAATTCTTCACAATTCTTAAAAAACCCTGCTTGTATTTTTTAAGGTCCCTGAAAAATTTTTAGACCCCAATTTAAAATCGGCAGAAACTTGGTGAAAATATCGTTTTTTCGGGATTAAATTGCGATCGAATTTCTAAATACTTTGCTAACATGTTAGTTATGGTTTAGCTAGGCTCTGATACCAATGTAAGTTAACGTTACATACCCCACAAGATGCGGGGAGGCGGAATAGGAAAAACAATCATTTTGTTCAAAATAACATCGACTATTAAACGGATCTTTGCTAAACCCTAACTAACAAACTATCTAGAAGTGCTAAGCTACTATGATAGATGATTATACCTCGTGATATTAGTCCTTCTTGTTCTTATTGTTCACCTCTTCGTTGGCCTCCTCGATGTAATAGAAGATCCACCCGAGAGTTCCTTCTGCAAGCTTTAACCTCTAACTTGAGATAACTAAGTGGCTAGGATTGCTAATCCATGTGACCTAGAAGGTATAGAAATAGATTAAGGATCTATTAGTCTTGCTAATCCTATGGTTCTCAACTCATGAGAGGATTAGGGTTAGGATAACGAAGATGAGAGCTTGAGGAGAGAGAATGTGTTTGTTATTATGAAATGAATTATAACTCTTTTGTGTATATCATGAAGCATGATAATTATCCATAAATAAATATATCATAATTACAACCATGATTCATTTAATACAAATGGATGAATCATCTCATGAATCATGGTTTCATTTAATGCAAATATCACATCATCTCCTCCACCTCATTAAGCTTAATTCATAAATGAATTAAAACTAAATGAGTCACCTTTCTTCTAGAAGCTTCTCGAGTAATTACGAGAATGCCCCTCCCATCCGTATTTACGATAAACACGGATATACCGAGACTGCATAAATCCAATAATCCAATACTAGAATCTGGCTTAAACCAAAGCCCGCTAGTATAATCTGTCCAAACATCATACGTGCACAACTTCACGTATATGTTCGAACCCTGTCGTAAAACCATACGACCTCTATATCATTTCGCCTGAAGCAGGGAAATCCTCTGTGTGGGACTCTAAAGACTCAACACTACGCTGGCAGTGGGTTTAACCACAGTCCGCAAACGGTCCCAGCTGTACATAACGGTCCCCAGGTAGATGTCGATAAGAAGGACGATGAGAAAACCCATCCGAACTCCTAATGAGCCTGATATGTCCGGTCTGTTCGTATAAGACTATCGCATATCGGGCCTAGGGGGCGGCAAGCGTCAGTCCCCTAAAAGCGGTATAAGTCGTGTTGGAGTGAAGCCCATTACACCTTGAGAAGTTACTGGAAAACCTACCAGTAAATCTCTCTTGCCCTAGCCAGGGAACTTGCGTAATGACTCTCCAAACACTGCGCGATATCAAACCCTAACACCGGGAGAGACGAATCCTATCTAACCGCCACTGCCTCCAAGTGCTTCGGGACTGCACCCAACTGCTACCTGTTTGCATGACTCAGTCGAGCCGTGGTAGGGTAGCAATCTAAGAACAGTGGGAACACACTCAAGGAGAAGCAGCAGTGTCAAGTCTACAGACTATGTTGTACTCATGTCACCTGGGAACTGTTAACTGATGACGTGTATAATACCAACCAAGGATTCCCTACGAGTCTTGTCTTGTGTACCTGTAACCCAACGAGCACCTCCATACTATCTCCAGTACTACGTACCAATGGCTGTGGGACAGACCATTTCCCCAGCCGGGACGAGAAGCGTACACACTAGTCTACTTTGGAGTATCGATGCCCTGTCTCGATAATCCTACGACTAGGGACCTGAAAAAGGATGTGTTTGTAGGCTACCCAGCCCCCACTAGTGTGACTGCCATCACAATGCTGGTAGTCAAGCAAGATCCTATGGGCTCTATCAATATGTATTCGCGATATGCTAAAAGAAACATATACACATATTAAGATAGATATGAACTAAGTAGAATACTACTATGTTGAGCAAGACTGTTAATACAACTGTGAATATCCCAAGCTTCCATTAAGTAATATACAAGCTAGTATGATACAATAATGGCCCCTTGGGCATATACACTAACATCGTGCACCTTGTGCACTTGAGTTGGATTTTTGCGCATACTTGGCGTGCTTGATGCGATTTTGGTGGACACCAGATGCCCTAAATCGGGATTCTTGCGAAAACACCGGTCAAGGGCAACGAGTGTGCCTGACAACAATATCAGATGCACCTGATATTGTTGTCAGGCACACTCGTTACCCTTGACCGTTGTTTTCATGCACACCCGTTGCACATAGTTTTGGTTTCTGTGCACATGTATGGCATATTCATTGATTTCGATTTCTGTGCGCACCAGACGCACGTGGCATTCTTATACACATTTTGGTTTGGTTCCTTTTGGAACGGTACGTTTTTATGATATTTACCATTTGGTATAGTAACTGAGCAGGACTAGTCAGAGAACAGTACCTGAATATTTTTTTGCATGCATCGATAGTTACCAAAGAGATTTCCAAAAGGGAGCTATAGTCTCAGTATTTACCAACGTGCCCGAGATGACACAAACCAATTTACAAAGGAAACCCTTCTAAATTATTTTTGAAACGGCGGAACGTATGTTAACCAAAGGATATATATATTTATATAGTTATCTTTCTTACAAAAAACGTCCGCTACTTATGCCGTGATACGCGCATCGCACAGCGATTTAAAAAAGGTTTGGCATGCATTTCTTTCAGATGTTTTGACAAGTTTACAACGATGCGTACGACGTACCTATTTTAGTCTTGAGTATATCAGGTTGCTTTTCATATTGGATTTTGACATTGGTATCTTCCCCACAACTCCGATGATTGCGGGATGCTTGACGGAGTTTTGATTTTGAGTTATATACTCGTTTTTCATGTGCATGCATTGCGCTACGATATGTTTTATGTATGTATGATTTCGGAGCCCCGACGACTTGATCATTTTACTGAAATGTTTTAGTATTTGAGGGGTTTAAATTTAAATTCGGGGACTGGATTTATTTAAGGGGGGAAGACTGTAACAATTTAGAAAAATAAGATATTATTTTTTAGAAGTTAAATAATTAAAATAATAAATATTATGAATATTTTAATGTGTCGAAATTAGTTTTAATGATATGGTATAACTATATACCGATAAATTGGGAAATATTTGGAAATTTATATCAATTATTGATTTTTAAAGAATTTGTGAGATTTAGACATGTTATGAATTATTATATAATTTATTATACACAAGTTCGTGTCTAAGCTTGTTCAGTAATCACTAATTATGCATTTATCATGTTTATGCATATGACATGCACTATGTCATATTTGTAGGCTTCCTAGGCACTCTTGTGAAGGTTCATAAGGCATCAAACATGCACGAATAAAATTTTAGATGTGCCGAACAACCCAAAGCCGGGATAATTACTAGATTATTAGGGTTTAACATGTAAGTAAACATATTTACTACTAAGTGTGAGGGATTACAACATTTGTAGTCCGCTCCTTCGCTTCACGAGCTCCAAGTAGAAGTCCCTTCGCCGCAATCCACGATCTCCCGGACTCAAGAGAGGCTCCACGACTCGAACTGTAAGTGCACGGCGGCGCCCCGGCCGTCAATCCGACGGCCAAACGCGGAAACGGTGGTAAACTTAAAATTTTGCGGACTTAGCAAACCGGCACCACCGCGCACTAAACCCCGGATCGTGCCATTAAACTAGTCTAAGCTAACTAACAAGATAGTGTTAGAGATGTACCGACGATCCAAGTCCTCCGGTCTTCATCTCCACTCCGATCTCCTCGCGGGATCTCCGTCCGTCTCCTCCTCGTCGGAAAGGGCACCACGAAGCCGGGTACTTTTACGGGCTCCCACCTCTATACCGAGGCAACTCGCGCATGAAGCCGGCTACTCGACATGCTCAAGATATGCTATAGGGAGTGCAATGTAGAATGTATGTCTCACTTTGGGGTTGGTTGCCATAGATGGAGGAATGGTGTATAGAAAATTGGTGCTTTCAATTTTCTAGCAATGGAATGAGATGAAGAATGATATACACAAAATGAATCACTCTCATTTTTCTTCCTCTCAAAGATGAAGCTCTCATTTTTTTTTTCTTCTTCTCTCTTTCTTTTTGCAACCATGATAATAATCTCACTCTTTGAAATGGTGGAGGAAAAACAATATGAAGCAAGAAGGGAGGTGAGTGTAGTAAAAGGAGGAGGGTGACCACATCCAAACATAATCATCACTAAACTTTACATCAACCTCAAATCCATCTCAAATCCATTCTAATCTCATAAATACATGAAAAGCAAAGATGCTTATCATATCAACCCTTATGCAAATAAAACCTCCACAAAGTGTTATTTGCATTCTTGCAAATAACACCCTCCATCATAAAAGTCCGGCCGGGAAAGAACAAAGAAAAACCGGCCGGAACGGAATGCAAACTGGCAACTCCAGAAAACTGGTCCCGTAATAAATTACAGGAAAACCCCACACTGTGCATACACACCCGCATTTGTATTCCGTCCGGATACAAATGCAATGAGACAAAATCTACACTGTACTAAACTAGGACCAGCTTAAACCAAAACCGGCTAGTAAGATCCGTCCGATCCTGATCCGTGCAATACCGCACGTATCTAATCGAACGCTGCCATATAACCATACGGCCACTAGTACAAACGGTCTGATCCTGATCCGTGCAATACCGCACGTATCTGATCGGACCCTGCCATATCTCCATACGGCCTCTACAGCGTTTCGCCCGAAAGCTGAGTAACTGAAAGTGTGGTGGACTCTAAAGACTCGTCAATACTATGGCTGTGGATTTAACCACTAGCACGTCAGAGGTATAAGCCAATACGTGACGGGCCACCAGCTATTGACCAAAAGGGACGTCGATGAGGAAGCTCACCCCGACACCCAACTGAGCCTGTCAGTGACAATATCCGTACAGTCCGGTCCGTTCGTCTATGAGCATCGCATGGCTGGCCTAGGGGGTTGGTAAAAGTCAGACCCCCAAAAGCGGTACAAGTCGTGTCGGAGTGTAGCCCAGAACACCCTGAGATACTACTGGAATACCTACCAGTAAATCTCCTGCCTTGGCCAAGGTCTTTGTGTAATGGCTCTCCTAGACACAGCGCGACCTCACCCCCAATACCGGGAGAGACGAACCCCTGAAGATCCGCTCACTGCCTCCATGTGGCTCGGGACTGTACCCAAGTAAAACCTGTTTGCACGACTCCTTTGAGCCGTGGTAGGGTAGTAATCAAAGTACAGTGGGAACTCACACGAGACAAATGACGATCCCCAGGTCGATGAACTAACCTGTACACATGTCACCTGGGAACTGCTATCTGACGTCAGGTATAAGACCAACTAGCATGTTCCCGACGAGTCCTGTCCGGTGTACTCATAACCCAATGAGCACCTGTATACATCTTAGGTGAACCAACTGACACCAGTGGCTTGTGAGACCGGCCACCGCCCCTCGTCGGGGTCTCGACTGTATACACCAGTCTACTCTGGAGTATCGATGCCCTGTCTCGAAACTCCCACGACTAGGGACCTTTTAAGGATGTGCTTATAGACTCCAGCTCTCACTTATATGATCGCCCTCATACTGCTGGTAGTCAAGCAAGAATCCTAGGGGCTCTATCAACGTGCAATAGCGACATGTCAGGTCACCTAAAGCAGTACACGATGATAAAGGTAAACCAGATAGCATACTATCATCTTGAGTAAGACTGTCCTACCAGGATAGGTCCTCCCTCAATCATTGCAATCACGTGCCTGTGATCCAATAATTGACTCTGAGGGCACTATCTCCAACAATCTCCCACTTGCACTCAAGGCTAATTATTGCGATGTCGCATACTCACAGCCCGTGTGATACCGAACACCCAACTCCTCTACTAGTCAGTCTCACAAAACTCGTTTGTGAAACTATTGCGTTCGAGGAATAGCCTCAGTGAGTGGATCCGCCTGTGGTGTTTCTTTCTATGTCTCTCTATATCTCAAGTTCGCGGAGAAAGCCATCTCCCGAAATGAGCAATACCTGTCTTAGACTGTCTGGATGTCTGATGGGACCAAGCTCATAAATGAACTCCAAAACCAAACTTCGTAGACTGTATCGTCAACTGAACCTAATCAGTATCCTGCGCCATGCCACCCTCAGTATTGCCTTGGACCACCTGTCCTAAATACTGCCCCTCGTCAGAAGGAAAAACTATAACTCTGACAACCTCCTTGTCGTCCAGGTCACCTTGGAAGCCTGGAATGATAACTGTTTCCCGAATGGGGCTTTCGTTATCATATCCCTAGAACAGCCACTTATGTTCTAAAACTGCCTCCGACTGTTTCTCCAGGATTGGATGAATATCAACTTATTGCATCTACTGCAAGAACAACATCTGGTGTGGTACTTGACATTTCATGATTGACTCAATTGCCTAAGCAAGTGATCTGCCAATCATGCACATCCCTCTCCCTTTTAGTCTGTAAGACACCTTTAGAGAAGGTGACTCCATTACCTGCAGGTGTACTACCGTGCCAGGAGTCGTCCATTCTAAATACTCATAGAATGCTGTCAAGGTACCCAGATTAGGAAACCACCCAAATCTAGATCTAAAACCATAGATCTAGTAACCAGTATGTCTGATATAATGTCCAAGTCCTTTGTGGAGAAACCACTGTGTGACGACCAAAGTATAACCGATCGTAGTAAAGGAATATCACTTCCTACTACCTTCTCAACAGATCCATCCCCTATTCTGATGACGTCAAACCTATGACTGTCACATCAGAAATGGATGATCTATCTCCGCTACATCTGCTTTAGTCTGTAAATAGACATAAGCCTGATGTCCACCAATGCTTCCGCTGCTCCCACTGACTACGACAACCCTCTGGCAGAGTCATACAGACGTGCACTTCTAAAGCTAGTTTAGAACGACGCTATACTCATCCTCCTGCCGGGTCTCGCAGCCTGGAACAACAACAATGGCAAGTGTGGGTAAACAAGAACTTCCCTGTCACCGTCCTTGAGGCTACCGGAGTACCTCTCGGGTGCCTGAAGTTACCCACCTTATCTGCGGAGTGGCCAATGGAATGTCAAATCAGATTGAATCTTTAGGTTCCTTATCAAATCTTCAGTAATCGTTTGCGGTTCTGGAATCACTTCCAGTTCTACCATACTCCCACTGCTGTTTTTGAAAAAATCCAGTTTTAATAAAACTGTGGCGAGTCTTGAACAATATTTCTATTGATCTCCCAGATGGTAGAAAGTCAACCCTCGTCATAGCCTGGGTCAACCCACAAACAGCCATTACAGAAACGTGCCTATGAGTTATCCGAAGTCTGGTTTTAAGCATAAACCGGACAACTCCCCGTACCTTAACTTCGTTAAGATATGAACTGTTCTATATCCAATATAGAACCAGAGGCACTGATTTAATTGAACCAGATTCAAATCATGCAGCTGTCTCCAGTGCATGTCAACTAAATGGAGAGAGGCCGATCAGCGTTACTCAACTTAGGAATGCTTCCAATTATGAGTAACCTGAAAGAGAAGCAATTTCTCTTTATCATTACTATCAACTGAATACCATATACAAGTATCTACATCTTCGATCACTTTGAAGAATCCCGATACTTGCAATACCTGGTTCTCTACTTTATTAAAATACCCATAACTCCTCAAAACTTAGACCCTGTGTTTCTACGAAACACACGTCTAAGAACTAGAGAAGTTAAAAGTAAACAGAATATAGTACGAGGACCAACCCCTCTGTCCTGATGGACCCTGGACAACATACAATACTCTGTATAAGTCCCTTGAGTTAGATAACTCATTCACTGTGTGTCATAGGTTGAAAACTTTACTTATGGTTAAGAAGAATTACACCGCTGTTTAATGCTCCTTACCTAACCATCCACTGATATAGGTAAATGTCATCGACATAATATCAAAAGGTATATCTCACTCTATGAAAATAGACGTACAGATATATCAATTTGAAATTGGTGCACAACAGCGGATATTCAAAACCAAATATTTGCCGACCGGCAAACAACCCATGTGGCATCCTCAAATATCACCAATTACAACGAATCCCGATATAATGAGGATGATCACCCAATTCCCAATAACTTACTCCCACTCATCATCTGTAAAACCATACAGATGTGAGAATCATACCTGGTAAATACATGCCCTGGAGTAAGTGTCTAATCGGGAAATCAGTTTTCTTTTAACAGTACACAGTGAACCTGAAACATTGAAATGTTTCGTTGGGGTTTCCTGGTATTCCTAGTAATGCCTCTTCCATTATCCAGATTCACAACTGTAACCGTATAATTCTTTGCCACCTCTCTAAATCCCTTTATATGTCTTTAGTCATTACCTTCTGTACACCCCTTTAGGCCAAATGGTTTTCTTCCTTCCATACCGTTCGGCACCAGCCTATGGTTTGGAAGAAGACTATCCAAAAAGCATAAAGGGTGTACTTTCCTAATCCTAGGAGCACTCGTAAAGCGAGAGAAGGTGAAGATAAAAGACACCTGAATGTACTTTATTCCTATTTCTCCTGAACCAGGGTCCATCCCCGAACTGGAACAAGTTCCTTTCGAGTTCGTATATAACCATACGATGGATTATCCAATAAAATGGGATCTTCGTAGTGATACGGAGTGTCCTGGAGAAATACAAAGGTGATTTAGGATTGGCGAAGAAATACTTGGTTTGGTCGTGAATATCAGTCGCAATTTACTTTGCCCTCTTACTAATCCCTTGCTTTGTCTTAATCTTAATACCTTCTGCACACCGTTTAGGCTAATTGGTTTTCTTCATTCCCTACCGGTCGGCACCAGCCTATGGTTTGGAAGAAGACTATCCGACTTGCGTAATAGGTGTACTACTCCTAAACCAAGGAGTACTCGCAACATGAGAGAGGGTGAAAAGAAAAGACAACTGAATAACCCTATCCGTTTTCTCCAGAACCGGAAGCCATCCTCGAATTCCTTCGAGTTCGTATCTAACCATACGATGGTTTTGTCCAATGGAAGTGGACGTTCGCAGTAATACGGGGTGTCCTGGAGAAAAGGGTAAAAGTAGGAGTGGCAATGAGGTCTGCAACTCTGACAATCCAAAAGCCAGTGTTAAGTAGGTTCGGTCAACTTGGTCACTGAGTCATAGTCTAGGGTCGGGTCAATGGTCGCTGCCAAAGAGAGAGAGAAAAGAAACGCTCAGCGTGCACTCTAACCTAGATCAGAATGGTTATCACTTTTTCTAATCAGGAAACCTCCCACTGTACCTCAAATTCTCCTCCAAACCTGAAAGAAGAATTAGTCGGGGTCACCCGAGGAGTAAACCAACTCATCAGTGGGAATCGGGATCCAACTCTCATCGCATGATAACGTGACGGAATCCGCTCACGGTATCACACTCCAGAAGGTATGCACATATCTGGCAAGTTTCAGTACTTTTGAAACTCCCGATGTGATTTCTGCCCCATGCTCTTATGACCTTGACTTTGGCCAACAAATCATAAGTCACATGTCAAGTTCTACCCGTCATTCTCCAGGTTGATTCGAATCCACCCGCACAAGCCCTTGACTTTGGCCAACAAGGCTATACGACTGTTCCAAACCAACGCATCTATCTATGCTGCATATGAATAACCAACAGCTACCAAACACCGTGCCTTGACTTTGGCCAACAAACACAGCTTGAATACTATTGACTACCCATATGAAACGACGGAGGGCTACGAATGGTTTCTGGCGAAAACCTTTAACGTAATGAACTTGATATCGTTGAAGGAACGGATAGCTTTTTAGAAAATATAGTGACGAAAAACCTTTACTAAAGAGGTCACTCCCGGTGAAGGGATCTCGGCTCTTTCCCCGTAGAATGGGGTGCAGGATATTCCAACTGAATACCACGGTGCAAAGCAAAAGTAATCGGCTATAGTGAAGTTAATGCCCTGACGCAAACTTCTGTCCAAGGGGTCACTCCCGGTGAAGGGATCTCGGCCCTTGCCTCGTCGACTGAGGAGCAGGATATTCAAACTGAATACCACGATGCAAAACAAAAGTGAACGTCCTTGCAATAACAGCTTTTTGAAAAGTGTTCCAACAACGTCAGATTAGGTTTGTTTTTAAACTTGCATTGATCCGAATCAATGCAGTCCCATCATTTGATCACACCAAAAAGAACGAAAATATACTAATGTACGTATATGCCATCCGCATTCGCCACTGGGTCCCGTCATTACCCGTTAGGTTAGCTAACTAACGACAGAGCGGGGACTGGACTAGCGCGGATGTAAAACATATACAACATCTACTAATATATATATCAATATATTATATTCGCTCAAGGCGTGAATAATATGCAACATCACAGAAATGTACAGCATCACAGAACAAAACAGATATCTGGGATCCCCGGGTTTCACAGAGCCACTACTGAAACCCGACGTTCCCCTGGTCGTATGGATAGCCTGTGCAATGAAATCCTAGACCCCTACGGGCGCGGCAAGTCACCCGCCAAAACCTGAAGCGAGGCAGCCCCCTTCAGCGCCGTGAATGGACCACCCAGCACTCCACGGAATCCGGCAACTTGGGCACCCCTCCTGGGTCAACCTGTACCCCCTACGAGTGCGGCGAATAGCCCGCCAATCCTAGAGTGAAGCCCCCTCCGTCCCAATGCCATGAGATGTGGGCTTGTTGCCCTATAGAACCCGGCTATCCGTGCACTCCTCCGCGGGGTAATCCTAGTACAGAAAGTAAAATATACATACACCGGGTACATCGACCGCAACCAGGTCGTGCCCCAAAATAATAATACAAACAGGCAGTGACGGCAGTCCACATGTCGGACGCTCGCCCCGCAATATCAAATGTACATAATACAATAAAACAGTACTAGCATTCCATCCAGGCTATCCCCCACAACCGATCCGCAACATCACAGCATAAACATAGAACATCAACGTGAAAGTCACGTTCGCAAATCCGTCTAACCGGGCTATAGCAGTTAGACCGGATTTACCAATCGAGTGACATTCACGGTCGCAGATATAATGTAAATACTGTGAAAAATGTGTTTAAAATATCCGATCGATCAAAAATTAACAAGTGGGCCCTCAAACAAAACTGTAGCACTCACAGAAATCCTGGGCCCAATTTTAATATTCCAAAACCCATATTTTAAGCCCAGAAGGCCTCTGAAAAAATTTGGTGAAGTGATGTGAATAGTGCGCGGCGGAAGGGCCGCGCGAGGGGGGGTTTCGCGGCGGTTCCGCGCTCCCACTGTGGAGTTACTTCGTCAAATTTTTACAGAACCCTTAGAATTTCCAGTACATCAATATTTTACAACCTGAAAAATTTTTCGAGACCAAAAATTTTCAACAGAAACTGATTCGAACTAAAATGCAGTTTTGGAACATTCGATCGATCGAAACAGAAAAACACATTACACCAAGCTAGACTATGTTAATGGCGAGGCTCTGATACCACTGTAAGTGCACGGCGGCGCCCCGGCCGTCAATCCGACGGCCAAACGCGGAAACGGTGGTAAACTTAAAATTTTGCGGACTTAGCAAACCGGCACCACCGCGCACTAAACCCCGGATCGTGCCATTAAACTAGTCTAAGCTAACTAACAAGATAGTGTTAGAGATGTACCGACGATCCAAGTCCTCCGGTCTTCATCTCCACTCCGATCTCCTCGCGGGATCTCCGTCCGTCTCCTCCTCGTCGGAAAGGGCACCACGAAGCCGGGTACTTTTACGGGCTCCCACCTCTATACCGAGGCAACTCGCGCATGAAGCCGGCTACTCGACATGCTCAAGATATGCTGTAGGGAGTGCAATGTAGAATGTATGTCTCACTTTGGGGTTGGTTGCCATAGATGGAGGAATGGTGTATAGAAAATTGGTGCTTTCAATTTTCTAGCAATGGAATGAGATGAAGAATGATATACACAAAATGAATCACTCTCATTTTTCTTCCTCTCAAAGATGAAGCTCTCATTTTTTTTTTCTTTTCTTCTTCTCTCTTTCTTTTTGCAACCATGATAATAATCTCACTCTTTGAAATGGTGGAGGAAAAACAATATGAAGCAAGAAGGGAGGTGAGTGTAGTAAAAGGAGGAGGGTGACCACATCCAAACATAATCATCACTAAACTTTACATCAACCTCAAATCCATCTCAAATCCATTCTAATCTCATAAATACATGAAAAGCAAAGATGCTTATCATATCAACCCTTATGCAAATAAAACCTCCACAAAGTGTTATTTGCATTCTTGCAAATAACACCCTCCATCATAAAAGTCCGGCCGGGAAAGAACAAAGAAAAACCGGCCGGAACGGAATGCAAACTGGCAACTCCAGAAAACTGGTCCCGTAATAAATTACAGGAAAACCCCACACTGTGCATACACACCCGCATTTGTATTCCGTCCGGATACAAATGCAATGAGACAAAATCTACACTGTACTAAACTAGGACCAGCTTAAACCAAAACCGGCTAGTAAGATCCGTCCGATCCTGATCCGTGCAATACCGCACGTATCTGATCGAACGCTGCCATATAACCATACGGCCACTAGTACAAACGGTCTGATCCTGATCCGTGCAATACCGCACGTATCTGATCGGACCCTGCCATATCTCCATACGGCCTCTACAGCGTTTCGCCCGAAAGCTGAGTAACTGAAAGTGTGGTGGACTCTAAAGACTCGTCAATACTATGGCTGTGGATTTAACCACTAGCACGTCAGAGGTATAAGCCAATACGTGACGGGGCACCAGCTATTGACCAAAAGGGACGTCGATGAGGAAGCTCACCCCGACACCCAACTGAGCCTGTCAGTGACAATATCCGTACAGTCCGGTCCGTTCGTCTATGAGCATCGCATGGCGGGCCTAGGGGGTTGGTAAAAGTCAGACCCCCAAAAGCGGTACAAGTCGTGTCGGAGTGTAGCCCAGAACACCCTGAGATACTACTGGAATACCTACCAGTAAATCTCCTGCCTTGGCCAAGGTCTTTGTGTAATGGCTCTCCTAGACACAGCGTGACCTCACCCCCAATACCGGGAGAGACGAACCCCTGAAGATCCGCTCACTGCCTCCATGTGGCTCGGGACTGTACCCAACTAAAACCTGTTTGCACGACTCCTTTGAGCCGTGGTAGGGTAGTAATCAAAGTACAGTGGGAACTCACACGAGACAAATGACGATCCCCAGGTCGATGAACTAACATGTACACATGTCACCTGGGAACTGCTATCTGACGTCAGGTATAAGACCAACTAGCATGTTCCCGGCGAGTCCTGTCCGGTGTACTCATAACCCAATGAGCACCTGTATACATCTTAGGTGAACCAACTGACACCAGTGGCTTGTGAGACCGGCCACCGCCCCTCGTCGGGGTCTCGACTGTATACACTAGTCTACTCTGGAGTATCGATGCCCTGTCTCGAAACTCCCACGACTAGGGACATTTTAAGGATGTGCTTATAGACTCCAGCTCTCACTTATATGATCGCCCTCATACTGCTGGTAGTCAAGCAAGAATCCTAGGGGCTCTATCAACGTGCAATAGCGACATGTCAGGTCACCTAAAGCAGTACACGATGATAAAGGTAAACCAGATAGCATACTATCATCTTGAGTAAGACTGTCCTACCGGGATAGGTCCTCCCTCAATCATTGCAATCACGTGCCTGTGATCCAATAATTGACTCTGAGGGCACTATCTCCAACACGAACGATCCGTGATAGCTTGTCGTATTCATTATCTCCGATGATCTAAGTCGAAGTTGCAATAACTCAAGCTCTCTCACTCTAATGAGGCGAACACCCTAATCTAATGGGCTAGATTAGATGAGGATGATGGAGTAGTATTTATACTTTCTTTTTATATCATTTTCTCTCAAGAAATCATCACAAAAGAAATAACTAGTAAGCTTTCTCAAAGATAAAGAGAGAAGAAGATGAATAAAAAATAGTTAATCCTCTTGTGATGAATTGTAGAAGTGAATATATGATTGATTATGGAACCATGGTCAAGGATAAGAAGCTTAACCTTTGTAGAGAATAAACTAGAGCTAGGGCTTTTTTTGGTTAATAATGAGTCATGGATAAGTATCAACCATAATATCTTAACCAAGACAAAAGAAAAGCTTCTAGACGGTGCAAGAAGAAGCTAACCCTAATCAAACCCTAATATCTTTTTATCATCACTAAACATGTTTCATAATAAATCATATCATGTTACTATAATATATATCACATATATATTATATTTGTAACAAAAGAAAATAATACAATTAATATATATCGCATATATATCAATGTATTATCCGGTGAGAAAATGAAATAATAAAGCGAGCCAATATTAGATAATGTAATACAATATATCATATATATTGTTATACATTAAATCATCGAATCAATACTTGATCCGACAATCCGGCTATATCAAATATAACCGACTAATATTTCATGTACCGATTCATCGAATCAATACTTGATCCGATACCCGGTTCATATCTAAATATCGCGAGAATATAGTACGGTATCTCATATCGCATTATCCTCGGTCCTGCACATATCACATATATGCCTCTACTCCGTTTTGCCTGAGCAAAGAAACCACTGTGTAGGACTCTAAAGAATCGTCTATATGCCGGTAGCAGGTGATGATCATATCAAACACCCACAAGCTGCAAGCGGTCAGCTAAACGTAACAGCCACCCAGGTATTGAGCGATCAGAAGATCAACAAGCTAGCCTGTACGTTCTCCTGTGAATCCAGTCAGTAACACTCCCGTACAGTCCGGTCTCTTCGTCTGATATGTCGCATATCAAGTCAAGGGGTTGTATACGTCAGACCCCAGTAACCGATAAGTCGTGTCGATGTGAGGCTCATAACAGGTCGAGAAACTACGAGTAACACTTACCAGTAAATCTCTATATCAGCCCTGGCCAGGGACTTCCAGTTATAGCCAATCGAACAAAGCACAACATCAACTCCCTATACCGGGAGAGACGAATCCCCTCCTATCGCTCATTGCCTCCAGGTGATTCGGGACTGTACCCAAAAGCCACCATTTTGCACGCCCTCTTGGACGTGGTAAGGTGGAAATCAAAGCACAGTGGGAATCACACAAGACTCTATGACGATCTCGGGTCTACAGACTACCCTGTACCAGTGTCACCGGAGAACTGCCATCTGACATGTGGTATATCACCATCTGGGAGTTCTCGGCGAGTCCGTCCAGTGTACCCAGTCTCCACTGAGCACCCGTACACCATCCTTGATGTCAAACACCGATGGATATGGGATCATCCATCGCCCATCATATGGGTCAAGATCCGTATACGCTAGTCTGCTCTGGTGTATCGATGCCCTGTCTCGATATACCCTCGACTAGGAACATTTATAGGATGTACTCATCGACTACCGTGGCCCCACTAGTATGATCTCATCATAATCTCAGTAGTCGAGTACAGATCCTAAGGGCTTTATCAACATGTGGGAGAAAGACAATAAACCAATACAACTCAACATTCTAAGATAAAGTGAAACCAAATAGCATACTATCATGACGAGCAAGAAAGTCCTCTCTGTATATATCCAAGCATCCATCATAATATACATCATATGTACAACAATGGCCTCTACGGCATATACATAACTAACAATCTCCCACTTGCACTAAGGCCAGCTGCTGTAGTATCTCATACCTAGCATCCCGAATAATCTCTCAAATTGTATCTGGGGAATGGCCTTCGTGAGTGGATCCGCAGTGTTGTCCTTCGTATCTACTCTCCTGACCTCGACCTCCCGGCGATCAACTATCTCCCTGATCAGGTGATACTGCCTCAGAATATGTCTGGACTTCTGATGGGACCTGGGTTCCTTGGCCAAAGCCACAGCTTCATTGTTATCGCAATACAGAGGTATTGGATGCTCAATGTATGGAACCATACCAAGTTCACCAATGAACTTCTTAATCCAGACAGCCTCTTTGGCAGCATCGTTGGCAGGGATGTATTCAGCCTCCATCGTCGAGTCTGCAACGGTATCCTGTTTGGAACTCTTTCAACATACCGCCCCTCCATTGAGGGTAAAGACAAATCCCGAGTGCGACTTAGAGTCGTCCTTATCACTTTGGAAGCTGGAATCGGTAAAGGACTCCACCCAGAGTTCTCCGTTACCATACACCAAGAACATGTCTCTAGTCCTTCGTAAGTACTTGAGAATGTTCTTCACAGCTGTCTAGTGACTCTCTCCAGGATCTGCTTGATACCGACTCACTACACTTAGTGAGTATGCTACATTGGGTCTGGTACATAACATCGCATACATGATAGAGCCTACTGCCGAAGCATAGGGTATCCCTTGCTTGCGAGCTCTCTCCAAATCAGTTTTGGGAGACATCTCTTTGGCGAGAGTGAGTCAAGAGATCGTGGGTTGGTTCCCACGCTTGGATTCTTCCATACTAAACCTCTTTAGTATGGTGTCAATATACCTGGATTGGGACAATCCCAGTATCCGTTTAGATCTATCTCTATAGATCATGATTCCCAATATGCAGGAGGCATCACCTAGATCTTTCATCGAGAATCTTTGTGATAAGAAGAGCTTGACTGATTGCAGCATATGAATATATTTCCAATCAAGAGTATGTCATCCACGTACAATACGAGGAAGACAACCTTACTCTCTTCTACCTTTTTATAGATACAAGGTTCATCTATATTTTTGATGAAGTCAAACTCTTTGACTACAACATCAAAATAGATGTTCCAACTCCGCGATGCTTGCTTTAACCCATAAATGGATTTAAGCAGTTTGCACACCTTTCCGCTGCTCCCATTATCTATGAAGCCCTCTGGCTGAGTCATGTACACGCACTCTTCTAAATCACCGTTTAGAAAGGCGGTCTTAACATCCATTTGCCAGATTTCGTAGTCATGGTTTGCAGCAATAGCAAGTAAGATCCGAATGGACTTAAGCATAGCCACTGGAGAAAAGGTTTCGTCATAATCAACACCTGGCCGTTGACGAAAACCCTTTGCTACAAGTCTAGCTTTGAAAGTCTCAACTTTTCCATCTACACCAAATTTCCTTTTAAAGATCCACTTGCTCCCAATGGGTTTACCCTTTCAGGAGCATTTTCCAAAGTCCATACTTTGTTGGTGTACATGGATTCCATCTCAGATCGCATTGCATCCAGCCATTTCACAGAGTAACCACTCGTGATGGCCAGCTCGAAACTAGTCGGGTCATCATCTTCCATGATGCAATCCTCGCTTCCACCATCAATGATAAAACCGTAGTATCTCTTAGGCGGATGAGAAACCCTGCTAGATCGGCGGAGAGGCTGGGGTCGGTTACTACTGAATCCTCTGGTTCTACCAAGTCTTCTGTTATAGTTTGTGTCGCTGGAACCTCTTCCAGTTCTATCTCAATGCCACTAATCTGTTTCATAAGAAAACCTTTTTCTAAGAAAGTGGCATGTCGAGAAACAAACACCTTTTGTTCCTCGGGGTGGTAGAAGATATACCCTTATGAATTTTTGGGATATCCTACAAACTTAGATAAGACAGATCTTGCCTCGAGTTTTTCCGGATTTTGTCTTTTGACATAGGCTGGACAACCCCATATCTTAACATACTTAAGAGATGGTCTCTTCTATTTCCATATCTCATATGGAGTGGTAGGAACTGATTTGGTAGGAACCATATTCAATAGGTGTATGGCTGTCTCAATCGAAATAGGTAACTCAGCTGTACTCATCATCGAGCGCACCATATCTAATAGGGTGCGGTTTCTCCGTTCCGATACACCATTATGCTGTGGTGTGTAAGGAGGAGTAAGCTGAGAGAGAATCACATTCTCTTTTAGATAATCTAGGAACTCATTGCTTAAGTATTCTCCTCCTCGATTAGATCGAAGAATCTTAATACTTTTGCCCGTTTGGTTCTCTACTTCGTGCTTATATTCTCTGAATTTCTCAAAAGCTTCAGACTTGTGTTTCAACAGGAACACACGCCCGTATCTAGAGAGATCGTCAGTGAATGTAATAAAGTAGGAAGAACCGTTCATGGCGTGTGTAGACATGGGACCACATACATCACTATGTACCAGTCCTAAGAGTTCCGTAACTCTTTCTCCGTGTCCACTAAACGGAGCTTTGGCCATTTTTCCTTTGAGATATGAATGGCAAGTATCATAAAATGATAATTCGAAAGGATTCAAATATCTATCTTTATGTAACTTAGCCAGTCGTGTCGCATTGATATGACCAACTCTACAATGCCACAAGAAGGATTCGTTCATTTCTGAACTCTTCCTCTTGTGTGTGTTTTGTATATTGAGGATTGTATTTTGATTTAGAATGAATATGCCATTATGTAACGAGCCTGATGCAATCAACTTTTGATCTAGGAATATGTTCATAACATTATCCTGGAATCGGGTACAGCGAGATCACTTTTCTGTTAGTCTGCTATTCTTTACTTAATAAAGAAACTGATATAATGTTGCACATCATGTTCGGTATATAATAGCACTCATTCAGAATCAGTGTATCACCACTTGGTAATATTAGGTGATATTCGCCAACTGCTTTGGCTGCAACAGTTGCCCCATTCCCTACTTGAACGGAATGATCACCTTTTCCCAGTTCTCTACCTTTCCTTAGCCCATGTAACAATTTACATATGTGGGATCCTGATCCGGTATCTAATACCCAGGACGTAGGGTGAACTGAGAAACAGTTCTCAATAACTAACACATCTGAAGAAGATGCATCAACATGCATGTTCTTTTGGGCGGCTTGAGAATCCAGATATTCTCCTATTCTCTGTTCAGTCTTATAACTCTTATAAGAAAGAACGTGTCCAACGTTCCCCTGCTCAGTGTAATAAGCGGGTTCAGTCAATACATCCATCTTATTATCTTGATTATGGCCTGACATGGTCGCTACCTGGAGAGAGAGAGAAGAAAACACTTTAGCGTATGCTCTTGCAAGATTAGATTGGTTATTATCTTATCTAATCAGGATATCTCCCACTGTTTTTATCAAATCTTCCTTCAAACCCTAAAAGGTAAGATTAGCCGGGATTAATTACACCCTACAATTTCGTCAATCTTTCAGCCAGATCAGTGTCGGTACTTGAGGGAGGTTCCCCGTGCTTTCGCACGGACCTAATTAAAGTAAACCTCGTTTTCCCAGAGGCGTAACCCCGTTAACACTTTTCTAGACACCTACTTGATCGGCTAATTGTCCTGTGTAAAACTCTCCCAGGAGTAACTCTTACTCGCAGTGGGTATCGGGATCCAACTATCTCATAGGAGGTATGCAATCTCATTGCAAATTTCAACACTTGAAATTCCCGATAATGCTTTTGCCCCTAACGTGCTATGACCTTGACGAATGCCAAAGAACTCATAGTCCGCTCGTCAAGTTCAACCCGTACATTTCTTGATTGAATTAAACCCACCTACACGACCCTTGACGAATGCCAAACAACGCCATACGAATACCCTAATCCAATCACATCATATGCTACAGATAAATAGTAAATAGCTACCGTACACTACGCCTTGACGAATGCCAAACAACCGTAGCACGAATACTAAGTAATATCTATCTGAAATGTCGGAGGGCTACGACATGTTTTTCTGAAAACCTATTGCGTAATGAACTTGATATCGTTGTAGAATCAAGTGAAATTTTGAAATGGAGTGATTTTGAGGCTTTCATCAGTTTTGCTAAAAGAGGTCACTCCCGGTAAAGCGATCTTGGGTCTTTCCCCATCGAATAAGGTGCAGGATATATCATATATATCGCTATGCAAAGAAAAACTCTAAAAGCAATCAAAAGACAAACCGAGAGTTGTAGCATCTGCCAGTTTTGTTAAAGTGGTCACTCCCGGTGAAGGGATCTCGGCTCTTTCCTCATCGAATAAGGTGCAGGGTATATCATATATACCGCTATGCAAAGCAAAACTGTAGCTACCCTTTTTATAATGTTTTGATTCTACAACATCTTTTAGGTTTCCTTTATTTTTATTAATCTCATTAATAAAATCCCATCAGCTTATGCTTCCTAAGCATCACAGAAGAAACGAAAGCAGTAATATTTATATATCAACATATATATATATATATATATATATATAGTATAAGCATTCGTCTTAGGCAGTAATATGATCTCATCACAGAACATTGCAGCAGAGGAACATATATGAAATATTGGATATACTAGGACGTTCGTGTTTTCAATACGAGCCTGTATAAAACACGGATTCTACGGTCGCGATGAATAGCCAAACCCACATCCCTAGACCCCAACGATAGTGGCATGTAACACTGCCAATTCTAGGGTTAGGAGACCCGGTCTCGACTCCTCGAGATGGCCTCGCACTGGACCCTAGAACCCGGTTACTTGTGATCCCTTCCTTGGGTCTACCTAATGCGGAAAAGTAAATAATATACAATGGTGACATCAACCTCATCCCGGAAGTGCCCCAATAAAAGAATATTACATACAAATGAATTTTACATGAATGAAAATAAAAACCCTCATCTCACATAAAAAACCCGGCTATTCAGAACACGACGATCCAATATGACATATCACAGCAACACATAATATCACATATCATCAACGTAAGTAAGTATGCATACACCGATCGTCGTTGACGTATAGCAACGAAAACCGGCAATACAACTACATACTACACTTACGGTCACAGAAAAGAAATTGTAACACTACAATATTTGGAATCCACAATCACTTTAAACATCGTAAATCCGAAATATCACATACTTCGCATTTCATGTCTAACTCTATGAATTCCACATATTGTATCACATTCCAGATAAATAGACAGTATTAAACTTTCCGAACAGATAATCAAATACCCAAAATTTTCTAAATTTCTTAAAACTTGAGCGGAGTTCAAATAATCCCAGAATATGTCACAGTACCGGTGATCCAGCCGTAGAAGGGTCAAGCCAATGCCTCACATGTGGCACGCCGTACTGCCCCAAACCCTATGGTTTAGAGGCAGTTCAAGACGGTCACATAATCGAGTTAAGGTTTGTTGTCTTCTAGAGGGTCCACCGTGTTACTTGTACAATTTTTCTGAAAGATTTAAACCCGATAAAAATTCAACACTTGAAAGTTTTTCGTGCCGGGAAAAAAAGGAGTTAATGATATCCGTTCGAACATTTTAACAGTTTCTAAATATCCGGAAATAATAACGAATTTAAATATTCTGATCGAATCTACGATTACAAAATAAACCCCAGAATACTCACACTTGAGTCAGATTAAAAATACCCAAAAGATAGAACATTCAGAAATAGATATAACAGTGCAAAAACCAATGCATAACCCCTCCGTACGGCCGCGGAACTGCGGTTCAAGCGCGGTACGGCCGCGGTTCCGCGGCGGTTTGCATGTTGTATGCACTCGTTTTTCACCATTACTCTTATATTTCCCTGCTGAATTTTTTAGGAATTTTTAATTCTGAAAAATCACAGTTTTTAGAAAATGTCTAGAGAGGGGTTCATATCGTCGTATCGGAGTTTGTTCAGAGTTTTAACTTTGTAAACACGTCGCCTAATGCTCTAGCTAGGCTCTGATACCACTGTAGGGTTCCTAGGCACTCTTGTGAAGGTTCATAAGGCATCAAACATGCCCGAATAAAATTTTAGATTTGCCGAACAACCCAAAGCCGGGATCATTACTAGATTATTAGGGTTTAACATGCAAGTAAACATCTTTACTACTAAGTGTGAGGGATTACAACCTTTGTAGTCCGATCCTTCGCTTCACGAGCTCTGAGTAGAAGTCCCTTCGTCGCAATCCACGATCTCCCGGACTCAAGAGAGGCTCCACGACTCGAACGATCCATGATAGCTTGTCGTATTCCTTTTCTCCGACGATCTACGTCGAAGTTGCAATAACTCAAGCTCTCTCACTCTAATGAGATGAACACCCTAATCTAATGGGCTAGATTAGATGAGGATGATGGAGTAGTATTTATGCTTTCTTTTTATATCATTTTCTCTCAAGAAATCATCACAAAAGAAATAACTAGTAAGCTTTCTCAAAGCTAAAGAGAGAAGAAGATGAATGAAAAATAGTTAGTCCTCTTGTGATGAATAGTAAAAGTGAATATATGATTGATTATGGAACCATGGTCAAGGATGAGAAGCTTAACCTTTGTAGAGAATAAATTAGAGCTAGGGTTTGGTTAGGTTAATAATGAGTCATGGATAAGTATCAACCATAATATCTTAAGAAAGACAAAAGGAAAGCTCCTTGATGGTGCAAGAAGAAGCTAACCCTAATCAAACACTAATATCTTTTTATCATCACTAAACATGTATCATAATAAATCATATCATGTTACTATAACATATATCACATATATATTATATTTGTAACAAAAGAAAATAATACAATTAATATATATCGCATATATATCAATGTATTATCCGGTGAGAAAGTTAAATAATAAAGCGAGCCAATATTAGATAATGTAATACAATGTATCATATATATTATTATACATTAAATCATCGAATCAACACTTGATCCGACAATCCGGCTATATCGAATATAACCGACTAATATATCATGTACTGATTCATCGAATCAACACTTGATCCGATGATCCGGTTCATATCTAAATATCGCGAGAATATAGTACGGTATCACATATCACATTATCCTCGGTCCTGCACATATCACATATGTGCCTCTACTCCGTTTTGCCTTAGCCAAGAAACCTCTGTGTATGACTCTAAAGAATCGTCAATACGCCGGTAGCAGGTGATGATCATACCAAACACCCACAAGCTGCAAGCGGTCAGCTAAACGTAACAGCCACCCACGTATTGAGCGATCAGAAGATTAACAAGATAGCCTGTACGTTCTCCTGTGAATCCAGTCAGTAACACTCCCGTATAGTCCGGTCTCTTCGTACGATATGTCGCATATCAAGTCTAGAGGTGGTATACGTCAAATCCCAGTAACCGATAAGTCGTGTCGATGTGAGGCTCATAACAGGTCGAGAAACTACTAGTAACACATACCAGTAAATCTCTATATCAGCCCTGGCAAGAGACTTCCAGTTATAGCCAATCGAACACAACACAACATCATCCCCCTATACCGGGAGAGACGAATCCCCTCCTATCGCTCATTGCCTCCATGTGATTCGGGACTGTACCGAAAAGCCACCGTTTTGCACGCCCTCTTGGACATAGTAAGGTGGAAATCAAAGCACAGTGGGAATCACACAAGACTCTATGACGATTGATTGGTAAAAATTCTGCGTGTTCAAGTTTAGTTAAATACCGCAGTCAAGACGGTTTCGCTTGTAGCTAGCCGGTTGAGTACGGGTCGTCCGCAGGGAGATGGGAATCTTTTTCTATGTGTTTTAACGAGTTAAGTCCGGAAATCCAGATTTTGTTTGTGATTATCTAAGTGTTAAAGTGATATGAAAAAGGAGCTTGTTAGGGTTAGGATTAGGTTAGTTTGTGTTAGGAGTCTCCCACATCTTTCGTTGCCCCTCTTAATATCGGTGTTACGGTAATCGGCAACAACGGAGATTAGCACGACTAGGAAGGAACTTGCGAGTATAAGCTAGGCTTTCCAACGCATAAGTTCTTCCTTTTGGTGCTTGTCCGTCCGTTCTTGGCTCTTAGCCATAACCTCCGGTTAATTCAACCACAACCGGTCTCACTACGGAATCACCGCTATCATGTAGGATAGGGTGCCGTAAGGAGCGGATTGTGGTTCAATTAACGGGAGTCGAATTAAGTTGTTGGGCAAGGAAAGAGTGAGAGAGATTTCCTTCTCTCAAACTTTCCTTATCCTACCCTAACAAGTATGAAACTACTCACACATCATGATACGGAAAAACAAAACAAAAGAGGAAGATAGAAAGAAAAAGATTAGAAGATAACAACTAGCTATTTGCGACCTCACCTTGGCAAGGATCAAGCGTAAGCATCATGGTTGTGTTAAAGATAAAGAAAAAGAGAGAAGAAAGAAACAACAAGAAATAACAACAACTAGTTAACAAATTAAAATTACAACAATTAACAAGATAATAAGACAAGCAAAGTAATAAACGGTTCTTCTTTATTCATCATTCTTCACTCACAAGCTCACAACAAGTTTTAATGGAGAAGAGATGAGAAGAGGAAGAAGAAACACACTAAACCTAGAAAATAAAATACAAGATTATGGACCCTTTCCTTCTCAAAGTTCTGGGTTATTTATAGGCTAAAAAATGAAAACCTAGGGCAACCACCAGAACACAAATAAAAAGACAAAAACACCCCTTGAAAAGTTTTGTCTGCCGCAACCATACGGCCGCGGATCCGCGGCCTAAGCCTCCTTATGCCGCGGATCCGACGCACTCTGGTAGAGTCAGGGCATAGGGTTCTTGGTACTTCCCTGGTCTGCTGTCCCCTCTTGTCTGGTACATGTATTTTCTGAAAATACTTTCACATTTCTTCCAGAATTTCTGTTGAGGGAAAGGTGGACTTTGGACATGGATTTTCTTGATCTCCGCGTAGATTTCTTGGTCTTGGTGTTGCCATTGTGCTTTGTGCATGAAGGTGACAATTGATTTGTCATTTTGTCTCCTAAACTGGTGTGTGGCAACAGATGGATAAAGAGCGGAGACCCGTGTTTTATCTGTGGTTGGCAGAAACTCGGATTTTGTCGTATTTTTCCATGGATTTCACCGTTTAGAGCCGAGAACCTGTATCCTGCAATTGACTAGCAAACACGGCTAAAGAGTACCTACCGATATGCAATGTGATAAAAATTGGGCGGTATAAAAATGCCAAAATCTGATATGAACAAATACCCCCAAACTTATCATTTGCTCGTCCCGAGCAAAGACAATTTATTCACAAAAAATTTCCTAACCTCACTTTCGCAGGGAACGCGATTGCACTAAGCATGTGCAACAAGCCGTTTAAACCTCTAGGTGTCCCTAGTAGGAGGAGTGTTGTCTCCTGAGGGTTTTCAGCGGATACTACCCACAAAATCCGGTCAAGCTAGTTTTGTAAAATAACTAAGATTCAAACCCCTAAAGTTTTGTTTCAGAAAATAACAATTCTATGATCCTAAGTCTAGACTATCGAACCTTTATTTTTCACAACTCGCTTCTTATTTAACTACAGATTTTATATGTCTTTACGTGTAGTGCAAATAGTGTCGTTAAGTTCTAGAAGGATCGATTAAAGTCATCATGTCTCACAAAAAGCCCAGATAACAATTTTAAAAGTATCACATAAGTTTTATAAAGAGTTAAGTATTTTTCAAGTTTCGTTTTCCAGTAAAGTTTCAACTTCAGAATTTCTATCTTCCCTAACAGGAAACTAGGTCTTATTCTTCACTCCACCTTTTTCTTGTTTTCATTTCATACACACCTCTGTGAACGTGCAATAGTCTTTATCATAAAATAAAACCTTCATATCTCCGTTAAATTTTTTTATAAAAGCCTGTCTTTTATCAAGATTATTCTCACACAAAGAACCGTTAGGAATTTTAACTCGGAGAGAACACTTGCTTGACTTTGTTTTAATCTAGACTTTCTAGGCTTCTTAGCGAGCTTTGGGCCAATGCATCCAAACCAGTTGATTTTAGGGCATTAGGTGTAGAAACACCCCAGCGGACTTAATTACTCAAGTTACCTAGGTCCAAAAACAAAAGACAGTTTGGCGTGAAAATCAGATGATTTAATACGAACGGAGATATAACCGGCAGTTCAATTAATTTTTTTGGATAAAAGACGTGTTTAGTGTGTTTGGTGTGTAATCATTCCAATCATGTTCCAGATGGGTTATTTTTCAGACTTAGTTCCAATTACGGCATCAATAACATTCCTTCATATTCGCTTTTCTTCATAAACTATTCGTGACATTACTTATTTCAGAACAAACATATTTGATCCTCAGAAAATCATTTATCTGTTTAAAAGTTTTTAAACATAAAAGACTTGTCATCTAATTTCCAAAAACTCACGACACGTGTAGTGTGATGTAAAGACTTATATCAGCTATAGTTAACTTCAAAGGAGAGTTATCTTTCAGGTTTTCAAAATCTAAACATAAGATTTAGTTATTCCTATTTTTTCAAACAAAAACCGTCGAAATTTTGAATCAGAGTTCTTCCACAAGCTAACTTGACAGAAAAGTTTTTTATGTTTTTAGAAAATTTTCAAATTATTATGGATTTCAATATGCAGATTCAAAATATACATATGAATGCGAAGGTAAGAAATGCGTACCGAGCGTACCCCCAAACTTAAACTGGACAGTGTCCTCACTGTCATTGCATGAAGAGATCATTTGAAGGGTCAAAAATGTCAGTTAGCGATACACAATTTTTTTTTGTTTCTGTTTTTAAAGAAAAGAAAAAGAATAAGAATATACACAAATATATACAAAATGGTTTATACATACCCCCAAACTTATTTGGAACAGTGTCCACTGTTCTTGGCTGGATAACCGAAGTTTGGAGGTAGGCAGAGGAAAATTAGGCAGGGTAAACCGGCTCCTGTAAGAACAGGAGCTCCTCTGTTGGTTCGGCGCTAAGGTACGGTTTGCATCGGTGTCCGTTCACTTTGAAAAATGAACGGTTCTTCGGATTTTCCAAATCTACAGCGCCCTGCGGATACACATTCCGCACAAAATACGGCCCTTTCCAGCGAGATCTGAGCTTTCCTGGATGGAAGTGAAGTCGGGTGTCGTAAAGCAGTACCTGCTGACCAGGTACGAAGGTTTTGCGCAAAAGGTGTTTATCGTGAAACACCTTCGTTCGATTCTTAACGACAACCGCGTTATCGTAAGCTCCATCCCTAAGCTCGCTTAGTTCGTTCAACTGCAGCTTCCGATGGCTGCCCGCATATTCGAGAGACAGATTCAATTCTTTTATCGCCCAAAATGCGCGATGCTCTATTTCGACAGGTAGGTGGCAGGCTTTTCCGTGCACAAGCCGATAGGGAGACATGCCAAGGTCGGTCTTATAAGCGGTTTGAAATGCCCAAAGGGCATCAGTGAGTTTCAGCGACCAATCCTTACGGTTCTTGGAAACCGTCTTCTCCAGTATCTGCTTGATTTGCCGATTTGAAACTTCGGCCTGCCCGCAGGTTTGGGGGTGGTAGGGCGTAGAGAGCTTATGATTAATGGAGTATTTCCGCATCTAGGCTTCGAAAGTTTTATTGCAGAAATGACTTCCATTGTCGCTAATGATCGCTCGGGGGTGCCCAAACCGGGAGAAAATGTTTTCTTTAAGGAACCTAACGACAACCTTGTTGTCGTTAGTCCGGCTGGGCACAGCCTCGACCCATTTAGAGACGTAATCAACAGCGAGAAGGATGTACAAGTTCCCAAAAGAGCTGGGAAACGGCCCCATGAAATCTATCCCCCAAACATTGAAAATCTCCACAACCAAGATCGGTTGGAGCGGCATCTCGTTCCTCCGGGATATCCGGCCCATGTGTTGGCACCGGGAGCAAGTCTTGCAATAGTCATGAGCGTCTTTGAAGAATTGTGGCCAGTAGAAACCACATTGCAAGATCTTCTCAGCTGTCTTTCTGGGCCCAAAATGCCCGCCACACGCTTGATCGTGGCAAAATGACAGCACACTCTTGAATTACTCATCAGGGACACACCGACGAATAATCTGGTCGGGACAGTACTTGAACAAGTAGGGTTCGTCCCAGTAAAAGTGTTTTACTTGGGATAAGAAGCGAAGTCTGTCCTGACTTGACCATTCAGTTGGTAGTAATCTTGTGGCCAAATAGTTCACAATATCTGCGAACCAGGGTTCGCAAGATACTGTCAAGAGCTGTTCATCCGGGAAAGCGTCATTGATCGGAATTGGAAGCGAAGGCGAAGAAGGAAGTCGTGAGAGATGGTCGGCAACTACGTTTTCACATCCTCGTTTGTCCTTAATGACAAGGTCAAACTCTTGAAGAAAGAGGATCCAACGTATTAACCGAGATTTTGCATCTTTCTTCGCAAAAAGATGGCGCAGAGCATAATGGTCAGTGTAGACAATGACTGGAGAGCCGATGAGGTAGGGCCTGAACTTTTCTAAAGCAAATACAACAGCTAAGAATTCCTTCTCAGTTGTTGTATAATTGAGTTGGGCGTCGTTCAGGGTTCGGCTCGCATAATAGATTACGTGCGGCATCTTGTTGATGTGTTGTCCAAGGACAGCACCAATGGCAAAGTCGGATGCATCGCACATAATCTCGAATGGGTGCGTCCAGTCAGGT
The DNA here is from genome assembly GCA_030015575.1 of Agapanthus africanus. NCBI lineage: Eukaryota > Viridiplantae > Streptophyta > Magnoliopsida > Asparagales > Amaryllidaceae > Agapanthus > Agapanthus africanus. Next base: position 231,124,227 of record JASDDO010000010.1, read on the forward strand.
GAAGAAATAACGGGAGCGGAAGTGAGTGAGCGTTTCAATGACTCAAATGCAGTCACATAGCTCGAGTTGAAGTCGAATGGCGTATCCTTGGCCAGCAAAAGAGTCAAGGGCCTAGCAATCTTGCTAAAGTCCTTGATAAACCGTCTATAGAAACCGGCATGGCCAATGAAGGCTCGGATATCTCTGACGCATCGGGGAGGAGGAAGATTGGAAATGACCTCAATCTTTGCTTTGTCAACCTCTATGCCATTTTGCGAAATGATATGCCCTAAGACAATACCTTCGCGCACCATGAAGTGGCATTTCTCCTAATTCAAAGTGAGATTCTTGTCCTTACATCGGGTAAGGACAGCGTCAAGATGCAGCAAACACTCGTTGAAGGAATCGCCGAAGATGGAGAAATCAACCATGAAAATCTCCCGAAATTTTTCCACCATATCTGAGAAGATTCCCATCATTCACCGCTGGAAGGTAGCGGGCGCATTGCATAACCCAAAGGGCATGCGACGATATGCGAACGTGCCGAAAGGACAAGTGAATGTGGTCTTGTCCTGGTCTTTTTCGGCGATGGGAATCTGATTGTAGCCGAAGTAGCCATCAAGAAAGCAGTAGTACTCGTGTCCGGCCAATCGTTCAAGCATCTGGTCAATAAAAGGTAGCGGAAAGTGGTCTTTCCACGTTGCGGCGTTGAGTTTTCTGTAATCAATGCATACTCGCCACCCAGTTTGGGTGCGAGTAGGGATTAACTCGTTCGCCTCGTTGGTTATGACCGTGATGCCCGACTTCTTGGGGACAACATGAATGGGGGTAACCCACTGACTATCAGAGATAGGGTAAATGATACCACTATCTAGACATTTTACGATCTCCTTCTTCACAGCCTCTTTCATGACTGGATTGAGACGACTTTGTGGATCCCGGGCTGGTTTGGCATCATCCATCAGATGAATGTGATGCTCAACGATCAGGGGACTAATCCCCTTGATGTCCGCCATGGACCAGCCAAAAGCTTGCCTGTTGCTGTGCAAGACCGTTAGAAGGGCTTTCTCTTGCTCGGGAGCTAGAGAAGCCAAATGTTGACAGGGAGGGTCTCGTTCTCACCTAAGTAAGCGTACTTAAGATGAGACGGCAAAGGCTTGAGTTCGAGCGTTGGAGATGAAACGATGGAAGGCAAGATTGGTGCAGAGGTCTCGAACTCAAAGGACTCCAGCAAAGGTTCAAAGCGAGTGTAGGCGACCGAGTCGGATGATTCAGGTAACTCATCCGAAAATTCGAAAGAATCAAACTCGGGTTGTGCGCCTCTAAGATCGTTCAAGAATGTGAAACACTCGTAGTCGTTGTCGGGCGCAGAAACAGCAGCATGTTCGAGGAGGAACGCACTAGTGGCGTCAAGATTATCGTGTTCGAACAGAAACTCCTCTAATTCACACTCTTCAGGGGTGATCTCCTGGATCGAGCAGACGTCCAGTATATGAGCATTAGGTTCGGCGGGCTGATTCCCCAACCGAAAAATGTTGAGTTCAATCGTCATGTTTCCAAAAGAGAGGTTCATCGAACCTTTGCGACAATTGATCACAGCATTTGAGGTTGCAAGAAATAGGCAACCGAGTATCACCGGAATTTGATTCCGGGGGTTAGCTATAGGCTGTGTGTCTAATACAATGAAGTCAACGGGGAATATGAAGTCCTCGACTCTTATTAACACATCCTCTAGCTCACCCCTAGGATCAGTGATCGATCGGTCGGCCATTTGGAGAGTGCAGTGCGTGGGTTTCAGCTCTCCGACGCCTAATTGCTCGTATACTGAATACGGAAGCAGGTTAACACTGGCACCAAGATCTAATAGTGCGTGGTTGATGTTCTTATCCCCAATAGTTATAGAAATCGTGGGACAGCCAGGGTCCTTCCGTTTTTGTGGTAAAGATTGGGTAAGGGAATCACTCACAGCACTAGCCAAGAAAACTTTCTTGGGTACCTGAGACTTCCTCTTTTTCGTGCACAAGTCCTTTAAGATTTTCGCGTAGGACGGGACTTGTTAGACAGCATCTAAAAGAGGAATGTTAATGTTAACTTGCTTAAATAACTCCAGAATCTTCTCCATTTGAGGATTTTGTTTATTAGATCTCAACCGGTTTGGAAATGGAACATTTTTAAAATTGGTTGAGTCTAATGCTGGAGGAGGAGATTGTGGAGTTGGAACGGATCCCAGAACAGGTGTTTTCGTGGAGTGAGAAGTGGGTCCGTTCAGAGCAGAAGAAGAAGCAGAAGGAGAGCCTTTTGAAGAATGGAGAATAGGCTCAGAAGACGAAGAAGCAGGAGAAGAAGACGAAGAAGAAGAAGAAGAAGAAGAAGCGGCCGGGGTGTCATCGTTGATCCGTTTGCCAATGTTGTTTTGCAGCATCCTTCCCGATCTCAGTGTGGTCACGGCACTCAGATTATGGTTCTGTTGTTCAAGAGCAACATGTGCATTATGTGGGTGACCGGGATTTGGGAGTGGCTGGGACGGGAGCTTCCCCTTCTCTCGCTCGCTTAAGGCCGCATTCAGCTGTGCAATCTGGGCCTCGATGGTCTTGATGCTTTGCCCGTGTGCGGCAGTGTGTTGCACTAAGGACTGAATGGAAGACGGGATGTTGGCGGTGGACTGGGTCGATTGTTTAACGAATGCCTCCAGACTTCGTTCGAGCGAGGAAACCTTATCGTTGTTTGACGGAACAAAGTTGTTTGGTGGAAAAGAATTGTTGGGTGCAAAGTTGTTCGTCTGATTTTGGAAAGGTTGGGGTTGGAAGGGCTGCTGATACTGAGTTTGTTGTTGCGCTTGTTGTTGCGGCGGAGGGGCCCTTTGGAAATTGTTGCCTTGGAATTGATTCTGATTCTGATTCCAGGCGAAATTGGGGTGGTTCCTCCAACCGGGATTGTAGGTGGAAGAGTATGGATCATTCCTCGGTCTTTGCTGGAATGCAGCATTAACCTGATCCTGTCCTTGCGAGGGTGGACTGTAAGGACACTCTACGGTCAAGTGAGAAGGATCGGAACAACAAGCGCAAATGGTACGAAGGGGGAGAACAGGGGCAGGAGCAGGAGAAGAAAATTTGCTCTCTATCGCTTCAAGCTTTCTTGTTATTGCAGCCATTTCAGCTTTCTTCGCAATAGAGACATCAAGTTGGTGAATTCCTACCCTAGACTGACCGGTAGAAGTGGAGGTAGAAGAAGAAGAGGTCGGTCTGGTGCTCTTCCATTGTAGCGTTTGCTCCGCAAGGTCGTCAAAGAACTGCCACGCTTCCTCGTCAGATTTCGATAGGAAGTGACCCTGATAGATGGTCTCCAACAACTGCTTCGTTGCTGGGTTCAGGCCCTCGTATAAGGTTTGGCAAAGTTGCTATTTCTCTATACCGTGGTGAGGACACTGAACAAGAAGGTCTTTGTACCGGTCAAAGCACTTCCAGAAGGGTTCAGAAGGAAGCTGAGAGAATTGGTTGATTTCATTGCGAATCCTTGCGGTTTTATGATTCGGATAGAATTTTTTTAGAAACGCTTTAACAAACTCGTCCCAACTGGTTATGGAATGGGAAGCAGTGCTATACAGCCATTTTTCAGCAAGATCGCATAAAGTGAACGGAATGACCCGTAGACGTATAGCATCGTCCGACAGTTGGGTAGTTTTCATCATGGCACAGACATTTTGAAATTTATTGATGAAGATATAGGCATCTTCAGATTCAAGCCCATGAAATCATGGGAGCATGGTGATGAAGTGGGGCTTAATTTCAAAATTATCCCCATTGGCCGGTGGAAGAGAAAGGCATGTGGGAAGTGCAGAACGGGTGGGATAGAAACGATCCTGGAGCGCGATTCGCTGCGGCGCTACAACAGGAGGTGGAGGTGGGATATTGGTCTCCGTAGGAGGTGGAGCCAATCCAGCGGTAGTCAAAGAGATGTTCGGATTAAATCCTGACATCGCGGAAGAAGAGGTTGGTGAAGGTGAAGGTGAAGGTGAAGATGTATGAACAGAATTCCGGTCAACGTCGGAGTTGGCCGGCAAAGGGAGGGGTGAAAGAGGAGTGGACGGAGTTTCGACTTCGGAGTCGATCGCGTAGTCGGTAGCGACTAACGTAACGCGGACTAGATGGGCGCTAGTGTCCCGAGTCCAAGCGGACATACACTAAACGAGTTTAGTATAGTCAAAGCGGAGAAGGTGAGGGTAAGAAAACGTCAATGGAGAAAGGCGATGGGTGGTGGGTGAAAAATGGATTTTTGGCGACAAAAGGGCAAGTTTTTTTATAAAAGTTTTTGATTTTTTCTTTTTTTTTCTTTTTGTTTTAAGAAAGAGATTTACAGAAATATGTACGGACTTACGGCTTTAAGTAATCACAAACAAGATATGCACAATCTCCCCAAGATCTACGGTCGCCTAGGTCAACTAGACCTGCTCCTAACTGTTCCAGAGGGCTAGAAAAAGGACCTCAAACCGCCTCTTCTCCGTCTAATGCGGCCAGATAAGTGCCAGGTAAGTGGGAGGTTGTCCAACTCTTTCGCGAAGTTCCTTAATTAAATAACCACTTTCCTTCGTCACACTTGCCTAGGCACCGCAAAAGTCAGATAGGATAAACGGCCGATGCCTGTAACTAGTCCTCTGTCCTATTGAGCGCGAAGTCCTTAGGGCTGAGTCTAGTATTTTTTAATTTTTAACAGTGGTCAATGCATATGCTTTTTGTGATTTTTGGGGTCCTGGGAAGGGTGATGAAATCCCCACCCAATCTGAATTGGTTTCAAGCCCCTTAAGTCCGTATTAAGAAATGCAAAGCAGTAACAAATCAACTGCAAACAATTTTTATTTTTTAGCGCGGCGCAAAGAATCCTGCACAAGAACAGTTTATTGGAAGAGGGAGAAGAGTTTGCGCAAAGAAATCTGCAGAAAACACAGTTTATTGGAGTCCATAGGAGTGGGAGAGAGGAGAGAGACTTACAAAGAGATTTTGGCAGCCCAAAGGCACCAAACGGCCGCGGTTCCGCGGCCTAAGCCTCCTTATGCCGCGGTTCCGCGGTGGTTTGTTGGAGTTGGGCTGTGAAAAAATTTGGGTGTGCTCTGTTGGGTGTCCTCTTCTTGTCTGGATGTGCTGAATTTTCAGTTGCTTACTGTATTTGCTCCAGATTTTTACAGTAGACCGGCTGCTTCGTTTTGTCCGTCGCGGTGTAGCCGCGAAATGTGGGTCTAACTTCCCACGTCTTTGGCACTGAACTAGAACTCCGTATTTTCCTGCACACTTGCACAAAAACTAATTAAAAATAACAAGATGAATTTTTTACAAAGTATATTTCTTTTTGTTGTTTTTCGGTTGTTTTTATATTCACAAGTTAACCCGAAATTACACAAAGAAATAAACTACCGTCTCCCCGGCAACGGCGCCATTTGATTGGTAGGGATTCTGCGTGTTCAAGTTTAGTTAAATACCGCAATCAAGACGGTTTCGGTTGTAGCTAGCCGGTTGAGTACGGGTCGTCCGCAGGGAGATGGGAATCTTTTTCTATGTGTTTTAACGAGTTAAGTCCGGAAGTCCAGATTTTGCTTGTGATTATCTAAGTGTTAAAGTGATATGTAAAGAGAGCTTGTTAGGGTTAGGATTAGGTTAGTTTTAGTTAGGAGTCTCCCACATCTTTCGTTGCCCCTCTTAATATCGGTGTTACGGTAATCGGCAACACCGGGGATTAGCACGACTAGGAAGGAACTTGCGAGTATAAGCTAGGCTTTCCAACGCATAAGTTCTTCCTTTTGGTGCTTGTCCGTCCGTTCTTGGCTCTTAGCCATAACCTCCGGTTAATTCAACCACAACCGGTCTCACTACGGAATCACCGCTATTATGTAGGATAGGGTGCCGTAAGGAGCGGGCTGTGGTTCAATTAACGGAAGTCGAATTAAGTTGTTGGGCAAGGAAAGAGTGAGAGAGATTTCCTTCTCTCAAACATCCCTTATCCTACCCTAACAAGTACGAAACTACTCACACATCATGATACGGAAAAACAAAACAAAAGAGGAAGATAGAAAGAAAGAGATTAGAAGATAACAACTAGCTATTTGCGACCTCACCTTGGCAAGGATCAAGCGTAAGCATCATGGTTGTGTTAAGGATAAAGAAAAAGAGAGAAGAAAGAAACAACAAGAAATAACAACAACTAGTTAACAAATTAAAATTATAACAATTAACAAGATAATAAGACAAGCAAAGTAATAAACGGTTCTTCTTTATTCATCATTCTTCACTCACAAGCTCACAACAAGTTTTAACGGAGAAGAGATGAGAAGAGGAAGAAGAAACACACTAAACCTAGAAAATAAAATACAAGATTATGGACCCTTTCCTTCTCAAACTTCTGGGCTATTTATAGGCTAAAAAATTAAAACCTAGGACAACCACCAAAACACAAATAAAAAGACCAAAACACCCCTGGAAAAGTTTTGTCTGCCGCAACCATACGGCCGCGGATCCGCGGCCTAAGCCTCCTTATGCCGCTGATCCGCCGCACTCTGGTGGAGTCAGGGCATAGGGTTCTTGGTACTTCCCTGGTCTGCTGTCCCCTCTTGTCTGGTACATGTATTTTCTGAAAATACTTCCACATTTCTTCTAGAATTTCTGTTGATGGAAAGGTGGACTTTGGACATGGATTTTCTTGAGCTCCGCATAGATTTCTTGGTCTTGGTGTTGCCATTGTGGTTTGTGCATGAATGTGACAATTGATTTGTCATTTTGTCTCCTAAACTGGTGTGTGGCAACAGACGGATAAAGAGCGAAGACCCGTGTTTTATCTGTGGTTGGCAGGAACTCGGATTTTGTCGTATTTTTCCATGGATTTCACCGTTTAGAGCCGAGAACCTCTATCCTGCAATTGACTAGCAAACACGGCTCAAGAGTACCTACCGATATGCAATGTGATAAAAATTGGGCGGTATAAAAATGCAAAAACCTGATATGAACAACGATCTCGGGTCTACAGACTACCCTGTACCAGTGTCACCGGAGAACTGCCATCTGACGTATGCTATATCACCATCTGGGGGTTCTCGGTGAGTCCGTCCAGTGTACCCAGTCTCCACTGAGCACCCGTACACCGTCCTTGATGTCAAACACCGATGGATATAGGATCATCCATCGCCCATCATATGGGTCAAGATGCGTATACGCTAGTCCACTCTGGTGTATCGTTGCCCTGTCTCGATATACCCTCGACTAGGAACATTTATAGGATGGAATCATCGACTACCGTGGCCCCACTAGTATGATCTCATCATAATCCTAGTAGTCGAGTACAGATCCTAAGTGCTTTATCAACATGTGGGAGAATGACAGTAAACCAATACAACTGAACATGTTAAGATAAAGTGAAACCAAATAGCATACTATCATGACGAGCAAGAAAGTCCTCTCTGTATATATCCAAGCATCCATCATAATATACATCATATGTACAACAATTGTCTCTTGGGCATATACATAACTAACAATATTTGCTAACATTTGTTACATTTTAGAAAACTTGGCTTAAATTCTAAATTGTGCAAGGTTTCGTTTGGGTTTTCTATTGTTTTATAAAAAGAAAAGAATTTTAAAATGTGGCATGGGGAGACAAGGGGGTATGGGCAAGAGAGAGAAGAGAGAGGGAGGGTGAGGGGTTCTCTTGACCTTGGCCTCATTTTCTTTCCTTCATTTTTCCTTCAACATTTCCCTCATCTTCCTCTTCATGGCGGCCCTCACTCCCCCACCTCCTCTAACCCCACACAACACCACCAAAACTACATCAAAACCTTGCATCTTCTTTACTAAAAATGTGCACAAGCTCACTATTAGCATGGGGAACCAAGAAAGAAAGGATTTTGAGCATTTGGGGCAACTCAAGAAAATTCTTGAGTTGCCAAATGAGGTAATTCTTTCATCATTAGTGTAGTATTTCAATTCCTTTAGCATCCATGTTTAGTTTAGAATCGATTAAGTGTAGTTTAGTGAGCTTGGAAAATACCAAGTTGAGGTTAGGGTTTGTTTTGGATTGATATGGTGAAATTGAGGTTTAGTAGTGACTTTACACACACGTAGCGTAAATCTTATAGATTGAAACAAGAGATTTAACCCCAAGACATGAACTTAGAATCTCCGATGTCGGATTTTTTGAGGAATTGTGGTGATATTTGGACTTCTGCTATGACTCGGAGACCTGGAAAAATATATAGCGATTGCAGTGATACAAGCAGGCGACCTAGAAGCTACCCTGAAGACCCGAGAACCAAACCCCTTAACCTGGCCGCCAAAAATACCTTTCTGGCCTCAATTTAAGGCCATGTATTGACCTTTGAGCCTCATGCTTGGTCTGTGGTCCCTTTATCTTTAAATTAGACCCTCCACATATGCAAAATTGGCTAATTTCACATGGGGTAAAATCTGGAAGTGTTTTTCATTGTTTCTGATTTCGGTTTGTGAATTCTGGGAACTTAAACTTTGGTATTTGGTTTTGTATCGGTCACTTGACATTTGTACGTTGATATCGGGGGTTGTTTGGTTTATTTGCGTGAGCGGACCATAGGTTTTAACCAATGTGTGATTCGCGGGTGTTTTTGGTTTTGAATTGGACATTTTGATGCCATACGATATATGTGACATGTAGGTACCCTCACATGGACTTCGGACGATGAAGAAGAGGATGGAGACATCGACTTCGGCAAGCGAGGATCAAGGTGAGTAGATATATATCTACGGGGAAAGTCGGGTGGATGGCGTATAGCACCCCCGCAGTTCGTAGTGTAGCATATGATAGGTTATATATTTATATGTGTTTTTGTGAAAAGTGGATGATTATCAATGTTAGTTATATGTATGCCCTAGAGGCCATTACTATACATGAGAAGTATATTGTAGTGGATGCTTGGACATATATAGGGAGGACTGTCTTGCTCGACATGATAGTATGCTATCTGGTTACTCTTTACCTTAACGTGTACACTGATTGTCTCTCTGTTACATGTTGGTAAAGCCCTTAGGATGTGTACTTGACTACCTGGACTATGATGCAGATCATACTAGTGGGGACATGGTAGTCCATAAGTACATCCTTCAAGGTCCCTAGTCGTGGGTGTATCGAGACAGGGCATCGATATACAAGAGTAGACTAGCGTATACCTTCTCCACCCATGTAGATGGGCGATGGATGATCCCATATCCATTAGTGTTTGACATCAGAGATGATATACGGGTGCTCAGTGGAGACTGGGTACACTGGACGGACTCGCCGAGAACTCCCAGATGGTATTATACTTTACGTCAGATGGCAGTTCTCTGGTGACACTGGTACAGGTTAGTCTGTAGACCCGAGATCGTCATAGAGTCTTGTGTGATTCCCACTGTGCTTTGATTTCCACCTTACCACGTCTAAGAGGGCGTGCAAAACGGCAGTTTTTGGGTACAGTCCCGAGTCGCATGGAGTCAATGAGCAATAGGAGGGGTTTCGTCTCCCCCGGTATTGGGGGTTGATTTTGCGCTATGCTTGATTGGCCATAACAGGGAAGTCCCTGGCCAGGGTTGCTTTAGAGATTTACTGGTTAGTGTTACCTGTAGTTTCTCGACCCGTTCTGAGCCTCATATCGGCATGACTTATCGGTTTTTAGGGTCTGACGTTTACCACCCCTAGACTTGATATGCGGCATATCAGACGCGGAGACCTGACTGTACGGTAGTGTCACTGTCAGGATTTTTGCAGGAGTTGGAGCGGGCTTGCTTGCTGATCTTCTGATCGCTCAATACCCGGGTAGCCGTTACGTCCAGCTAGTACCGTTGACGGCTTGTGGGTGCTTGATATGATCATCCCCTACTGCCGGCGTATTGACGAGTCTTTAGAGTCCTGTATTGAGGTTTTACAGGCTCAGGCAAAACGAAATAGGAGCGCATATGTGATATGTGCGGGACCGAGAATAATGCGTGTATGTGATACCGTATTCTATTCTCGCGACTATTGTATCGACCGGTTATATGAGATATAGTCGGGTTATCGAATCAAGTGTTGATTCGATAAGTTGGTACATTTTGTGTTAGTCGGTTATATGTGATATAACCGGATTATTAAGTCAAGTGTTGATTTAATAATTTAGTGTATAATTGTATATGTGATATACTAATTTACATTAACTAACATTGGTTCACTTAAGCATTTGTTTTTCTCACTTGTGCACAACTTAATATATATGTGATATATATTAATTTGTATTCATTTTGTATCATGGTTGTTGATACACACTACATGGGTGTATGAGACATACACCATTATAATTATATTGGTGGGGTTTTAATATACAAAGTAAATACAAAATTAGTGGATAATTGTTCAAGTGCATGAAGCTTCATGAAGCTTGTGAGTGCATTGACCAAAGTCCACTAGTTTTGTTTTACTTAGCATATTTATAAACCTAACCACTATAATTAGCCATGGTTATGTCTCTACATGAGTTAGTATATGACACCCACTCACCCATGGTTAGCTCTCTCTCTCTCAAGATTAGTTTTCACTCTCATTTTGAGCTTATCTTCTTCCTCCTTCAAATTATTGCTAGGGTTTGATAAAGAGAGAGAAACATTGTGAGAAAAGAAATTCTAATGTGTACCCATTTCCTATTTCATCATCCTCTACTAGACTAGCACTTTAGTTTAGGGTGTTTGCTTCACTAATTCTCTAATTAATGAAGTAGAAGCTTGAGTTCGTATTCTCTCGACGTAGATCATCTTCGGCCTCGAAGACTTCAAGCAAAACCGTTGCCCTCTTCTCATGGAGGCTGTCCGAGAGTCCGGGAGCACGATGATCGCAGCGAAGGGTCTACTACAAGGAGCTTAAGAAGTGAAGGACTGATCTACAAAGGTTGTATTTCGTATTCACTTAGATGTAAATGTTATTTACTTGCATGTGTTACCCTAATTATCTAGCAAAGATCTTGTTTAGAGTTATTCGGCACGGCTAAAATTTTAATCGGGCATGGTTGATACCTTGTAAAACCTTCTTAGAGTGCCTAGTAACCCTACAGTGGTATCAGAGCCTAGCTAGAGCATTAGGCGACGTGTATAAGAAGTTATAACTCCGAACGAACTCCGAATCGACGAAATATACCCTTCTCTGGACATTTTTTAAAAACTGTGATTTTTCTGAATTAAAAATACCTAAAAATTCAGCAGGGAATTCTAAGAATTACCTCAAAATTCGAGCCCAAAATTCCGTACATTCGCCGCGGAACCGCGGTCTAACCCCACTTGTCTCGGCGGTTCCGCAGCAGTAACAGTGAACTATGGACAGAGTTTTGTGCTGTAACATCCGTAGCTATTTCTTATATTTTCTGGGTATTTTTTTATCTAACTCAAGTGTTGAGTGTTCTGGGTTTTATTTTCTATTCGTTGATTCGATCGGAAAATTTAATTTCGTTATGTTTTCCGGATAATTTAGAAAGTATTAAAAAGTTCGAACGGATATCAATAACTCACTTTTTCCCGACACGGAAAATTTCCAATTGTTGGATTTTTCCGTAGTTTAAGAACGTCTAAATCGTGCAAGTTACGCAATGGACCCTCCAGAAGACAACAAACCTTAACTCGATTATGTGACCGTCTTGAACTGCCTTTTGAACCTTAGGGTTTGGGGCAGTACGGCGTTGCCACATGTGAGGCACTGGCTTGACCCTTCTACGGCTGGACCATTGGTACTGTGGCATATGATGGATGTTTTTAAACACCCCTCAAGTGTTGAGAACTATTTGGGAAAACTTGGGTGTTTGATCATTCGATCAGAAAGTTTAACGTTGTCTATTTATATGGAATGTGATACAATATTTGGAATCCACAAGTGGTTATGAGATAACTAATTTGAATGTTATAAACAAAGCAGTTTAGTCTCAAATGATCGGTTGCCACGGAATTTTGATGCAATCAAAAGTCCGTCGCAATCACGTAGCGTGCGCGGATACTCGCCGGGTCAACTTAATAGACAGCCACGCCCCAAAGCCTCGACCAAGTGACTGTAGGAGAACCCCGTCGCCAAAATCATCCGTTTGGGTGCTCGCGGCAGCGGTGTTCCGCCATAGTGCACTTCGTCGACGGCATTTCGGGCTGCGGCCGTCTACTAAACTTTGCGACGAGCATTCTATCAGGATGTCGGCAATCTTGTTGAATTTCCCGACTTGGTATTGAAAAGAGTTTTCAATAAAGAGACTGAAATGCGGGATTTATAATTGTTAGGCATGCGATGTCTAAGAAGGTTGCGGATTCCAACTGTTGTAGTTTTACACTTTCTTTTTTGCGGCCGTAAGTGTAATATGTGATGTCGCCGGTTTCATTGCTAAATGTCAACAGCAATTGGGATGCGCATATTTACTTTCGTTGATGACATGTGATGTTATGTGTTGCTGGATATGTTATATTGGATCGTCGCGTTTCTGAATAGCCAGGGGTTTTATGTGAGATAAGGGTTTTTATTTTCATTCATGTAAAATTAATTGTATGTAATATTCTTTTATTGTGGCACTTTCGGGATGAGGTTGATGTCACCATTTGTATATTATTTACTTTTCCTCACTAGGATAGACCCAAGGAGGAGAGCACAAGTAACCGGGTTTTAGAGTCCAGTGGGAGACCAACTCGAGGCGTCGTGTCCGGGTCACTTAACTCTAGAATTGGAAGGGTTGCTTGCCTCTCTCGTAGGGGTCTAGGGGTGTGGGTTTGGCTATTCATCGCAACCGTGGAATCCGTGTTTTATAGAGTCTCGAAATAAAACACGGACGTCCTAGTATATCCAATGTTTAATATGTTTCTTCTCCTGTGATATCTGTGATGTGATCATTTGATATGTTGTGATAAATACTGTATATAGTATATATGATATATTATATAGACGTTACTTATGTTTTACACCCGCGCTAGCCCTGCCGCGCTCTGTCGTTAGTTACCTAACCTAACGGTGCATGAGGGGACATCGAGGCGAATGCGGATGGCATAAGTGTACGTTGTATTTATCTGTGATGTTTAGGTGACTTAAATGATGGGAATTCATTAATATGATTAATGAAAGAAAAGGAAACCTAAAAGTTGTTGTGGAATCGAATTTTCAAAAACAGGTAGCTACAGTTCTTGCTTTGCATCGCGGTGTTCCTTGTAGAACATCTTGCACCTTATTCGATAAGGAAAGGGCCGAGATCCCTTCACCGGGAGTGACCCCTTTAGCATTGACTTGCAGATACTACACCCCTCGGTTTTGTCTTTTGATTGCTTTTCTAGTTCTTGCTTTGCACAGTGATATATATGATATATCTTGCACCTCATTCGACGAGGAAAGAGTCGAGATCCCTTCACCGGGAGTGACCTCTTTAGAGAAACTAGCAAAAGCCTAAAAACACTCCATTTTAAAACTATTTGATTCTACAACGATATCAAGTTCATTACGCAAAAGGTTTTCAGAAAAACCTGTCGTAGCCCTCCGTCATTTCAGATAAGTTGTAGTTAGTATTCGTGCTGCATTTGTTGGCCTTTGTCAAGGCGTAGTGTGCGGTTGCTGACTAGTGCTTATCAGCTTATGCATATGATTCAGATTGGGTTAGGGTAGTCGTACGACCTTGTTGGCCTTTATCAAGGGTCGTGTGGGTGGGTTTAATTCAATCAAGAAATGACGGGTTGAACTTGACTAGCATCCTATGGTTTGTTGGCCTTTGTCAAGGTCATAGGAGATTAGGGGCAAAATTATCGGGAATTTCAAGTGTTGAAATTTGCAATGAGATTGCATACATTCTATGAGATAGTTGGATCCCGATACCCACTGCGAGTAATTGTTGCTCCTGGGAGAGTTTTACACAGTACAATTAGCTGATCAAGTAGGTGTCTAGAAAGGTGTCAACGGGGTTACGCCCCTGGGAAAATGATGTTTACTTTAATTAGGTCTGTGTGAAAGCTCGGGGAACCTCTCTCAAAGTACCAACACTGCCCTGGCTGAAAGATTGGCGAAGTTGTAGGGTGTAATTAATCCCGGCTAGTCTTTTCTTTTAGGGTTTGAAGGAACATTTGATAAAAACAGTGGGAGCCATCCCGATTAGATAAAATAATAACCAATCTAATCTTGCAAGAGCCCATGCAGAGTGTTTTCTTCCCTCTCTCTCTAGGTAGCGACCATGTCACGCCTTAATCAAGACAATAATACGGATGTATTGACCGAACCCGCTTGTTATACTGAGCTGGGGAACGTTGGTCCCGCTCCAACTTATAATTGTTATAAGACAGAGTAGGAAATAGGGGATTACCAGAATTCCCATGCCGCCCAAACGAAGAAAGTGCATGATGATGCATCTTCTTCGGGTATGTTCATTACCGAGAACTGTTTCTCAGAATCCTCTACGTCCTGGGTATGAGATACCGGATCAGGATCCCATATATGTAATCAGTTACATGGGCTACAGAAAGGTAGAGAACTGAGAACGGGTGATAAGTTTCATGAGATAGAAACGGTGCAAGTGTTGCAGCCAAGTCTGTTGGTAGTTATCACCCTGTATTACCAGAATACATTGATTCTAAACGAATGTCATTAGATACCGAACCTGATATACAACATCATATCAGTCTCTTTATTAGTAAAGAAGGATATAATTTTGTATTGTTGGATAATGTTTTGAACATTTCCTATATCAAGAGTTGATCGGTTCAGGCACGTTATCTAAAAGCATTGACGTTCTAAATCAAACTAAAGTTCTTAGTATACAGAACACACACAAGAGGAAGAGTTCAGAAATGAACGAATCCTTCTTGAGGTATTGTAGACTAGGTCATATCAATGCGACCCGACTAGCTCAAGTTACATAAAGATGCATATTTAAATTAGTTTAAATTTACATCTTGTGAAACTTGCCGGTCAAGTCACAGAGATAAAATGACCACAGCTCCGTTTATTGGAAACAGAGAAAGAGTTAGTGAACTCTTGGGATTGATACATGTTGATCTATGAAGGTCCTCTGTCTACACATGCCAAGACCGGTTCTTTATACTTCATTACATTCTCCGATGATCTCTCAAGATTCAGACATATGTTCCTGTTGAAACACAAGTCCGAAGCTTTTGAGATATTCACAGAATATAAGTTAGAAAGTAGAGAACCAAAACGGGTATAAGTATTATGTCCTTTGATGTGATCAAGGAGGAGAATACTTGAGCACGGAATTCCTGGATTATTCTAAAGGAGAATGAGATTCTTTCTCAGCATTACTCCTCCGTATACACCACAGCACGTCGGTGTATCGGGGCGGAGCAATCACACCCTATGTGATAAGGTGTGCTCTATGATGAGTATTACTGAGTTACCTATTTCCTTTTGGGAGTTATGCACTTGTGAAGTTGCATACCTATTGAATAGGGTTCCGATCAAATCAGTTGCCTACCACTTCATATGAGATATGGAAAGGGAATAGCCCATATCTTAAGTTTGTTAAGATTTAGGGTTGTCTAGCCTATGTCTAAAAGAATAATCCGGACAAGCTCGAGGCAAACTCAGTTCTGTGAAGTTTGTTGGATATCCCAAGCATATGCAATGGAATATCTTCTACCAAACCGAGGAACAAAAGATGTTTTGTTTCTCAATATGCCACCTTTGTGAAAGAGAATTTCTTGTGAAGAAATTAATGGTCATAAGGTATAACTGGAAAGAGTTCCAGCTATACAAAATGCAGCTGATGATTTGGTAGAACCAAAGGATTCAATAGTAACCAACGAACCTCAGCCTCTCCGCCGATCTAGTAGGGTTCCTCACCCACCTGAGAGATACTTTAGTTTCTCTATGACAGTGGGAGCGAGAATTGCATCATGAGATGATGACCTATCTGGTTTCGAGCTGGCCATCAGGAGTGGGACTCTGTAAGAATGGCTGGTTGCTTAACGATCTGAGATGGAATCCTTATACACCAACAAAGTATGGACTTTGGTTGCCTTATCTGAAGGGTTAAATCCACATCAGCAGCAAGTAAATCATAAGAAGATTACTTGGTGTACATGGAAAAGTTGAGACTTTCAAAGCTAGACTTGTTAAAAGTTTGCATCATTGACCAGGTATGGATTATGATGAAACATTTTCTAAGTAGCTATGCTTAAGTCCATCCAGATCCTACTTGCCACGGCTACATACCATGACTACGATATCTGGCGGTTGGGTGTCATGACTGTTTTTCTAAATGATAATTCGGAAGAGAGCGACTATAAGTACACAGCTAGAGGGCTTCGTAGATAATGGGAGCAACGGAAACGTGTGCAAGATGTTTTATGTGATAAAGCAGGCATCACGGAGTTGGAATGTCTGTTTTGATGTGGTAGTCAAAGAGTTTGACTTCATCAAAATTGTAACATTTCACAAAAGATAAAATGTTAATTTTGGGAATTTTTATAATTTAATATTATTTTATTGAATATTTTAATATTTTGGAATTATTAAATACAAATAAATGGGGGAAAATTTTGGAAAATTTTGGAAAATTCTAAAATAGGGTAAATTAGAGAATTATGACATTTTAAAGTTTTTGTGATTAATTTGACACTAATTTAGTGCTAATCGCGATTAAAAATCGCTAATCGGTTTTTAGCTTTTTGTGCAACACATGCATATATCACTTTTTCACACTTGTGCATTTTCTTGCCATGCTTTTCATTTGGGTTTACTATTTGAGTGAGAAGGGTTTTAAAAGGAAAAAGAAAAGGAAAAGAAAAATGAAATGGGTAGTTGGTGAGAGAAAGAGGTATGGGCTTCATTGACTAAGGACTTAACCATTTCTCCCCTCATTTCCCTCCTTCTTCTCCCTTCTCCTGCTGCTGCTCCTGCACCTCCTTTCCCTCCCCTCTTCAAGCTCCAAAACACCTCTAAAACAACCCCAAAACCCAATCTCCATTTCATTAAATGTGTGCACAATCCCTAGATCTACACTTGGTGCTAAAGAAGCAAGGATTTTGGCCACTAGGGGCAACTCAAGAAAATTCTTGAGTTGCCAAATGAGATATTTTCTGGACCTTAAACTTAGTTTATGCATTTCCTTTACCCTCATATTAAGATCGAATCGATATTGTGTGATATTGTGGACTTGTGGATAACCTAGTTAGGGTTGTGATGATTTATGGGTTGTAATATGGAATTGAGGTCAGTAGAGGTTATACCATCACCCTAGTGTATGAATTGGAAATCCAAAACCTGAAGCTTAAACCATAATACGGATTTTAGAAACCGATATCGGGGAATTTATGAAATCTGTGAAGGGTATATTGAATCTGCTATCACCCGAGACACCCTAAATTAAAATTGATTGGACAGTGACACGTGCAGGCACCCAGGAAGCTAACCCCAAGACCCCAGCTTCCACTTCTTCTTCCCGGCCGCCAATTTATCCCCATTGGCCGCAAATTGCGGCCTGGGTCCCACCATTTTGGCACGTATTGGTTCTGTAGCTCCTACATGTTCATGTTAGACCCCTGGTATATATAGATTTGTATAAAGTGACCTAGGGTAAAATCTGGGACATATTTCCTAAGTTGCTGTTTTAGATTCATGTTTCCGTATTCCGTATTTTTAATTCTGCAATTGTGGATTGTGTTTTGCCTCGACTATTTGGCGTTTATACGACGATATAGAGGATGTGTTGATGGTTTTGAAGGCGTGCCATGGGTTTTAACCTATAAGCCTCTTATCGTATCATTTTGGATTTCATGTGCCGTTTTAGCTTTGATTTGGTTTTAATGCGCATATACGATATTTTGATGTGTAGGTACCCTATGAAGACTTCGGGACGACAAGCAAGCGCGTGGCGACGTCCACAAATGAAGACGCTAGGTGAGTAGATTATATCTACTGGGGGAAGTCGGGTGGATGGCGTATAGCACCCCCGCAGTCCGTAGTTGTTATTATATATGATAGTTAGGTGTATTATGGATAGTGTAGGGTTAGAAGTGACTAGTGTGGTTCATAGTCGCGAACCCTAGAATAGAATTACACCTATACGCACACCCTTGCATATTACTTATACTGGCACTGTGTTGATGATATTGGATGACTTTGGAGATGAGTCAATGAAATTGGGCTTTGTGCCGCGAGATCGGTGATGTGATATGATTCGTATTTGGGATACGAAATGTGATTCTTGCGGGCTTGGGATGTGTGTTTACCCCCGCATGCATACTTTATTGATGGTATCGATTTATACTAGACATAGAATAGTACCCCAGATTATATGATATGTTGATAGTGATACCTGAAGTGTGATGAGATAGTGTGATATTGACCCGTACCCAGCTATTGGGATGCCGTACGACGATTTACCGTATGAGCTTTACATTGATGATAGATCCGCACTCATGACTTGAGGATGTCATATGATATACTGTATCGTACGCGATACTATTGAGGCGGAATCACCGACTATTATATCTATATATATATCGACTCAGATGTTAGGCGGTTTCCTTACCTGTAGCTCAGCTTGTTAGTTCAGCTGTATAGTTTAGTGTAGTTGTTAGAATAGATTAGACTCCTACCTATTTCAAAACTAGCGGGTCGTGGGTATTTTAAAAGACAGGTCAAGGGATCTACGGACATTTCAAAAGGCGTATCTTTTCATAAAAACACCGTAGCCCCTATTTTCAAAACCCCATGATTCGTGATATTTCAAAAGGCACCATTTGTAGGACTTATATTAGATTAATGCAGATTAGTTATAGTTGCGTCTAGATTCAGCTCCCACTTTTTTTGTGGTTCGCTTTGCATCGCATTCTTATATTATGTTTCATACTCCATTATTGATATCATGCTGTTAGGACACCAGCACCATTACCGATGTTGCGTATGTACCACGTACACTTACTTGCTGGCTCACACACATCTTCATCGGTAATTGCCATGTCACGTACACCTTAGAAAATACTATTGCTTGACATAACCTATTAGCTAATAGTTTAGACATTGTAGTTATTACCTGCTACTTCATGCATACTGATATTCATTGTTATGCCGCATTCATGGATTCTCATGCATATATTCACTATTTTACGTGTTACTGAGGTTTTGGATTTGGATTTCCATGAGATTTTCTGGATTTGGAGGAAAACCGCAAAAACACAGATAAACATTTTCTCTCATTTAAAATAAAAAGTGCGGTTTTCCCATGATGTATGAGTCGTCCACCATGAGTTTGCTGATGGATTTGGAAACCCGATTCGAGGAGACGGATGAACCGTTTCGGGTACATGGTGGACCCGGTGCGGTACCCCGGGGCAAGATGAATGTGGTGATGACGTTGAGCCTGGCAGGGGAGCACTACCGACCGGTGATTTTACCTGACGCGTCGGATATCCGGAGGATACCGTCGTGGTCTTGAGATTGATGGTTGGGGCCGGTCTAGACTGACGGCACCCTAGATTTTGTGATTGGGATACAGAGATATCGGGATATTTGGATTACGTTGTGTGCCGATGTTAGGCACTGTTTTATGCAGATTTCATTATAATACCTCCTTTTAAAAATACAAAGGAAATCTCACTAAAGTATGAAAACAGTTTCTTCATTTACATGTATTATGTTCTCATGCATTCATACCTCATTCTTATGTTATATTGCTACCTGAGGCACTGACACAGGCACAGAAGATTACACTCGGGTTAGATATTTACCCTAGCCTTGTTATAGGCTGCATGTTTTATATTGAGGATTTTGTACTGATCGTTTTGACCTAGGATTATGTCTTGCGTTCGGTTTCTGCTTGTAGTTATTCTCTATTCACGAGTTGGCAACTCACCCCCGTTGTGCCACAGTTCTTGCAGGTTTTGCCGTACAGGTTCCTTTGCGGCATTTCTGGCACATTGCTTCCTTGCGGGTGAATTGCATTTGGTAGGTGGTTCCTTTTGCATCAAAACCACCATTGTACTTATATTATTCTTTGTATCTAGAATTTCCATCAACCAAATTTGTTTTTTGTTTCAGACTCAGACTTTAGTGATGATTTATTTGGCCTTAGAGTCACGCTTAGTAGTATTGCGGTTTTCATGCTTACTGTGTTTCTTTTGGATCGATCCTCGCCTTTCGGCGTTGTATATTATATTGCATGTGTGGTTGTGACCGTCAATTGACGAAGAGCTAGCTCCCGCTTGGGGATGCCTTTTATCATTGTATATATGTTATGCTTGTTGTATCCCGTTTGGGGCCAGTATTTACAAAAGAAACTCTGCCGAAATTTTTAGAAAAGACTTTACCTTTTAAAAATGCACCTTCGGCTTAGTTATTTAAAAACCTCGACTTCAAACATATTTTCCTTCACTTCTTTAAACCAGTTTTCTTCACTTACTCTTAAAATGGTTTTAGATTTCTGGGCTTTGGCTTACTTGGATCAGATGGAGTCCTATAGATTTCATATGGTTCGAGGGCCAGTCACGTGCTCTTTCGGGTCGTGACAAAGTTGGTATCAGAGCGCTAGGTTGACCTTGGTTCGAGTCTAAGTTTGACTATGTGGAGCCTAGGGCGTTTATATATATACGGAACTTAGGCTTGACCTTACGGAACTTAGACTTAGTCGAGGGGGTATTAGACCCGAACTTTCGTCGTATAGGATGACCCTTGGTTGATGGAATAGGTGACTAAAGTAGAGTGACGTACCGTTGGTATGTTCCGCGGCATACTTACGACACGCCACTCCGCTTAAGAAACCTTAGGATGTACATATTTTCGAGATCAGTGTTTCTCTTTATATCCATGATTATACATCCATTTGAGATCCCCGATTCTATTAGTCCATGATCATACCTTCATTGATGCTGTTCCTTCTTATGATCGTGTATCCACTCTGGATCTGTTGTTTCCTTTCTTGCCATTGATCTGCTCTCTTCGATACTCGATTGAGGTTCCTGTCGCCATGTTTGAGCGTAGTTTGGGCTGCTGCTAGGGTTACGGTCAGTGCGAGCTCGTCTGGTACGAGGGCTGACCATTGTGTTTTCTGGTGACATGGGAACGTCTCGAGTTAGTATTGATGACTGTGACCTCAAGTGGAGGCGAGTGCTTGGTTTTGCACCGGATGATCGGGCCATTGTTAGAGCTGCCAGTTGAGAGAGGACTGTTGATGTACATCGTACCTCAGAGATTATGATGTCGCCTACCATGCAGACAGAGGGACTAGCTGTTGCTGAGATTGACGGGATGTCGCTTTCGGAGCTTACAAGCTTAGATTGTCGGAGCTTCCAGACAGATATGAGACAGATTATAGCTAGTCTACTCGATTTGAGAGACGAAGGTGATTCGTCCGATTTATGCACCGGAGCGGGCCCAGTTGAGTTGAAGATTTCCAGTGTGGAGAGTCTTACTCAGATCTAGAGCAGACCGATTCAGAGATGACCGCCAATGTGTCGTCTTTCCTGGAGGATTGAGGCGTTGTTCGGCGTGCAGGTGAATGAGCCAGTTGCTGCTGCAAATGACGAGATATCGCCCAGATGGTTGGAGCTGCTGCAGCGTGAGCATATACTTGGAGAGATGATAGCGAGTCGCCAGTCACCTGAGGATGAACGACTAGGACATTTGGTTCGTCCGTTTACCGATGCGAGGTCATCAGATAGATTGATTCCAGCTAGAGATGTCTTCACGCAGATTCGTTGAGAGTCGATTGAGACGATCGAATGTCAGGAGCCCATTTTCCAAGTTTAAAGTATACGGAAAGACATGCAGGTGATTCTATGGACCCTCTAGAAGAATGAAACCCTAACTCGACTTAATGACCGTGTGAAAGCCTTTGAACCTTAGGGTTTACGGCAGTTCCGCGGCGCCATTAGTGAGGCTTGGGTTTGCCCTTCTACGGCTGGACCACCGACGCTGAGGCATGTACTCGATACTATTAAACTGTACTCAAGATGTTGATCTCTTGGGGGATTATACGGTTCTGACGAGTCGATCGAATGTTTCGACATCATTCGGATATCATGTGATGGGATGCATTGCTTGGGAGACTCCAGATACGACTATAGCCGTTGGAGCATAGTCCATGCAGCCACGATGAGACGAGTCCGAATCAGTCGACATTGAAGCAGAGTGAAGAAAAGAGTTCGCAAGAGATTTCGACGAGATGACGTCCCACTCCGCTGACATTAGAGATGTGATACGCACCCAGAGGCGTTGTATATGGATATATCTTCCAGAAAGAAGCGCGATAAGTATGCAGCCGTTCCGGAACAAGAATTTGCTTCAGCAAGGGATGATGACTTCTGGGCAATTCGGCAAGGATGAGATTTGAGAGAGACTTCGACATGACCTTTCTGGAATACTATACGAGAAGACCTGACCCAGGAGTGGTCATATTGCGCACAACCAGCAGGCCAGAGTTAGCATTGTCGACGAGGTAGTTGACCAGATTCGGATAAAGGAACTTACCCAGATGCGTTGCGAATCGATCAAGGACGGACGAGTATTGAGTATTCCTCCGATGGTTGGGACGTGTTCCCGAGGACCTGTTCGGCCTGACATCTTCTACAGAATGATGAAGCTACAGAGTACGCGATTTCGAGTCCGTGTGAGAGACTTCAGATTGACCGTGGCCGAGAATAGTGCAGTGCGTAGATATGCATGGCGTGACGTCATAGTGGACGACGATAGAGACAGGTGGAACCAGAGGTTCGGGCGAGACGCTGACGAGCTGTCATTGCTTCCCGTCGAGACCAGAGGTCAGATATGCTTACAGAGGCATTGGGATGCAACCAGATTCCGAGAAATATTGTGTTGAGGACATAGATGTCTATCGAGTTAGAAGAGATTATGCAGTAGAGGCAGCCTCTGTACAGTTCGGCATAGGCAAGATCGGAAGAGACCTTGAGCAGGATTCCTTCCAGGACATTGCTGCAATGATGTTTGCACCCAGGATCAGATATGTGACGTGCATTCAGAGAGCCAGAGGCCGACGCCAGTGATGGGCTGCCTCACGAGTGGTCGTAAGGATTGACCGATAGGTGACCAGAGAAGTGCCAGAACGGAATCGTCCCCGTTAGCACACCTGACAGGGCCGATGAGCCGATTGACTGCGAGATAGGTAATCCTCAGAGAAGATAAGGACCCAGAGTCAGAGGGCGCCAGACCGTGAGCAAGAGGCAAGTAGATATCTTGCGCTGCTAGCAGTGGATGCACCGACTCCTTCTCGACCTCGAAGGAGGAACTACCGACGACGGTACTATGATTTGTGATTTTGTGATTCGATTATCACGTATCCGTTATTTTGGATTTCGGTATTTTGGGCGTTCTGTTTGCATGATTTAGTTTTGATGACTGAGTTTCAAGATATTTGTTTCATGCACCCACTGGATATTTATATTTTGCGCATAGTTATTACATTCGATGTTTTGATTGTGAATTCACGCCCACCTTTTACAGTGATTTGATTTACACTTTCAGCAGAGTTTTCATGCACCTTTAGTGTTTTGATATACGATTTTGGTGCACGCCAGATGCACTAAATCGGGATTCTTCGTGCATGTTACATGCACCTGATTTGGTTGCTGTCAGGCACACACGTTGCCTATGACAGATGTTTCGTGCACACCCGTTGCACCTAGATTTTGTTTTGTACACCTGTATGACACATATATGGATTTTGATTCCTTGCGCACCAGACCATAGGATATTCTCTATGTATTGATGTCTTCGGAGCCCCGACAAATTGGAGTATTACAAAAATTGTTTTAATATTGGGGGTTTAAATTTAAATTCGGGGACCGAATTTCTTTAAGGGGGGTAGATTGTAACATTTCACAAAAGATAAAATGTTAATTTTGGGAATTTTTATAATTTAATATTATTTTATTGAATATTTTAATATTTTGGAATTATTAAATACAAATAAATGGGGAAAAATTTTGGAAAATTTTGGAAAATTCTAAAATAGGGTAAATTAGAGAATTATGACATTTTAAAGTTTTTGTGATTAATTTGACACTAATTTAGTGCTAATCGCGATTAAAAATCGCTAATCGGTTTTTAGCTTTTTGTGCAACACATGCACATATCACTTTTTCACACTTGTGCATTTTCTTGCCATGATTTTCATTTGGGTTTACTATTTGAGTGAGAAGGGTTTTAAAAGGAAAAAGAAAAGGAAAAGAATAAAGAAATGGGTAGTTGGTGAGAGAAAGAGGTATGGGCTTCATTGACTAAGGACTTAACCATTTCTCTCCTCATTTCCCTCCTTCTTCTCCCTTCTCCTGCTGCTGCTCCTGCACCTCCTTTCCCTCCCCTCTTCAAGCTCCAAAACACCTCTAAAACAACCCTAAAACCCAATCTCCATTTCATTAAATGTGTGCACAATCCCTAGATCTACACTTGGTGCTAAAGAAGCAAGGATTTTGGCCACTAGGGGCAACTCAAGAAAATTCTTGAGTTGCCAAATGAGATATTTTCTGGACCTTAAACTTAGTTTATGCATTTCCTTTACCCTGATATTAAGATCGAATCGATATTGTGTGATATTGTGGACTTGTGGATAACCTAGTTAGGGTTGTGATGATTTATGGGTTGTAATATGGAATTGAGGTCAGTAGAGGTTATACGATCACCCTAGTGTATGAATTGGAAATCCAAAACCTGAAGCTTAAACCATAATACGGATTTTAGAAACCGATATCGGGGAATTTATGAAATATGTGAAGGGTATATTGAATCTGCTATCACCCGAGACAACCTAAATTAAAATTGATTGGACAGTGACACGTACAGGCACCCAGGAAGCTAACCCCAAGACCCCAGCTCCCACTTCTTCTTCCCGGCCGCCAATTTATCCCCATTGGCCGCAAATTGCGGCCTGGGTCCCACCATTTTGGCTCGTATTGGTTCTTAGCTCCTACATGTTCATGTTAGACCCCTGGTATATATACATTTGTATAAAGTGACCTAGGGTAAAATCTGGGACATATTTCCTAAGTTGCTGTTTTAGATTCATGTTTCCATATTCCGTATTTTTAATTCTGCAATTGTTGATTGTGTTTTGCCTCGACTATTTGGCGTTTATACGACGATATAGAGGATGTGTTGATGGTTTTGAAGGCGTGCCATGGGTTTTAACCTATAGGCCTATTATCGTATCATTTTGGATTTCATGTGCCGTTTTAGCTTTGATTTGGTTTTAATGCGCATATACGATATTTTGATGTGTAGGTACCCTATGAAGACTTCGGGACGACAAGCAAGCGCGTGGCGACGTCCACAAATGAAGACGCTAGGTGAGTAGATTATATCTACTGGGGGAAGTCGGGTGGATGGCGTATAGCATCCCCGCAGTCCGTAGTTATTATTATATATGATAGTTAGGTGTATTATGGATAGTGTAGGGTTAGAAGTGACTAGTGTGGTTCATAGTCGCGAACCCTAGAATAGAATTACACCTACACGCACACCCTTGCATATTACTTATACTGGCACTGTGTTGATGATATTGGATGACTTTGGAGATGAGTCAATGAAATTGGGCTTTGTGCCGCGAGATCGGTGATGTGATATGATTCGTATTTGGGATACGAAATGTGATTCTTACGGGCTTGGGATGTGTGTTTACCCCCGCATGCATACTTTATTGATGGTATCGATTTATACTAGACATAGAATAGTACCCCAGATTATATGATATGTTGATAGTGATACCTGAAGTGTGATGAGATAGTGTGATATTGACACGTACCCAGCTATTGGGATGCCGTACGACGATTTACCGTATGAGCTTTACATTGATGATAGATCCGCACTCATGACTTGAGGATGTCATATGATATACTGTATCGTACGCGATACTATTGAGGCGGAATCACCGACTATTATATCTATATATATATCGACTCAGATGTTAGGCGGTTTCCTTACCTGTAGCTCAGCTTGTTAGTTCAGCTGTATAGTTTAGTGTAGTTGTTAGAATAGATTAGACTCCTACCTATTTCAAAACTAGCTGGTCGTGGGTATTTTAAAAGACAGGTCAAGGGATCTACGGACATTTCAAAAGGCGTATCTTTTCATAAAAACACCGTAGCCCCTATTTTCAAAACCCCATGATTCGTGATATTTCAAAAGGCACCATTTGTAGGACTTATATTAGATTAATGCAGATTAGTTATAGTTGCGTCTAGATTCAGCTCCCACTTTTTTTGTGGTTCGCTTTGCATCGCATTCTTATATTATTTTTCATACTCCATTATTGATATCATGCTGTTAGGACACCAGCACCATTACCGATGTTGCGTATGTACCACGTACACTTACTTGCCGGCTCACACACATCTTCATCGGTAATTGCCATGTCACGTACACCTTAGAAAATACTATTGCTTGACATAACCTATTAGCTAATAGTTTAGACATTGTAGTTATTACCTTCTACTTCATGCATACTGATATTCATTGTTATGCCGCATTCATGGATTCTCATGCATATATTCACTATTTTACGTGTTACTGAGGTTTTGGATTTGGATTTCCGTGAGATTTTCTGGATTTGGAGGAAAACCGCAAAAACACAGATAAACATTTTCTCTCTTTTAAAATAAAAAGTGCGGTTTTCCCATGATGTATGAGTCGTCCACCATGAGTTTGCTGATGGATTTGGAAACCCGATTCGAGGAGACGGATGAACCGTTTCGGGTACATGGTGGACCCGGTGCGGTACCCCGGGGCAAGATGTATGTGGTGATGACGTTGAGCCTGGCAGGGGAGCACTACCGACCGGTGATTTTACCTGACGCGTCGGATATCCGGAGGATACCGTCGTGGTCTTGAGATTGATGGTAGGGGCCGGTCTGGACTGACGGCGTCCTAGATTTTGTGATTGGGATACAGAGATATCGGGATATTTGGATTACGTTGTGTGCCGATGTTAGGCACTGTTTTATGCTGATTTCATTATGATACCTCATTTGAAAAATACAAAGGAAATCTCACTAAAGTATGAAAACAGTTTCTTCATTTACATGTATTATGTTCTCATGCATTCATACCTCATTCTTATGTTATATTGCTACCTGAGGTACTGACACAGGCACAGGAGATTACACTCGGGTTAGATATTTACCCTAGCCTTGTTATAGGCTGCATGTTTTATATTGAGGATTTTGTACTGATCGTTTTGACCTAGGATTATGTCTTGCGTTCGGTTTCTGCTTGTAGTTATTCTCTATTCACGAGTTGGCAACTCACCCCCGTTGTGCCACAGTTCTTGCAGGTTTTGCCGTACAGGTTCCTTTGCGGCATTTCTGGCACATTGCTTCCTTGCGGGTGAATTACATTTGGTAGGTGGTTCCTTTTGCATCAAAACCACCATTGTACTTATATTATTCTTTGTATCTAGAATTTCCATCAACCAAATTTGTTTTTTGTTTCAGACTCAGACTTTAGTGATGTTTTATTTGGCCTTAGAGTCGCGCTTAGTAGTATTGCGGTTTTCATGCTTACTGTGTTTCTTTTGGATCGATCCTCGCCTTTCGGCGTTGTATATTATATTGCATGTGTGGTTGTGACCGTCAATTGACGAAGAGCTAGCTCCCGCTTGGGGATGCCTTTTATCATTGTATATATGTTATGCTTGTTGTATCCCGTTCGGGGCCAGTATTTACAAAAGAAACTCTGCCGAAATTTTTAGAAAAGACTTTACCTTTTAAAAATGCACCTTCGGCTTAGTTATTTAAAACCTCGACTTCAAACATATTTTCCTTCACTTCTTTAAACCAGTTTTCTTCACTTACTCATAAAATGGTTTTAGATTTCTGGGCTTTGGCTTACTTGGATCAGATGGAGTCCTATAGATTTCATATGGTTCGAGGGCCAGTCACGTGCTCTTTCGGGTCGTGACAAAAATGGTAGATGAACCTTGTATATACAAAAAGGTAGTAGGAAGTATGGTGGTGATCCTCGTAGAGTACGTGGATGACATACTCTTGATAGGGAAGGAGTTTCCTATGCTACGCTCGATCAATCTCCGCTTATCACAATGATTCTCCATATAGGATCAAAGTGATACCTACTAAATCCTGGGTTTTGGATCTATGAGATAGATCTAATTGGATGTTAGGATACTCACTAGTAGTAGTGAGATGGTATCAAACGATCTTGGGAAGAATCACTGGAAAAGTTCTACGGTGATAAGGACGACTGAATGTCAGTCGCAAGCATTGTATTTACCCTCAGTAAAGGGACGGTATGTTGGAAGAGTTCAAAGCTAGATACCATGGCATACTAGACGATAAAAGCTGGATACATCGCTACCAATGATACTACCAAAGAGGCAATCTGGGTGTATATTAGTTCATGAGATGAACTCCGTTCCTATCATTGTGTGACATTGGAGTTGTAGCTTATGCCTAGGAACGCCCGTCCCATCAGTGATCCAGACATATTCTAAGGCAGTATCACATGATCATGGTGATGGTTGATCTCCAGGGGATCGAGGTTAGGAGAGTAGACTCAGAGGACAACACGGCGGATCCACTCACAAAGTCCTTTTCCCAGAGAGAGACTTTTAAAGGATGGTTGAGTATGAGATACTACAACCGCTGTTATCAGATGGCCCTAGTGCAAGTGGGAGATTGTGAGTTATATGTATGCCCTAGAGGCCATTACTATACATGAGATGTATATTGTAGTGGATGCTTGGACATATATAGGGAGTGTTAGTGTATATGCCCTAGAGGCCATTACTGTATCATAATAGTTTGTATATTACTTAATGGATGCTTGGGATATTCACCTTGTATATACAATCTTGCTCAAAATAGTAGTATGCTACTTGGTTTGTCTCTACTTCAATGTGTACTTGTGTTTATTTTACTATATCACTTATACGCATTAGTGGAGCCCTTAGGATCTTTGCTTGATTACCAGCGTTGTGATGGCAGTCACACTAGTGGGGGCTGGGTAATCTATAAGCACATCCTTATACAGGTCCCTAGTCGCAGGACTATCGAGACAGGGCATCGATACTCCGGAGTAGACTAGCGTATGCGCTTCTCATCCCAGTGTGGGAGATGGTCTGTCCCACAGCCATCAGTACGTCGTACTGGAGATAGTATACGGGTGCTCGTTGGGTTACGAGTACACTGGACAGGACTCGTCGGGAACTGACAGGTTGGTATTATACCTATCGTCAGTCATCAGTTCCCAGGTGACATGAGTACAGCTTAGTCCGCTGACTTGACACTGGCACTTCGCCTCGAGTGTGTTCCCACTGCACTTTGATCACTACCCTACCACGGCTCAAAGGAGTCGTTTAAACAGGTGGTGGTTGGGTGCAGTCCCGAAGCACTTGGAGGCAGTGACGGTTAGACAGGATTCGTCTCTCCCGGTATTGGGGGTTGACATCGCGCTGTGTCTAGGAGAGCCATTACACAAGTAGTCCCTGGCCAGGGCAAACGAGATATACTGGTAGGTTTCCAGTGTTGTCTCAGGGTGTTTTGGGCTTCGCTCCGGCACGACTTGTACCGCTATTGGGGGACTGACGTTTACCGCCCCCTAGGCCCGCCATGCGATGTATCAGACGAACAGACCGGACTGTACGGAGACTGTCACATTCAGACTCAGTAGGAGTACCGATGGGGTTTCACCTCGTCAGCCTTCTTGTCGACATCTACCTGGGGACCGTTACGCACAGCTAGTGCCGCTTGCGGTCTGTGGTTAAACCCACTGCCAGCGTAGTGTCGAGTCTTTAGAGTCCCACACAGAGGGTATTCGCCTATGGGCAAAACAGAGTAGAGGTCGCATGGTTTTGCGACAGGGTTCGTTCTCATCCGCGCACTTGTGCACGTTTGGAGTCCGGACAGATATTACCAGCGGGCTCTGGTTTGAGCCGGATACTGGTATAGTATTTGGGGTTGCTTTTATCTCTCAGTATTCATGTTCCTCGGAACAAGAATGCAGGTGTGTATGCACAGTTTTTGAGGAGGAGGAAGATGATTTCCATTAGGGTTTCGGAACGGGTGCGTATGCACAGTTGACAGTCGTCTTTTTCCAAACCCTAATGGATTTGTATTATATCATTTAATAATATATAATAAAATGAAATTGTGTCATGGTTAGTTTTTGTTGACTTGTTGACCATGGTTGACTTGTTGACCATGGTTGAACATTTGACTACCATCATTACAAATGCAAGATGCTTTTTCATTCTTGCTTTATTCATTTAATGCATGTAATGATATTAGTCATTCTAAACTAACCATCAAACCTTTTTCATTTTGATTATTGTTATTATTTGATTTTTCTTTTCTTTTGTTATGGTTGCAAAAAAGGAAAAGAAAGAGCTCACTTTATCATTCTCACTCTCTCTCTTCACTTCATCTTCTTCTTCCTCTAGTCAAGAGAAACCTTCTCATGAGTTGAGAATCCTTCTCTTGAAAAACAAAAGCAAACCCTAAACACTCTCTACTCACTCTAGGATCAAGGGTCTAGCAAGCCGGCGATTCTAGTTCACTCCAAGTACGAGAAAGAGCCCAAAGGTCGAGCCTTCGAGGTGGATCCATCTTCGACGGGAGAAGGCGACAAAGGAGAACCATCAACCTCTACAAAGTTTGAAGACGAAGGAGTTCAAGTCTAGGTATAACCATCTTCATCCGAGTAGCTAAACTTCTTTAGCTAGGTTGCTAGTTTTAGTTTAGGTATCGATCCCGACCTTGCATAGTCCATGTTGCTTCTTGCACTAAAAATTTGATTTTTATACCGTTTCCACCTCCCCGTAAGAACCGGGGGTGGCAACGTGGACTTACAGTGGTATCAGAGCCTAACTAAACTTAAACTAGCTAGGTAGTGAAGTGTAACGAAGTTCGGAACCGTAAAAAACCCAAAAAACCGTATTTTCAAAAACCTGAGTTTCTGTTGAAATTTTTTTGGCCCGAAATGAAAAACTTTATATCTGTAAATTCATCTCAAGGTTTTCTAAAAACACCCATGAAAAACGACACAGAGATTCGCCTAAGCCGCCGCGCTTCCGCCGCGTGAGCCTTCTTGGCCGCCGCGGATCCGCCGCGACTTGATGTCCTCTCTGCATCGATTTTCGTGCAGTGTCTTTATTTGTTGTTTTTGGGATTTTTAGGATATATATTATATGCCCAGATTTTCCAGAACTAAAATTTACTTTTGGGGGCCTATAATTCCGTATTTTTCCGAACTTCACTGCACTTTGACTATGATGGTTATATCTGTGATGTTTGCATGTATTGAACGTCGACTAATCGCTATAAGACGATTAGTCGGGGTTATACATGATCTGTAATGTGCTGGAATGTGTATATAAATATGTTGGATTGTCGCGGGTGAATAGCCGGGGGTTGTGAGACGAGAGTTTTCTTTTCTTGCAATTCATTGTAAATGTAAATTGATGTAATAATTATTATTTGTTTGGCCGCACAACCGGGTCGGGGTTGTAGCCGTCATTGTATAATTCTTTTACTGTTTTTGCTCCTAGGATAGACCCATGGAGGGGTGCACAAACTACCGGGTATGCCGAAGTGTCGAGTGGCCTACTCATGGAGATGAGGGAGGTTGCTACGCTTCGGGTACTTGGCGGGTAGTTTGCCGCACCCGTAGGGGTCTTGGGTGGGGTATTGGCTATTCACCGCGACCGTGTTATCTGTTTTTTGTTACAGGCTCGTACAAATTACAGATTACTAGTATATCCAATGTATTTATCTGTGATCTGAAATGTTTATCATTGCTTTCTATTTAGGCGTTGCTTATGTTTTACAGACGCG
Source organism: Agapanthus africanus (assembly GCA_030015575.1). Lineage (NCBI taxonomy): Eukaryota > Viridiplantae > Streptophyta > Magnoliopsida > Asparagales > Amaryllidaceae > Agapanthus > Agapanthus africanus. The sequence goes on from JASDDO010000010.1 coordinate 231,155,975, forward strand.
CTAGCCCAGCCCCCGCTCTGTCGTTAGTTAAGTAACCTAACGGGTAATGACGGGGCCCAGTGGCGAATGCGAATGGCATAAGCGTACGTCATATTTTGGTTGTTTTCTGCAATGGTAGGATTTAAATGATGGGACGCATTAAAAGTACTAATGCAAGAATATCACGCATTAAAAGAACTAATGCAAGATAATAAACCAAGTTAAAGTCGTTGGAACACTTTCGAAAAACCACTCGGTTCTTTTCAAAACTAACTTTTAAAATGCGGAGCTTGAGCCACTCCATTTAAAAGCTATCTCGTTCCATCGACCAAATCAAGTTCACTACGTTCACGGTTTTGCCAAAACCATTCCTAGCCCTCCGTCGTTTCGTATGAATATTCAAATAGTATTCAAGCTGTGTTTGTTGACCTTCGTCAAGGCATAGTGATTGGTAGCTGTTAAGTATTCATATGTAGCATAGATAGATGCGTTGGTTTGGGACACTCACATTACCTTGTTGACCTTCGTCAAGGGTATATGCGGGTGGATTCAAATTAACCTGGATAATGACGGGCAGAACTTGACATGTGACTTATGATTTGTTGACCTTCGTCAAGGTCATAAGAGCATGGGGCAAAAATCCACATCGGGAGTTTCATAAGTACTGAAACTTGCTAGATTTGCATACCATTTGGAGTGTGGTGATTCTGGTAGGATTCCTTCAGTTTCGTCACGCGATGATATTTGGATCCCGATCCTACTGTGAGTATATGCTACTCCTCGGGAAATTTCTCACTTAACGATCAATGCTATAAACCTAGTAGGTGCCTAGAAAGGTGTTAGCGGGGCTACGCCCCCAGGGAAAAGAGGTTCTTTAATTAAGGAACTTCGCGAAAGCGTTGGAAAACCTCCCTCGAAGTACCGACACCAGCCTGGCCGAACGGTTAAGCAAGTATTGTACGGTGGGATTGATCCTGACTAATTCTTCCTTTATGGTTTGAGGAGGGATTCGAGAAACAGTGGGAGCCATCCTGTTTAGACAAACTAAAAACCACTCTAAACTTGCAAGAGCATCATGCTGAGTGTTTCTTCTTCTCTCTCCTAATTGCAGCAACCAATCAACATGACTGGACTTAAGTTACTCCTAGATAAAAACAAGTTGACAGGGCCAAACTACAAAGATTGGCTCAGGAATGTCAAGATAGCAATCACTTATGACAAGCTGGGGTATCTTCTTACCACCAAAGCTCCCCCTGTCCCTGGTCCAACTTCCAGCGTCGCGGATAAGGAAATCCGCAAGACTTGGGAGATTGATAGCGCGAAGGCCAAGTGCCTCCTGCTTGCCTCGATGGACAATGAACATCAGAGGAGGCATGAGAATATGGACATGGAGTCCATATTGCTTCATACAAAAGAACTGTATGGAGAGCAATCACGTATCGCAAGATACGAAGCGTCGAAAAAGTTGTTTTCGACAAGAATGGCCGTCGGATCATCAGTAGCCGAGCACGTGCTAAAGATGATCGGCTACATTGAGGAGCTCGCTGACCTAGGGATCACATTGGAGAGTGAGCTATATACGGATATAGTTCTCCAGTCCCTTCCTTCCACTTACGCCCAGTTTATAATGAACTTCAACCTACAAGAAAAAGAGGTTGAACTTTCAGAGCTCCTCAACCTGCTGAGGAGCGCAGAGGGCACCCTACAGAAAGGTAGGGAAACATCCACTTTGTTTGTAGGAGGATCATCTTCTTCTAGGTCCAAGGCGAAAGCCAAGGGAAAGAAGAAGAAAGCCCCCGCCAAACCAAGGGGCGGTGTTAGTAAAGTGGATACGAAGGGAAAAGGAAAAGCAACAAAGATAGCGGGGAAGCTTGTGGATAAGGAAGAATGCTTCTTTTGTTATAAGAAAGGACACTGGAAGAATGATTGCAGGGCCTGGAAGGCCAGAACACAGGAATTGAAGCAGGTTGCAGCTTCAGCTTCAGGTGTGTATGTTATTGAAAACTGTCTTTCAATAAACTCTACTTCCTGGGTATTGGATACCGGATCAGGATCTCATATCTGTAATTCTTTGCAGGCGTTGAGAAACCGTAGGGTTTTGAAAGCAGGTGACATGACCCTCAGAGTTGCAAACGGAGCTAGCATGGATGCTAAAGCCGTGGGGGACTATCACCTGGGAATGTCAGATGGACATGTTTTGGTTTTGCGTAATTGCTTTTTTGTACCCAACGCAACTTGTAATATCATTTCTGTATCTTTAGTTTCTAAAGAAGGTTATGAATTTGCGTTTGTAAGTAATGTTGTAAACATTCGCCTTAATCAAGTTTTGATTGGGTCAGGTACTTTGAGTAATGGTATATACGTATTGAACCAACCACAGATTTTTAATGTCCAGAATACACACAAAAGAAAGTCTCCAGAAATAAACCAGACTTTCTTATGGCATTGTAGATTGGGTCACATCAATGAGAGAAGGTTGACGAAGTTACATACAGAAGGGTATTTGAATGCGTTCGAATATCAGTCATATGCCACTTGTCAATCCTGTCTCAAGGGAAAGATGACAAAGACTCCATTTACTGGACATGGAGAAAGAGCGAGCGAGCTCTTGGGACTCGTACACAGTGACGTGTGCGGTCCAATGTCTACACATGCCCGAAGCGGACATTCTTACTTCATTACTTTTACGGATGACTTCTCAAGGTACGGTTATGTTTTCTTAATGAAACATAAGTCCGAGGCTTTTGAAAAATTCCAGGAGTATAAGAATGAAGTAGAGAAACAGACCGGCAAAAGTATTAAGATTCTAAGATCGGATCGAGGTGGAGAATACTTAAGTGCCGAATTCCTGAATTACTTAAAAGAGAATGGTATTCTCTCTCAGCTTACTCCTCCATACACTCCGCAACATAACGGTGTATCGGAGAGACGGAACCGAACCCTATTGGATATGGTTCGGTCCATGATGAGTAACGCTGAGTTACCGCGATCATTCTGGGGATATGCAATAGAAGCAGCTGCGTATCTCTTGAACAAGGCTCCCACCAAGACTGTGCCTACCACCCCTTATGAGATGTGGACTGGGAAGAAACCCTGTCTCAAGTATCTTAAAGTATGGGGATGTCCAGCTTTTGTAAAAAGGCAGCATGCGGACAAGCTTGAGGCACGTTCAGTACAGTGTAAGTTTGTGGGATACCCAAGGAACTCCAGGGGGTATCTTTTCTATTCCGCTGAGGAACAAAAGGTTTTTGTTTCTCAGCATGCCCGCTTCTTGGAAACTGAGTTTTTGGAAACCCAGATAAGTGGGAGCACAATAGAACTGGAAGAAGTTCCAGAACCACAGACTGTTACTGAAAGCTTAGTGGAACCAGAGGGTTCAACAGAACAGGACATTCCTACGCCGCTCCGCAGAAGTAGTAGGCAGTCTCATCCGCCCGAGAGATACTACGGTTTTCTCATAGACGGGGATAGAGAGGATTGCATCATAGATTATGATGAGCCTACTAGCTTCCAGCAGGCCGTTCAGAGCGTTGACTCAGTGAAATGGCTGGATGCAATGCGGACCGAAATGGAGTCCATGTACACCAACAAGGTATGGACGTTGGACATTGCTCCAGACGGGGTAAAACCCGTAGGATGCAAGTGGATCTTCAAAAGGAAGATTGGTGTAGATGGACAGGTTGAGACCTATAAAGCTAGGCTAGTAGCAAAGGGTTTTCGTCAAAGACCTGGCTTGGACTATGACGAAACCTTTTCTCCAGTAGCCATGCTGAAATCCATTCGGATCCTTCTTGCCATCGCTGCCTTCCACGATTATGAGATCTGGCAAATGGACGTAAAGACAGCTTTTCTAAATGGAAATTTAGAGGAGTGTGTCTATATGGACCAGCCAGAGGGCTTCATTCAGAGTGGGAGCAGCGGAAAGGTGTGCAAGTTGCTTAAGTCCATCTATGGACTAAAGCAGGCATCGCGGAGTTGGAACATCTGTTTTGATGAGACGGTCAAAGAATTTGGCTTTATCAAAAATCCAGATGAACCATGCATCTATAGTAGATTTGTAGCGAGAACTGTAGTATTCCTCGTTTTATACGTGGATGACATTCTCTTAATAGGAAATGACATTCCTATGCTACAATCTGTCAAGGGGTTCTTGTCACACAAGTTCTCCATGAAAGACCTGGGTGATGCCTCATACATCCTGGGGATCCGGATCCATCGTGATAGATCCAAGAGGATATTGGGACTTTCTCAGTCCAGGTACATCGACACCATAGTGAAGAGATTCACTATGGAAGATTCCAAGCGCGGTAACCTACCGGCTTGTCACGGGATCACCCTCTCTAAAGAGATGTCTCCCAAGACTGATTTGGAGAGGGATCGCATGTCGATTATACCCTACGCTTCTGCGGTAGGCTCTATAATGTATGCGATGTTGTGTACCAGACCGGATGTAGCTTATGCACTGAGTGTGGTAAGCCGGTATCAGTCTAACCCTGGGGAGAAACACTGGATAGCGGTAAAGAACATTCTCAAGTACCTGAGAAGGACTAAGGAGATGTTCCTGGTGTATGGCGGAAAAGACCTCCAGATCGAGGCCTTTGCTGACTCCAGCTTCCAGAGTGACAAGGATGATTCCAAGTCCATGTCGGGATTTGTCTTTACCCTCAATGGAGGGGCGGTGTGTTGGAAGAGTTCCAAACAGGAAACCGTTGCAGACTCGACGATGGAAGCGGAATACATCGCTGCATCTGATGCCGCAAAAGAAGCTGTCTGGATGAGGAAGTTCTTGAAAGAACTTCAGGTGGTTCCGTCCATTGTTGATCCAATACCTCTGTATTGCGACAACAATGGGGCTATAGCTTTAGCGAAGGAACCCAGGTCCCATCAGAGATCCAGGCACATCTTGAGGCGGTATCACCTGATCAGGGAGATCGTGGATCGCAAGGAGATCGAGGTTCGGAGAGTTGCTTCAGAAGACAACACTGCAGATCCATTCACCAAGGCCCTGCCCCAGACTCAGTTCGAGCGGCTGATCGAGATGATAGGTCTTCGATACGCCAGTACATGGCCTTAGTGCAAGTGGGAGATTGTTAGTGTATATGCCCTAGAGGCCATTACTGTATCATACTAGTTTGTATATTACTTAATGGATGCTTGGGATATTCACCTTGTATATACAATCTTGCTCAAAATAGTAGTATGCTACTTGGTTTGTCTCTACTTCAATGTGTACTTGTGTTTATTTTACTATATCACTTATACGCATTAGTGGAGCCCTTAGGATCTTTGCTTAATTACCAGCGTTGTGATGGCAGTCACACTAGTGGGGGCTGGGTAATCTATAAGCACATCCTTAAACAGGTCCCTAGTCGCAGGACTATCGAGACAGGGCATCGATACTCCGGAGTAGACTAGCGTATGCGCTTCTCATCCCAGTGTGGGAGATGGTCTGTCCCACAGCCATCAGTACGTCGTACTGGAGATAGTATACGGGTGCTCGTTGGGTTACGAGTACACTGGACAGGACTCGTCGGGAACTGACAGGTTGGTATTATACCTATCGTCAGTCATCAGTTCCCAGGTGACATGAGTACAGCTTAGTCCGCTGACTTGACACTGGCACTTCGCCTCGAGTGTGTTCCCACTGCACTTTGATCACTACCCTACCACGGCTCAAAGGAGTCGTGCAAACAGGTGGTGGTTGGGTGCAGTCCCGAAGCACTTGGAGGCAGTGACGGTTAGACAGGATTCGTCTCTCCCGGTATTGGGGGTTGACATCGCGCTGTGTCTAGGAGAGCCATTACACAAGTAGTCCCTGGCCAGGGCAAACGAGATATACTGGTAGGTTTCCAGTGTTGTCTCAGGGTGTTTTGGGCTTCGCTCCGGCACGACTTGTACCGCTATTGGGGGACTGACGTTTACCGCCCCCTAGGCCCGCCATGCGATGTATCAGACGAACAGACCGGACTGTACGGAGACTGTCACATTCAGACTCAGTAGGAGTACCGATGGGGTTTCACCTCGTCAGCCTTCTTGTCGACATCTACCTGGGGACCGTTACGCACAGCTAGTGCCGCTTGCGGTCTGTGGTTAAACCCACTGCCAGCGTAGTATCGAGTCTTTAGAGTCCCACACAGAGGGTATTCGCCTATGGGCAAAACAGAGTAGAGGTCGCATGGTTTTGCGACAGGGTTCGTTCTCATCCGCGCACTTGTGCACGTTTGGAGTCCGGACAGATATTACCAGCGGGCTCTGGTTTGAGCCGGATACTGGTATAGTATTTGGGGTTGCTTTTATCTCTCAGTATTCATGTTCCTCGGAACAAGAATGCAGGTGTGTATGCACAGTTTTTGAGGAGGAGGAAGATGATTTCCATTAGGGTTTCGGAACGGGTGCGTATGCACAGTTGACAGTCGTCTTTTTCCAAACCCTAATGGATTTGTATTATATCATTTAATAATATATAATAAAATGAAATTGTGTCATGGTTAGTTTTTGTTGACTTGTTGACCATGGTTGACTTGTTGACCATGGTTGAACATTTGACTACCATCATTACAAATGCAAGATGCTTTTTCATTCTTGCTTTATTCATTTAATGCATGTAATGATATTAGTCATTCTAAACTAACCATCAAACCTTTTTCATTTTGATTATTGTTATTATTTGATTTTTCTTTTCTTTTGTTATGGTTGCAAAAAAGGAAAAGAAAGAGCTCACTTTATCATTCTCACTCTCTCTCTTCACTTCATCTTCTTCTTCCTCTAGTCAAGAGAAACCTTCTCATGAGTTGAGAATCCTTCTCTTGAAAAACAAAAGCAAACCCTAAACACTCTCTACTCACTCTAGGATCAAGGGTCTAGCAAGCCGGCGATTCTAGTTCACTCCAAGTACGAGAAAGAGCCCAAAGGTCGAGCCTTCGAGGTGGATCCATCTTCGACGGGAGAAGGCGACAAAGGAGAACCATCAACCTCTACAAAGTTTGAAGACGAAGGAGTTCAAGTCTAGGTATAACCATCTTCATCCGAGTAGCTAAACTTCTTTAGCTAGGTTGCTAGTTTTAGTTTAGGTATCGATCCCGACCTTGCATAGTCCATGTTGCTTCTTGCACTAAAAATTTGATTTTTATACCGTTTCCACCTCCCCGTAAGAACCGGGGGTGGCAACGTGGACTTACAGGGAGGACTGTCTTGCTCGACATGATAGTATCCTATCTGGTTACTCTTTACCTTAATGTGTACACTGATTGTCTCTCTGTTACATGTTGGTAAAGCCTTCAGGATGTGTACTTGACTACCTGGACTATGATGCGGATCATACCAGTGGGGACATGGTAGTCCATAAGTACATCCTTTAAGGTCCCTAGTCGTGGGTGTATCGAGACGGGGCATCGATATACCAGAGTAGACTAGCGTATACCTTCTCGACCCATGTAGATGGGCGATGAATGATCCCATATCCATTGGTGTTTGACATCAGAGATGATATACGGGTGCTCAGTGAAGACTGGGTACATTGGACAGACTCACCGAGAACTCCCAGATGGTATTATACGTTACGTCAGATGGCAGTTCTCTGGTGACACTGGTACAGGTGAGTCTGTAGACCCGAGATTGTCATAGAGTCTTGTGTGATTCCAACTGTGCTTTGATTTCCACCTTACCACGTCCAAGAGGGCATGCAAAACGGTGCTTTTTGGGTACAGTCCCGAGTCACATGGAGGCAATGAGCGATAGTAGGGGTTTCGTCTCTCCCGGTATTGGGGGTTGATGTTGCGCTATACTTGATTGGCTATAACAGGGAAGTCCCTGGCCAGGGATGGTTTAGAGATTTAATGGTAAGTGTTACCAGTAGTTTCTCGATCCGTTATGAGCCTCATATCGGAATGACTTATCGGTTATTGGGGTCTGACGTTTACCAACCCTAGACTTGATATGCGACATATCAGACGAGGAGACCGGACTATACGGTAGTGTCACTGTCAGGCTTTTTGCAGGAGTTGGAGCGGACTTGCTTGCTGATCTTCTGATCGCTCAATACCCGGGTAGCCGTTACATCCAGCTAGTACCGCTGACGGCTTGTTGGTGCTTGATATGATCGTCACCTACTGCCGGCGTATTGATGAGTCTTTAGAGTCCTACATAAAGGTTTTACTGGCTCAGGCAAAATGAAATAGGAGCGCATATGTGATATGTGCAGGACCGAGAATAATGCGTGTATGTGATACCGTATTCTATTCTCGCGACTTTTGTATCGGCCGGTTATATGAGATATAGTCGGGTTATCGAATCAAGTGTTGATTCGATAAGTTGGTACATTTTGTGTTAGTCGGTTAAATGTGATATAACCGGATTATTAAGTCAAGTATTGATTTAATAATTTAGTGTATAATTGTATATGTGATATACTAATTTACATTAACTAACATTGGTTCACTTAAGCATTTGTTTTTCACACTTGTGCACAACTTAATATATATGTGATATATATTAATTTGTACTCATTTTGTATCATGGTTGTTGATACACACTACATGGGCGTATGAGACATACACCATTATAATTATATTGGTGGGGTTTTAATATACAAAGTAAATACAAAATTAGTGGATAATTGTTCAAGTGCATGAAGCTTCATGAAGCTTGTGAGTGCATTGACCAAAGTCCACTAGTTTTGTTTTACTTAGCATATTTATAAACCTAACCACTATAATTAGCCATGGTTATGTCTCTACATTTGTTAGTATATGATACCCACTCACCTATGGTTAGCTCTCTCTCTCAAGATTAGGTTTCACTCTCATTTTGAGCTCATCTTCTTCCTCCTTCAAATTCTTGCTAGGGTTTGATAAAGAGAGAAACATTGTGAGAAAAGAAATTCTAAAGTGTACCCATTTCCTATTTCATCATCCTCTACTAGACTAGCACTTTATTTTAGGGTGTTTGCTTCACTAATTCTCTAGTTAGTGAAGTAGAAGCTTGAGTTCGTATTCCCTTGACGTAGATCATCTTCGGCCTCGAAGACTTCAAGCAAAACCGTTGCCCTCTTCTCATGGAGCCGTCCGAGAGTCCGGGAGCACGATGATCGCAGCGAAGGGACTACTACAAGGAGCGTAAGAAGTGAAGGACCGATCTACAAAGGTTGTATTTCGTATTCACTTAGATGTAAATGTTATTTACTTGCATGTGTTACCCTAATTATCTAGCAAAGATCTTGTTTAGAGTTATTCGGCACGGCTAAAATTTTAATCGTGCATGGTTTATGCCTTGTAGAACCTTCTTAGAGTGCCTAGTAAACCTACAATCAAGATAGGCTTTAGGTGTTCATGGGTTAATTTTAGTGTAATTTGGAATAGCGCTTATTGTATAGTTTCTTAGTCGCGAACCCTAGAGTATAGGTGTACACACATACATGCACACACGTGATATGTTTGGGTGTATATGTTTATATGTATGTATATATGTTGGTTGCGTTGGTACGTATATATATATATATATACATATACGTATGCACGGATGATGATGATAGTATTTGATACTTAGAGATGAGTCGATGTGATTGGCATGATGCCGTGAGATCGGTGATGTGTTTTGGGTCGTGTTATGAGATACGACATGTTATTATAGTGGATCGAATGGAAGATGTGATTTTATTCACACGCGGATATATTTTGGATGGTATCGGTATGTACTAGACTTTAGATCAGTACCCTAGTTTATGATATTATGATGATGATACCATATTAATAATTTGTTATATGTGATATTCGACCCGTACCTCGATTTTAGGAAGTCGTACGAGATATAAAAAAATTATGATAGATCTACACTCATGATTCGAGGATGTCGTATTATATTTTGTATCGTGCGTGACGGTATTGAGGCGGGATCACCGACTACTAGATATATATATATCGACTAAGACATAGGTGGATTTCCTTACCCTTTCGATTGGTCTCTTAGTTTAGTCCTGTAGTTTAACAGGTAGATATTAGATTGGGCTCGAGTCATACTTATTTTCAAAACTGACGAATCGTGGGTATTTTAAAGACAGGCCCTAATTTTTAAAAACCACGATTCATGCTATTTCAAATGCCAAAATTGTATGACTCGTACTTAGAAATGTATATTCTCCAAGGTTGCGTTTATTATTCATTTTCCGTTATATTCATGTTCTCATCGCATCGCATGCTTGTAAATATGTTTTCTTTATTTACTATGAACCTATACTGTCAGGACACCAGCACCATTACTTATGATGTGTATGCTCCACGTACACCTGCTCGCCGGCTCACACACATCATCATCGGTAATTTTCATGCCGCGTACACTTTAGAGAATATTTCTTTATTGATATCGCTGTTAGTTGATAGTTCCGATATATCATTACTGTGCTAGTTTAGATATTGCATTCTTTACATAGATACCCATGGATGTATACATATTCATTGTCATACAATATTATGTGGCTTTATGCCGGTAATTCACTGTTTATTTACTCTCGAGATTTGGGATTTCGGATTTCAATGAGATTTCTACATTTGGAGAAACCATAAAGATTTTATAAACTCATTATCATTTTTAAAGATAGAAATTGCGGTTTTCTCTTGATATGATGTGAGATGTGTCCAACATGAGTTTTCTCGGCTCTTGAACGATATCATACACCCGATTCTAGGAGGAGAATGAACCGTCTGCGGGAGCATGGTGGACCCGGTGCGGTATCCCGGGGCAAGATGGTCACAGATGACGGCGTTGACCCCGGCAGGGGAGCCCTACCGACCGGTTATTTATGACACGGCGGATATCCGGAGGATACCGACGTAGTCGTGAGATTTGATTATGGGCCAGTCCGGATTTCCGGAGCCTGGGGCCAGTTTGGATTGCCGGAGCCCGAGATATTGAGACATTGAGATTTTACGATATGGGCCAGTCCGGATTTCCGGAGCCCGAGATATTGAGATATTGGGATATATATTTTGTGTCGATGCTTGACACGGATTCCTTATTGATTTCATTGATGATACGTCGATTTTTATGCAGAAATCTCACTGAGATATGAAAACGGTTTTCTCATTCAAAATGTATTCTGTTTTCATGCATTCATACATCATATATGTGTCATGTTGCTACCTGAGGCACTGATACATACACTTGGTATTACACTTATGTATAGATGTTTACCCTTGTCATTATTTAGATACTTCAGGTTATATGTTGAGCATATATTATTGTATTACCGAGGATAGAGTCATACATGCGATTTCTTCTCGGTGATGTATTCTACTCACGAGTTGGCAACTCACCCCCGTTGTGACACAGTTTTTGTAGGTTTTGCCGTACAGGTTTCATTGCGACTTGCTGGCACAGTGCTTCCTTCCGGGTGATTGCTTGGTAGGTGGGTTCACTTGCATCGTGGCCATCATTGTACCTTATTTACATTCTGTTTTATCTAGTAAACTCCATCATCTAGACTTGTATTAAATTACTGACTTAGAAGACCAGATGTATATTCTTTCGACCTTAGATTCGCGCTTGTATTATTACGGTTTTCTTGAGGATATTGGTTTTTTTCTGAGTTTTGGTCCTCGCCCTTCGGCGTTGTATATTATATTGCTTGCGTGGTTGATCCTCTAATTGGCGAAGAGCTAGCTCCCGCTTGGGGATGTCTTTATTCATTTATATATATTTCATGTGTTGTACCCGTTTGGGGCCAGTATTTACAAAGGAGATTCTGTCGAAATTTTTGGAAAAGACTTGATGTTTTAAAAAATTTTACTACGACTTTCAAAGTGATTTATATGCAAGCTTTTAAATATGTTTTCCTTCACTTCTAAATTTAAATGGTATAGATTTCTGGGATTTTGGCTTACTTGAATTAGATGTGGTCCTATGGACTTCATATGATTCAAGTGCCAGTCGCGTGACATGTAGTCCCATCATTTAAGTCCTTAAGCCATCACAGAAAAGAAACGAAAATAGAACATACGCTTATGCCATCCGCATTCGTCATAATGTCCCATTAGGTTACTTAACTAAGGGCATAGCGGAGCGGGACCGGCGCGGATGAAAAACATAAGCAACGTTTATTATATATCATATATATAATACCATTCGTCTTAGCACATAAAGCGATCACATCACAGAATATCAACAGCAGAAGCATATATGAAAATATAGGATATTCTAGGAGGTCCGTATTTTGTATTTAGCCAACAATAGAAAATACGGATTCCACGGTCGCGATGAATAGCCAAGACCACACCCCTAGACCCCCATGAGAGCGGCAAGTGACCCTACCAATTCTAGAGTTTAGAAGAACCGGTATCGACTCCTCGAGATGGCCTCCCACTGAACCCTAGAACTCGGTCACTTGTGCTCCCTTCCTTAGGTCTATCCTAATGCGGAAAAGTAAATAATATACAACAATGGTGACATCATCCTCAATCCGGAAGTGCCCCAAATAAAAGAATATTACATACAATTAATTTTACATGAATGAAAATAGAAAAAAACTCTCATCTCACATAAAACCCCCGGCCGTTCATTCACGACGATCATGTACATCATATCTCAGCAACACATAACATCACATGTCATCAACATAAGTGAGTATGCGTACCCCGATTGTCGTTGTTGTATAGCCACGAAAACGGTGATACACCATATACTACAATTATGGTCGCAGAAAAGAAAGTGAAAAACAACAACAATTGGAATCATCACTTTCACATATATCCAGACGATGTTAAACGTTTCAATCGAATCAACAAACACCAACAAATTACCCCGAGAGCTCAACACTTAAGCAATGCTAAAATACCCAAAAACGTGCCACAGTATCTATGGACCAGCTGTAGAAGGGTCAACCCTTGCCTCACCTATGGCGCCACAGGACTACGACAAACTCTATGGTTTGGTCGCGGTTCCATGTTCATAGTGTCGAGTTAGGGTTTCGTTCTTCTAGAGGATCCATAGGGATACTTGCACGATCTTCCGAATATGTTCAACTTGGGAAATTCCAACACTTGAAAATTTCAGAGGGGGTCTTGATGTGGGGTTTGAAGTTCGTTCGAACTGTTAAACATTGTCATGGTTACCATTACAATGTTAAAATATACGACTACAAAACACTCTGTATTGGCCCCATAACAAAATTAACATCACATGAAATTTTGGACTAAACATACAATACCTGAAACCCCAAAATCTACAGACTAGAGCACATGTGAAAAACGAGGGGATTCTGAGGCAGAATGGCCGGCCTCCTCGATTTTTTTAGGGATGTCATCAGGTGAAATCCGATGGATGGGCCTCGTATTTCACCTGTGTTCTATATGTGTAACGTTTTAGAAATCGTTTTGCGAATTTTCCGTTTTAGAGCAAAATAGTCGGTATTTTCCGTTTTAACTCGATTGTGATCAAACTTCAATATAGACTTACCGGCACCTAATTTAGCTAGAATAAAGCTAGTGCGCGAACTTTGGGGGTCAATGGGAAGTTTTGGTTCACATAGAATTTATCCCTACTAAAATATTATTTTTATGCTTTATTAGTGCACTTTATTAGTGGTAATTACTATTTTTTGTGGGTTAATTACTACTAATGTGGTTTTATGCTAATCTAATCACTAGATATTTTGTTAAACCATTCATTCTAAATATATAGATATTTTGATAATTAAAATAAAAAATTAAAAAGAAAATAAAAGAAAATGTGTCATTTTTTCATTTAATGAATTTTACTAGAACTTTCTTCACTCATTTCACAAAAAAAAAAACCACTCCATATTGGCCGGCCCTCACTCCTTCCTTGGCTGCCCTTTTCTTTTCTCTCCACATTTCATCTCGTTTTGCTTCAAATAAATCACTAAAAATCAAAATAAATTCATACAAACTCAAATATAATCATTTTCCTTCATTCTTGAACTCAAAACTAGCTTGGATCTTCATTCTAGTGAGGATTTTGGAGGCTAAAATTTGGATTTCTTCTTGTTTCAAGTGTGTTCTAGTGAGGTATAAAACCCTAACCCTAATGCTTAATTCTTATTTTAAATACTTTAATTAGCTTAATTAGATGTTTAATTTAAGCTTTTAAATTCATATTTAGAAATTCAAGATATCATTTTGATAATCAAATTAGGGTTTTGATTAGTGGTTTGGTTAAGAGTTAAGTTAAGAAAAATGAAAACTTAATCAAGTTGCTAATTTGTTAAATGATATTTTCCTAATCGGCTAATTAAGCTAATTAACAAAATAAACTTTTTCTAATTCTAATTAGTGAAATCTAAAATTTTAGTAAAGCTTTAAAAGGTTTAACCTTGCTATTTTAAGATGTTTGTAAATTCTAGTTTTGATAAAACTTGTAGTTTTGTACTAAAATGATATATGCTGCTTACTAGATTTCGGTAACTTTTAGGCGTGGGTTTCTTTTGACGTTGCGACGTTAATTATTTTGATTCCATGTTTATTATTGTGTTTTGAATGCGCGATCTATACGATCAGGGTCTAGGCTTGGTAGTTGTGTCGCTTTGTGTTCCTAGCTAGGGTCGTGCCGATTTCGTTCGTGTCTTTGTGTAGATTTTGCTCTTGAGTTCATTTCATAATGTCTCTACGTACGTTAGCCACTAAAACGAACACTCGAGAATATGTTTGGAGTTGGTGCGTCGGTTAAACGTAGTTGTACGTGTTATTGGTCGATTGCTAATATATACTTGTTATATTGCTATATGCTTTCAGGATCGCAGGCTGGGACTTCGGACGCTGCGAAGAAGGGAAAGCGAGTTGTTGGCTTTACTTAGCCTGGATGGTTGGTGAGTAGATTTAACATCTACACGGGAATCGCCCGCATGGCGTTATGCGTCTGGGCTATAGATGTTATATATTGTCGCATATTCTATTTCATATATAGAGTTGCGCATACACCTTATTGTCTAGTTATTTGTTGTGCTTGGACTTGTACCCTTAGGACATTGCGCTATTATTGACGGCTGATGTTGCACGAGCACTGATTGCATGCCACACACCGTCAATAATTGCCATGACACGCACAACACACATATAGATATGATATTGTTAGGTTAGGGAAATTGTGACATTGATTCATATTTTTTTATGCATATGACATATAGCATACCTATATACCTACAAGCTTACACATATGCCTTGACATGCTTACATGCTAGTTTTCTATATACCTATAGGGTATTGTACCATTGGCGATAGGTAATACACACACATAATGACATAGATACAAGAACACCTTGTGTACATACTTCACTTATACCTGGAGGGTATATTACATCATTATTGATAGGTAGATACATATACCTTATTATACCTTCATGTTTACACACATATCTGGTTGTAGCTACATGTCTACCTTTATTTGATGTTATATAGACTTGGAGAAATTAGGAACCGCCTGATATATATATATTAAATTGTTGCAGTTAAATAGCGGTTTTTCCTTTATATGCTCATATTACTGTTTCATGTTGCATATATTACATTCATGGATTTCATATGATGTTCTCTTATATTTTACTCCTAAGTATATATAACAGTGGAATGGGAGGCTGTTATATATGCCTATATACATATATTAGTGGAATGGGACGCTAATATATGTGTATTGATTCATGCATTTATACTTAATCATTACTCAATATTTTCTGGATTTGAGGACTGTGGTGGTTTCATGAAATTATGAAAGTATTCTTATTCTTACTTGATATTTGGATGCATCCACTCCGAGATTTGTTTTAATACCGATACTGGGATCGAGAGTGTCGTTGTTGGGCACTTAAGATTCGAAGGACGTATAATACTGATACGGGATTAAGAGTGTCGTTGTTTGGCACTTAAGATTCGAAGGACGTATAATACCGATACTGGATCGAGAGGGTCGGTGTTTGGCACTTAAGATTCGAAGGACGTATAATACCGATACGGGATCGAGAGTGTCGGTGTTTGTCACTTCAGATTCGAAGGACGTATAAATATGTTATGGATCATAAGTGTCGGTGTTTGGCACGTAGGATTCGCTGTTTTGGATCATTTAGGATTCGCTGAGACTTACAGGATATATGAAATTTACTTGATATTGGTCATTTAGGATATACGAGATTTACTTGATAATTGGATACAGGATATATATGAGATTGACTTGATATTGTACATTCAGGATATACAAGATTTACTTGATATTGTACATTCAGGATTTATGAGACTTACATGATATGGGAGCCAATTTGGGGGCTGATTTGAGGAAATTGGGATTTGGATTGTCTTGATGGACTTTGGTCCTACCACGATGTCAGGATTCTATGGAAATGACATGTTTCATCCCATACTTCGCATTTATTTTATATGAATTGCTTCATTTATTAGTTGTACCTGCTATAGTACCATTCATGACTGTTGCATATATACATTGTCATATCATCGCTTCATATATTAGTTGTACCTAATAGAGTACCTTACATGATTGTTGCATACAGATTGTCAAATTATTGCTTCATGTATTAGATATACCTGCTAGAGTATCATTCATGAATATTGCACACATATGACTTTTATTGCTATTAGCTTTCCAATGTTAGATTCACGCTGTACGTGCATACTTGCGATTTACCTGCATATGTTATTTACTATTCACGAGTTGGCAACTCACCGCCGTTGTACAACAGTGTTTGTAGGTTGTTCCCAGAGTAGTCGAGGCAGGCTATTATCATCATTCATATCATCTTTTGCTGCGGATACCGCTTCGGCTCACAGTGTGCACTTTTGCTTTAGGTGGGTTTTGTGGTTATGCGTTCATGTTTATTGTATATTCATTATATCCTGTACTCTCCATCTACCATTATCTTGTATGACTTAGAGACTTGATGTTAGGACGATATTGTATATTATTGTGTGACTTGGAGGTCTTTTATGCAGTTTTACTTATATCGTCTTTTATTTCTTCGCTACGGCGTCGTATATCTGTTGTGGTGGTTGTTTTCCACCGTTTGGTATGGATTTGCTCCCGTTGGGGATGCTTTACTTATATTTATGTTGTACCTATTTTTGGAGTTAGTTTTTACAAAGGAGGTGCTGCCAAAATTTTAAAGGAATCAAAGTTGGACTTTCAAAGAATTTGGGTTGAGATTTCAAAGGTCTAAAAAAAATTGTTCTTATTTCTTATTACTTTTGATGGTTCAGATTGCTGGGTTTTCGGCTTACTCAAATTGCGTTACGCCTGTAGACGTTGCGTAGTTTAAAGGCCGTCATGTGCCAATTTCGGGTCGTGACAAAGTTGGTATCAAAGCGCTAGGTTTTACCTTTCGTAGTGTAGGATGACCTTGGTATGATGGAGTACATAGCTTAAGCAGAGTAACATAGTGTGAGAATTTCCACGGCATACTCACGATGCGGTACTCCGCCTAAAGTGACCTAAGTACAAATTGCTTGAAATTCCTTCCTTGATGATACATATCCTTGTGATTCGATTTCCGTGTTCATATCGAATCCTATTTCTATTTATAGCCTTTGCCGCTGATGACTATGGGGACTCAAAGACGTGCGGCGAGTGCCGAGGTCAGAGTTGACTCGTTTGAGATGAGGACTGTCCAGGATGGTACGCCCGTTGCACAGGTGCAGATGGATCCGCCTCCGACAGATCATCTTGCTAGGCTTGTGGCTGAGATGCAGGAGTTGCACCAGACGATGAGGTCTTTGGTTGAGGACATTCGAGCGCAGCGACAGGAGGTTGCCACCCCTGTTACCCAGTTTTTCCTTGCGGTCAGCATACAACAGAGTGTTACGTATACAACACCAGTGGATGCAGCCGTAGTTGACGAGGCACGTCTTTCCGAGACTTTGGGAGTTCTAGAACAGTGGAGGACTCGTACCGGTATACCAGCCCAGAGGCAGAGGCTTAGTCGTCGAGACAGATTTCATGACCGTCATGGGAGTAGCAGAGGCATGGGACGAGAGACGTGTTAGCTAGATCTGCCGTTGTTGAGTTAATTTCGGTCAGCGATTCTTTTGTTGCGCGACACGTGTTACGGTCGTGTGCCTATCGGTTAGGAGATAGAGATTCGTCCGTCACTTGATCCATCTAGAGATATTGGATTTGACGTTCTCCTGGGCACGGACTGGTTACCTACATGCTATGCGTTTGTGGACTGCCGCTATAAAACAGTCAGGTTTTGTTTTCCCGGCGAGTCAGTTCTGGTTGTGCAGGGGGACAGTGGTGCCGCCTCTCACAGCCTGAATTCAGCCTTTTTCGCTAGTCGGCTTTTGAGGAGATGATGTCTAGGATTCTTGGCTTTCATTCGTGTTACCGGCACCACAATAAGTTGTTGGACCGGGTTCCTATCGTGCGAGAGTTTTCCGACGTTGTTCCAGGTGAGCCGGCGAAGCTTAGGGAGCTTAAGGATCAGCTGCAGAGTTGTTTGTTGGGGCGTGTGTTTCTGAGTGTTTCGCTTTGGGGAGCTACTATTCTGTTCGTCAGGAGAAGGACGGCAGTTTGAGGAGGTGTATTGATTTATCATCAATTGAACCGAGTTACGGTGTGGATTGGTATCCTTTACCTCGCCTTGACGATTTGTTCGATCAGCTCCAGGGTGCGAGACATGCTTTTATAAGTTTGTTTTGGGATCAGGTCATCATTTGTTGCGGTTTCGGAGTGATGTCATTCCAAAGACTACTTTTGTTCGTGCTACGGGCTTTATGAGTTTTGGTTGTGTCATGGGACTCACCAATGACCTAGCAGCATTCTTGGATGTGATGAACCAGATTTCTTCATGCCGTTCCTCGACCAATTTATTGTTATGTCATTAATGACATTCTGGTCTATTCGTAGAGTCGTGAGGAACGTGAGCCGCACTTGAGGATTTGTTCTGCAGATAATGGGAGAGCACCAGCTGTTTGCTAACTTCTTGGAGTGTTCCTTCAGGCTTGATTGTGTTGACTCCTAGGTCTTGTAGTTACGGGAGACAGTTTTGTATGGTCCCGAGAAAGATTGAGGCCGTACAGCTTTGGCCCATACTTATATCCGGGACGGAGGTCCGCAGATTTTTGGGCTTAGCAGGTTTTTATGTCGTTTCGTGCAGGATGGCTAGTGTATCGCTGCACCATTGACTAGACTGACCGGAAAGGGGGTTCCTTCTCTTGGACTGTGGCATGCGTGCGGAGTTTTCAGCAGTTGAAGATTCGATTGACAACCGCACCAGTTCTTTCTTTGCTTCTGGATCGTGCGACTTTGTTGTTTACTGTGATGTTTCTTGAGTGGGGCTCGATTTTGCGCTGATGTGGCACTATAGAGTTATCGCTTATGCTTCCCGACAGTTGGAGGAAGTACGAGCAGGATATCCCACTCATGATCTGGAGATGGCTGCGGTGGTCGTGCGTTGAAGATCTGAGGACACAACTTGTTCGGAGAGTCGTGTCAGATTTTCACAGACAACCAGATCTTAATGTACATCTTCCTGCAGCGGGTTTTGATTGTTGAGACAGTCCTCTGCAGATTTACAGTTCTTGTGCGATCGTTGCGTACATCTTAATGTTCGCCTTACATCTTAATGTTCGCCTCTACTGAGGGGACAGCTTGCTCATGTCCGCGCCCGACCACTTTTCCTTAATCGCTTTCGCGAGGCATAGCCCGCCAATGCTCGTTCGTCAAAGATTCTTAAGCATTCTCGGCTGGGTAAAGATTCGGAGTCCTTGATTTGTGACCAGATATGCTACGTTTAATGACGCATTTATGTATACCTGTTTTTGATAGGCAGAGACGCGAAATCTCAAAGCAGGAACATCAGTCAGCTTTCGGTGTTCATTCAAGTTCCACCAATTTGTAGCATGACTTGTGAGATAGTTACGGGTGGACAGGGATGAAGAGTGAATTTTCGGATTTCGTTTCAAGGTGTCTGTCTTGTTGTGAGCTTTGGTTGAGCATCTGAGACCGGCTGGAGAGTTGCAACCTTTAACCATTCCAGAGTGGGAATGGGAGCAGATCTCCATGAATGTCGTTGTGGTGTCTACTGTAAGTCGATGTAGTACACCCCAGTACTTGTGGGGAGGCGGAATTTACAGAAACAATCAAGTTTAAGGAACGAACATCGACTAACCGCTTAAATCGAAAGCTAAACTATAAATAACCGTACACAAAGATTTTCTTATCACTTGTGATTAGGGATTATACCTATCGAAACTAGTCCTTCGTCTTTGTGTCCTCCTTTGTTCTCCTCGACCTTCTCTAGGTAGTAGACGATCCACCCGAGAGCAAAACACCAAGCTACACCTCTAACTTGAGGTAACTAATCTACTTTGATTGCTAATCAAAGAAGAAAGGATGATATAGAGTGAAGGTAATGGATGCTTAAGTCTAACTAAACCTTTGATCTCAACACATGAGGATTAAGGATTAGTCTCTTGAAGATGAGAGCTTGAGGAGAGAGAATGTGAATAATATTATGATATAAGTTTATGAGTATCATATCATATATGAAGCATTTTCTAATAAAAAGAAAAGGATAAAGAGTGATGATTAATCATGCTTCATAAAATATCTAGTGGTGATTCATTAGCATAAGTCATTAAGCAATAAATGTGCATTAATGAAATGAATGAATCACCACCATGACTCATAACCTCATTCAATGAATATGACACATAACCCTCCTTAGTCACCGTCTTCTAGAAGCTTCTCGAACAATTACGAGAACGCCCCTCCGATCCGCAAAAATACGGAAAAACTTTAGACTGTAAAAATCCAATAACCGGATACCAGTAACTGGCTTAAACCAAAGCCGACTGGTAAAAAATGCCCGAAAGTCGTACGCGCGTAAACGCACGTATGCGTCCGAACCCTTTGTCGCAAAACCATGCAACCTCTATATCGTTTCGCCTGGAGTAGGAAACTCTCTGTGTGGGACTCTAGAGACTCGACTACTACGCTGGCAGTGGGTTTAATCACAGACCGCAAGCGGTACTAGCTGTACGTAACGGTCCCCAGGTAGTTGTCGATAAGAAGGCCGATGAGAAAACCCATCCGAACTCCTACTGAGTCTGATGTGACAATCTCCATACAGTCTGGTCCGTTCGTCCAAGACTATCGCATATCGGGCCTAGGGGTGCGGCAAGCGTCAGTCCCCTAATAGCGGTATAAGTCGTGTCGGAGGGAAGCCCATTACACCCTGAGAAACTACTGGAACCTACCAGCAAATCTCGCTTGCCCTGGCCATGGACTTTGCGTAATGGCTCTCTGACACAGCACGATATCTACTCCCAATACCGGGAGGGACGAATCCTGTCTAACCGCCACTGCCTCCAAGCGCTCGGGACTGCACCCAACTGCTACCTGTTTCCACGACTCCTTTGAGCCGTGGTAGGGTAGCAATCTAAGAACAGTGGGACACACTCGAGGCGAAGTAGCAGTGTCAAGTCTGCGGACTACGCTGTACTCATGTCACCTGGGAACTGTTCACTGACGACTGGTATCAAACCATCCAATAGTTCCCTGTGAGTCCTGTCCGGTATACCCGTAACCCAACAAGCACCTGTATACTATCTCCAGTACGACGTACTGACGGCTGTGGGACAGACCATCTCCCCAACTGGGATAAGAAGCGTACACACTAGTCTACTCCGGAGTATCGATGCTCTGTCTCGATAATCCAACGACCAGGGACCTGAATGAGGATGTGCTTGTAGACTACCCAGCCCCCACTAGTGTGACTGCCATCATAACGCTGGTAGACAAGCAAGATCCTAAGAGCTCTATCAATACGTACACTCACATATTAAGATAGAAAAACCAAGTAGCATACTACCATGTTTAGCAAGACTGTTATATACATGTGAATATCCCAAGCTTCCATTAAGTAATATACAAGCTAGTATGATACAGTAATGGCCTTCTAGGGCACAAACACTAACAATCTCCCACTTGCACTAGGGCCATGTACTGGCATATCGTAGACCAATGATCTCGAGTAGCCTCTCGAACTGAATCTGAGGAAGGGCCTTTGTGAATGGATCAGCAATGTTATCCTCCGTATTTACTCTCTTTATCTCGATCTCCCGGCGATCTACGATCTCCCTGATCAGGTGATACCGCCTTAAGATGTGTCTGGACTTCTGATGGGACCTTGGTTCCTTCGCTAAAGCTATAGCTCCGTTGTTATCGCAATACAGAGGTATTGGACCAACACTGGTAGGAACCACCTGAAGTTCTGTGAGGAACTTCTTCATCCAGACAGCTTCTTTTGCGGCATCGCAAGCAGCTATGTACTCCGCTTCCATCGTTGAGTCAGCAACGGTGTCCTGCTTGGAACTCTTCCAACAGACCGCCCCTCCATTGAGGGTAAAGACATAACCCGACATGGACTTGGAGTCATCCTTGTCACTCTGGAAGCCGGAATCAGCATAGGCCTCCATCTTGAGGTCCTTTCCGCCGTAAACCAAGAACATCTCCTTAGTCCTCCTCAGGTACTTGAGAATGTTCTTTACTGCTATCCAGTGATTCTCCCCTCGGTTTGCCTGATACCGGCTTACAACGCTCAATGCGTATGCTACATCTGGTCTGGTACATAACATCGCATACATTATAGAGCCCACCGCAGAAGTGTAGGGTATAATCGACATGCGTTCCCTTTCCAAATCAGTCTTGGGAGACATCTCTTTGGAGAGGGTGATTCCGTGACAAGCCGGTAGGTTAGCGCGCTTAGAATCTTCCATACTGAATCTTTTCAATATGCTGTCTATGTACCTGGACTGTGAAAGTCCCAACATCCTCTTTGATCTATCACGATAGATCTGGATCCCCAGAATGTAGGTGGCATCACCCAGGTCCTTCATGGAGAATTTCTGTGACAAGAATCTTTTGACTGACTGTAGCATAGGAATATCATTTCCTATTAGGAGAATGTCATCCACGTACAAGACGAGGAATACAACAACTCTCCCTACAATCTTACTGTATATGCATGGTTCATCTGGATTTTTGATAAAGTCGAATTCTTTGACAGTATCATCAAAACAGATGTTCCAACTCCGCGATGCCTGCTTTAGTCCATAAATGGATTTAAGCAGCTTGCATACTTTACCGCTGCTTCCACTCTGAATGAATCCCTCTGGCTGATCCATATAGACGCTCTCTTCTAAATTTCCATTTAGAAAGGCCGTCTTTACGTCCATCTGCCAGATTTCATAATCGTGGAAGGCAGCAATAGCAAGAAGGACCCGAATGGATTTCAGCATAGCTACAGGAGAAAAGGTTTCGTCATAGTCCAAACCAGGTCTTTGACGGAAACCCTTTGCAACAAGTCTAGCTTTATAGGTTTCAACCTGTCCATCTACACCAATCTTCTTTCTGAAGATCCACTTGCATCCTACGGGTTTCACCCCATCTGGAGCAGTGTCCAAAGTCCATACTTTGTTAGTGTACATGGACTCCATTTCGGTCCGCATTGCATCCAGCCATTTTACCGAGTCACCGCTCTGAATGGCTTGCTGGAAGCTAGTAGGGTCGTCATTATCAATGACGCAATCTTCCCTATCCCCGTCTATGAGAAAACCGTAGTATCTCTCGGGCGGATGAGACTGCCTACTACTTCTGCGGATAGGCACTGGTATGTCCCTTTCTTCTGAAACTTCTTGTTCCACCAAACTTTCAGTAACAGCTTGTGGTTCTGGAATTTCTTCCAGTTCTACTGCGCTCCCACTCTTCTGATTTTCTAAAAATTCAGTTTCTAAGAAGCGGGCATGACGAGAAACAAAAAACTTTTGTTCCTCTGCGTAGTAGAAGCAATATCCCATGGAATGCTTTGGATATCCCACAAACTTACACTCTACTGATCGTGCCTCGAGCTTGTCCGGATGCTGCTTTTTTACAAAAGCTGGACATCCCCATGTCTTCAGGTACTGAAGATGGGGTTTCTTCCCACTCCACATCTGATATGGGGTGGTAGGCACAGTCTTGGTGGGAACCTTGTTTAAAAGATATGCCGCTGATTCTACCGCATAACCCCAGAATGATCGCGGTAACTCAGCCTTACTCATCATGGAACGAACCATATCTAGTAGGGTTCGATTCCTCCTTTCCGATACACCGTTGTGTTGTGATGTGTATGGAGGAGTAAGCTGAGAGAGAATCCCTTTCTCTTTTAAGTAACCCAGGAACTCGGCACTTAAGTATTCACCACCTCGATCAGATCTCAGCGTTTTAATACTTTTGCCTGTTTGGTTTTCCACTTCATTCTTGTATTCTTGGAATTTCTCAAAGGCCTCGGATTTATGCTTCATCAAGAAGATATGTCCATACCTAGAGAAATCATCCGTAAAAGTAATGAAGTAGGAATAACCACCTCGCGCATGTGTAGACATTAGACCGCACACGTCACTGTGTACGAGTCCTAAGAGCTCGCTCGCTCTTACTCCGTGTCCAGAAAACGGAGTCTTTGTCATCTTTCCCATGAGACAAGATTCACAAGTGGCATAAGATTGATATTCGAACGAATTCAAATATCCTTCTCTATGTAACTTTGTTAACCGTGTTTCATTGATGTGACCTAGTCTACAATGCCATAAGAAAGCCTGATTCACTTCTGGAGACTTTCTTTTAAGTGTGTTCTGGACATTGAAAACCTGAGCTTGATTCAATACGTATATACCGTCATCTAATGTACCGGACCCAATCAGAACTTGATTTAGGTGGATGTGAACTACATCGCTTACGAATGTAAAGTCATATCCCTCTCTTGAAAGTGAGGACACTGATATGATATTACAAGTCAAACTAGGTACATACAGACAGTTACGTAGAATCAATATCTGCCCACTTGTCAAACCCAGGCGATATTCTCCCACGGATTCAGCATCCACGCTCATTCCGTTTGCAACTCTGAGAGACAAATCACCTATCCTTATAACTTTACGGTTTCTCAAAGCATGTAATAATTACAGATATGAGATTGTGCTCCGGTATCTAGTACCCAGGAAGTAGAGTTAATTGACAAACAGTTCTCAATTACAAACACACTTGAGGCTGAAGCCACAACATGCTTCGAATCCTGGCTACAGGCTTCCAAAGCCCTGCAATCCTTCTGCCAATGTCCATTCCCATAACAATAGGAATATCCCTCCTT
The DNA here is from genome assembly GCA_030015575.1 of Agapanthus africanus. Classification (NCBI taxonomy): domain Eukaryota; kingdom Viridiplantae; phylum Streptophyta; class Magnoliopsida; order Asparagales; family Amaryllidaceae; genus Agapanthus; species Agapanthus africanus. The sequence goes on from JASDDO010000010.1 coordinate 231,181,086, forward strand.
ACCTATACCAAGTCCCAAAGCTGTTTCTCTTCCCTTTCCTCCTACTTTGCTGACACCGTATATCGGCTTTGTAGAGGTCTTCTTCTTTTTATCCTTTGCTTTCGCCTTGGATGAAGAGGAAGAAGGTCCCCTATTAAGCAGAGCTTGTGTCTCCCTGGTTTCTTTCAGGGTGTAAGTAGAGGGTAGGGACTGTGGAAATAAGTCAGTATATGACCTGTTTCCCAACGTGGTCTCCAGGTCCTTGAGCTCATTAATATAGCTAGTCATCGTAAGGACGTCGTCCTTTACAGATGACCCGTCAGCCGACCTCGCTTGAATCAATTCGTTCGAGGCCTCATATCTTGCGATATGAGATTGCTCTCCATATAAATCTTTGTTATGGAGAAAGATGGAACCAGAGTTCATCTTCTCGTGCTGCTTCTGGTATCTACCATCAACTGAAGCCAACACGAGGCACTTGGCTTTCGCTTTATTCTTTTCCTTTGTCTGACGGATATCCATATCCACGACGGTGGAAACTGGACCTGGGATGGTGGGATCTTGAGTAGTAATAGGGTGGTCCAGCTTGTCATAGGCAATGGTTATCTGGACAGACCTTTGCCAGTCAAATAAGTTAGATTCAGTCATCTTGTTATCTAGATGTAACCTAGTCATGGTCACAAGGTCGCTGCAATGAGAGAGAGAGAAGAAAACACTTTAGCATGATTCTCTTGCAAGTTTAGATTGGTTTTTAATTTATCTAAACTAGATGGCTTCCACTGTTTTTCGAATCCTTCCTCAAACCATAAAAGAAGAATTAGCCAGGACTATTCTCACCGTACAATACTTGCTTAACCGTTCAGCCAGGCCAGTGTCGATACTTCGAGGGAGGTTTTCCAACGCTTTCGCGAAGTTCCTTAATTAAATAACCTCTTTTCTCTGGGGGCGTAACCCCGCTGACACCTTTCTGGACACCTACTAGGTTTATAGCATTGATTGTTAAGCGACGAATATCCTGATAAGTAGCATATACTCACAGTAGGATCGGGATCCAAATATCATCGTCTGATAATGTTGTAGGAATGCTACCAACATTCATCAAACTCAAAATGGTATGCATCTCTTTGCAAATTTCAGTTTCTTTAGAAATTCCCGATATACATTTTTGCCCCATGTTCGTATGACCTTGACGAAAGCCAACAAATCATAAAACATATGTCAAGTTCTGCCCATCATTATCTTGTTAATTTGAACCCACCCGTATATACCCTTGACGAAAGCCAACAAGGTTATACGACTGTCCCAAACCAACTCATCTATCTATGCAACAAATGAATACCCCAGCAGCTACCAAACACTATGCCTTGACGAAAGCCAACAAGCATAGCTTGAATACTACTGACCATCCATAAGAAATGACGGAGTGCTATGACTGGTTTTGGCGAAACCGTGAACGTAGTGAACTTGATATAACCGAAGGAACCTAATAGCTTTTAAAAGGAGTGGTTAAATCTCCGCATTTAAAAATATCTGTTTTAAAAATAACCGAGTGGTTTCTTTTAAATTGTTCCAACGATTTAAACTTGGTTTATTTTCTTTGCGTTATAGATAATGCGTCCCATCATTAACCTATCATTGCAGAAAACAACGAAAATACAACGTCCTCTTATGCCATCCGCATTCGCCACGGGGTCCCGTCATCACCCGTTAGGTTACTTAACTAACGACAGAGCGGGGGCTGGGCTAGCGCGGGTGTAAAACATAAGTGACGTCTAAATAGCTATCATATATATAGATATTTTACATTCGTCTGACGCAATGATATTCATTCCAGAACACAGATAAACAATATTGGATTTGCAAGCAATCTGTATTTCTTTTGAGCCTGCAAGAAAAGACAGATTACACAGTTGTGATGAATAGCCGTTACCCCACCCTCGACCCCTACGGGTACGGCAAACTACCCACCCGGCAGTCTGTGTACCCCACCTTGGGTCAGTCCTAGGAGCAAAAACAGTAAAATGAAATAATACAACGGTGGCTACGACCGCAACCTGGAAGTGCCCCGCAAAAATAATATTACAACAAATTATATTTACAACAAATGAATTAAACAATAACCCATTGTTAACCCCGTCTATACACCACAACAGTCCAATACAGTTTATATGCACAAACAGATATAACCATTTCAGAAATATGCAACCCCCTGCCAACCGACATACTAGCAGTTAGGGGAGGTTTACGAACACATTAAACAATCACAGATATAATCCAATATGCAAATACTGTACAATTTCGATCGATTAAACAACATCAATATTGCTCCAAAATCTTCTCTGTTAAACAGTAACCTGAGCAAATATTAAATATTCCAGAAAACCCCAAATATTACACAGAAGCAACAGAAGAAAAATCGGCTCCTGACTAGCCAACTCGGTGGCGGAAGCGCGGCGACTCAGTAGGCTGAGGCCGCTCTTCCGCGGCGAGTTGGACGATTCAGGCGACTGTTTTTCTTGGGTGTTCTACTGGTGTCATGTCAAGCTCTCTGAACACACCTGAAAAATTTTTGGACATCATATAAATTTCGACAGAAACTTGCATTTTTTAGGGTTTTCCGGCTTCGTTTTTCCGTTCGAAATTCGTACAAATTTGCAATTAGGTTATTTAGTGTTTAGCGAGGCTCTGATACCACTGTAAGTCGATGTAGTACACCCCAGTACTTGTGGGGAGGCGGAATTTACAGAAACAATCAAGTTTAAGGAACGAACATCGACTAACCGCTTTAATCGAAAGCTAAACTATAAATAGCCGTACACAAAGATTTTCTTATCACTTGTGATTAGGGATTATACCTATCGAAACTAGTCCTTCGTCTTTGTGTCCTCCTTTGTTCTCCTCGACGTTCTCTAGGTAGTAGACGATCCACCCGAGAGCAAAACACCAAGCTACACCTCTAACTTGAGGTAACTAATCTACTTTGATTGCTAATCAAAGAAGAAAGGATGATATAGAGTGAAGGTAATGGATGCTTAAGTCTAACTAAACCTTTGATCTCAACACATGAGGATTAAGGATTAGTCTCTTGAAGATGAGAGCTTGAGGAGAGAGAATGTGAATAATATTATGATATAAGTTTATGAGTATCATATCATATATGAAGCATTTTCTAATAAAAAGAAAAGGATAAAGAGTGATGATTAATCATGCTTCATAAAATATCTAGTGGTGATTCATTAGCATGAGTCATTAAGCAATAAATGTGCATTAATGAAATGAATGAATCACCACCATGACTCATAACCTCATTCAATGAATATGACACATAACCCTCCTTAGTCACCGTCTTCTAGAAGCTTCTCGAACAATTACGAGAACGCCCCTCCGATCCGCAAAAATACGGAAAAACTTTAGACTGTAAAAATCCAATAACCGGATACCAGTAACTGGCTTAAACCAAAGCCGACTGGTAAAAACTGCCCGAAAGTCGTACGCGCGTAAACGCACGTATGCGTCCGAACCCTTTGTCGCAAAACCATGCAACCTCTATATAATTTCGCCTGGAGTAGGAAACTCTCTGTGTGGGACTCTAGAGACTCGACTACTACGCTGGCAGTGGGTTTAACCACAGACCGCAAGCGGTACTAGCTGTACGTAACGGTCCCCAGGTAGTTGTTTATAAGAAGGCCGATGAGAAAACCCATCCGAACTCCTACTGAGTCTGATGTGACAATCTCCATACAGTCTGGTCCGTTCGTCCAAGACTATCGCATATCGGGCCTAGGGGGGCGGCAAGCGTCAGTCCCCTAATAGCGGTATAAGTCGTGTCGGAGGGAAGCCCATTACACCCTGAGAAACTACTGGAACCTACAAGCAAATCTCGCTTGCCCTGGCCAGGGACTTTGCGTAATGGCTCTCTGACACAGCACGATATCTACTCCCAATACCGGGAGGGTCGAATCCTGTCTAACCGCCACTGCCTCCAAGCGCTCGGGACTGCACCCAACTGCTACCTGTTTGCACGACTCCTTTGAGCCGTGGTAGGGTAGCAATCTAAGAACAGTGGGACACACTCGAGGCGAAGTAGCAGTGTCAAGTCTGCGGACTACGCTGTACTCATGTCACCTGGGAACTGTTCACTGACGACTGGTATCAAACCAACCAACAGTTCCCTGTGAGTCCTGTCCGTTATACCCGTAACCCAACGAGCACCTGTATACTATCTCCAGTACGACGTACTGACGGCTGTGGGGCAGACCATCTCCCCAACTAGGATGAGAAGCGTACACACTAGTCTACTCCGGAGTATCGATGCTCTGTCTCGATAATCCAACGACCAGGGACCTGAATGAGGATGTGCTTGTAGACTACCCAGCCCCCACTAGTGTGACTGCCATCATAACGCTGGTAGACAAGCAAGATCCTAAGAGCTCTATCAATACGTACACTCACATATTAAGATAGAAAAACCAAGTAGCATACTACCATGTTTAGCAAGACTGTTATATACATGTGAATATCCCAAGCTTCCATTAAGTAATATACAAGCTAGTATGATACAGTAATGGCCTTCTAGGGCATAAACACTAACATCTACGCAGGTTTAGACAGGGTGTGACTCCATTTCGGTGTTTGTTGTCCGGTTATGCTCAGTTTGATCAGTTGTTCTTTGTTAAGTTTGTGCGTTTGCAGGGAGTTCCTTCATTTGTTGTATCCAATGGAGGCACCCTGTTCGCTTGCCGTCTTGGGCAGAAGCTTCAGGAAGCCTTGGATACTGGTGGAGCTTTAGCTCCGCTTTTCCATCTGAAGGTCGAGGGTTTGTGAGAGCGGGCTATACAGACTCTGGAGGATATGCTTGTGTGTGCGTTCTAATTGTTGTCGTCAGTTGGGATCGTCACTTGCCATTGTTAGGATTCTCCTTCGATAGCAGTTATCAGGAGACATTCCAATTGTCAAACTTTAGGTTTTATTTTGTAGGTCGGGTCGATCGCCAGTGTGTTTTTCTGACTCTGCGAGAGTAGGATTTTTGGACCCCGGCTAGTCTAGAGACCTTGGAGATGATCCGGTTAGTTCAGGTCAGGATGAGAGCAGCCCAGTGCAAACAGAGGTCTTATGCCGACTGTGGTGCTCGCAGACTTGAGTTCGCAGTGGGAGATCATGTATTCCTACGGGTTTTTCCGATGAATGACGTGTTGAGTTTTGGGAAGCTTATCTTAGGATTGTAGGTCCTTTTGAGATCCTTAAAGCGAGTTAGTTCCGTTGCCTATAATTTGACACTTCCGCCCAGATTTTTGAGTATTCACCCCGTATTCCTTTTGTCGATACTTCGCAATTACTTTCATGACCTTTTTCACATGATTTAGCATCCGACCATTTAGCTTGGACGCGATCTTTCGTTCACCAGCAGCCGATGGTTATAGTAGATCGGCAGGTGGAGAGACTTCGGTCAAGGGTCCTGCTACATGTGAAGGTTTTTTGGTATAGCCATATACCGAGGTGATCAGTTGGGAGGCTGCGAGCGAGATTTGGGAGTTTTTGTACTCATCTCTTTGAAGGTACGCTTAGTGAGAATTTTAAATTCGGGTACCGAATTTCTTTAAGGGGAGAAGATTGTAACATTTTCGAAATCGTTTTGCGAATTTTCCGTTTTTACGGCAAAATAGTCGGTATTTTCCGTTTTAACCCGATTGTGATCAAACTTCAATATAGACTTGCCAGCACCTAATTTAGCTAGAATAAAGCTAGTGCGCGAACTTTGGGGGTTAATGGAAAGTTTTGGTTCACATAGAATTTTTCCCAAATAAAATATTATTTTTATGCTTTATTTGTGCACTTTATTTGTGGTAATTACTTTTTTTTGTGGGTTAATTACTACTAATGTGGTTTTATACTAATCTAATCATTGGATATTTTGTTAAACCATTCATTCCAAATATCTAGATATTTTGATAATTAAAATGTAAAATTAAAAAGAAAAGATAAGAAAAGGTGTCATTTTTGCATTTAATGATGCATTTAATGAATTTTGCTAGAACTTTCTTCACTCATTTCACACAAAAAAAACCACTCCGTATTGGCCGGCCCTCACTCTTTCCTTGGCTGCCCTTTTCTTTTCACCCCCCATTTCATCTCATTTTTCTTCAAATAAATCACTAAAAATCCAAATAAATTCATACAAACTCAAATTTAATCATTTTCCTTCATTCTTGAACTCAAAGATAGCTTGGATCTTCATTCTAGTGAGGATTTTGGAGGCTAAAGTTTATATTTCTAATTGTTTCAAGTGTGTTTTAGTGAGGTATAAAACCCTAACCCTAATGCTTAATTCTTGTTTTAAATACTTTAATTAGCTTAATTAGATGTTTAATTTAAGCTTTTAAATTCATATTTAGAAATTCAAGAAATCATTTTGATAATCAAATTAGGGATTTGATTAGTGGTTTGGTTAAGAGTTAAGTTAAGACAAATGAAAACTTAATCAAGTTGCTAATTTATTAAATGATATTTTCCTAATGGGCTAATTAAGCTAATTAATAAACTAAACTTTTGCTAATCCTAATTAGTGAAATCTAAAATTTTAATAAAGATTTAAATGGTTTAACCTTGCTATTTTAAGATGTTTGTAAATTCCGGTTTTTATAAAACTTGTAGTTTTTTGCTAAAATGATATATGTTGCTTACTAGATTTCGGTAACTTTTAGGCGTGGGTTTCTTTTGACGTTGCGACGTTAATTATATTGATTCCACATTTATTATTGTGTTTTGAATGCGCGATCGGTACGATCAGGGTCTAGGCTTAGTAGTTGTATCGCTTTGCGTTCCTAGCTAGGGTCGTGCCGATGTCGTTCGTGTCTTTGTGTAGCTTTTGCTCTTGAGTTCGTTTCGTAATGTCGCTACGTACGATAGACACTAAAACGAACACTCGAGAGTATGTTTGGAGTTGGTGCGTCATTTAAACGTAGTTGTACATGTTATTGCTAATAAATACTTGTTATATTGCTATATGCTTTCAGGATCGCAGGCGGGGACTTCGGACTCTGCGAAGAAGGGAAAGCAAGTTGTTGGCTTTACTTAGCCAGGATGGTTAGTGAGTAGATTTAACATCTATAGGGGAATCTCCCGCATGGCGAGATGTTATATATTGTCGCATATTCTATTTCATATATAGAGTTGCGCATACACCTTATTGTCAAGTTATTTGTTGTGCTTGGACTTGTACCCTTAGGACACTGCACTATTATTGACGGCTCATGTTGCACGAGCACTGATTGTATGCCACACACACCATCAATAATTTCCATGACACGCTCAACACACATATAGATATGATATTGTTGGGTTAGGGACATTGTGACATTGGTTCGTATTTCTTTATGCATATGACATATAGCATACCTGTATACCTACATGCTTACACACATGCCTTGACATGCTTACATGTTAGTTACCTGTATACCTATAGGGTATTGTACCATTGGCGATAGGTACATACACACATAATGACATAGCTACATGTATACCTTGAGTACATACTTCACTTATACCTGGAGGGTATATTACATCATTATTGATAGGTAGATACATATACCTTGCTATACCTTCATGTTTACACACATATCTGGTTGTAGCTACATGTCTACCTTTATTTGATGTTATATAGACTTGTAGAAATTAGGAACCACATGATATATATATTAACTTGTTGCAGTTAAATAGCGGTTTTTCCTTTATATACTCATATTACTGTTTCATGTTGCATATATTACATTCATGGATTTCATATGATTTTCTCTGATGTTTTTACTCTTAAGTATATATAATAGTGGAATGGGACGCTGTTATATATGCCTATATACATATATTAGTGGAATGGGACGCTAATATATGTGTATTGATTCATGCATTTATAATTAATCATTACTTAATGTTTTCTGGATTTGAGGACTGTGGTGCTTTCATGAAATTATGCAAGTATTCTTATTCTTACTTGATATTTGGATGCATCCACTCAGAGATTTGTTTTAATACCGATACGGGGATCGAGAGTGTCGTTGTTGGGCACTTAAGATTCGAAGGACGTATAATACCGATACGGGATCGAGAGTGTCGGTGTTTGGCACTTAAGATTCGTAGGACGTATAATACCGATACGGGATCGAGAGTGTCGGTGTTTGGCACTTAAGAATCGAAGGACGTATAACACCGATAGGGTGTCGTTGTTTGGCACTTAAGATTCGAAGGACGTATAAATATGTTTTGGATCATAAGTGTCGGTGTTTGGCACTTACGATTCGCTGTTTTGGATCATTTAAGATTCGCTGAGACTTACAGGATATATGAAATTTACTTGATATTGGACACTTAGGATATACGAGATTTACTTGATAATTGGATACTGGATATATATGAGATTGACTTGATATTGTATATTCAGGATATACGAGATTTACTTGATATTGTACATTCAGGATTTATGAGACTTACATGATATGAGAGCCAATTTGGGGACTGATTTGAGGAAATTGGGATTTAGATTGTCTTGATGGACTTTGGTCCTACCATGATGTAAGGATTCTATGGAAATGACATGTTTTATCCCATACTTCGCATTTATTTTATATGCATTGCTTCATGTATTAGTTGTACCTGCTATAGTACCATTCATGACAGTTGCATATATACATTGTCATATCATCGCTTCATGTATTAGTTATACCTGATAGAGTACCTTGCATGATTGTTGCATATAGATTGTCATATTAGTGCTTCATGTATTAGATGTACCTGCTAGAGTATCATTCATGACTATTGCATACATATGACTTTTATTGCTATTAGCTTGCCTATGTTAGATTCGCGCTGTATGTGCATGCTTTCGATTTACCTGCATATGTTATATACTATTCATGAGTTGGAAACTTACCCCCGTTGTGCCACAGTGTTTGCAGGTTGTTCCCCAGAGTAGTTGAGGTAGGCTATTATCATCTATCATATCATCTTTTGCTGGGATACCGCTTCGGCTCACAGTGTGCACTTTTGCTTTAGGTGGGTTTTGTGGTTATCCGTTCATGTTTATTGTATATTCATTGTATCATGCACTCTCCATCTACCATTATCTTGTATGACTTAGAGACTTGAAGTGAGGACGATATTGTATATTATCGTGTGACTTGAAGGTCTTTTATGCAGTTTTACTTATATCGTCTTCTATTTCTTCGCTACGGCGTCGTATATCTGTTGTGGTGGTTGTTTCTGCCGTTTGGCGTGGATTTGCTCCCGTTGGGGATGCTTTACTTATATTTATGTTGTACCCATTTTTAGGGTTATTTTTACAATGGAGGTGCTGCCAAATTTTAAAGGAATCAAAGTTGGACTTTTAAAGAATTTGGGTTGAGATTTCAATGGTTTAAAAAAATGTTCTTATTTCTTACTACTTTTGATGGTTTAGATTGCCGTGTTTTCGGCTTACTCAAATTGCGTTGCGCCTGTAGACGTTGTGTAGTTTAAAGGCCGTCACGTGCCAATTTCGGGTCGTGACAATATGTATCACATACAATCTTCTGCAGTTGCTAAAATAATTTTTACAGATCGTTTTAAAATCAACAGAGAGCAGAATCTAGGGTTTCATAAATTCGTATTTTCGTAGTTGTTTCGGTTTCGTATTAAATTTAACATCGTCTAAGTTTCTAGCTTGGCTCTGATAGCGTTGAATGGTTTCCTCAGCACCATGCCTAGGGTTTACAAGCATCACACATGCCACAATAAAAATTTAGGCGGTGCTAAGCGAACTAACCTAGGAATCGAACTAGAAAGTTAGAGTAACAACTTGTAGTATCACATACTATATATTATCTAACACTAAGCGGGGAGAAATACAACCTTTGTAGACCACCTCTTGTGACTCCTTGGATCTTCTAGAGTTTGAACCGGCTTGCTTGAATCCTTCCAAGTCCACGACGATCAACCCGAAGTCCCTTTGCTCAAGCTCCTAGCTTCACTTGATCAACGAAGAAGTTGAGCAAACAATCCACACCAATGGGCTAGACTAGTCTAGAATGGTGATGTGGTTTGTATTCTCACTTCAAAACCCTTTCATTTTGTGTATCTCACTCACTAGAAAACTCAAGAGAGCATGAGAGAGGAAGAAGAAGAAGATGACAATACTTGAGCTCAAGTTTTTTGATTATCTCTTAATTAACAGAGAAAAGAAAAAGAATATATATATGAGAGTCACACTCTCAACAAACCATGGTAAATAAATATCTAGATATTATCATTATTGAGTTTAAAGCAACTAAGGAAATTAAACCAAGGGTTAATGTCATGGTCAAAGTGAGAAGAGTGTAGAAACAATTAACCATGAATCAATTTCCTTTTTCATATCTCAATAATAAATATATATGTATATTTATTCCATGTGAGTCTTGCATTGCCACCTCCATTGTATCAACAACCATTACACACATGTATGCATGTATGTGTGAATTCACATCAACATGTACATGTATAAAAATATGCATACATCCATGCATACAACAAATTGAAAAAGGGTTTAAGAAAAGTGAGCTAAAAGTCTATATTAAATCTACACTTGATTTAATAAACCGGTCATATCACAAACGACCCGACCAATAGAAAAACGCCCGATTAAAATACGGTATCATATACACGCATTTAATCGAGCTCCCGCGCATATCTCATATGCACACCACATCGTTTTGCCAGAGTTAGGAAACTCCTTTGTGGGACTCTAAGACTCGTCAATACGCCGGCAGTAGGTGACGATCATATCAAACACCCACAAGCCGCAAGCGGTCAGCTAAACTTAACGGCCACCCGTGTTTTGAGCGATCAAAAGAAAAACAAGCGAACCTGTCAAAACTCCCGTCGAGCCAACTGGCAACACTTACCGTACAATCCGGTCTCTTCGTCAGATATGCTTCATATCGAGTCTAGGGATGGTATCGTCGACCCCAATAACCCAATAAGTCATGCCGGTATATGGGTTAAAACAGATCTAGAAACTACTAATAACACTTATAAGTAAATCTCAGCAGCCCTGGCTTGGGACTTCCTGTTATTGCCAATCGAGCATGGTGCAACATCAACTCCCAATACCGGGAGAGACGAAACCCCTCCTATCGCTCATTGCCTCCATCTGCCTTGGGACTGTACCCCAAATCCACCTATTTGCATGACTCCGTAGAGCCGTGGTAGGGTGGAGATCAAAGTACAGTGGGAGGACACACAAGACTCTATGACGATCTCGTGTCTATAGACTAACATGTACCAGTGTCACCTGAGAACTGCTATCCGACGATAGATATAATACCACATAGGAGTTCTCGGCCAGTCCGTTCAGTGTACCCAGTCTCCACTGAGCATCCATATACAATCTTTGGTGTCATAACACCAGATGGATATGGGATCATCCATCGCCCATCATATGGGCCAAGAATGGTATACGCTAGTCTACTCTGGAATATCGATTCCCTGTCTCTTTACACCTACGACTAGGAACATTTCAAGGATATGCTTATAAACTGCTCGTGTCCCACTAGTATGATCTGCATCATAGTCCCAGTAGTCAAGCAAATATCCTAAGGGCTTTATCAACATGTACCAAATGAGTAAGATGAAAGATCAAATGAACATGTTAAGATAAAATACAACTAGATAGGATACTATCATGTCGACCAAGAATGTCTTCAGAATATATGTATACACATACCGATACATCCACCATCATATAATGGCCTCTAGGGCATACATATATCCAACAACCGTGGCCATCCCTCAGACTTTGTTCGAGAGGCTATTCGAGATCATAGGTCTGCGATACTCCAATATATGGCCTTAGTGCAAGTGGGAGATTGTTAGTGATATATGCCCTAGAGTCCATTATTGTATCAAACTGGTTTGTATATTACTTAATAGAAGCTTGCGATATACACGGATATAGTAACAGCCTTGCTCAAAATGGTAGTATGCTACCTGGTTTGATTCTACCTCAATATGTGCATGTGTTTTTGCATATCGCTTATACATATTGGTATAGCCCTTAGGATATTTGTTTGACTATTAGTGTTGTGATGGCAGTCACACTAGTGGGGGCTGGGTAGTCTGTAAGCACATCCTTATATAGTTCCCTAGTCGTAGGATTATCGAGACAGGGCATCGATACTCCAGAGTAGACTAGTGTATACGCTTCTCATCCCCGCAAAGGAGATGGTCTGTCCCACAGCCATTAGTACTTCGTACAGGAGATAGTATGCAGGTGTTCATTGGGTTACAAGTACACTGGACAAGACTCATTGGGGACTGCTGGTGGGTATTATACCTATCGTCGGGTAGGAGTTCCCAGATGACATGTGTACAGATTATTCCGTCGACTTGACACTGCTACTTCGCCTCGAGTGTGTTCCCACTGTTCTTTGATTACTACCCTACCACGGCTCAAAAGAGTCGTGCAAGCAGGTAGTAGTCGGGTGCAGTCCCGAAGCACTTGGGGGTAGTGTTGGTTAGATAGGATTCGTCTCTCCCGGTATTGGGGGTTGATATCGTGCTGTGTTCGGAAAGCCATTACACAAATTCCTTGGCCAAGATAAGCGAGATTCACTGGTAGGTACTCCAGTAGTTTCTCAGGGTGTTTTGGGCTACACTTCGACACGACTTATTGCGCTATTATGGGTCTGATGATTACCGCCCCCCTAGGCCTGATATGCGTTACTCTTAGACGAACAGACTGGACTGTACGAAGATTGTCACAGATAGGCTCAGTAGGAGTTCAGATGAGTTTGCTCATCGGCCTTCTTATCGACATATACCTCGGTAGTCATTACGTGCAGCTAGTACTTCTTGCGGCTTATGGTTAAACCCACTGCCAGCGTAGTGTCGAGTCTTTAGAGTCTGTTCATCACTGAAAACTGCATTTTAATACCACTCATTCATTATCTATTTTGTTATATATCGGTACTATTAACCAGTGTCTGCTCAGTAATACAGATTACAGGTGTTCATGATAAAATACTGGAAACACACTCAAAATCACGAATATAACGTTTGGGTGCCGACACTGCAAATAGAATAGAAAATCGATCGATATCCAATAAGTTCTTTTGCAAACAACAAAGTGTACACAAATTTTTGTCCAACACAATGCAAGTGAACACTAGACCATGATGGGGGCTACCTAAGCACAACAAATTGTGCAAAATGGGCACAAGTGAGTGTGATGTGTAATAAATGCTAAAAGTTGTGATGTGATTTGAAGCATCAAGTTCCCTCAAAAACTACTGAGTATAACCCAAACTGATATAAAGAAATCAAACAATACCAGTCGATTGAAGGGTTACGCTAGCGCCCCGGCCAACTTCCGTGGCCAAATGAGGAACAAATTTTTTTCTACGAATCGAAACATGGCGCTAGAATAAACCTACACCGGATCTTACCATAAACCTAACTAGCATGTAAGGGTTCTATCTAATATCATAGAAAGTATACCTAAAGAAACCAAGTCCTTCGGGTCTTTGATCCTCTCCTTAAGCTCTTCGATGGAAGTATGATCCTACCCTATAGTACCAACTAAGAGCTCCTGCCTCCTAATTAAGGTAACTAGAATATTTAGCTTGCTAATCTAAGTAGACTAGAGTGTGTAAAGAGTGATTATGGAATGCTTTGTCTCACTAACCCTAGGTTTCTCAACTCATGAGACAATTAGGGTTAGTATTATAAGAAGAGAGCAAGGAGAAGATGAGAGTGTAGAGTGAGCTAGAAAAATGAAGAATGGATAAGTGAAAGAGATAATAATGCAAGCCAAAAATATCTCCACAAAATATCAACCATGAAAGAATAGTAAACCATGAGTCATTGCAAGAGTCATCAAGCTAGCTATGCTTCATTTAATGAAAATGCACAGCTCATTTCTCCACATCATTAATCCGTTAACTAAAATGGTAAATCAAAATAATGAGGTGTATTCTTCTAGAAGCACCTTGCATAATTACAAGATGCCCCTTACCCGTATATACATACCCATATCCATATTCCGAAAAATACGAATACAAAGAGACAAAATAATCCAAGAATATATTACTAGGATCCGGCTTAAACCAAAGCCCGCTTGTATTATCCGCCCGAACATCGTATGTGCACAAGTGCACGTATGTGATCGAATCCTGCCGTAAAACCATACAGCCTCTACATCGTTTCGCCCGAAGCAGGGAAACCCTCTATGTGGGACTCTAAAGACTCAAAGGTACGATGGCAGTGGATTTAACCACAAGCACATCAGCGGCACTAACTATACGTAATGGCTACCCAGGTATCTGTCGAAAAGGAAGGCCGATGAGCAAACTCGTCCGAACTCCTACTGAGCCTATCCGTGACAATCTCCGTACAGTCTGGTCTCTTCGTCTAAGAGTATCGCATACCGGGTCTAGGGGTGGCATACGTCTGACCCTAATAACCCTATAATTCATGCTGATGTGGCTCAGGACCAATCCGGAAAACTACTGATCAACCAATCAGTAAATCCCAACTGCCTTGGCCAAGGTCTTATGGTCCTGACCAATCGATCACTGTGCGATATCAACTCCAAATATCGGGAGAGACGAATCCCCAACAATCGCTCACTGCCTCTATGTGGCTTGGGACAGTACCCAACCAAAACCAGTTTGCACGACTCAGTAGAGCCGTGGTAGGATAGTGATCAAAGCTCAGTAGGAACACACCCGAGACAAATGCCGATCTCAGGTCCGAAGGCTAACCTGTACACCTGTCACCTCAGAACTTCCATCCGACGATAGGAATAATACCATCTGGAAGTTCTTGGCGAGTCCGTCCAGTGTACTCACACCAAGTGAGCACATGTATACGATCTTAGGTGCATCAGACCAATGGCCGCGGGACCAACCATCTCCCGACGGGGCTAGAAACGTATACACTAGTCCACTCTGGAGTATCAATGCCCAGACTCGATACTCACGCGACTAGGGACCATTTAAGGATGTGCTTATGGACTACCCTGCTCCCACAGGTATGATCGCCTTCATAACGCAGGTAGTCAAGCAAGATCCTACGGGCTTTATCAACATGTAACCGCAATATGTAATAACGAGTATAACATATGCGATGTTAATATAAAGACAAACCATAATAGTATACTACCGTATCATGTCTTTATCAATATGTCCAAGCTGGATAAAACATCAATAAAAAGAAATACACATATCAGATAAAGACAACTGAAATAATATACTATAAAACTGAGCAAGATTGTCCTGTACATACGTATCCCTAGCATCCATATGTATACATATACAATACTGGCCTTTAGGGCATACATATCCAACATCGACTTGTTAAGAGCACTCAAGATCACCACACCAACACGGGCCCAATTGCTCACCAGAAAACCGGCGACATCACCTAAAAATCCGGCGCCGCCGGTCTAATCAAGCCCGATGCTCCACATTTCTCTTCTGGTTGTTTATTTAGGTCACATCATCTTATTTTTATTGTTCGTTTATTCTGGAATGAGGCCTATAAATACCAGATCAGTGGGCAAGGGGAAAGGATACTTTTGCATTAGTTTTTGCTTTAGAACAATTGTAATTTGTAACTTGCTTTTCCTTTGAACTCTTGAGCTCTTGCCCATTTGTCTTGACCTTGCAACTTCTTCATTGAACTTGCAAGCTTAAGATTTAGGTTCTTGGATTCAAGCTTAGTTTTATCTTGTTTGAAATCAATAAAAGTTCTCTTTTCATTACATACGTCTTACTTTCTACAAAATTTGAACTTGTGAAATCTTTGCCTTGCTTTGATCTTGCAACCTCTTAAGTGAGCTTGCTACCTTAAAGTTTGGTATTTTGATTTCATATTGGTACGGGATTAAAAAACAGTTGAAGAAATTTGCACGTTTGATTTATCGGTTCTCTCTTTGACTTTTCTTTTCTTGCAATTTTTTTTTATGTTGCCTTACTCTTTTCTTTTTTATTTTTGTATTGTAAATATGTGTGAGTAATTGATTTACTTGTTAAGGGTAGAATATGGTTAGTTTGTGTTAGGAGATGTGATTGCTAAAACCTTAAAAATCTTAACTTTGCAATTGAAACTCCGAGCAAGCCACCAGCAATTCCACTCCGATAAGAACCCTATCCTACCACGGTAGCGGTGAATCATAATCGTGACCGGATTACGAGTGGTTTTCCGAAGACTAAGATCAAGAGACAACAACGGAAGGACAAGGGACAAGAAAAACGGATTTAGCACACAATCACAAATACCGTATTTCAAGTTTCCTAATCCACGTTGTTGCCTATTTCCTTAGTGTCAATATCAGAATTAAGGTCTATAAGGAAGCGAGAAACATCATCCTAACACAAGCTAACCTAAAACTACCCCTAACAAGTCTTTTTATTTAAACATATCATTGTTACGACACTTAGTATAAACAACAACCCAAGTTACAGTACTAACTCGTTAAAACAAGCTAAAAAGCCTACAATCTCCCTGCAGACGACCCGTACTCATCGCGGCTCTTTACACGCGACACCGTCTTTGATTGCGGTAAATTCAAATTCCTTCTAAAAATGACATGCCTAAAGCTTATTAATCAAATGGCGCCGTTTGCCGGGGAGACGGTAACGCTTTTACACTTGTGGTCTCGGGTTAATTTGTGAATATTTTTGTACAAAACTAACTTTCTAACAAATTCAACGGATTAAAACACATTCTTTTTAAACCGACATGAGAACTAAAAAAAATGATGTTCTATGGATTTTTGATCTGCTGACACCCTGTGCTTTAACATAAAAATCAAAGTATAAAAGTGGAATACTATTATTACATAGAGGAAACACACAAAATTTGAGCACCAAACTTGCAAATTTGGCCGGCGAAAGCTTGTTATTTCCCGATGTCGCCGGTTTTATGGTAAGGTTTTGAAAATTGGTTTTTTGTGTTGCCTCAAGTGTTCTGTTAGTATCCTATTTTTACTGTTTGATTTTCTTAATTATTTGTGTTCAGAACTTTGGCTATCTATATCACTTTCTAGCTCAAATATATATATTTTTCCGACATTTGCAGATTTGACGGATTAGCAAGCGACTATTGTGCAGAGCAGGGGGGCGTTTTCAAGTATAAGGGGATTGAACACTTAGTGACAAAGACCCGGGTAGTGTGACCCGCGCAAGCATACCATTCAAACACTCGGAGGCAATATCAACACGATATTCTTAAACTCAACTCTTTTGGTTCGTGTTTTTCTAAACTTCCTCTTCTCAAACCCGACGCTCCAATATTCTTGTCTTTGCCGGATTCTATGCAACATCGCCGCATAAGCCAATGAAAAACTAACCGTATTTGTTGCAGTGCCACATTTAAAGTAAAAAAAAATTTGATTGATTGTTTGATAACAAAACCTTGTTGATTTGCACATTGCATCATTAATACGGACTTAAGTGGCTATAACACCAATTCAGATTGGGTGGGGATTTCATCACCCTTTCAAAGACCCAAGAAATCACTAATTGCATAAGTGTCACCTCAAGCTTAATAAAAAAAATCTAGACTCGTCCAATTAAGGACCTGTCGCGCTCAAAA
Source organism: Agapanthus africanus (assembly GCA_030015575.1). Classification (NCBI taxonomy): domain Eukaryota; kingdom Viridiplantae; phylum Streptophyta; class Magnoliopsida; order Asparagales; family Amaryllidaceae; genus Agapanthus; species Agapanthus africanus. Next base: position 231,198,669 of record JASDDO010000010.1, read on the forward strand.
GGACAAAGGAAGATTGTGGACTTTCAGTCGTTTATTTAAACGTGACTTTTATGGTGCCTAGGCTAGACAAGTAAGGAGATAATTTTAAAAGGCCCGTCTCACGGTGATTCGTGAGCGGAACCCTCCTTACCTCACTTGTGCTTACCTGACCACAACTGTCAAGACCCAATTTAGGCATATGACCAACATTTAGACTACATAACGTCAGCAGGCGTAACGCAATTTAAGTAAGCCGAAAACCCAACAATCTAAACCATTAAAAGAAGAAAAAGCTAGAACACATTTAAAATCTTGATGTAAAACTTTAAACTTAAGTTTGTTTTCATAAAAATTTCGGCAGCACCTCCTTTGTAAAAGCTAGCCCCGAAACGGGTACAAACATAAGGTATAAGTAAAGCATCCCCAAACATGAGCAAATCTCGCCCAACGGCGGAAAAAACCACCACAATAGATATACGACGCCGTAGCGAAGAAATGAGATAATCCACACAAATAAAGGCCGGCTCACATAAGCACGACAACCAGAGTTATAAGATTATACAACATCGATCCTCACAACTCGTCTCTAAGTCAATACATGAAGGTCGTGGATGGAGAATACTAGATAAAAAAGAGATAAAATGTACATCATCGGATAACCGCAACCCACCTAAAGCAAAAGGCTTCACAACCAACCGTAGTGGTATCCACAAAAGTAGAGATAAGAAGGTGCCCTACCGCGACTACTCTGAGGATCATACCTGCAAAACACTGCAGCACAACGGGGGTGAGTTGCCAACTCATGAATAGAAAATAACATCATACTATAATCGCAAGTATGTACTAACAGCGATAATCTATCACATGTAATCTGATAGCATAAGTATGACAATATGAATATGCAACTATCATGATTAAGGTACACCACCAGAGTACTATATCTACATGAATCAAATGCATATCAAAAAAATGCGGAGTATGGATAAAACATGTCATCCTCACGGAATCCTCATCGTGGCAGGACCAGTGTCCATCAAGACAATCAAATTCCCAAATTTCCTCAGAAAATCGTCCCTCAGATCGGCCCTCATAACCTGTAAGTCTCATGGAACCTGAGTGCCCAACATCGGCACCCGAAAACATCATGAAATACTCGTGTCCAATAGAGACACGTAAATCCACATATCGTACCTATACATCTCACGAAACCTGAGTGTAACATTTTGAAAAGTTTAGAAAAATAAATAAATTTAATTAACTAAATAATAAAATGTTAATTTAAAAAGATATTAAAACCAAATAGAACATTTTCATAAGTAGTATATGAAACAAATACAAATTTAAATTTAGTTTATAACATTAGTAAATTTTAAGGGTTTTAGTGAATAATTTAGCTTCATTTTAAGAAAAAGGTGCTTATATTATAACATAGATAATGAGGGGTTTTGGTGAAATATTAGGTAATTGTGGAAATATGAAATTGATGAGGGTTTATGTGTAAAAAGGGGTAGGACTTGGTTAAGATTAACTTGAACCCTTGGTGTATCATATCATCATGAAGACGCCTCCTTCTTGCATGAAAATACCACTCCTTTCATGCTCACATCTCCTTCCTCTCATGCCACCTCTACCTCTTCATCTACACCTCATGTTTTCTCTACAAACCTCCTCACTTCATTTACACATATCACTTAGAATTTCAGTAGCTATCCCAACTGAAAACAATTCATTCTTCAGCCCAAAACAAAGAAACTCCTAAGTATTCTTAAATCCAAGTGAAATTATCTATGTCCCTTCATCAACTTGTGCACATCATCAAACTTGATCTATTACCAATCCTAGATGGTTCAACATACAAATTAAGAGCTGGTGTTCTACTATATATAAATATCCATAGGTATATCTTGCTCTCCTTTCAAATTATTCAGTTCTGTTCAATTCAGTTTTTTTTTGAAATTGGATATCGTATTTTGATAAGTTGAGTCTCTGCTTAATTCTGCTCTAGTTTAAATAATAAATAGATTGATCAAACAGTACCTGGACCTTATAATCTAGACCTAGAATTAACCATAAGAAAACGAACCCCAGTGCTCGGATTTTGGCCGGCGACCATCAAGGAAAATCCGATCTCGCCGAATTTGTAGAGGAATTGGGTGTTTTGGGGTTTTTAGGGTATCTCTCTGTAGGTGTTTAGGTATATTTGGTATTGTTTAAATAAGTTAGATGTTCAGTGGGTTAAATTTGTAAGCTAATATCAGTTTAGGAGTGAAACTATATATACGACACGTATCTTGTGTAGTGTTTGTGATAATTTAACTACAGAAAGTGAATCTGGAGCTAATAAGTATAAACACTAGAAAAACTAGCAAGATCAAAAGCATAATGAGAAAACTAGAAGAGTACACTTAAAACCTGAGCCGCAAACTCACAACAAAATCCGGCGACCCACCCTAAAATTCTGGCGACGCCGGCCTTACCTAGGCAATTTGTGTTGGTTTTTCTGTTGTAGCTTTGAGTTGGTATATTTCAAGTAGTTGTATTGTTTGTGTTGGTTAAATATGTACACAGTAAAATCTGGAAACGTTTTAGAAATGGATCATCAAATTTCAGATATTTACGATACAGAGTTTCGTATTTTAATGTTGCAGCAAAAATTTAACGTTTATACGTTTACGACAGATGTATATTGTCGTTTTTTGGATTAAGTGTGCTGTAGGTTCTAACCTACGGGCGTTTAGCTTGTTGTTTTGGTTTTCGATATGATATTTACATCAATGCGATTTAAATACGAATATAGGTACGATTCGAGGATTCCGAGATGGAGTTGGCGAAATAGCAGCATGGATTCAGCGAGCTTCTAAGTTGGTGAGTAGATTTACATCTACTGGGGAAATCGGGTGGATGGCATATAGCACCCCTGCAACCTTAGAAATAGTATTATGATATCTAGTTAGTTTAGTACTTTTAATATATTTATATAGTATCGCATCTAGCATGTCCTTTAAATTTCATATAGTTTTATGCATAATTATAGATGAGACACAGTGATACGATATGGATATGGTTGGATGGATTTGTACGAGGGATCATGCCATACTTGTGATGATATAGATACAGTGATACGATATGGATATGGTTTGATGATTTGTAAGAGGGATCACGATAGACTTGAGATGATACATATACCGTGATATGATGAGATATAATACAAGGAGTTATACGTATTGGAAATGATAATATTTATATGCCAAATAATGGCCAATCTATCCGTTGACTCGTAGGGTTAGATTATATTCTGTTTTAGGATGTAATACTTGTGTGATCTATACTCTTTTACAAACTATGATTCGGTTGTCTTTTAAATAAAATACTAGGATGCGTGCCAGTTTCTAAACCGGATATCTACTTTAAATCTAGGAAGCTTCCTTATTTCGAACTTAATGTTTCGATCATTTCTAAGATAATGGTATAGCTCATAGCAACTAATTACAATAGTCACGTTTAGATTTCTTTACATGTTTGCATTAAATTATCAATATTATACGTTTCTGCGTTATGCACACTCTGATAGAACACTGCACAAATACCAATGAGTACTATGCTGCACAAGCACGTAAATATATGTTACACTACACCTCATTGGTACTGCCATGTCACTGTAGAACCGTTCTATGATATATGTGTTAAAATAAATAGGTTAAACTGTAGAACACTGCACAAATACTAATGATTGACATGTTACACGAGCACAGACGCCCATGCTACACTACACATCATTAGTAGTACCATGACACAGTAGAATTTAAATCATTATGTTATATGATGTAATTACATAGTCTTCTTTATGTTTGTTGTAAATTACGAATATTAGTACTATAAATGTTGTATTTGATTTTTTGGATTTTCTGGGTATTTTACTCCTGATGATATATATCGGTGGTATGGGACACTGTTATATATGTATATATATAATATATCATCAAAATGATCTATGCAATGTTCTTATTCCTTACTTGATATTTTGATATGAGGAGTTAAAAGTCCACCATGAGTTTTGTGTTTTCTGATTCTGATTCCGAACCGAGTGGGGAAGCTATACGGCTTCGAACTTGTTTTTATCCAGACAGAGTAGGGGAGCTATACGGTCGGATACATGGTGGACCCGGTTCGAGAACGAGGGGCAGGATAGCTGCATTATAGGGGGAGCTTAACGAGGATACTCGATACCGGAAATAGAGATGAGCACGGCAGCTATTCAGGGAATACAAACCGGGGTTCGATGGGCACGGCGAGTATCCATAGGATACTGACCGGGGACAGGGATACCGGGTGGCGATCATCTATTAAAATTGTGTCGACGGTATCTGCATTTACGTGTCGATGCTGGACACGAGAGATTTCGGATTTCGATGTTAATGATGGACATCTATATATATATATATATATATTGATATAATCATTAACATGAGGTACACAGTTAGATATTGTTGTTGGGTTCAACCAGGACTGATCCGGGGGACAGTACCTGCATATATTTGTACCGACATTCATATACAAAAAGGAATTCCAACATGAACTATAGATTCATGATTTTGACTCATATGACACAGAGATATTATACTTGGGACTGCATGATAGTTAGTATTGCACGTATGCATATCATATAGTATATTGGTATAGATTATAATAGAACTATACTTATGAACTAGGTATCGTCATGAATTTCGATTTCTATCTTTAGATGTACTTCTATTCACTGAGTTGGCATCTCATCCCCGTTGTGCCACAGTTTCTTGCAGGTTTTACCGCTCGGACTATCAGTGGCTAGGGCACACATTCTTTTCGAGGATTGATTGGTAAGTGGGTTATTATTATATCATACTCACTCTTGCTTATTCATATATTCTTGTATCTAGTGGAAACTCCATCAACTTAGAAGTGGTATATTTTGGACTTAGAAGCAAGACTTAGAGTTTATGTGTGGTGATGTCGCACTCTTTGGAGTCGCTTTCTGATTTAGATTGTTGGTTGTTCCATCGTTTGGATGTGGAGACTAGCTCCATTGGGATGCTATTTTTATTATGATGTTGTATCCGGTTTTTATAAAAATGTAAAGGAGGTAACGTCAAGTATTCAAAATGTCATAAATGTTTTTCAATGCACCTAGTTAAAATTAAATGTTATTTTTAAGATTGATTTCATCGGATGCATATTTTTAACTCACCTCCAATATTTTCAAAAGGGTTTAGATTCCGGGTTTCGGCTTACTTGAACCGCGTCGACGTCTTTAGATGTCACGTGATTTAAGTGCCGGTCACGTTCCACATTTGGGTCGTGAAAAAGTTGGTAGCAGAGCGTATGGTTTAACCTTTGTTCGAGTCTAGATTGACTATATGGAGTCTGGGTATACATTGTTGGGTTACCCTTGCACCTAGTCTAGGGTTTGGTAGCATCACTCATGCCAATTTAAAAAAATTAGAGAGGTGCAAAGCTAACTAACCTTGAATCTTGCTAGAATTCTAAGGTAACAAAAATTGTATCACATACAAAGAATTAAAGAGATAGGGATTACAACCTTTGTAGTCCATTCCTTCGCTTCATAAGCTCCGTGTTGAGGTCCCTTCACTGCGATCAACATGAACTCCGACTTTCGAGTGGCTCCATGAGGTAAATGAGACACCTTGCTTGTAGTCTTCATGATCTACCTTGAAGAATCTCTAACCCAAGCTTACACTTAACTAAACAACTTATTAGAGAAGTGAACACCCAAATCTAAGTGGCTAGAATAGATGAGGATGAGAAAGTAGGAATTTAGCTCTGTTTTGTTTTCAAATTCTCACTCAATCTCATCACAAAAGAAAAACCTAGTGAAGCTTTTTCAAGAGCTCAAGGAAGAAGAAGAAGAAGATAATCCTTTTGTGATGAATAATGAATTATTGTTCTGGTTACAAAATCAACCATGAGTTAAACATGCGGGCTTAACCCTTGTAGAGAATAAAGTAGGGTAAAGGGTTTGGGTTGTGTTAAGAAATGACTCCACAAAAATCCAAAGAGAAAAGATAAAGTCAAAGCTTCATGAAAGCTCATGAAAAAGCTACCCCAAATGCTAACCCTAATCCAAACCCTAACTAGGTTTAAACCTAACAAACATGTTGCATTTGGAACCCTAACTTGTTACAATATTATATATCACATATACAATATTTAATGTAACAAAAGTAAATAATACAATTAACATATATCGCATATACATTAATGTATTATCTGGTGAGAAAATGAATCAATAAAGCGAGCTTATATTAGTTAACGTAATATAATATATCACATATATAATTATACATTAAATTATCGAATTAACACTTGATCCAACAATCCGGCTATATTGCATATAACCGACTAATATAACATGTACCATTTCATCGAATCAACACTTGATCCGATGACCCGGCTATATCACATATACCCGGCCGATATCACATATCGCGAGAATAGAATACGGTATCTCATATCGTATTATTCTCGGTTCCGCACATATCACATATGTGCTCCTACTCCGTTTTGCCTGAGCCAGGAAACCTCTATGTAGGACGCTGAAGAATCGTTAATACGCCGGCAGTAGGTGATGATCATATCAAACACCCACAAGCTGCAAGCTTGGGTAGGTGGGTTCTTTTGTATATATCTGATCGTATTGACCTAGGATGGGTCATACAATCAATCTCTGCTTGTAGATATTTTCTATTCACGAGTTGGCAACTCACCCCCGTTGTGCCACAGTCCTTGCAGGTTTTTGCCGTACAGATTCCATAGCGGCATTTCTGGCACACTGTTTCCATATGGGTGACTTGCTTGGGTAGGTGGGTTCTTTTGTATCAGAACCGCCATTGTTCCTGTATTATTCATTGTATCTAGAAATTCCATCAACCAAAACTTGTATATTGTTTCAGACTTAGAGACAATGATGAATTATTTCGACCTTAGAGTCGCGCTTAGCAGTATTACGGTTTTCATGCTTATTGGGTTTCTTTTGAGTTTTGATCCTCGCCATTCGGCGTTGTATATTATATTGCTTGCGTGGTTGTGACCGTCGATTGACGAAGAGCTAGCTCCCGCTTGGGGATGCCTTTATCATTGCATATATGTGGTTCTTGTTGTACCCGTTCGGGGCTAGTATTTACAAAAGAAACTCTGCCGAAATTTTTAGAAAAGGCTTTACATTTTAAAAACGCATATTCGGCTTAGTTATTTAAAAACCTTGACTTCAAACATGTTTTTCTTCACTTCTTTAAACCACTTTTCTTTACTTACTCTTAAAATGGTTTTAGATTTCTGGGCTTTTGGCTTACTTGGAGCAGATGGAGTCCTATAGACTTCATATGGTTCAAGGGCCAGTCACGTGCTCTTTCGGGTCGTGACAAAGTTGGTATCAGAGCGCTAGGTTGACCTTGGTTCGAGTCTAAGTTTGACTATGTGTTGCCTAGGGCGTTATCTATATACGGAACTTAGGCTTGACCTTACGGAACTTAGACTTAGTCGAGGGGGTATTAGACCCGAATTTTCGTCGCATAGGATGGCCCTTGGTTGATGGAGTAGGTAGCTTGAGTAGAGTGACGTACCGCACGTATGTTCTGCGGCATATTTACGACACGCCACTCCGCTTAAGAAGCCTTGGGATGTACATTTCCTTGCACCGTATTATATTCCTTCCTATGATCTATCCTTATCAATACTGGTTATGGTTTTGCAGCCACGATTGCACGGGCATAGTGAGCTACGGCTCGAGTTGTGTCAGCATGAGCTCGTCATGGACGAGGACTGACCAGGGCGTGTTTCCAGAGACGTATGATTGCATATAGAGGCGTCGTCTTATTATGCTTTCGCGCCATGAGCGTTCGACTGATCGCTTTTGCGGGATTTCTCGGGCGTACCGATCGGTACCAGAGGATTGAGCCACTGATAGAGGCCAGCCAGGATGTGATGACCGTTGATATATCGCTATTCATGATGATTGAGGCGCTGTTCAGCGTACGGACGAATAAGCCAGTTCTTGCTGCAAATGACGAGATATCACCCAGATGGTTGGAGCAACCGCAGCGTGAGCATATACTTAGAGATATGATGGTGAGTCGCTAGTCACCGAGGATGAATGACTAGGTGGTTCATTCGCTTATCCCGATGCGAGGTCACCAGATAGATTAATTCCAGCTAGAGACGACTTCACGCAGGTTCGTTGAGCGTCGATTGAGACGATCGAATGTCAGGAACCCATTTTCCAAGTTTAAAGTTGTCACGACCCGAAAGTACGGAACATGACCGGCACTTAGACTACGAACGTCTCAAGGAGTACGTATGCTAAGTAAGCCGAAACCCAGATATCCAAACCAAGAGAAGTAGTAGAGAATAGGAAGAACCATATCAAATCAACCTGTATGAAACATAATATACAACGCCTAAAGGCGAGGATCACAACAGAAATGGAACTCAACAAGAAAGAAACTCAAGGAATATAACATGCTACTCTATGGTCGAAAGAATAACATTACTGGTCTCTATCTCAAAAAAAATACAAGTTTGGTTGATGGAACTTCTAGATACAACTGAAATATAATATACAAGGTATAATGATGGGTAAGATACAATAAACCCACCTACTAGCAAGTCACCCGAAAAGAAACCGTGCCCGCAAAGCCGTAATGAAATCCGTACGGCAACACCTGCAAGAAACTGGGGCACAACGGGGGTGAGTTGCCAACTCGTGTGTAGAAAAAGATCTACGAACAGAAAATCGCATGAATAACGCAACCTAGGTCAATGATCATAATATATCCTCAAATATATGAATAACATGCAGCCTATAACAATGGCTAGGGTAATATCTAACCCGAGTGTGATCTCATGTGCCCGTGTCAGTGCCTCAGGTAGCAATATACCATATGAATTAGTTATGAATCCATGAAAACAGAATACATGTAAATGAAGAAACTGTTTTCATAAATTAGTGAGATTTCCTTTGTATTTTTAAAATGAGGTATCATAAATGAAATCAGCATCAACAGTGTCTAGCATCGACACAAAACATAAATCTCAATGTCTCAAAACCTCAGCCTCCGGCCATCCGGACTGGCCTGTATCATCAAATCTCAGTACCTCAATATCTCGAAATCTCAATGTCTCAATCTCAATATCTAGAGCGCCGTCAGTCCAGACCGGCCCCTACCATCCATCTCAAGACCACGACGGTATCCTCCGGATATCCGACGCGTCGGGTAAAATCACCGGTAGGTAGTCTCCCCCTGCCAGGCTCATCGTCATCACCACGAGCTTCTTGCCCCGGGGTACCTTACCGGGTCCACCATGTACCCGAAACGGTTCATCCAACTCCTCGAATCGGGTCTCCAAATTTATCAGCAAACTCATGGTGGACGACTCATACATCATGGGAAAAACTGCGCTTTTTATTTAAAAAGAGAAAGAAGAAGTTTGTATATGTTTTGCGGTTTTCCCCAAATCCAGAAAATCTCATTGAAATCCAAATCCAAAACCTCAATAGCACGTAAAAAGTGAATATATGCATGAGAATCCATGAATGCGGCATAACAATGAATAACAGTATGCATGAGGTAGCAGGTAATAACTATAATGTCTAAACTAACATATAAGGCAAGTACACTAATATCATTTCTAAACTATTAGCTAACAGGCTATGTCAAGCAATAATATTTTCTAAGGTGTACGTGACATGGCAATTACCGATGAAGATGTGTGTGAGCCGGCAAGTAAGTGTACGTGGTACATACGCATCATCGGTAATGGTGCTGGTGTCCTAACCACAAGATATCAACAGTAGAATATGAAGCATAATATAAGCATGTGATGCGGAGCAAACAACAATAATGAGCGGGAGCTGAATACTAGACGCAACGATAATTAATCTGTTTTAACCTAATATAAGTCCTACAATGGTGCCTTTTGAAATAACACGAATCGTGGGGTTTTGAAAATAGGGGCTACGGTGTTTTTTAAGAAAAGATACGTTTTTTGAAATATCCGTAGGATCCCTTAGGCTGTCTTTAAAAATTCGCACGATTCGTAAGCTTTGAAATAGGTAGGAACCGAATCTAATCTAACAACTAACTAAACTAAAGGGCTACGCTAAGCTAGACTACAGTTAAGGAAACCGCCTAACATCTGAGTCGATACATATACATACCTGTATATATATTAGTCGGTGATCCCGCCTTAATAATATCATATCCGATACCATATCTATAATCAGACATCCCAAGTAAAGAGTGCGGATCAATCATCAAGATATAGCTCGTACGTAAATCCGTCGTACGGCATCCCTAAATCTGGGTACGGGTCAATATCATATTCCTCACACTATTCCTCTGGTATCCTCTTTATCCAAGATCATAGTCTATGGTACTGACCTATGTCTAGTACAATACTAATATCCTCAATATACTCATGATCTGACTACTGATCGACAATCTCGTACAAACCGATATCGTCAGCACATATCATCATCAAGGGGTATACATCGCCCGATACGGCCTAATATCAATATCCTAGCATATTATGCCTCATATCACGATCACATGTCGACCATTTATTTATAACACTATTCACCCGTATCGCCGCCGCAAGATCCGCTATAACACCAGGACGTACCTTAGGTACGAATCCTGCCATATCACCGAGATCACAACCACAAACAAATCTCATCGACTCGGCTCAATCCCAAGTATCCTCCTCAAATCCGTATGTGAACACATAGTCCCCTACCCATGTGAACATATAAATATATTCCCATACACGCACATATGAAATAAGGAATGTATGCAAGTATGTATATGTGTGTATGTGTGAGTGTAGTGCACCCAGTACCTAAGGTTTCGTAACCATGCACCAATCCAACACCAATATCCATCTAAAATCATCAATAATAAATCCTAACAACATATCATAAATTGTTGGTGTGTATACGCATCCGTATACATCACCACGGACTGCGGGGGTGCTATACGCCATCCACCCGACTTCTCCCCGTAGATATAAATCTACTCACCTGGTCCTCGCTAGCCGGTACCGACGTCGCCACGCACTTGCTTGTCGTCTCGAAGTCCACATGGGGGTACCTACATATCATAACGCACCATATCGCATTAAAACTAAATTCGAAATCGAAACGGCATTCGAAAATCAAATCGGCACGCGTATCACGCATAGGTCCAAACATATCGCCTACGCATGCAAGAATAGTCAAACCAACCCCCGATGTTGATGTACAAACGTCAAACCATCGAGAAAAATCCAATCACACTCATTTTCACATTCACGAACACTAATTTTAATATAAACTAGGTTAAAACTCACAAAAACCTCAATTTTGCTTAAAAAGTCATTTTTCCGAAAATCTAGCAAGCACATTTCGCCGTTTTTGTACAAAACATGATATTTAAATGAATGTAGCGGCCAATATATTTATTAAATATCTTAAATAAGTCATATAAACAATTTCCGGAATTTAATCTCATTAAATTCCAAAAACCGTAATATTCTAGTTTACAAAAATACCCTTTTTAACAATTTCAAAGCAAAAATGCACAAACTACAATCTAGCTTAGATTTGCATGATCTAAAGCATTAAACCACACTTAATAAAGTTAATGAAGTCATGAAAAACCTAAACACATTTTTAACCTCACATATAATGCATTTTATAAAACCCTAGTTTACACAAAAGCTTAATTTGGACATTTTACATGTTACAATTGGCAGTAAGTAACAAATTTAAGTTGCATAGCTTAAGATGCAAAAAAAGAACATCACACAACCATGAACACATGATCACAAGCTAACTTGATCTCAAACTCTTTCCATTACAAACTAAATCCCAATTAGAATCGCATTTAAACTTAATAGACCTTGATGAAAGAAACTATCCAACAATTTAAATTTGGCTTGGGATTTATACCTCACTAAATCAAGAGACCAAGCTTGAAATCTAGCCTCCCAAAATGGCCTCCAAGCTCCTAGATCCATGCTTGCTTGGGTAAGAAATAATGGGTAAGGGTTCGATTTGGAAAAAGCTTTGAAATTGTATGGATTTTGAAGCTTTTTTGTGGATTTTTGAAGCAAAATAGTGTGGATTTGGGGGGGGGGAAGGGCTGCTGCTGTGGGGAGAAGGATTCGGCCAGAAATGGGAGTGAGGAGAGAGAGGGAGGTAGAGAAAATGGGGGGGGGACAAAGTCAAGGTCAAAAGTCTAACTACTTTATCCATTTTCTATTCTTTTCTTTCATTTCCTTTGATTTGAAAATCAAGTGGGGAAAAAATAGGGTGGCTGCTAAATTCAGCCATGGGGAGGAGTAAGTGGGGGTGTGTGGGTGTGGGCACGGGTGTGGGGTGATGAAAAATGATAAATACAATACCCCAAACATCCATTTACGCTAAAAAAAGTCTTTTTCCTTCAATAATTTCTAAATCATTTTGGCAAATGATTTCGTTCCAAAAACCACATGATAAATTTTTATTTAATGTTTTATGATGCACAAAATTTGTTTCAACTCATTCCAATTTGTAATTTTCCCTAATTAAATGTATTAGTGACGGCTTAAAATAATAATAAAATAATAGCAATTACATAGCTAGAATATGTATATTTAATTTTTATAATAAGATATTTGTATTTTGACTTTTTACAGAAAACCCTCTCATTTTACCGATTTTCCGAAATTTCACCGAAACGATTTTCAAAACGCTACAAAAGTATTCGGAAAGACATGAAAGCGAGTCTATGGACCCTCTAGAAGAATGAAACCCTAACTCGACATAAGGACCGTGTGAAAGCCTTTGAACCTTAGGGTTTGCGGCGGTTCCACGGCGCCATTAGTAAGGCTTGGGTTTGCCCTTCTACGGCTGGACCACCGATACTATGGTATGTACTCGATACTATTAAACTGTACCCGAGATGTTGAGCTCATGGGGGATTGTGAGGTTCTGACGAGTCGATCGGACGATTCGACATCATTCGGATATCTGGTGATGGGACACTGCTTGGGAGATTCCAGATACGAGCATAGCCGTCGGAGCACAGTCCGTGTAGCCACGATGAGATGAGTCCGAATCAGTCGATTGAAGCAGAGTGGAGTAAAGAGTTCGCATGAAATTTCGACGAGATGACGTTCCCCTCCGCTGACATCAGAGATGCGATATGCACGCCGAGGACGTGTTCGGCTAGATATTTTCTACTGAGTAATGAAGATACCGAGTTCGTGATTTCGAGTCCGTATGAGAGACTTCGGATGGACCATGGCCGAGGATATGGTAGTGCGCAGATAGAGACGCGACGTCGAAATGGATGATGATACAGGCAAGCCGGACATGCAGTTCGTGCGAGATGCAGACGAGCTGTTACTACTCCCCGTCAAGATTAAAGGTCGGATATGCATACAGAAGCGATGGGATGCGACCAGCATCTGAGTAGATGTTGTACTAAGGACGCAGATGTCCAGAGAGCGAGAAAAAGATTATGCCAGAGTACCAGCCTCCGTACAGTTTGGCTTAGGCGAGATCAGAAGAGACCTTGAGCAGGATTCCTTCCAGTACACTGCTGCAATAAAATTTGCACCAGGAGACGATGTGGGATGTGCCTTCAGAGGACCAGAGGTCGGCGCCAGAGATGTGCTGCTTTACGAGTGGTCGTGAGGATTGACCGAGAGATGACCAGAGAAGTGCCAGAACGGAATCGTTCCTGTTAGCACACCTGACCGGGCCGATGAGCCGACGGATTGCAAGATTAGTAATCCACAGGGAAGATAAGGAACCAGAGGCAGAGGACGCCAACCGCGAGAAAGAGGCAAGTAGATATCTTGCGCCGCTAGCATTGGATGTACCGACACCTTCTCGACTTCGAAGGAGGATAGACCGACGACGGTTTTTATGATTTGTGATTTTGTGATTTGACTATCACGTATCCGTCACTTTGGATTTCGGTATTTTGGGCGATCTATTCGCATGAATTAGTCTTGATGACTGAGTTTCATGGTATTTGTTTTCTTGCACCATGGTTGCACCTACTGGGTATTTATACCTTGCGCATAGTTATTACTCTTGAGGTATTGATTGTGATTTCATGCCTATTTTATGCCGGTGGTTTGATTTACGCTTCCAGCATAGTTTTCATGTACTTTTAGTGTTTTGATTTGAATTGTACACGCTGATGCACGAGGTTGTGAGATTTTCCATCGCGGTACACCTGATTTTGATTGAGCCGCATTGTATGTCGTTTCGTGCCTTGGCTGCACCTGATTATGACTTCATGGATTTCATACGGTTGATTTGATGTTGTGCATATGTTACGCACACGATTTGATTTTGCACTCGGTACAGCTTATATGTTCTTGTAGTCCATTGGTATGTGTTTTATGCATGCAGTTGCACACGTTTATGATTTCCTTTATACCTGGGTACACTTGGTGTTGCTGCTTACGCATTTGAGTTATTGCTTGGTATTTGTGCATGTGATGCACCAGTTCTATACTTCGTGCGTTTGTCGCACCAGTTTTTTGTTTCTTGCGTTTATCGTATCAGATTTATATTTCGTGCCTTTGTTGCACCGGATCTATATTTTGTGCACTACAGTTGAACCTGTCTTCCATTTGATGTCATTCGATATGTCGATTTTGACCCTGATATTGATGATTGATTCTTACACTCCGTGCTTTTGACTGGACTTACGCATGTTCGGCGTTGCTATTGGATTTTGTGATTCCGTGCATGTTGAGTGCGCAGGGTTTAGATTTTCATTCGTGCACGATGGATGCACCGATTTGGATTTTCGCGCATGTTGGGCGCATGTTTTGAGATACGATTTTGGTGCACACCAGATGCACTAAATCGAGATTCTTCGTGCATATCAGATGCACCTGATTTGGCTGTCAGGCACACACGTTGCCTATGACAGATACTTCGTGTACACCCGTTGCACCTAGATGTTGTTTTGTGCACCTGTATGGCACCTATATGGATTTTGATTTCCGTGCGCACCAGAGCACAGTGTGGTGTTATGTGCATTTTTGGGATTTATTCCTTTTGGAGCAGTACATTTTTTTATGATATTTGATATTCGTTTTGTACTGAGCAGGACTAATGAGAGGACAGTACCTGGATATATTTAGCATGCATTGATAGTTATCGAAGGGATTTCAAAAAAAAAGCGAGCTATGGTCTCGGTATATATATACCTACGTGTCCGATATGACACGAAACGTTTTAAAAACAAGGAAACCCTTCTAAATGGTTTTCAAACGGCGGAACGTACATAGTAAACAAAAGATATATATATATATATATATATATATATGGTTATTTTCTTATGAAAAACGTCCGCCACTGTGCAGCGTTATGCGCATCGCACAGCGACTTAAAAAGATTTGGCATACATTTACATCAGCTATTCACATGTATAGATTGGATGTCTACCTGTATATTTCTGATCTATATCATATTGGTTTTGTATTAGATTTGACATTTATGTCTTTACCATGACTCCGATGATTGCGGGATGCTTGACGGAGCGTTGCTTTTGAGGTATCTGCTCAGTACTCTTGCTCATGCATTTCGCTAGGATGTTTATGTATTGATGATTCAGAGTCCCGATGATTTGAGAATTATATCGAAATGTTTTAGTATTTGGGGGTTTAAATTTAAATTCGGGGACCGAATTTCTTTAAGGGGGTAGATTGTAACGTTTCAAAATAATAAAATATGATTTTTGGGAATTTTTATAATTTAATATTATTTTAATGAATATTTTAATATTCCGGTATAATTAAATACAAATAAATGGGGAAAAATTATGGAAAATTCTAAAATAAGGTACTTTATGGAATTATGTCATTTTCAAGTTTTTATGATTAGTTATATGCTATTTTAGTGCTAATCGCGATTAAAAATCGCTAATCGAATTTTTGGCATTTTTGTGCAAAAATGTGCACATATCATTTTCCACACTTGTTACACTTGTTACATGTTTTGGGTACATGGTTTCTTAGGGTTCACCATGGAGTGAGAAGGAAAAGGAAAAGGAAAAGAAAAGAAAAAGATAAAGGTATCATGATTATGAGAGAGAGAGAGACCAAGTCAACTTACACCTTTTTGAACCATGCCTCCCCCATCATTTCATCACCTCATTTCTCTCTCCTTCTCCATGCGAGCTGCTGCTCCTCCTGCTCTTCTTCTCACTTCCCTCCTCTGTAATCCCTAAAAACATCTTGAATCCAACCCCGAAACCCCATTTCCTCTTCACAAAACATGCTCACGAGCTCGAGAGGATCGCATTGGACTAAGAAAGAGTGGATCTTGAGGACTTTGAGCAACTCAAGAATTTTCTTGAGTTGCCAAAGAAGGTAATTTCTGCACCCTAGTGTAGTATTTCAATTTCCTTTTGCATCTATGCTAGTTTCATATCGATATGGTGTCGTTTGGTGGATTTGTGAAACATCAAGTTCGGGTTTAGGGTTTGATCTGAAATCAAAGTGAAATTGAGGCTTGTTGTGACCTTAGAACACCTTGTGTGATGTTAAATTGGACCCAGACCTGAACTTGAAACCAAAATACGGATTTATGAGACGATGTCGGAGAAAAACTGTGAATCTGTGATCGTATTTAGGAATTTGCTATCACCCCGAGACCCCGAAAATAAAATTGAGTTGATAGTGAGATGTGCAGGCACCATGGAACCTCCACACCAAACCCTAGCCCCCAACTCCAAGGTACGCCCGCCGATTAATTCCATCTGGCCGCAAATTGCGGCCAGAGTAAGAGGGAATTGTCTCGATTTTGGTGCATGGCCCTATTTCCAGTATTCTTGACCCTGGGTATGTCAAGTTTTGACTGATTCCAGTTAGGGTAAAATCTGGGTTGATTTTCTTGAGTTGGCGTATGATATACGACTTGTTTTAGCATGGATTTTGGTATTTGGTGATTCGTTTCTGTCGGGTGGCGTTTGGATGTCAACGAGAAGTGGATATCGAACATGTTTACATGCGAGACGATAGGTTTTTACCTATGCGAGTAGCGTGTGCTATTTTGGTTTCCGATGTGATTTTCTTGTGCTTTAGCGTTGTGATATACTTGTAGGTACCCTACGTGATGTTGAGGCGAAGAAGATGAAGATGGCGACATCGGCATCGGCATATGAGAAGCAAGGTGATTAGATTTATATCTACGGGGAGAAGTCGGGTGGATGGCGTATAGCACCCCCGCAGTCCGTGTTGATGTATACGAATACGTATACACACATATATTTATTATGTGTTGTTAGGATTATTGATGGTGATATTGGGATTATTAATGATAAGGATGTATTGGTTTTGTAGTGCGAAACCCTAGAGTAGGGGGTGCACTCACACATACACGCACACATATACTTGCATACATTCTTTTATTTATTTGTGTGCATATGGAGGTGTGTATATCTACACATGGGTATGAGACTATGTATTCATATACGGGATTTGAGGATGATACGTGGGATTGGGATGAGTCGATGAGATTTGATTTGAGGCCGTGAGATCGGCGATATGACAGAGTTCGTATTTGAGATGTGATATGATGGTAGTGATACCTGTCATGGGATGGGATAATGTGATATTGACTCAGATTTAGGTGGTTTTCATGCCCCTCCAGATTGACTGTTTGTTGGGTCCGTAGTTCGCATAGTAGGCATTAGACTAGACCCGAGTCATACCATTTCAAAACTAACGAATCAGGGATATTTTAAAGATAGGCAAAAGGGATTCTACGGATATTTCAAATGACACATCTTTGCATAATACACCGTAACCCTTATTTTACCAAAAACCCTGATTCGTCTTATTTCAAAAGGCAAGGCTGCATGATATATTTATTGAGATATATTCTTTACAATTGCGTTGATTATTCGATTTCCGCATATTCATTCTATTTGCATTGCATTGCTTGTATTTATTGATATATTTCAGTCATGCTGCTAGGACACCAGCACCATTATCGATGATGCGTATGTTCCACGTACACTTGTAGCCGGCTCACACACCTCATCATCGATTGACATGTCAATACACTGTAGTACTGTTGCATTCGGTATATGATTCTTGCATGACAGACTGATATGCTTACATTTCTTTTACATGTCATATACATCATGCTTTCTGATTATACGCATTGAGAGTTGCTATTTCCATAATATTTCTGGATTTCGGGAACCGTTGTATTTCAAAAGAGAATATGTCATTGTTTTAAAAACACGGTTACCCTTGATATGATATTTCAGTGCGTCCACCATGTGTTTTCTCGGTGCAGAGAGCGACATGTGAAACCCGAATCGAGGAGTGGACGAGCCGATTGCGGGTACATGGTGGACCCGGTATGGTTCCCCTCGGCAAGTTGATCGAAGGATTTTGCCGATTGAGCCTGGAGGCGGGCGAGTACCTACCGGTGATTGCTTGGACCTGGTGGTTATCCAGAGGATACCGACCAGAGTCGATAGATGGTTATGGGCGTCCTGCTGGGGCCGAGGGTCGATTCCGCAGATGGAGCCCGATATATGAGGATTTACGTGCCGATGTTAGGCACAGTTTTCATGATGTTTTCGAGTGTCGATGTTGGGCACTCCGGTTCCATGATTTTGACGTGTCGCGAGGGACCCAGGTGGTTTATATCCTCATATTTCCATGCATATGCTGATGATATTTATATGCATGATGGTTATTGTCATTGGGTGACGAGTGGACGGGTTCCACGTACATGCAGATTGATTTCATTGATTATACCTCACGTTTATGATATGCTATTACCTGAGGCACTGGAACGAGCACTTGGCACTACACTCATGTATAGAGATTACATTGCCAGTTTAGCATGCTTCAGTCTTGTTCATATTGAGGTTTATATATATCTGATCATATTGACCTAGGATGGGTCATTCATTCGATCTCGGCTTGTAGATATTTTCTATTCACGAGTTGGCAACTCACCCCCGTTGTGCCACAGTCCTTGTAGGTTTTTGCCGTACAGATTCTATAGCGGCATTTCTGGCACACTGCTTCCATATGGGTGACTTGCTTGGGTAGGTGGGTTCTTTTGTATCAGAACCGCCATTGTTCCTGTATTATTCATTGTATCTAGAAATTCCATCAACCAAAACTTGTATATTGTTTCAGACTTAGAGACAGTGATGTATTATTTCAACCTTAGAGTCGCGCTTAACAGTATTACGGTTTTCATGCTTATTGGGTTTCTTTTGAGTTTTGATCCTCGCCATTCGGCGTTGTATATTATATTGCCTGCGTGGTTGTGACCGTCGATTGACGAAGAGCTAGCTCCCGCTTGGGGATGCCTTTATCATTGCATATATGTGGTTCTTGTTGTACCCGTTCGGGGCCAGTATTTACAAAAGAAACTCTGCCGAAATTTTTAGAAAAGGCTTTACATTTTAAAAATGCATATTCGGCTTAGTTATTTAAAAACCTTGACTTCAAACATGTTTTTCTTCACTTCTTTAAATCGGTTTTATTTACTTACCCTTAAAATGGTTTTATATTTCTGGGCTTTTGGTTTACTTGGAGCAAATGGAGTCCTATAGACTTCATATGGTTCAAGGGCCAGTCACGTACTCTTTCGGGTGATGACACTTGCTTGGAACTCTTCTAACAAACCGCCCCTCCATTTAGGGTAAAGACAAAACCCGAGTGCTACTTAGAGTCGTCCTTATCGCTTTGGAAGCTCGAATCGGTAAAGGACTCAATATGGAGTTCTCCGTTACCATACACCAAGAACATCTCTTTAGTTCTTCTCAAGTACTTGAGAATGTTCTTCACAGCTGTCTAGTGATTCTCTCCTGGATCTGCTTGATACCTACTCACTACACTTAGTGAGTATGCTATATCGGGTCTGGTACATAGCATCGCGTACATGATAGAGCTTACTGCCGAAGCATAGGGTATCCCTTGCATGCGAGCTCTCTCCAAATCAGTCTTGGGAGATATCTCTTTGGAGAGAGTGAGTCCAGAGATCGTGGGTTGGTTACCACGCTTTGATTCTTCCATACTAAACCTCTTTAGTATGGTGTCAATGTACCTAGATTTGGACAATCCCAGTATCCTCTTAGATCTATCTCTATAGATCTTTATTCCTAAAATGCAGGAGGCATCACCTAGATCTTTTATCGAGAATCTATGTGATAAGAAGAGCTTGACCGAGTGCAGCATAGGAACATCATTTCCAATCAAGAGTATGTCATCCACGTACAATACGAGGAAGACAACCTTACTCTATGCAACCTTTTTATAGATACAAGGTTCATCTACGTTTTTGACGAAGTCAAACTCTTTGACTACCACATCAAAGCAGATGTTCCAACTCCGCGATGCTTGTTTTAACCTATAAATGGATTTAAGAAGCTTGCACACCTTTCCTCTGCTCCCACTATCTACGAAGCCCTCTGGCTAAGTCGTGTACACGCACTCCTCTAAATCACCATTTAGAAAGGCGGTCTTAACATCCATTTGCCAGATTTCGTAGTCATGGTACGCAGCAATTGCAAGTAAGATTCGGATGGTAGCCACTGGAGAAAAGGTTTCGTCATAATCCACACCTGGACGTTAACGAAAACCCTTTGCAGCAAGTCTAGATTTGAAAGTCTCCACTTTTCCATCTACACCAAGTTTCTTCTTAAAGATCCATTTGCTCCAAATGGGTTTTACCCCTTCAGGAGAAAATTCCAAAGTCCATACTTTGTTGTTGTACATGGATTCCATCTCAGATCGCATTGCATCTAGCCATTTCACAGAGTCACCACTCGTGATGGCCTGCTCGAAGATAGTCGGGTCATCATCTTCTATGATGCAATCCTCGCTGCCGCCATCAATAAGAAAACCGTAGTATCTCTCAGGTGGATGAGGAACCCTACTAGATCGGCGGAGAGGCTGGGGTTTGTCGGGAACACCTGAATCCTCTGGTTCCACTAAATCTTCTGTCGTAGTTTGTGTTGCTAGAACTTCTTCAAGTTCTACCTCCTAGCCACTAATTTCTCTTACAAGAAATTCCTTTTCTAAAATGGTGGCATGTTGAGAAAAAAACACCTTTTGTTCCTCAGTGTGGTAGAAGATATACCCTTGTGAGTTCTTGGGATATCCTACAAACTTGCACAGGACAGACCTTGCCTCGAGTTAGTCCGGATTGTGCCTTTTGACATAGGACGGACAACCCCATATCTTAAAATACTTAAGAGATGGTCTCTTCCCCTTCCATATCTCATATGGACTGGTAGGCACTGATTTAGTAGGAACCATATTCAATAGGTGTATGGTTGTCTCAAGCGCATAACCCCAAAAGGAAATAGGCAACTCAGCAGTGCTCATCATAGAGTGCACTATATCTAATAGGGTGCGATTCCTCCATTCTGATACACCATTGTGCTGTGGTGTATACGGTGGAGTAAGCTGAGAGAGAATCTTATTCTCTTTTAGATAGACCAGGAACTCATTGCTCAAGTATTCTCCTCCTCGATGTAATCGAAGGATCTTAATACTTTTGCCCGTTCAGTTCTCTACTTCGTTCTTATATTCTATGAATTTCTCAAAATCTTCAGACTTGTGTTTCAACAGGAACACATGTCCGTATCTTGAGAGATCATCAGTGAATGTAATGAAGTACGAGGAACCGTTCCTGGCATGTGTAGACATGGGACCACATACATCACTATGTATCAGCCCGAAGAGTTTCGTAACTCTTTCTCCGTGTCAACTAAATGGAGTTTTGGTCATCTTGCCTTTCAGACATGACTGGCAAGTGTCATAAGATGAAAATTCGAACGGATTCAAATATCCATCCTTATGTAACTTAGCTAGCCGTGTCGCATTGATATGGCCTAGTCTAAATTTCACAAGAAGGATTCGTTTATTTCTGAACTCTTCTTCTTGTGTGTGTTTTGTACATTCAGGACCGTAGTTTGATTGAGAACGCATATGCCATTATTTAACGAGCTTGATCCAATCAACTTTTGATTCAGGAAGATGTTCATAACATTATCCTGTACTACAAAATTATATCACTTTTTACTCAATAAAGAAACTGATATAAGATTGCATATCAGGGTCGGAATGTAATAACATGTTAGTGTTTATGCCCTAGAAGGCCATTACTGTATCATACTAGTTTGTATATTACTTAATGGAAGCTTGGGATATTCACATGTATATAATAGTCTTGCTAAACATGGTAGTATGCTACTTGGTTTTTCTATCTTAATATGTGAGTATACGTATTGATAGAGCTCTTAGGATCTTACTTGACTACCAGCGTTGTGATGGCAGTCACACTAGTGGGGGCTGGGTAGTCTACAAGCACATCCTTATTCAGGTCCCTTGTCGTTGGATTATCGAGACAGAGCATCGATACTCCGGAGTAGACTAGTGTGTACGCTTATCATCCCAGTTGGTGAGATGGTCTGTCCCACAGCCGTCAGTACGTCGTACTGGAGATAGTATACAGGTGCTCGTTGGGTTACGGGTACACCGGACAGGACTCACAGGGAACTGTTGGTTGGTTTTATACCAGTCGTCAGTGAACAGTTCCCAGGTGACATGAGTACAGCGTAGTCCGCAGACTTGACACTGCTACTTCGCCTCGAGTGTGTCCCACTGTTCTTAGATTGCTACCCTACCATGGCTCAAAGGAGTCGTGCAAACAGGTAGCAGTTGGGTGCAGTCCCGAGCACTTGGAGGCAGTGGTGGTTAGACAGGATTCGTCCCTCCCGGTATTGGGAGTAGATATCGCGCTGTGTCAGAGAGCCATTACGCAAAGTCCCTGGCCAGGGCAAGCGAGATTTGCTGGTAGGTTCCAGTAGTTTCTCAGGGTGTAATGGGCTTCCCTCCGACACGACTTATACCGCTATTAGGGGACTGACGCTTACCGCCCCCTAGGCAGGATATGCGATAGTCTTGGACGAACGGACCGGACTGTATGGAGATTGTCATATCAGACTCAGTAGGAGTTCGGATGGGTTTCCTCATCGGCCTTCTTATCGACAACTACCTGGGGACCGTTACATACAGCTAGTGCCGCTTGCGGTCTGTGGTTAAACCCACTGCCAGCATAGTAGTCGAGTCTCTAGAGTCCCACACAGAGAGTTTCCTACTCCAGGCGAAACGATATAGAGGTCGTATGTTTTTACGACAAGGGTTCGGACGCATACGTGCGTTTACGCGCGTACGACTTTCGGACAGTTTTTACCAGCCGGCATTGGTTTAAGCCAGTTACTGGTATCCGGTTATTGGATTTTTACAGTCTAAAATTTTTCCGTGTTTTCACGGATCGGAGGGGCATTCTCGTAATTGCGCGAGAAGCTTCTAGAAGATAGTGACTAAGGAGGTTTAGGTGGCATATACTTTGGATAAGATTAGTGAGTCATGAGAGTGATTCATCATTGTCATTATTGCACCATAAATGATTAATGACTCATGCTAATGAATCACCACTTAACATTTATGAAGCATGCTTATTCATCACATTTATTCATTTATTCTTTAATGAGAATGCTTCATAATATGTTATGATACTCACAATCTTATCTCATAATTTATCTACACATTCTCTCTCTTCAAGCTCTCATCTTCAAACCCTAATCCTTACACCTCATGTGTTGAGATCAAAGGATTAGAAAGACTAAACAATCCAAAACCATCACTCTATTTCAATCTATCTTCTTTGATTAGCAATCCAAGAAGGTTAGTTGCCTTAAATTTAGAGGCTAAGCTTGGAGTTTTGCTCTCGGGTGGATCGTCTACTACTTCGAGAAGGTCGAGGAGAACAAGGAGTTCGTAAAGACGAAGGAGTTGGTTGATTAGGTATAATCCCTAAACACGGTAGTTTAGAAACACTTTGTGTTTGGTTATTTATAGTTTAGCTTCGATTCAAGCGGTTAGTCGATGTTCGTTCACTAAACAAGTTCGTTTTTGAAAATTCCGCCTCCCCACAAGTATTGGGGTGTAGTACATCGACTTACAGTGGTATCAGAGCCTCGCTAAACAATAAATAACTTAATTGCAAATTTGTACGAATTTCGAACGGAAAAACGAAGCCGGAAAACCCTAAAACTGTCAAGTTTCTGTCGATTTTAAAATGATGTCCTAAAATTTTTCAGGTAAGTGCAGAAAGCTTAAAATGAACACAGAAGAACACCCAAGAAATTTGGGTTCCTGATTCGTCTACAGTGCCGCGGAACCGCGGCGGATCCCACCGATCCGCCGCGCTTCCGCCGCCGAGTTGATGAGTCATGAACTCGTTTTTCTTGTGTGGGTCCCCTGTGGTTTTTTGCATTTTCTGGAATATTTAATATATGCTCAGGTTTCAATTTTACAGAGCAGTTTTTGGAGCAATATTAATGGTGTTTAATCGATCGAAATTGTACAGTATTTGCATATTGGATTATATCTGTGTTTGTATAATGTGTTCGTAAACCTCCCCTAACTGCTAGTATGTCAGTTGGCAGGGGGTTGCACATTTCTGAAATGGTTTTATCTGTTTGTGCATATGAACTGTTATTGGACTGTTGTGGTGTATAGCCGGGGTTTTGCAATGGGTTATTATTTAATTCATTTGTTGTAAATGTAATTTGTTGTAATATTATTTTGCGGGGCACATCCAGGTTGCGGTTGTAGCCACCGATGTATTATTTCATTTTACTGTTTTTGCTTCTAGGACTGACCCAAGGTGGGGTACACAAACTGCCTGGTGGGTAGTTTGCCGTACCCGTAGGGGTCGAGGGTGGGGTAATGGCTATTCATCACAACTGTGTAATCTGTCTTTTCTTGCAGGCTCAAAAGAAATACAGATTGCTTGCAAATCCAATTAAGTCCATCTGTGTTCTGAAATGTATATCATTGCGTCAGACGAATGTAAAATATCTATATATGATAGCTATTTAGATGTCACTTATGTTTTACACCCGCGCTAGCCCAGTCCCCGCTCTGTCGTTAGTTAAGTAACCTAACGGGTGATGACGGGACCCAGTGGCGAATGCAGATGGCATAAGAGGACGTCATATTTTCGTTGTTTTCTGCAATGATAGGTGAATGATGGGACGCATTATCTATAATGCAAAGAAAATAAACCAAGATTAAATCGTTGGAACAATTTAAAAGAAACCACTCGGTTAATTTTAAAAACAGATATTTTTAAATGCGGAGCTTTAACCACTCCTTTTAAAAGCTATCAGGTTCCTTCGATTATATCAAGTTCACTACGTTTATGGTTTCGCCAAAACCAGTCGTAGCCCTCCGTCATTTCTTATGAATGGTCAGTTGTATTCAAGCTATGCTTGTTGGCTTTCGTCAAGGCATAGTGTTTGGTAGCTGCTGGGGTATTCATTTGTTGCATAGATAGATGAGTTGGTTTGGGACAGTCGTATAACCTTGTTGGCTTTCGTCAAGGGTATATACGGGTGGGTTCAAATTAACAAGATAATGATGGGCAGAACATGACATGTGTTTTATGATTTGTTGGCTTTCGTCAAGGTCATAAGAACATGGGGCAAAAATCAATATCGGGAATTTCTAAAGAAACTGAAATTTGCAAAGAGATGCATACCATTTTGAGTTTGATGAATGTTGGTAGCATTCCTACAGCATTATCAGACGATGATATTTGGATCCCGATCCTACTGTGAGTATATGCTACTTATCAGGATATTCGTCACTTAACGATCAATGCTATAAACCTAGTAGGTGTCCAGAAAAGTGTCAGCGGGGTTACGCCCCCAGAGAAAAGAGGTTATTTAATTAAGGAACTTCGTGAAAGCCTTGGAAAACCTCCCTCGAAGTACCGACACCAGCCTGGCTGAACGGTTAAGCAAGTATTGTACGGTGAGAATAGTCCTGGCTAATTCTTCTTTTATGGTTTGAGGAAGGATTCGAGAAACAGTGGGAGCCATCCAGTTTAGATAAATTAAAAACCAATCTAAACTTGCAAGAGCATCATGCTAAAGTGTTTTCTTCTCTCTCTCTCATTGCAGCGACCTTGTGACCATGACTAGGTTACATCTAGATAACAAGATGACTGAATCTAACTTATATGACTGGCAAAGGTCTGTCCAGATGACCATTGCCTATGACAAGCAGGACCAACCTATTACTATTCAAGATCCCACCGTCCCAGGTCCAGTTTCCACCGTCGCGGATATGGATATCCGTCAGACAAAGGAAAAGAATAAAGCGAAAGCCAAGTGCCTCGTGTTGGCTTCAGTTGATGGTATATACCAGAAGCAGCACGAGAAGATGGACTCTGTTTCCATCTTTCTCCATAACAAAGATTTATATGGAGAGCAATCTCATATCGCAAGATATGAGGCCTCGAACGAATTGATTCAAGCGAGGTCGGCTGACGGGTCATCTGTAAGGGACGACGTCCTTACGATGACTAGCTATATTGGTGAGCTCAAGGACCTGGAGACCACGTTGGGAAAAAGGTCATATACTGACTTATTTCCACAGTCCCTACCCTCTACTTACACCCTGAAAGAAACCAGGGAGACACAAGCTCTGCTTAATAGGGGACCTTCTTCTTCTTCATCCAAGGCGAAAGCAAAGGGTGAAAAGAAGAAGACCTCTACAAAGCCGATATACGGTGTCAGCAAAGTAAGAGGAAAGGGAAGAGAAATAGTTTTGGGACTTGGTATAGGTAAGGAGGGATATTCCTATTGTTATGGGAAGGGACATTGGCAGAATGATTGCATGGCTTTGGAAGCCAGTAGCCAGGATACGAAGCATGTTGTGGCTTCAGCCTCAAGTGTGTTTGTAATTGAGAACTGTTTGTCAATTAACTCTACTTCCTGGGTACTAGATACCGGAGCAGGATCTCATATCTGTAATTCGTTACATGCTTTGAGAAACCGTAAAGTTATAAGGATAGGTGATTTGTCTCTCAGAGTTGCAAACGGAATGAGCGTGGATGCTGAATCCGTGGGAGAATATCGCCTAGGTTTGACAAGTGGGCAGATATTGATTCTACGTAACTGTCTGTATGTACCTAGTTTGACTTGTAATATCATATCAGTGTCCTCACTTTCAAGAGAGGGATATGACTTTACTTTTGTAAGCGATGTAGTTCACATCCACCTAAATCAAGTTCTGATTGGGTCCGGTACATTAGATGACGGTATATACGTATTGAATCAAGCTCAGGTTTTCAATGTCCAGAACACACTTAAAAGAAAGTCTCAAGAAGTAAATCAGGCTTTCTTATGGTATTGTAGACTAGGTCACATCAATGAAACACGGTTAACAATGTTACATAGAGAAGGATATTTGAATCCGTTCGAATATCAATCTTATGCCACTTGTGAATCTTGTCTCATGGGAAAGATGACAAAGACTCCGTTTTCTGGACATGGAATAAGAGCGAGCGAGCTCTTAGGACTCGTACACAGTGACATGTGCGGTCCAATGTCTACACATGCGCGAGGTGGTTATTCCTACTTCATTACTTTTACGGATGATTTCTCTTGGTATGGACATATCTTCTTGATGAAGCATAAATCCGAGGCCTTTGAGAAATTCCAAGAATACAAGAATGAAGTGGAAAACCAAACAGGCAAAAGTATTAAGACACTGAGATCTGATCGAGGTGGTGAATACTTAAGTGCCGAGTTCCTGGGTTACTTAAAAGAGAAAGGAATTCTCTCTCAGCTTACTCCTCCATACACACCACAACACAACGGTCGGAAAGGAGAAATCGAACCCTATTAGATATGGTTCGTTCCATGATGAGTAAGGCTGAGTTACCGCAATCATTCTGGGGTTATGCGCTAGAATCAGCGGCATATCTTTTGAACAAGGTTCCAACCAAGACTGTGCCTACCACGCCATATCAGATGTGGAGTGGGAAGAAACCCGATCTTCAGTACCTGAAGACATGGGGATGTCCAGCTTTTGTAAAAAAGCAGCATCCGGACAAGCTCGAGGCACGCTCAGTAGAGTGTAAGTTTGTGGGATATCCAAAGAATTCCATGGGATATTGCTTCTACTACGCAGAGGAACAAAAGGTTTTTGTTTCTCGTCATGCCCGCTTCTTAGAAACTGAATTTTTAGAAAATCAGAAGAGTGGGAGCGCAGTAGAACTGGAAGAAATTCCAGAACCACAAGCTGTTACTGAAAGTTTGGTAGAACAAGATGTTTCAGAAGAAAGGGACATACCAGCGCCTATCCGCAGAAGTAGTAGGCAGTCTCATACGCCCGAGAGATACTACGGTTTTCTCATAGACGGGGATCGAGAAGATTGCGTCATTGATAATGACGACCCTACTAGCTTCCAGCAAGCCATTCAGAGCGGTGACTCGGTAAAATGGCAGGATGCAATGCGGACCGAAATGGAGTCCATGTACACTAACAAAGTATGGACTTTGGACACTGCTCCAGATGGTGTGAAACCCGTAGGATGCAAGTGGATCTTCAGAAAGAAGATTGGTGTAGATGGACAGGTTGAAACCTATGAAGCTAGACTTGTTGCAAAGGGTTTCCGTCAAAGACCTGGTTTGGACTATGACGAAACCTTTTCTCCTGGAGCTATGCTGAAATCCATTCGGGTCCTTCTTGCTATTGCTGCCTTCCACGATTATGAAATCTGGCAGATGGACGTAAAGACGGCCTTTCTAAATGGAAATTTAGAAGAGAGCGTCTATATGGATCAGCCAGAGGGATTCATTCAGAGTGGGAGCAGCGGTAAAGTATGCAAGCTGCTTAAATCCATTTATGGATTAAAGCAGGCATCGCGGAGTTGGAACATCTGTTTTGATGATACTGTCAAAGAATTCAACTTTATCAAAAATCCAGATGAACCATGCATATACAGTAAGATTGTAGGGAGAGTTTTTGTATTCCTCGTCTTGTACGTGGATGACATTCTCCTAATAGGAAATGATATTCCTATGCTACAGTCAGTCAAAAGATTCTTGTCACAGAAATTCTCCATGAAGGACCTGGGTGATGCCACCTACATTCTGGGGATTCAGATCTATCGTGATAGTTCAAAGAGGATGTTGGGACTTTCACAGTCCAGGTACATAGACACCATATTGAAAAGATTCAGTATGGAAGATTCTAAGCGCGGTAACCTACCGACTTGTCACGGAATCACCCTCTCCAAAGAGATGTCTCCCAAGACTGATTTGGAAAGGGAACGCATGTCGATTATACCCTATGCTTCTGCGGTAGGCTCTATAATGTATGCGATGTTATGTACCAGACCAGATGTAGCATACGCATTGAGCGTTGTAAGCCGGTATCAGGCAAACCCAGGGGAGAATCACTGGATAGCAGTAAAGAACATTCTCAAGTACCTGAGAAGGACTAAGGAGATGTTCTTGGTTTACGGTGGAAAGGACCTCAAGTTGGAGGCCTTTGCTGATTCCGGCTTCCAGAGTGATAAGGACGATTCCAAGTCCATGTCGGGTTATGTCTTTACCCTCAATGGAGGGGCGGTGTGCTGGAAGAGCTCCAAGCAGGACACCGTTGCTGACTCGACGATGGAAGCGGAGTACATAGCTGCTTGCGATGCCGCAAAAGAAGCAGTCTGGATGAAGAAGTTCCTAACAGAACTTCAGGTGGTTCCTACCATAGTTGATCCAATACCTCTGTATTGCGACAACAACGGAGCTATATCTTTAGCGAAGGAACCAAGGTCCCATCAGAAGTCCAGACACATCTTATGGCGGTATCACCTGATCAGGGAGATCGTAGATCGCCGGGAGATCGAGGTAAAGAGAGTAAATACAGAGGATAACATTGCTGATCCATTCACTAAGGCCCTACCTCAAATTCAGTTCGAGAGGCTACTCGAGATCATCGGTCTTCGATACGCCAGTACATGGCCCTAGTGCAAGTGGGAGATTGTAAGTGTTTATGCCCTAGAAGGCCATTACTGTATCATACTAGTTTGTATATTACTTAATGGAAGCTTAGGATATTCACATGTATATAACAGTCTTGCTAAACATGGTAGTATGCTACTTGGTTTTTCTATCTTAATATGTGAGTATACGTATTGATAGAGCTCTTAAGATCTTGCTTGACTACCAGCGTTGTGATGGCAGTCACACTAGTGGGGGTTGGGTAGTCTACAAGCACATCCTTATTCAGGTCCCTGGTCGTTGGATTATCGAGACAGAGCATCGATACTCCGGAGTAGACTAGTGTGTACGCTTCTCATCCCAGTTGGGTAGATGGTCTGTCCTACAGCCGTCAGTACGTCGAACTGGAAATAGTATACAGGTGCTCGTTGGGTT
Source organism: Agapanthus africanus (assembly GCA_030015575.1). Taxonomy (NCBI): domain Eukaryota; kingdom Viridiplantae; phylum Streptophyta; class Magnoliopsida; order Asparagales; family Amaryllidaceae; genus Agapanthus; species Agapanthus africanus. Next base: position 231,228,974 of record JASDDO010000010.1, read on the forward strand.
ACGGGTACACCGGACAGGACTCACAGTGAACTGTTGGTTGGTTTTATACCAGTCGTCAGTGAACAGTTCCCAGGTGACATGAGTACAGCGTAGTCCGCAGACTTGACACTGCTACTTCGCCTCGAGTGTGTCCCACTGTTCTTAGATTGCTACCCTTCCACGGCTCAAAGGAGTCGTGCAAACAGGTAGCAGTTGGGTGCAGTCCCGAGCACTTGGAGGCAGTGGCGGTTAGACAGGATTCGTCCCTCCCGGTATTGGGAGTAGATATCGCGCTGTGTCAGAGAGCCATTACGCAAAGTCCCTGGCCAGGGCAAGCGAGATTTGCTGGTAGGTTCCAGTAGTTTCTCAGGGTGTAATGGGCTTCCCTCCGACACGACTTATACCGCTATTAGGGGACTGACGCTTGCCGCCCCCTAGGCAGGATATGCGATAGTCTTGGACGAACGGACCGGACTGTATGGAGATTGTCACATCAGACTCAGTAGGAGTTCGGATGGGTTTCCTCATCGGCCTTCTTATCGACAACTACCTGGGACCGTTACGTACAGCTAGTGCCGCTTGCGGTCTGTGGTTAAACCTACTGCCAGCGTAGTAGTCGAGTCTCTAGAGTCCCACACAGAGAGTTTCCTACTCCAGGCGAAACGATATAGAGGTCGTATGGTTTTACGACAAGGGTTCTGACGCATACGTGCGTTTACGCGCGTACGACTTTGGGACAGTTTTTACCAGTCGGCTTTGGTTTAAGCCAGTTACTGGTATCCGGTTATTGGATTTTTACAGTCTAAAGTTTTTCCGTGTTTTCACGGATCGGAGGGGCATTCTCGTAATTGCGCGAGAAGTTTCTAGAAGATGGTGACTAAGGAGGTTTAGGTGGCATATACTTTGTATAAGATTAGTGAGTCATGAGAGTGATTCATCATTGTCATTATTGCACCATAAATGATTAATGACTCATGCTAATGAATCACCACTTAACATTTATGAAGCATGCTTATTCATCACAATTATTCATTTATTCTTTAATGAGAATGCTTCATAATATGTTATGATACTCACAATCTTATCTCATAATTTATCTACACATTCTCTCTCCTCAAGCTCTCATCTTCAAACCCTAATCCTTACACCTCATGTGTTGAGATCAAAGGATTAGAAAGACTAAACAATCCATAACCATCACTCTATTTCAATCTATCTTCTTTGATTAGCAATCCAAGAAGGTTAGTTGCCTCAAGTTTAGAGGCTAAGCTTGGAGTTTTGCTCTCGGGTGGATCGTCTACTACTTCGAGAAGGTCGAGGAGAACAAGGAGTTCGTAAAGACGAAGGAGTTGGTTGATTAGGTATAATCCCTAAACACAGTAGTTTAGAAACACTTTGTGTTTGGTTATTTCTAGTTTAGCTTCGATTCAAGCGGTTAGTCGATGTTCGTTCAGTAAACAAGTTCGTTTTTGAAAATTCCGCCTCCCCACAAGTATTGGGGTGTAGTACATCGACTTATATAGCATTTGTTCAGAACCAATGTATTACCAATTGCTAATACAAGGTGATATTCTCCAACTTCTTTGGCTGCAATATTTTCACCATTTCCTACTCTTATGGAATGATCACCCTCACCCAGTTCCCTACCCTTCCGTAGCCCATGTAACATATTTCATATATAGGATCCTGATCCGGTATCTAATACCCAGGACGTACAGTGAACTGAGAAACAGTTCTCGATAACTAACACACCTGAAGAAGATGCATCAGTATGCTTATTCTTCGTTTGGGTGGCGTGAGAATCTGGATATTCTCCGAATTCCTGCTTGTCTTATAACAATTATATGAAAGAACGGCACCAACAATCCCCTACTTAGTTTAATAAGCCGGTTCAGTCAATACATCCATATTATTATCTTGATTAAAGCCTGACAGGGTCGCTACATGGAGAGAGAGAGAGAAGAAAACACTTTAGCATATGCTCTTGCAAGATTAGATTGGTTATTATCTTATCTAATCAAGATGGCTCCCACTGTTTTTTATCAAATCTTCCTTAAAACCCAAAAAGGTGAGACTAGCCGGATTAATTACACTTTACAACTTCGCCAATCTTTCAGCCAGGTCAGTGTTGGTACTTTGAGGGAGGTTTCCCGTGCTTTCGCACGGACCTAATTAGAATAAACCTCGTTTTCCCAGAGGCGTAACCCCGTTAACACCTTTCTAGACACCTACATGATCGGCTAATTGTCCTGTGTAAAACTCTCCCAGGAGTAACTCTTACTCGCAGTAGGTATCGGGATTCAACTATCTCATAGGAGGTATGCAATCTCATTGCAAATTTCAACACTTGAAATTCCCGATAATGTTTTTACCCTTAACGTGCTATGACCTTGACGAATGCTAACAAACCATAGTCCGCTAGTTAAGTTCAACCCGTACATTTCTTGATTGAATTAAACCCACCCGCATGACCCTTGACGAAATCCAACAAAGCCGTACGACTGCCCTAACCCAATCGCATCATATGCTGCAGATAAGCAATAGTTAGCTACCGCACACTACGCCTTGATGAAAGCCAACAAACGCAGCACGAATACTAAGTATTACTTATCTAAAATGTCGGAGGGCTATGCAGGTTTTTCAGAAAACCTATTGCGTAATGAACTTGATATCGTTGTAGAAACAAGTGATTTTGAAAAGGTGTGTTTTTGAGGCTTTTCTAGTTTCGCTAAAGAGTTCACTCCCGGTGAAGGGATCTCGGCTCTTTCCTTATCGAATAAGGTGCAGGATATTTCACAAATACCGTTGTGCAAAGCAAGAACTATAGAAGCAATCAAAAACTAAACCGTGAGTTTGTAGAATCTGCCAGTTTTGCTAAAGAGGTCACTCCCGGTGAAGGAATCTCAGCTCTTTCCTCATCGAATAAGGTGCAGGGTATATCGCATATACCACGGTGCAAAGCAAAAACTGTAGCTACCCTTTTTGAAAATTTGATTCTACAACATCATTTAGGTTTCTTTTCTTTTATTAATCTCATTAATAAATCCCATCGTTTATGCTTCCTAAGCATCACAGAAGAAACGAAAATACAACGTACGCTTATGCCATCCGCATTCGCCACAATGTTCCATTATGCACCGTTAGGTTACTTAACTAACGGCATACCGGGATGGGACTAGCGTGGGTGTAAAACATAAGCAACGTTTATTATATATCATATATACAATAATAAAGCATTCGTCTCACGCATATAATATGATCACATCACAGTATATCAGCAGTAGAAGAAACATATGAAATATTGGATATTCTAGGAGGTCCGTGCTTTACATCGAGCCTGTATAAAACATGGATTCCACGGTCGTGATGAATAGCCAAACCCACATCCTTAGACCCCTAGGAGAGCGGCAAGTAACACTGCCAATTCTAGGGTTAGGAGACCGGGTCTCGACTCCTCGAGATGGCCTCCCACTGGACCCTAGAACCCGGTTACTTGTGCTCTCCGCCTTGGGTCTATCCTAATGTGGAAAAGTAAATAATATACAATGGTGACATCAACCTCAACCCGGAAGTGCCCCAATAAAAGAATATTACACACAAATGAATTTTACATGAATGAAAATAAAAACCCTCATCTCACATAAAACCCTCGGCTATTCAAAGCACGACAGTCCAATATAACATATCACAGCAACACATAATATCTCATATCATCAACGTAAGCAAGTATGCGTATCCCGATTGTTGTTCATGTATAGCAACGAAGCCGGCAATACCCCACATACTACGCTTACGGTGGCAGAAAAGAAAAGTGAAAAACTACAACATTTGGAATCCATAACCTTAGACATCGTAAACCCGAAATATCACATATTACGGATTTCATGCCTAACTATATGAATTCCACATATTGTATCTCAATCACATAATATCATGACGATGTTTAACTTTCGATCGAATCAACATACACTCACAAATTACCCCCGTGAGTTCAACACTTGAGCAAAGTCAAAACACTCAAAAACCGTGCCTCAGTATCTATGGTCCAGCCGTAGAAGGAGTTAACCAACGCCTCACCTATGACACCACGGAACTACGGCAAACCTGAAGGTTCAATCGAGGTTCCGTGGGCATAGAATCGAGTTAAGGTTATTAGGTATTCTAGGGGGTCCATAAGGGTACTTGCACGATTTAACGAATATAATCAACTTCGGAAAATTACAACACTTGGAAATTTCAGCGGGGTACAAACTGTGGTGTGCGATGTTCGATCGAACTGCTAAAAATAGTCAAGGTTACCAATACAGTGTTAAATAATACGACTACGAAGCACTACGAATTATCCCCAGGTCAAACAGATCATCACATGAAAATTAGGCTAAATAAACAATACTAGGAAACCCAAATTGAATACATAAGACCACCGATGGAATACGGGGGGCAGAAGAGCTCCCAGGGCCGGCCTGGCCGGAATTATAGGCTAGGGTATCGGCCAAAATCTGAGCCCCCTCCCCCGTATTTCACCCATGTGCTTATATTTGTCCATACTACATTCTGCAGTCGTTTGAATAATTTTTAGGGGACTTTTTACAAAATTTCCAGAAAGCAAAATGAGGGTTTCAAAAAACTGTTTTTCGGAGTGGATTTCATTTTCGTTATTGTTATAACACCGTATCTAGAATTCTAGTTTGGCTCTAATACCACTGCTGGGTTATCTTTGCACCTAGTCTAGGGTTTGGTAGCATCACTCATGCCAATTTAAAAAAATTAGAGAGGTGCAAAGCTATCTAACCATGAATCTTGCTAGAATTACTAGGGTAACAAAAATTATACCACATACAAAGATGTAAAGAGATAGGGATTACAACCTTTGTAGTCCGTTCCTTCGCTTCATAAGCTCCGTGTTGAGGTCCCTTCGCTGTGATCAACATGAACTCCGACTTTCGAGTGGCTCCATGAGTTAAATGAGACATCTTGCTTATAGTCTTCATGATCTAAGACGATCTACCTTGAAGAAACTCTAACCCAAGCTTACACTTCACTAAACAACCTATTAGAGAAGTGAACACCTTAATCTAAGTGGCTAGAATAGATGAGGATGAGGAAGTAGGAATTTAGCTCTCTTTTGTTTTCAAATTCTCACTCAATCTCATCACAAAAGAAAAACCTAGTGAAGCTTTTTCAAGAGCTTAAGGAAGAAGAAGATGAAGATAATCCTTTTGTGATGAACAATGAATTATTGTTGTGGTTACAAAATCAACCATGTGTTAAGCATGAGGGCTTAATCCTTATAGAGAATAAACTAGGGTAAAGAGTTTGGGTTGGGTTAAGAAATGACTCCACAAAAATCCAAAGAGAAAAGATAAAGTCAAAGCTTCATGAAGCTTCATGAAAGCTCATGAAAAAGCTAACCCTAATCCAAACCCTAACTAGGTTTAAACCCAACAAACATGTTACATTTGTTACCCTAACTTGTTATAATATTATATATCACATATACAATATTTAATGTAACCAAAGAAAATAATACAATTAACATATATCGCATATACATCAATGTATTATCCGGTGAGAAAATGAATCAATAAAGCGAGCTTATATTAGTTAACGTAATGTAATATATCACATATATAATTATACATTAAATTATCGAATCAACACTTGATCTGACAATCCGGCTATATTGCATATAACCGAATAATATAACATGTACCATTTGATCGAATCAACACTTGATCCGATGACCCGGCTATATCACATATACCCGGCCGATATCACATATCGCGAGAATAGAATACGGTATCTCATATCGTATTATTCTCGGTCCCACACATATCACATATGTGCTCCTACTCCATTTTGCCTGAGCCAAGAAACCTCTGTGTAGGACTCTAAAGAATCATCAATACGCCGGCAGTAGGTGATGATCATATCAAACACCCACAAGCTGCAAGCAGTCAGCTAAACGTAACAGCCACCCAGGTATTGAGCGATTAGAAGATCAACAAGCAAGCCTGTACATTCTCCTGTGAATCCAATCAGTAACTCTACCGTACAGTCCGGTCTCTTCGTCTGATATGTCGCATATCCAGTCTTTGGGTGGTAATCGTCAGACCCCAGTAACCGATAAGTCGTGTCAATTTGAGGCTCATAACGGGTCGAGAAACTCCTTATAACTCTAACCAGTAGCACTCCAAATCAGCCCTGTCCATGGACATCCAGTTATAGCCAATCGAACACAGCACAACATCAACTCCCTATACAGGGAGAGACGAAACCCCTCCTATCGCTCCTTGCCTCCAAGTGATTCGGGACAGTACCCAAAAACCACCGTTTTGCACGCCCTTTTGGACATGGAAAGGTGGAAATCAAACCACAGTGGGAATCACACAAGACTCTATGAAGATCTCGGGTCTACAAACTTATCTATACCAGTGTCACCGGAGAACTGCTATCTGACGATAGGTATAATACCATCTAGGAGTTCTCGGCGAGTCCGTTCAGTATACCCAGTTTTCACTGAGCACCCGTACACCATCTTTGATGTCAAACACCGATGGATATGGGATCATCCATCGCCCATCATATGGGTCAAGATGTGTATACGCTAGTCTACACTGGAGTATCGATGCCCTGTCTCGATGCTCGCTCGACTAGAAACAGTTATAGGATGTACTCGTTGACTACCATGGCCCCACTAATATGATCTCATCATATTCCTCGTAGTCATGTACATATCCTAAGGGCTTTATCAACATGTGAGAGCAAGACAGTAAACCAATACTAGCCAACAAGTTAAGACAAAGTGAAACCAAATAACATACTATCATGTCGAGCAAGAAAGTCCTCTCTATATATATCCAAGCATCCACTATAATATACATCATATGTACAACAATGGCCTCTAGGGCATATATATAACTAACATACATTTTTTTACTTGGGCTTGACCTTATAGGACTTAGACTTGACTTTGGGGGTCTTATACCCGAACTTTCGTTATGTAGGATGACCTTTGTTGATGTAGTAGGTACTAAGTAGAGTGACGTACCGTACTTATGTTCCGTGGCATATTTACGATAAGATACTCCACCTGAGTTACCTTAGGATTTATATCTTGAGATCTTTCTTCTATTCCTTCCGTGTATCTATCTTCGTCAGTGCATGATTGATTGTTTCGGTCACCATGTTTATGGGTGATGAGAGGGCTACAGTTAGAGATACGGTCAGAGCAGACTTGTCTGGGTAAAGAACTGACCGGTGTGACTTTCTGATGATATAGAGAAACGTCGTTTATTCCTATATGATCAAGTTCTAATTGTGAAATGAGTTTCTTCAGGATCCGCACCAGAGGGTGGAGTCATTGTTAGAGATCAGTTTGACTGGAAACGTGATGTTTTTCCCTCACCGAAGATCATGGTGTTGTGTATTGTTCAGACAGCATTACCAATCATTGCTGAGATTATCGAGATGTTACTTCCAGAGTTTATGAAGCTAGAGGTTAACAAGGTTTACAAATATAGATAGGTCGGAAGGATTCTGTAACGTTTTGAAAATCGTTTCGGTGAAATTTCGGAAAAATCGGTAAAATAAGGCGGTTTTCCGTAAAAAGTCAAATATAAATATTTTTTAATATAAAATTAAATATACATATTCTAGTTATTTAATTGCTACTATTTGGTGTTAATTGAGCCACTGGTATAATTTATAATTTTCTGATTTTTTTCCGAAATTAATTATTTTAATATTATTTTAAGCCGTCACTAATACATTTAATTAGGGAAAATAACAAATTGGAATGGGTTGAAAAAAATTTTGTACATCATACAAAATTAAACCAAATTTTAGCACGTTGTTTTTGAAATAAAATGAAGCTGTAAAACGGTTTTAGAAAATATTGAAGAAAAATGCTTATATAGTGAATTTAGTGTAAATGAATGTTTGGGGTATAACATTTATCTTTTTCCCCCACACCCACACCCACACTCACTCACCCCCATCCCTATGTGGCTGAAATTCAGCCGCACTTCCCCCCCATTTCCCCACTCCATTTCCACACAAATTAGAAAAGAAATGATTAAGGAAAACATTAAACTATTGAGGTATGGTTTTCTTCTGTTGACTTTGGTGGGATTTCAACACACACCTCACCTCTCTCTCTCTCCTCCCTCAAAGGTCAGCCGAGTCCTCTCAAAAATTCAGCAGTCCCCTTCCCCTTGCTTCTCCTCTTCTTCTCACAACAAAAATTCCACAAAATGCCTCAAAATCCATACAAATTCAAAGCTAAATCCAAATCCAAGCCCTATCCATTTTTCCTTAGCATATATAGTATGCTTCTTGGTGAATAGAAGCTAATTTGGAGGGCTGCGTGTGCTTGTGGGATCTTCAAATTGTTTGGGTATAAATTCTAAACCTTTTGCTTAATTTGTTGTTAATTGCTTTAGGTTAGCTTAATTAAATGTTTAAATAGGTTTTTAATTGGTTCTAAGTGCATGATTTAAAATTCAAGAGAGGGGTTCGAATTCAAATTGGGGTTTTGTGTTGTGAGATTATGGTTATGTGATGTGTTTGATATATTAATGTTATGCTAAATCAAATCTAGTTGCTAGTTGCATTTTTGTTAATTTAAATTTGTGATAATTATATAAATTGCAAACTATGTTTTAAAAATATAAATATTTTGGTGAGATAAAATTCTAATTAGGGTTTCATGGCATTATTAACATTATAATGAGTGGTTTAATACCTTAGGTTATGCGAAACCAAGCTTAATTGTTAAATTGTGAATTTTGCTTGAAAATTGTTTAAATTGGATAATTTGTAAACTAGGTTTTTTGGGTTAATGAAATTTAATGAGATTAAATTGTGGAAATGGTTTGAATGGCTTATTTAAGATGTTGAATAAGTATTATGGCCATTATAATTGTTAAAACATCATGTGTTGTACTAAAACGGTAAATTTTGCTTGCTAGGTTTTCGGGAAAATGGCTTTTAAAGTGAGTTTAGGGTTTTTTTGAATTCTAACCTATTTCATATTATAATTAGTGTTTTTAAATGTGCAAATGGGTGCATTTTGATTTTTCTCGATGGGTTGATGTTTGTACATCGACATCGACGGTTTGTTTGGAAATTCTTGCATGCGTAGGCGATAGGTTTTGACCTATACGTGATATGCGTGCCGACTTGGTTTTCGTGCGTGACTTCGTTTACGATGCTATATATGACATGTAGGTACCCCCATGTGGACTTCGAGACGACAAGCAAGCGCGTGGCGACGTCGGCACCGGTGAGCGAGGACCAAGTGAGTAGATTTATATCTACGGGGAGAAGTCGGGTGGATGGCGTATAGCACCCCCGGATTCCGTAATATAGCTTATATAATGGATATATATATGTGGTTTATGATACATGGATGATATTCAGGATATGGTTATGTGTTCATGGATTTGTAGGGTTACTTGCGAAACCCTAGAGTTGTTGTTGCACCCACACACACACACACACTTGCTTACATTCATTCTTTTACATGTGCGTATATGGGGATTTATGTATATGTATTCATATGGGTATGGGATTATGTGTACATATACTGGATTATGAGAATAGTACTTGGGATTGGAGATGAGTCGATGAGATTGGATTCATGGCCGTGAGATCGGTGATATGACAGGGTTCGTATTTGAGGTAAGGCATGATGTTTTAGCAGGTCCTTTAACTTGGTGTTTTCATACACGCGCATGCATTTACTAAGATTGGTATCAGTATTGTACTAGACGTATATCAGTACCCCGGATTATGATCTTTAATAAAGAGGATACCAGATGAATAATGTGATGAATGTGATATTTGACCCATACCCAGATTTGGGATGTCGTACGACGGATTTACGTACGAGCTATATATTGATGATAGATCCGCACTCTTGACTTGAGGATGTCATATTATAGATATTGTATCGTATGTGATACTATTGAGGCGGGATCACCGACTATTATATATAAATATATGTATCGACTCAGATGTTAGGCGGTTTCCTTACCTTTCGTTTAGCATGTTAGCTCATCCCTATAGTTTAGTGTAGTTGTTAGAGTAGATTCGATTCTTACCTATTTCAAAAACTAACGAATCGTGGGTATTTTAAAAGACAGGCCGAGGGATTCTACGGATATTTCAAAGGACGTATCTTTTCTTAAAAACACCGTAGCCCTTATTTTCAAAACACCACGATTCGTGTTATTTCAAATGGAACCATCGTATGACTTATATTTATATAAATGCAGTTTAGTTATCATAGGTGTTTATCTATCAGCTCCCGCACATTATTGTGATTCGCTTCGCATCGCGTGCTTATATTGTGTTTTCATATACCATTATTGATATCATGCTGTAGGACACCAGCACCATTACCGTTGATGCGTATGTTCTACGTGCACTTTCTTGCCGGCTCACACACATCATCATCGGTAACTGCCATGTCACCTACAATTTAGAGAAGATTATTTCATTGATATAGCTTGTTAGCTGATTGTTTCGATATGATATTAGTGTACTTGCCTCATATGCAAGTTTATGTAGGGTTGCTAGGCACGCGCACAAGGGTCTACGAGGCATCAACCTTGCCTGATTAAAATTTTAGCCGTGCCGAACAACTCTAATACGGATCTTTAAACTAGTGTTTAGGCGAAAACATGCATGTTAACAACTTTAACACTAAGTGAAAGAGATTACAACCTTTGTAATTCCGGTCCTTCACTTCATTAGCTCCGTGTAGACGTCCCCATCGCTGCGATCGTGCACTCCGGACTCTAGAGAAGCTCCACGAGAAGAACGAACGTGCTTGCTACGATGACTTCGAGGCCGAAGATGATCTACGTCGGGGAGACACTAACTCAAGCTATTCCTTCACTAGGTCATAAACTTCGTGAAGAGAACACACTCTACTGCATGGAAAGTGGTAGAGGATGAAGAAGTAGGAAGTGGGCTCACTATAGAATTGATTTTCTCACTCTTTTTCTCATGGCACCATTGGAGCTAGTAAGCTTTTGAATGGAGCTTGATGAAGAAGAAGAAGAAAGAATTATCCATCCAAATCAAACTTATCCAATAAATAAATGGCACCATGGTTGAGTTAAGCCTTCATGCTTAACTCATGTAGAGAATTAACCAAGGCTTTAGGTTAAAGGTTAGGTTAAAGAATATCAAAAGAAATGAAAAAAGAGTGGACTTTGTTAAAGCTTCTCCAAGCTTCTTCAAGCTTGATTACTTTGACTAAGTTAAACCCTTTTGTTAAATCTTAAGATAAACCAATAACCCTAATCTTTACCCTAATCTTGGTATGAGTCTCATACACCCATCTTGTGTGTATCATCAAGCATGATACAAACATGTGCACTTGCATATATCATATATAAACAATGTGCACATACTAGTGAGAAAATAAATCATAAGTGAGCTAATACTAGTTAATGCAATATAATATATCAAATATATAATTATGCCTTAAATTATTAAATCAACTCTTGATTTAATAATCCGGCTATAACCGACTAATATTAAATGTAACAACTTATCGAATCAACACTTGATCCGAAAACCCGGCTATATCGCATACAACCGATCAATGTCACAAATCGCGAGAATAGAACACGGTATCTCAAATCGTATTAATCTTGGTCCCGCACATATCACATATGTGCTCCTACTCCGTTTCGCTTGAGTCAGGAAACCCCTGTGTAGGACTCTAAAGACTCGTCAATACGCCGGCAGTAGATGATGATCATATCAAACACCCACAAGCCGCAAGCGGTGTGCTAAACGTAACGGCCACCCGGGTATTGAGCGATCAGAAGATCAACAAGCAAGCCCGCTAGTTCTCCTGTGAATCCAGTCAGTAACACTACCGTACAGTCCAGTCTCGTCGTCTGATATATCGCATATCTCGCCTAGGGCTGGTAAACGTCAGACCCCAGTAGCTCGATAAGTCGTGTCGATATGAGGTCTATAACGGTTCGAGAAACTACTGGTAACACTTAACAGTAAATCTCAGCAACCCTGGCCAGGGATTTCCGGTTATAGCCAATCGAACACAGCACAACATCAACTCCCTATATCGGGAGAGACGAATCCCCTCCTATCGCTCATTGCCTCCATGTGATTGGGGACTGTACCCAAAAGACACCGTTTTGCATGCCCTCTTGGATGTGGTAAGGTGAAAATCAAAGCACAGTGGGAATCACACAAGACTCTATGACGATCTCGGGTCAACAGACTACTCTGTACCAGTGTCACCGGAGAACTGCCATCTGACGTGAGGTATAATACCATCTAGGAGTTCTCGGCGAGTCCGTCCAGTGTGCCCCGTCTCCACTGAGCACCCGTACACCATCCTTGATGTCAAACACTGATGGATAAAGGATCATCCATCGCCCATCATATGGGTCAAGATGCGTATACGCTAGTCTACTCTGGTGCATCGATGCCCTATCTCGATACACACACGACTAGGGACCTTGAAGGATGTACTTATGGACTACCATGTCCCCACTAGTATGATCCGCATCATAGTCCAGGTAGTCAAGTACATATCCCAAGGGCTTTACCAACATGTAACAGAGAGATAATCAGTATACACGTTAAGGTAAAGGGTAACCAGATAGCATACTATCATGTCGAGCAAGAAAGTCCTCCGTATATATGTCCAAGCATCCACTACAATATACATCGTATGTACAGTAATGGCCTCTAGGGCATACATATAACTAACAATCTCCCACTTTCACTAGGGCCATATGTTGTGGTATTACATACCCAACAACTAGCTGTGGTTGAAGTATCTTATACTCAACCATCCCATAAAAGTCTCTACTAGGGAAAAGGCCTTTGTAAGTGGATCCACGTTGTTGTCCTCTGTGTCTGCTCTCCTAACCTCGATCTCCCTAGAGATCATCCATCTCCATGATCAGGTGATACTGCCTAAGAATTATATCTGGACTTCTGATGGGACGGGGGGTTCCTTGGCAAAAGCCACAACTCTTTTGTCACACAATGGTAGGTCGAAGTTCATCATATGAACTTATATATATCCAGACTGCCTCTTTGGTAGCATCCTTGGTAACGATGTATCTTGCCTTTAATCGTCTAGTAAGTTAAGATATCTAGCTTGGAACTCTTCCACCATACCGTCCCTCCACTGAGGGTAAAGACAATGCCTGCGACTGACATTCAGTCGTCCTTATCACCCTGGAACCTTTCCAGTGATTCTCCCCAGTATCGATTGATACCATCTCACTAAAACTAGTGAGAATCCTAACATCCAATTAGATCTATCTCATAGATCCAAAATCCAGGATTTAGTAGGTATCACTTTGACCCTTTATGGAGAATCCTTGTGATAAGCGGAGATTGGCCGAACGTAGCATAGGAAACACCTTCCCTATCAAGAGTATGTCATCCACGTACTCTACGAGGATCATCACCATACTCCCTACTACCTTTTTCTATATACAAGGTTCATCTACCATTTTGATGAAGTCAAACTCTTTGACTACCACATCAAAACAGATGTTCCAACTCCGCGATGCCTGCTTTATCACATAAAACATCTTGCACACATTTCCGCTGCTCCCACTGTCTACGAAGCCCTCTGGCTGTGTACTTATAGACGCTCTCTTCCAAATCATCATTTAGAAAAGCAGTCATGACACCCAACCACCAGATATCGTAGTCGTGGTAAGTAGCAGTGGCAAGTCGGATCTGGATGGACTTAAGCATAGCTTTGAAAGTCTCAACTTTTCCATGTACACCAAGTAATCTTCTCAAGATATACTCGCTCCTGATGGGGATTTAACCCTTCAGATAAAGCAACCAAAGTACATACTTTGTTGGTGTATAAGAATTCCATCTTATATCGTTAAGCATCCAGCCATTCTTACAGAGTCTCACTCCTGATAGCCTGCTCGAAACTAGTTAGGTCATCATCTCATGATGCAATCTTCGCTCCCACTGTCATAGAGAAATCGAGGTATCTCTCAGGTGGGTGGGGAAACCTACTAGATCGGCGGAGAGGCTGAGGTTCGTTGATTGCTATTAAATCCTTTGGTTCTACTAAATCAGCAGCTGCTGTTTGTATAGCTGGAACTCTTTCCAGTTCTACCTCATGTCCACTTATTTCTTCGCAAGAAATTCCCTTTCATAAAGGTGGCATGCTGAGAAACAAAACATTTTTGTTCCTCGGTTAGGTAGAAGATATTCCCTTCCGAATGCTTGGGATATCCAACAAACTTCCACAGAACTGACTTTGCCTCGAGCTTGTCCGGATTATGCTTTTTAGACATAGGCAGGACAACCCCAAATCATAACTGACTTAAGAGATGGGCTCTTCCCTTTCCATATCTCATATGAAATGGTAGGCATCTGAATTGATCGGAACTCTATTCAATAGGTATGCAACTTCATAAGTTGATAACACCCTAAAAGGAAATAGGAAACTCAGTAGTACTCATCATAGAGTGCACCATATCTCATAGGGTGCAATTGCTCCGCCCCGATACATCGTTGTGCTGTGGTGTATGCGGAGGAGTAATGCTGAGAGAGAATCTCATTCTCCTTTAGAATAATTCAGGAATTTTGTGCACAAGTATTCTCCTCCCTGATCTTATCATAGGACATAATACTTATAGCCATATTTTGGTTCTCTACTTCTAAATTATATTCTGTGAATATATCAAAAGCTTCGGACTGGTGTTTCAACAGGAACATATGTCTGAATTTTGAGAGATTATCAGAGAATGTAATGAAGTACAAAGAACCGTTCTTGGCATGTGTAGACAGGGGACTTTCATACATCAATACGTATCATCCCAAGAGTTCACTAACTCTTTCTCTGTTTCCAATAAACAGAGCTATGGTCATTTTGTCTTTGTGACATGACTGTAAAGTTTCACAAGATGTAAATTCAAACTGATTTAAATATGCATCTCAATGTAACTTAGCTAGTCGGGTCGCATTGACATGACCTAGTCTACAATACCTCAAGAAGGATTCGTTCATATCTGAACTCTTCCTCTTGTGTGTGTTCTGTATACTAAGAACTGTAGTTTGATTTAGAATGTCAATGCTTTTAGATAACGTGCCTGAACCGATCAATTCTTGATTTAGGAAATGTTCAAAACATTATCCAACAATACAAAATTATATCCTTCTTTACTAATAAAGAGACTGATATGATTTTGTATATCAGGTTCGGTATCTAATAACATTTGTTCAGAATCAATGTATTCTGGTAATACAGGCTGACAGTGACCAACAGACTTGGCTGCAACACTTGCACCATTTTCTGTCTCATGAAACTTATCACCGGTTCTCAGTTCTCTACCTTTCTGTAGCCCATGTAATATATTACATATGTGGGATCCTAATCCGGTATCATATACCCAGGACGTAAAGGAGATTTAAGAAACAGTTCTCTGTAATGAACACACCCGAAGATGATGCATCAATATGCACTTTCTTCGTTTGGGCGGTATGGAAATCCTGGTATTCCCCTATTTCCTGCTCTGTCTTATAACAATTATAAGTTGGAGCGGGACCAACATTCCCCAACTCAGTATAACAAGCGGGTTCGGTCAATACATACGTATTATTATCTTGATTAAGGCGTGACATGGTCGCTACCTGGAGAGAGAGAGAAGAAAACACTCTTCGTGCGCTCTTGCAAGATCAGATTGGTTATTATTTTATCTAATCAGGATGGCTCACACTGTTTTTATCAAATCTTCCTTCAAACCCTAAAAGGAAAGACCGGCCGGGATTAATTACACGCTACAAGTTCGCCAATCTTTCAGCCAGGCCAGTGTCGGTACTTTGTGGGAGGTTCCCCGTGCTTTCACATGGACCTAATTAAAGTAAACCTCATTTTCCCAGATGCGTAACCCTGTTGACACCATTATAGACACCTACTTGATCGGCTAATTGTAATGTGTAAAACTCTCCCAGGAGTAACTCTTACTCGCAGCGGGTATCGGGATCCAACTATCTCATAGAAGGTATGCAATCTCATTGCAAATTTCAACACTTGAAATTCCCGATAATATTTTACCCCTAGCGTCCTATGACCTTGACAAAGTCCAACAAACCATAGGCTGCTAGTCAAGTTCAACCTGTCATTTCTTGATTGAATTAAACCCACCCGAACGGCCCTTGACAAAGGCCAACAAGGTCGCTCGACTACCCTAATCCAATCTGCATCATATGCATAAGCAGATAAGTACTATTCAGCTACCGCACACTACGCCTTGACAAAGGCCAACAAACGCAGCACGAATACTAAACAGTCCTTATCTGAAATGACGGAGCGCTACGACAGGTTTTTCTGAAAACCTATTGCGTAATGAACTTGATATCATTGTAGAATCAAATGATTTTAAAATGGAGTGTTTTTGAGGCTTTTATAGTTTTGCTAAAGGGGTCACTCCCAGTGAAGTGATCGTCGGCCCTTTCTGTAAGTCTACGCTAGCGCCTCGGCAGTCTACAGACGCCAAATGCGGAACAAAAAACTTTTAACTGGCGCTATCGTATACTTTAACCCGGATCTGCCATTATTGCTAAACTAACAAACTGTAAAGAGTGTAGAAAGGTTATACCGAATGATCCGAGTCCTTCGTTCTTTAACCATCATCCCACGCTCCGTTGCGGCTGCTCCGATCTCGTCGATCTCCGATCTCCTCGTCGAGGTGGCACCACGTCGACGATTCTTTAAAAGGGCTCCCGCCTCTGACTTGAGGCAACTCGATCGTCAAGTTTGCTAAAAGAGACGACCAAGAATGATGTAGAGAATGAGTAGATGACTTTGTCTCACTTCGTCCAAGTCCGTGGACGATCGGTAAATGAAGTTGCCGAGGGAATCGGGTGATAGAATGAAATGAGCTGTGAAATTCCATACACCCCAAAATCTATCATATCTTTTTTCCAAATGAAAACCATCAAGTGAGAGAGTGTGTGAGGAGAGAGAGGGGGCCGGCCTCTTATATGGAGGAGGAGGTGACCGTAGGAGAAAGAGGGTGACCACAAGGAAAATATCATGTGTGAACACATGAAAATATCAAGTACAAATATCTTAAGGAAAACAAAACCTCATTGAAATCAAAGCATGAGTCATTAACCTTGTCACCAAATTCTAGAACCTTCTAGAAGCTTCTAGAAGCATGACTCACTCTCATCCAAGAAAAGATAAATCCGTCTTTAACCGAATGTTAAAAGACGGCTGATAGAAAACTGGAAACTGGCAACTTCCAAAAGTGATCCTGAAACAACTTTCAGGATAACCCCGAAACTGTATAAATATACCCGCATTTGTATTACGACCGAATACAAATGCAACTGAGACAAAGATATTATACCTACTCAATATAATACTCGGATCCGGTTTAAACCAAAGCCGACCAGTATCATCTGCCCGAAAAATAACACGTGCGTAAACGCACGTGCATTTTCCGAACCCTGCCATAAAACCATACGGCCTCTACAACGTTTCGTCCGAACTTGGGAAACTGTCTGTGGGGGACTCTAATGACTCGTCAGTACCCTGGCAGTGGGTTTAACCACAAACCGTCAGCGGCACTAGCAATGCGTAACGGCTGCCCATGGACTGACCTCAAGGGAGGCTAATGAGCGAACTCATCCAGAAACCCTACTGAGCCTAACAGTGACAATGTATATACTGTCCGGTCCGTTCGTCTATGAGTATCGCATATCTGCCTAGGGGCTAGTAACGTCAGACCCCCAATAGCAGTATAAGTCGTGTCGGAGTGAAGCCCAATAATACCCTGAGATACTACTGGAGTACCTACCAGTAAATCTCCTGCCACGGCCGTGGGCTTTGTGTAATGGCTCTCCTAGACACAGCACGATCTCGCCCCCAATACCGGGAGAGACGAATCCCCTACCGATCCGCTCACGTGCCTCCATATGGCTCGGGACTGTACCCATAAACTACCTGTTTGCACGACTCCTTTGAGCCGTGGTAGGGTAGAAATCAAAGCACAGTGGGAACTCACACGAGACAAATGACGACCTCAGGTCGATGAACTAACCTGTACACATGTCACCAGGGAACTGCTATCTGACGATAGATATAGTACTAACTCGCAGATTCCCGGCGAGTCCTGTCCGGTGTACTCATAACCCAATGAGCACCTGTATACATCTTAGGTGATCCAACTGACACCAGTGGCTTGTGAGACCGGCCACCGCCCCTCGTCGGGGTCTCGACTGTATACACTAGTCTACTCCGGAGTATCGATGCCCTGTCTCGAAACTCCCACGACTAGGGACCACAATTAAGGATATGCGTATAAACAACCCAACTCTCACGTATATGATCGCCATCATACTGTTGGTGGTAAAGCAAGATCCTATGGGCTCTATCAAAGTGTAACATGTAATCAGTCACCTGAACATGTACACGACTGATAAAGGCAAACCAGATAGCATACTATCATCTCGAGTAAGACTGTCATACCGGTATAGGTCCTCCGCAATCATTGCAATCACGTACCTGCGTTCCAATAATTGACTATGAGGGCACTATCTCCAACAATCTCCCACTTGCACTCAAGGCTAATTATTGCGATGTCGACTACTCACAGCCCGTGTGAAACCGAACATCAAACTCCTCTACTAATCAGTTTCACAAAGCCCGTTTGTAAAATTATTGTGTTCGAGAAATAGCCTCAGTGAGTGGATCCGCCTAGAAGTTTCTTTCTATATCTCTCTAAATCTCAAGTTCACGGAGAAAGCCATCTCCCGAATTGAGTAATACCTGTCTTAGAATATGTCTGGATATCTGATGGGACCTAGTTCATAAATGAACTCCAAATCCAAACTTCTTAGACTGTATCGATCACTGAACCTAATCAGTATCCAGCACCATGCCTCCCACAGTATTCTCTTGGACCACCTGTCCATAATACTGTCCCTCTTCGTCAGAGGGAAAAAATATAACTCTGACAATCACTCTGTCATCTAAGTCACCTTTGATGGCTGGAATGATAATCGTCTCCCGAAGGAGGCTGCCATTATCAAATCCGTAGAACATGTACTTATGTTCTAAAACTGCTTCCTTATGTTTCTCCAGGATTGGATTAATACAAACTTATTGCATCTAGTGCAAAACCAACATTTGGTGTGGTACTTGACATCTCATGATTGACTCAATTGCCTAAGCAAGTGATCTTCCAATCATGCACATCCCTCTCCTCTTTAGTCTGTAAGACACCTTTAGAGAGGGTGACTCCATCACCTGCAGGTACACCACCATACTAGGAGTCAACTATTCTAAAAACCATTAGAATATCTGTCAAAGTACCCACATTGGGAAACTACCCAAATCCAGATCTAAAGCCATAGATCCAGAAACCAGAATGTCAAATATTATATCCATATCCTGTCTGGAGAAATAACTGTGTGACGACCACAGTACAACCGATCATAGTATAGGAATTTTACTTCCTACTCTGTGTATGTCATCCAGATACCATGACTCACACCCTACTACCTCCTTAACAGATCCATCCCCTATTCTGATTGAAGTCAAACCCATGACTGTCATATCAAAATTAGATGATCTATCTCCGCTATAACTGCTCAAGTCTATAAATAGATATAAGCTACTTGCCCACTATGCTTCCGATGCTCCCACTGACTACGACAACCCTCCTACCGGGTCTCATAGCCTGGAACAACAGTAGTGTCAAGCCTGGGTAGATAAGAACCTCCCTGTCACCGTCCTTGAGGCTACCGAAGTACCTCTCGGGTGTCTGAGGTTACCCACCATATCTGCGGAGTGGCTATTGGAATGTCAAACCTGATTGAATATATAGGTCCTATTAAATTTTCCGTAATCGTTCGCGGTTCTGGAATCACTTCCAGTTCTACCATACTCCCACTACTGTTTTCTGAAAAAGATCCATTTTACTAAAACTGTGGCGAGTCAAGAACAATATCACTATTGATCTTCCAAATGGTAGAATATCAACCCTCGTCATAGCCAGGGTTAACCCACAAAGAGCCATTACAGAAACGTGTCCTGAGTTATCCAGAGTCTGGTTTTAAGCATAAGCTGGACAACTCCCCGTACCTTAATATCTTTTAAGGTACGATCCATTCTATATCCATTATAGAAACTTTGGCACTTATTTAATTGGAACCATATTCAAATCATGCAGCTGTCTCCAGTGTATATCATCTTAATGGAAAGAGGCTAATCAGCATTACTCAACTTAGGAATCCATCCAATTATGAGTAACCTGAAAGAAAAAACTCGTTTCTCAAAACCATCACTATCATCTGAATACCAATCACAAGAATCTATATCTTCGATCTCTTTGAAGAATCTCGATACTTGTGACACCTGGTTCTCTACTTTATTCTTATACCCACAACTTCTCAAAACTTAGACCTTGTATTTCTACGAAACACTTGTCTAAAAACTAGAGAAGTCATAAATAAACAGAACATAGTACGAGGACCTACCCCTTTGTCCTGATGGACACTGAACAACATACAATACTCTGTATAAGTCCGCTGAGTTTAACAACTCATAACCTGTGCGTCGTAGGTTGAAAACTGTACCCTGGAGATTTCCTCAAATATCACCAATTACAACGAATTCCGATATAATGAGGATGATCACCTAATTCCCAATATCATACTCCCACTAATCATCTGTAAAACCATACAGATATGAGAATGAAACCTGGTAAATACATACCCTTGGAGTAAGTGTCTAATCGGGAAAACAGTTTTGCTTTAACAATGCACTGAAACATGAAAATGTTTCGTAGGGGTATCCTGGTATTCATAGCAATGCCTCTTCCATAATCCAATTCATGACTTCAACCGTATATTTTATTGCCATATCTCCAAATCCCTTTATTTGTCTTTAGTCGTTACCTTCTGTACACCATCGTTAGGCTAAATGGTTTTCTTCCTTCCCTACCGTTCGACACCAGCCTATGGTTTGGAAGAAGACTATCCAGTAAGCATAATAGGTGTACCCTCCTAAACCAAGGAGTACTCGCAACTGAGAGAAGGTGATGATAAAAGAAAACTGAATAATACCTTATTCTTTTAAAGGTGAAATAGGAGTGGCGATGAAGTACGCGGTTTTGGTCGTGAATGATATCAGTCGCAATTTACTTTGCCCTCTTTCTAATCCCTTTATTTTGTCTTTACATATTACCTTCTGCACACCCTACTTAGGCTAATTGGTTTTCTTCATTCCCTACCTTTCGGCACCAGCCTATGGTTTGGAATAAGACTATCCAATAAGCGTAATAGGTGTACTCTCCTAAACCAAGGAGCTCTCGCAACCTGAGAGAAGGTGATAATAAAAGACAACTGAATAAACCAATTCTATTTCTCCTGAACCTGGATCCATCCTCGAAGAAGTCCCTTCGAGTTCGTATATAACCATACGATGGATCTATCCAATGGAAGTGGATATCCGTAGTAATACGGGTGTTCTGAGAAATTCAAAGGGTAAAAAAAAAGGAGTGGCAATGACTTATACAACTCAGACAATCCAAAAGCCAGTATTTTAAGAAGGTTCGGTCAACTAGGTCACTGAGTCATAGTCTAGGGTCGGTCAAAGGTCGCTGCCAAAGAGAGAGAGAAAAGAAACACTATGCGTGCACTCTAACCTAGATCAGAATGGTCATCACTTTATCTAATCCGGAAACCTCTCACTGTCCTGTCAAATTCTCCTCCAAACCTAAAGAAGAATCAATCGGGATCACCCGAAGAGTAAACCAACTCATCAGTGGGAATCGGGATCCAACTCTCATCGCATGATAACGTGACGAAATCCACTCGCGTTATCACACTCCAGAAGGTATGCGCATGCCTGGCAAGTTTCAGTTTCTTTAGAAACTCCCGATATGATTTTTGCCCCATGTTCTTATGACCTTAGCGAAAGTCAACAAATCATAAGTCACATGTCAAGTTCTGCCCGTCATTATCTTGTTAATTTGAACCCACCCGTACATACCCTTGACGAAAGCCAACAAGGTAATACGACTGTCCCAAACCAACACATCTATCTATGCAACAAATGAATACCCCAGCAACTACCAAACACTATGCCTTGACGAAAGCCAACAAACATAGCTTGAATATTACTGACCATCCATAAGAAACGACGGAGGGCTACGGCTGGTTTTTGGCGAAAAACCTTTAACGTAATGAACTTGATCTCGTTGAAGGAACCTGATAGCTTTTTAAAATATTGTGGCGAAAACCTTTTGCTAAAGAGGTCACTCCCAGTAAAGGGATCTCGGCTCTTTCCTCGTGGAATGAGGTGCAGGATATTCCACTGAATACCGCTATGCAAAGCAACATGTAATCGACTATAGTGAACTTATTACCCTGACGCTAACTTCTGCCCAAGGGGTCAGTCCCGATGAAGGGATATCAGCCCTTGCCCCGTCGAATGAGGTGCAGGATATTCCAACCGAATATCTCTATGCATAACAAAAGAAAACGTCTTTGAAATAACACTTTTTAATTTTGTTCCAACAACATCCAAACAGGTTTCTTTTACTTTGCATTGATCAAAATCAACACAGTCCCATCATTTAATCACACCAGAAAAGAACGAAAATAAAATGTACGTATATGCCATCCGCATTTGTCACTGGGTCCCGTCATCACCCGTTAGGTTACTTAACTAACGACAGAGCGGGGACTGGACTAGCGCGGGTGTAAAACATATACAACATCTAATAGTATATAAACCAATATACAATAATCGCTCCAGGCGTGATAATATGCAACATTACAGAAAAGTAATAAGCATCACAGAACAATACAGATATCTGGGATCCCCGAGTTTCACAGAGCCACTGCTGAAACTCGACGTTCCCCTGTCGTATGGATAGCCTGTGCAATGAAACCTGGACCCCTACGGGTGCGGAAAATTACCCGCCAAAACCTGAAACGAGGTAGCCCCCTACAGCATAGTGAATGGACCACCCAGCACTTCACGGAATCCGGTAATCTTAGGCACCCCTCCTTGGGTCAACCTGTACCCCCTACGAGTGCGGCGAATAGTCTGCCAATTCTAGAGTGGGGCCCCTCTGCCTCTCAAAGCCATGAGATGCGGACCCGTTGCTTCTCAGAACCCGACTATCCGTGCACTCCGTCTCGAGGCAAAACCTAGTACAGTAATGAAAAATAGTACAATAGGTACATCGACCGCAACCTGGTCGTGCCCCAAAAGAATATTATACAACAGGCAGTGACGGCAGTCCACAAGTTGGACACTCGCCCCGCAATATCAAATGTACAAATAAACTCAAACTGTACTACCATTGCACACTGCTATCCACCACGATAAATCCGCAACATCACAGCACAACACAGAACATCAACGCGAATGTCACGTTCGCAAACCCGTCTAAAAGAACTATAGCAATCAGACGCGGTTTACCGATCAAATGACATTCCCGGTCGGAGATATAATGTAAGCACTGTAAACTAACATGTTTAAATTTCGATCGACCAAATATCAAGAAGTGGGCCCCACGGCTTACTAGTGAACAGTAACAAAACCTAGGCCCAAACGATATATACCAAAAACCCCAAAATCCAACAGAGAACCCACTGTACAAATTTGGGAGCATGAGCTCACCAAGTGGCCGCGGATGCGCGGCCAAACCATGGGTTTGGCCGCGTTTCCGCGCCTCTTTGGTGGAGTCACGTGCCCAAATTTTGTCGTGGTTCTTAGAAAAGCCTGCACAGATTTTTCAGACATGTAGAAAAATTTTAGGAAGCCATTTAAAATCAACAGAAACTGTCAAGCTAGAAATTGCAGTTTTTAGTATTCCGGTTCGATCGATGTTTTAAACGCGTTAGCACAAGTTAGTATAGCAAAATGATTAGGCTCTGATACCACTGTAAGTCTACGCTAGCGCCCCGGCAGTCTACAGACGCCAAATGCGGAACAAAAAACTTTTAACTGGCGCTATCGTATACTTTAACCCGGATCTGCCATTATTGCTAAACTAACAAACTGTAAAGAGTGTAGAAAGGTTATACCGAACGATCCGAGTCCTTCATTCTTTAACCATCATCCCACGCTACGTTGCGGCTGCTCCGATCTCGTCGATCTCCGATCTCCTCGTCGAGGTGGCACCACGTCGACGATTCTTTAAACGGGCTCCCGCCTCTGACTTGAGGCAACTCGATCGTCAAGTTTGCTAAAAGAGACGACCAAGAATGATGTAGAGAATGAGTAGATGACTTTGTCTCACTTCGTCCAAGTCCGTGGACGATCGGTAAATGAAGTTGCCGAGGGAATCGGGTGATGGAATGAAATGAGCTGTGAAATTCCATACACCCCAAAATCTATCATATCTTTTTTCCAAATGAAAACCATCAAGTGAGAGAGTGTGTGAGGAGAGAGAGGGGGCCGGCCTCTTATATGGAGGAGGAGGTGACCGTAGGAGAAAGAGGGTGAACACAAGGAAAATATCATGTGTGAACACATGAAAATATCAGGCACAAATATCTTAAGGAAAACAAAACCTCATTGAAATCAAAGCATGAGTCATTAACCTTGTCACTGTTAGTGTTTATGCCCTAGAAGGCCATTACTGTATCATACTAGCTTGTATATTACTTAATGGAAGCTTGGGATATTCACATGTATATAACAGTCTTGCTAAACATGGTAGTATGCTACTTGGTTTTTCTATCTTAAATATGTGAGTATACGTATTGATAGAGCTCTTAGGATCTTGCTTGGCTACCAGCGTTGTGATGGCAGTCACACTAGTGGGGGCTGGGTAGTCTACAAGCACATCCTTATTCAGGTCCCTGGTCGTTGGATTATCGAGACAGAGCATCGATACTCCGGAGTAGACTAGTGTGTACGCTTCTCATCCCAGTTGGGGAGATGGTCTGTCCCACAGCCATCAGTACGTCGTACTGGAGATAGTATACAGGTGCTCGTTAGGTTACGGGTACACCGGACAGGACTCACAGGGAACTGTTGGTTGGTTTGATACCAGTCGTCAGTGAACAGTTCCCAGGTGACATGAGTACAGCGTAGTCCGCAGACTTGACACTGCTACTTCGCCTCGAGTGTGTCCCACTGTTCTTAGATTGCTACCCTACCACGGCTCAAAGGAGTCGTGCAAACAGGTAGCAGTTGGGTGCAGTCCCGAGCACTTGGAGGCAGTGGCGGTTAGACAGGATTCGTCCCTCCCGGTATTGGGAGTAGATATCGTGCTGTGTCAGAGAGCCATTACGCAAAGTCCCTGGCCAGGGCAAGTGAGATTTGCTGGTAGGTTCCAGCAGTTTCTCAGGGTGTAATGGGCTTCACTCCGACACGACTTATACCGCTATTAGGGGACTGACGCTTGCCGCCCCCCTAGGCCCGATATGCGATAGTCATGGACGAACGGACCGGACTGTATGGAGATTGTCACATCAGACTCAGTAGGAGTTCGGATGGGTTTACTCATCGGCCTTCTTATCGACAACTACCTGGGGACCGTTACGTACAGCTAGTGCCGCTTGCGGTCTGTGGTTAAACCCACTGCCAGCGTAGTAGTCGAGTCTCTAGAGTCCCACACAGAGAGTTTCCTACTCCAGGCGAAACGATATAGAGGTTGCATGGTTTTGCGACAAAGGGTTCGGACGCATACGTGCGTTTACGCGCGTACGACTTTCGGACAGATTTTACCAGTCGGCTTTGGTTTAAGCCAGTTACTGGTATCCGGTTATTGGATTTTTACAGTCTAAAGTTTTTCCGTATTTTTACGGATCGGAGGGGCGTTCTCGTAATTACTCGAGAAGCTTCTAGAAGATGTGACTAAGGAGGTTTGTTTTGGAAAGAGAGTGAGTCATAGTGGTGATTCATTCACTTCATTAATGCACATTTATTGCTTAATGACTCATGTTAATGAATCATCACAAGATATTTTGTGAAGCATGCTTATTCATTTCCTTTATTCATTTATTGAAAATAAGAATGCTTCATAATAATATGATACACTCTCTCTCTTCTCTCATTATCATATTATCATTCTCTCTCCTCAAGCTCTCATCTTCAAGATACTAATCCTTAATCCTCATGTGTTGAGATCAAAGGTTTAGTTAGACTAAACAATCCATAACCCACACTCTATATCATCCTCTCATCTTTGATTAGCAATCAAAGTTGATTAGTTACCTCAAGTTAGAGGTTTAGCTTGGAGTTTCGCTCTCGGGTGGATCGTCTACTACCTAGAGAAGGCCGAGGAGAACCAAGGAGGACATAAAGAAGAAGGACCGGTTCATTAGGTATAATCCCTAATCACTTATGTAAAGAAACTCATAAGAATACGGTTTTTAGGGTTTAGCTTCGATTCAAGCGGTTAGTCGATGTTCGTTGTTTAAACTTGATAAGTTTTTGTAAATTCCGCCTCCCCATAAGTACTGGGGTGTACTACATCGACTTACAGTGGTATCAGAGCCTCGCTAAACACTAAATAACTTAATCGCAAATTTGTACGAATTTCGAACGAAAAAACGAAGCCGGAAAACCCTAGTTCTGTTAAGTTTCTGTCGAAGTGAAAATGAAGTCCTAAAATTTTTCTGGTGTGTTCAGAGAGCTTGACATGAACACAGGAGAACACCCAAGAAATTCGAGCCAATGATTCGACCAAAGCGCCGCGGAAGCGCGGCGGATCCCACCGATCCGCCGCGCATCCGCGGCCGAGTTGCCGAGTCATTGGCTCAATTTTTTTGGGTGGGTCCCCTGTGATATTTGGGGTTTTCTGGAATATTTAATTATTGCTCAGGTTACTGTTTAACAGAGCAGATTTTGGAGCAATTTTGAAGTTGTTTATTCGATCGAAAAATACAGTATTTGCGTATTGGATTATATCTGTGATTGTTTGATGTGTTCGTAAACCTCCCCCAACTGCTAGTATGTCGGTTGGCAGGGGGTTGCACATTTCTGAAATGGTTATATCTGTTTGTGCATATAAACTGTATTGGACTGTTGTGGTGTATAGCCGGGGTTAGCAAAGGGTTATTGTTATAATTCATTTGTTGTAAATGTAATTTGTTGTAATATTATTTTCGCGGGGCACTTCCAGGTTGCGGTTGTAGCCACCGTTGTATTATTTCATTTTACTGTTTTTGCTCCTAGGACAGACCCAAGGTGGGGTACACAGACTGCCGGGTGGGTAGTTTGCCGTACCCGTAGGGGTCGAGGGTGGGGTAAACGGCTATTCATCACAACTGTGTAATCTGTCTTTTCTTGCAGGCTCAAAAGAAATACAGATTGCTTGCAAATCCAATATTGTTTATCTGTGTTCTGGAATGAATATCATTGCGTCAGACGAATGTAAAATATCTATATTTATTATAGCTATTTAGACGTCACTTATGTTTTACACCCGCGCTAGCCCAGCCCCCGCTCTGTCGTTAGTTAAGTAACCTAACGGGTGATGACGGGACCCCGTGGCGAATGCGGATGGCATAAGAGGACGTTATATTTTCGTTGTTTTCTGCAATGATAGGTTAATGATGGGACGCATTATCTATAATGCAAAGTAAAACAAACCAAAGTTTAAATCGTTGGAACAATTTAAAAGAAACCACTCGGTTATTTTTAAAACAGATATTTTTAAATGCGGAGATTTAACCACTCCTTTTAAAAGCTATCAGGTTCCTTCGGTTATATCAAGTTCACTACGTTCACGGTTTCGCCAAAACCAGTCGTAGCCCTCCGTCATTTCTTATGAATGGTCAGTAGTATTCAAGCTATGTTTGTTTGGCCCTTAGTCAAGACATAGTGTTTGGTAGCTGCTGGGGTATTCATTTGTTGCATAGATAGATGAGTTGGTTTGGGACAGTCGTATTACTTTGTTTGGCCCTTAGTCAAGAGTATACGGATGGGTTCAAATCAACAGGATAATGATGGGCAGAACTTGACATGTGACTTATGATTTGTTGGCCCTTAGTCAAGATCATAAGAGCATGGGGCAAAAACGTATATCGGGAATTTCTAAAGAAACTGAAATTTGCAAAGAGATGCATACCATTTGGAGTTTGATGAATGTTGGTAGGATTCCTTCAACATTATCATACGATGATATTTGGATCCCGATCCTACTGTGAGTATATGCTACTTATCAGGATATTCGTCACTTAACGATCAATGCTATAAACCTAGTAGGTGTCCAGAAAAGTGTCAGCGGGGTTACGCCCCCAGAGAAAAGAGGTTATATAATTAAGGAACTTCGCGAAAGCGTTGGAAAACCTCCCTCGAAGTATCGACACCGGCCTGGCTGAACGGTTAAGCAAGTATTGTACGGTGGGAATAGTCTTGGCTAATTCTTCTTTTATGGTTTGAGGAAGGATTCGAGAAACAGTGGGAGCCATCCAGTTTAGATAAACTAAAAACCACTCTAAACTTGCAAGAGCATCATGCTAAAGAGTTTTCTTCTCTCTCTCCTAATTGCAGCGACCCTGAAAATGACTGGACTTAAGTTACTTTTAGAGAAAAATATACTGACGGGGCCAAACTATAAAGATTGGCTGCGGAATGTCAAGATGGCTTTGACCTATGACAAACTGGGGTACGTCCTCACCGCTACGGCACCTGCTGTCCCTGGTCCCAAATCCAGCAATGCGGATAAGGAAATCCGCAAAACCTGGGATTTAGATTGCGCGAGAGCCAAGTGCATCGTGCTTGCCTCGATGAATAATGAACATCAGAGGAGGCACGAGGATATGTCCTTAGATGGCATATTTCTCCATACAAAGGAACTTTATGGAGAGCAATCTCGTATAGCAAGATACGAGACCTCAAAGAAATTGTTTCGAGCGAGGTTGGCTGTCGGGTCATCGGTAGGTGAACATGTCCTACAGATGATTGGCTATATAGAAGAGCTCGCAGACCTTGGGACGACTTTGGATAATGAGCTCTATACAGACCTTGTTCTCCAGTCCCTTCCTCCCACCTACGCCCAGTTTATCCTCAACTTCAATCTTCAAGGAAAAGAAGTTGAACTTGCGGAACTCCTGAACATGTTAAGGAGTGCAGAGGGCACCTTGCAGAAGGCAAGGGAAACACCCGCTATGTTTGTTGGCGGTTCATCTTCTTCCGGGTCCAAGGCTAGGGCCAAAGGAAGGAAGAAGAAGGCCGCACCCAGACCTAGAGGAGGTGTTAGTAAGGTGGGAAAGAAGGGAAAGAAAAAGATTGCAGCACCGGTAGTTGGCCTGGATGAGTGCTTCCATTGTCACAGGAAAGGGCACTGGAAGAAGGATTGCAAGGCGTGGAACGCCAAGAACCAGGAACCGAAGCAAGCTGTGGCTTCGACTTCAGGTGTGTTTGTAATTGAGAATTGTCTGTCGATCAACTCTACTTCCTGGGTATTGGATACCGGGTCAGGATCTCATATTTGCAATTCATTGCAGGCACTGAGAAACCGTAGAGTGCTGAAGGAAGGTGATATGATCCTCAGGGTTGCTAACGGAGCTAGCGTGGGAGCTGCGTCCGTCGGGGATTATCACCTAGGATTGACGAGTGGACACATTTTGGTTTTACATAACTGTTATTTTGTACCCAGCTTAACGTGTAATATCATATCAGTTTCCTTGTTATCAAATAAAGGTTATGATTTCACGTTTGTAAGAGATGTTGTCAACATCCACCTTAATCATGGTTTGATTGGGTCCGGTACTTTAAATAACGGCATATATGTGTTAAACCAACTCCAAATTTTCAATGTCCAGAACACACTAAAAAGAAAGTCTCCAGATTTAAATAAAGCTTTCTTATGGCATTGTAGACTGGGTCACATCAATGAGAGAAGGTTGACTAAGTTGCATAGAGAAGGATATTTGGACACGTTCGAATATCAAGCCTATGACACTTGTCAATCTTGTCTCAAAGGAAAGATGACAAAGACTCCATTTACTGGACAAGGAGTAAGAGCGAGCGAGCTCTTAGGACTCATACACAGTGATGTATGCGGTCCAATGTCTACACATGCGAGAGGTGGTTATTCCTACTTCATTACTTTTACAGATGATTTCTCTAGGTATGGATATGTTTTCTTAATGAAGCATAAATCAGAGGCCTTTGAGAAATTCCTGGAATTTAAGAGTGAAGCGGAAAACCAAACAGGCAAAAGTATTAAGACACTAAGATCTGATCGAGGTGGAGAATACTTAAGTGCCGAGTTCCTAGGTTACCTAAAAGAGAAAGGAATTCTCTCTCAGCTTACTCCTCCATACACTCCACAGCATAACGGTGTATCGGAGAGACGGAATCGAACCCTATTGGATATGGTACGATCCATGATGAGTAATACTGAGTTACCGCGATCTTTCTGGGGTTATGCGCTAGAATCAGCGGCATATCTTTTAAACCAGGTTCCAACCAAGACTGTGCCTACCACACCATATCAGATGTGGAGTGGGAAGAAACCCTGTCTAAAACATTTTAGGACATGGGGGTGTCCAGCTTTTGTAAAAAAGCAGCATGTGGACATGCTCGAGGCACGCTCAGTACTGTGTAAGCTTGTGGGATATCCAAAGAACTCCAAGGGATATTATTTCTATTACGCAGAGGAACAAAAGGTTTTTGTTTCTCGTCATGCCCACTTCTTAGAAACTGAATTTTTAGAAAATCAGAAGAGTGGGAGCGAAATAGAACTGGAAGAAATTCCAGAACCACAAACTGCTACTGAAAGTTTGGTAGAACCAGAGGTTCAAGAAGAACAGAACATTTCCGCACCCCTCCGCAGGAGTAGTAGGCCGTCTCGTCCGCCTGAGAGATACTACGGTTTTCTCATAGATGGGGATAGAGAGGATTGCATCATAGATGATGATGAACCTACTGACTTCAGGCAGGCCATCCAGAGCGGCGACTCGGTACGATGGCTAGATGCAATGCGGACCGAAATGGAGTCCATGTACACCAACAAAGTATGGACTTTGGACTTTGCTCCAGATGGGGTAAAACCCATAGGATGCAAATGGATCTTCAAGAAAAAGATTGGTGTAGATGGACAGGTGGAAACCTATAAGGCTAGACTTGTTGCAAAGGGTTTTCGTCAAAGACCTGGTTTGGACTATGACGAAACTTTTTCTCCAGTGGCTATGCTCAAATCCATTCGGGTCCTTCTTGCTATTGCTGCCTTCCATGATTATGAAATCTGGCAGATGGACGTAAAGACGGCTTTTCTGAATGGAAATTTAGAAGAGAGCGTCTATATGGATCAGCCAGAGGGTTTCAATCAGAGTGGGAGCAGCGGGAAAGTATGCAAGCTGCTTAAGTCCATTTATGGACTAAAACAGGCATCGCGGAGTTGGAACATCTGTTTTGATGAGACAGTCAAAGAATATGACTTTATCAAAAATCCAGATGAACCGTGCATATATAGTAAAGTTGTGGCCAGAAGTGTCGTATTCCTCGTCTTGTACGTGGATGACATTCTATTGATAGGAAATGACATTCCTATGCTACAATCTGTCAAAGGATTCTTGTCACACAGGTTCTCCATGAAAGACCTGGGTGATGCCTCTTACATTCTGGGGATCCGGATCTATCGTGATAGATCCAAGAGGATGTTGGGACTTTCGCAGTCCAGGTATATCGACACTGTACTGAAAAGATTCAGTATGGAAGATTCAAAGCGCGGTAATCTACCGGCTTGTCACGGAATCACCCTCTCCAAAGAGATGTCTCCCAAGACTGATTTGGAAAGGGAACGCATGTCTATTATACCCTACGCTTCTGCGGTAGGCTCTATAATGTATGCGATGTTGTGTACCAGACCAGATGTAGCTTATGCACTAAGCGTGGTAAGCCGGTATCAGTCAGACCCAGGGGAGAAGCACTGGATAGCAGTAAAGAACATTCTCAAGTACCTGAGGAGGACTAAGGAGATGTTCTTGGTTTACGGCGGAAAAGACCTCAGGTTGGAGGCCTTTGCTGATTCCGGCTTCCAGAGTGATAAGGACGATTCCAAGTCCATGTCGGGTTATGTCTTTACCCTCAATGGAGGGGCGGTGTGCTGGAAGAGCTCCAAGCAGGACACCGTTGCTGACTCGACGATGGAAGCGGAGTATATAGCTGCTTGCGATGCCGCAAAAGAAGCAGTCTGGATGAAGAAGTTCCTAACAGAACTTCAGGTGGTTCCTACCATAGTTGATCCAATACCTCTGTATTGCGACAACAACGGAGCTATAGCTTTAGCGAAGGAACCAAGGTCCCATCAGAAGTCCAGACACATCTTGAGGCGGTATCACCTGATCAGGGAGATCATTGATCGTCAGGAGATCGAGGTTCGGAGAGTTGCTTCAGAAGAGAACATTGCTGATCCATTCACGAAGGCCCTTCCTCAGATTCAGTTCGAGAGGCTACTCGAGATCATTGGTCTGCGATATGCCAGTACATGGCCCTAGTGCAAGTGGGAGATTGTTAGTGTTTATGCCCTAGAAGGCCATTACTGTATCATACTAGCTTGTATATTACTTAATGGAAGCTTGGGATATTCACATGTATATAACAGTCTTGCTAAACATGGTAGTATGCTACTTGGTTTTTCTATCTTAAATATGTGAGTATACGTATTGATAGAGCTCTTAGGATCTTGCTTGGCTACCAGCGTTGTGATGGCAGTCACACTAGTGGGGGCTGGGTAGTCTACAAGCACATCCTTATTCAGGTCCCTGGTCGTTGGATTATCGAGACAGAGCATCGATACTCCGGAGTAGACTAGTGTGTACGCTTCTCATCCCAGTTGGGGAGATGGTCTGTCCCACAGCCATCAGTACGTCGTACTGGAGATAGTATACAGGTGCTCGTTAGGTTACGGGTACACCGGACAGGACTCACAGGGAACTGTTGGTTGGTTTGATACCAGTCGTCAGTGAACAGTTCCCAGGTGACATGAGTACAGCGTAGTCCGCAGACTTGACACTGCTACTTCGCCTCGAGTGTGTCCCACTGTTCTTAGATTGCTACCCTACCACGGCTCAAAGGAGTCGTGCAAACAGGTAGCAGTTGGGTGCAGTCCCGAGCACTTGGAGGCAGTGGCGGTTAGACAGGATTCGTCCCTCCCGGTATTGGGAGTAGATATCGTGCTGTGTCAGAGAGCCATTACGCAAAGTCCCTGGCCAGGGCAAGCGAGATTTGCTGGTAGGTTCCAGCAGTTTCTCAGGGTGTAATGGGCTTCACTCCGACACGACTTATACCGCTATTAGGGGACTGACGCTTGCCGCCCCCCTAGGCCCGATATGCGATAGTCATGGACGAACGGACCGGACTGTATGGAGATTGTCACATCAGACTCAGTAGGAGTTCGGATGGGTTTACTCATCGGCCTTCTTATCGACAACTACCTGGGGACCGTTACGTACAGCTAGTGCCGCTTGCGGTCTGTGGTTAAACCCACTGCCAGCGTAGTAGTCGAGTCTCTAGAGTCCCACACAGAGAGTTTCCTACTCCAGGCGAAACGATATAGAGGTTGCATGGTTTTGCGACAAAGGGTTCGGACGCATACGTGCGTTTACGCGCGTACGACTTTCGGACAGATTTTACCAGTCGGCTTTGGTTTAAGCCAGTTACTGGTATCCGGTTATTGGATTTTTACAGTCTAAAGTTTTTCCGTATTTTTACGGATCGGAGGGGCGTTCTCGTAATTACTCGAGAAGCTTCTAGAAGATGTGACTAAGGAGGTTTGTTTTGGAAAGAGAGTGAGTCATAGTGGTGATTCATTCACTTCATTAATGCACATTTATTGCTTAATGACTCATGTTAATGAATCATCACAAGATATTTTGTGAAGCATGCTTATTCATTTCCTTTATTCATTTATTGAAAATAAGAATGCTTCATAATAATATGATACACTCTCTCTCTTCTCTCATTATCATATTATCATTCTCTCTCCTCAAGCTCTCATCTTCAAGATACTAATCCTTAATCCTCATGTGTTGAGATCAAAGGTTTAGTTAGACTAAACAATCCATAACCCACACTCTATATCATCCTCTCATCTTTGATTAGCAATCAAAGTTGATTAGTTACCTCAAGTTAGAGGTTTAGCTTGGAGTTTCGCTCTCGGGTGGATCGTCTACTACCTAGAGAAGGCCGAGGAGAACCAAGGAGGACATAAAGAAGAAGGACCGGTTCATTAGGTATAATCCCTAATCACTTATGTAAAGAAACTCATAAGAATACGGTTTTTAGGGTTTAGCTTCGATTCAAGCGGTTAGTCGATGTTCGTTGTTTAAACTTGATAAGTTTTTGTAAATTCCGCCTCCCCATAAGTACTGGGGTGTACTACATCGACTTACAGTCACCAAATTCTAGAACCTTCTAGAAGCTTCTAGAAGCATGACTCACTCTCATCCAAGAAAAGATAAATTCTTCTTTTACCGAATGTTAAAAGACGGCTGATAGAAAACTGGAAACTGGCAACTTCCAAAAGTGATCCTGAAACGACTTTCAGGATAACCCCGAAACTGTATAAATATACCCGCATTTGTATTACGACCGAATACAAATACAACTGAGACAAAGATATTATACCTACTCAATATAATACTCGGATCCGGCTTAAACCAAAGCCGACCAGTATCATCTGCCCGAAAAATAACACGTGCGTAAACGCACGTGCATTTTCCGAACCCTGCCATAAAACCATACGGCCTCTACAACGTTTCGCCCGAACTTGGGAAACTGTCTGTGGGGGACTCTAATGACTCGTCAGTACCCTGGCAGTGGGTTTAACCACAAACCGTCAGCGGCACTAGCAATGCGTAACGGCTGCCCATGGACTAACCTCAAGGGAGGCTGATGAGCGAACTCATCCAGAAACCCTACTGAGCCTAACAGTGACAATGTATATACAGTCCGGTCCGTTCGTCTATGAGTATCGCATATCTGCCTAGGGGGCTAGTAACGTCAGACCCCTAATTGCAGTATAAGTCGTGTCGGAGTGAAGCCCAATAACACCCTGA
The DNA here is from genome assembly GCA_030015575.1 of Agapanthus africanus. NCBI lineage: Eukaryota > Viridiplantae > Streptophyta > Magnoliopsida > Asparagales > Amaryllidaceae > Agapanthus > Agapanthus africanus. Next base: position 231,263,984 of record JASDDO010000010.1, read on the forward strand.
GATACTACTGGAGTACCTACCAGTAAATCTCCTGCCACGGCCGTGGGCTTTGTGTAATGGCTCTCCTAGACACAGCACGATCTCGCCCCCAATACCGGAAGAGACGAATCCCCTGCCGATCCGCTCACGTGCCTCCATATGGCTCGGGACTGTACCCAAAAACTACCTGTTTGCACGACTCCTTTGAGCCGTGGTAGGGTAGAAATCAAAGCACAGTGGGAACACACACGAGACAAATGACGACCTCAGGTCGATGAACTAACCTGTACACATGTCACCAGGGAACTGCTATCTGACGATAGATATAGTACTAACTAGCAGATTCCCGGCGAGTCCTGTCCGGTGTACTCATAACCCAATGAGCACCTGTATACATCTTAGGTGATCCAACTGACACCAGTGGCTTGTGAGACCGGCCACCACCCCTCGTCGGGGTCTCGACTGTATACACTAGTCTACTCCGGAGTATCGATGCCCTGTCTCGAAACTCCCATGACTAGGGACCACAATTAAGGATATGCGTATAAACCACCCAACTCTCACGTATATGATCGCCATCATACTGTTGGTGGTAAAGCAAGATCCTAAGGGCTCTATCAAAGTGTAACATGTAATCAGTCACCTGAACATGTACACGACTGATAAAGGCAAACCAAATAGTATACTATCATCTCGAGTAATACTGTCATACCGGTATAGGTCCTCCGCAATCATTGCAATCACATACCTGTGATCCAATAATTGACTATGAGGGCACTATCTCCAACACTTTCCTCATTGAATAAGGTGCAGGATATATCATATATATCACGATGCAAAGAAAGAACTAGAAAAGCAATCAAAAGAAAAAGCAAGGGTTGTAGCATCTGCCGGTTATTGCTAAAGGGGTCACTCCAGGTGAAGGGATCTCGGCCCTTTCCTTATCGAATAAGGTGCAGGATGTTCTATAAGGAACACCGCGATGCAAAGCAAGAACTGTAGCTACCTGTTTTTGAAAATTCGATTCCACAACATCTTTTAGGTTTCTTTTATTTCATTAATCATATCAATGAAGTCCCATCATTTAAATCACCTAAACATCACAGATAAATACGACGTACACTTATGCCATCCGCATTCGCCTCGATGTCCCCTCGTGCACCGTTAGGTTAGGTAACTAACGACAGAGCGGGGCAGGGCTAGCGCTAGTGCAAAACATAAGTAATATCTATATAATATATCATATATGTCATATACAGTATCTATCATCACATATCAAATGATCACATCACGGATATCGCAGCAGAAGAAACATATGAAACATTGGATATAATAGGAAGTCCGTGTTTTCAATACGAGCATGTATAAAACACGGATTCCACGGCCGTGATGAATAGCCAAACCCACATCCCTAGACCCCTACGAGAGCGGCAAGCAACACTGCCAATTCTAGGGTTAGGAGACCCGGTCTCGACTCCTCGAGATGGTCTCCCACTGGACCCTAGAACCCGGTTACTTATGCTCCCCGCCTTAGCTCTACCTAATGCGGAAAAGTAAATAATATACAAGTGGTGACATCAACCTCATCCCGGAAGTGCCCCAATAAAAGAATATTACATACAAGTTATTTACATGAATGAAAATGAAAAACTCTCATCTCACATAAAACGCCCGGCTATTCAAACGCGACGATCCAATATAACATATCCAGCAACACATAACATCACATGTCATCAACGTAAGTAACACATGCGTATCCTAATCGTCGTTGACATATAGCAACGAAACCGGCGATATCACATATTACGCTTACGGTCACAGAAAAGAAAGTGTAAAACTACAACAGTTGGAATTCGCAACCTTCTTAGACATCATATGCCTAACCAAATGAATTTCTTAGACATCGCATGCCTAACATTTATAAACCCCGCATTTTAGTCTCATTATCGAAAACTCTTTTCAATATCAAGTCGGGCAATTCAACAAGATTCCCGACAACCTGATCGAATGCTCGTCGCAAACTTTAGTAGACGGCCGCACCCCCGGATGCCGTCGACGAAGTGCTCTCAGGCGGAACACCGTTACCGCGAGCACCCGAACGGATGCTTTTGGCGATGGGGTTCTCCTACAGTCACTTAGTCGGGGCTATGGGACATGGCTGTCTATTAAGTTTACCCGGCGAGTATCCGCGTACGCTACGTGATTGCGATGGACTTTTGATCACATCAAAATCCCGTGGCAACCGATCAATTGAGACTAAACTGCTATGTTTATAACATTCAAATTAGTTATCTCATAACTTCTTGTGGATTCCAAATATTGTATCACAATCCAGATAAATAGACAATGTTAAACTTTCCGATCGAATAATCAAACACCCAAGATTTCCCCAATATATCTCAACACTTGATATCAGTTTAAAAACATCCATCACTTGCCACAGTACCAATGGTCCAGCCGTAGAAGGGTCAAGCCAACGCCTCACATGTGGCACGCCGTACTGCCCCAAACCCAAAGGTTCAAAAGGCAGTTCAAGACGGTCACATAATCGAGTTAAGGTTTGTTGTCTTCTAGAGGGTCCACCGCGTTACTTGCACGACTTAGAACGTTCTTAAACTCGAGAAAAAATCCAACTTTTGAAAAAATTTCCGACAGGGGAAAAAGTGAGTTATTGATATCCATTCGAACTTTTTAACAGTTTCTAAAAATATCTGGAACAAACTAAACAAAGTTAAATTATCCGATCGAATCAACGAGTACCCAATACAACCCTAGAAAACTCAACACTTGAGTGGAATTAAAAAAATTCCCAGAAAAAATTGCCAAGAAAGGACCTAAGAATAAATACATGAAATTCCAGGGACTAAGTCCAAATTTTGGACGCGGAACCGCCGCCAAACCCTTGGTTTGGCGGCGGTTCTGTGGTCATTTCAGGGACTTAGTGGACCGTACTTCACAGTAATTCTTAGTTTTTCCTGCTTGTTTTTCTGAGCATTTTTAATTCATAAAAAATCACATTTTCAAAAAATGTACAGAGAAGGGTTTACATCGGAGTTTTCGGGTTCGATCGGACTTTAAACTTCGTCTAGACTTCGCCTAAAACTCTAGCTTGGCTCTGAAACCACTGTAGGGTTGCTAGGCACGTGAACAAGGGTCTATGAGGCATCAACCTTGCCCGATTAAAATTTTAGCCGTGCCGAACAACTCTAATACGGATCTTTAAACAAGGGTTTAGGCGAAAACTTGCATGTTAACAACTTTAACACTAAGTGAAAGAGATTACAACCTTTGTAGATCCGGTCCTTCACTTCATTAGCTCCATGTAGATGTCCACATCGCTGCGATCGTGCACTCCGGACTTTAGAGAAGCCCCACGAGAAGAACGAACGTGCTTGCTACGATGACTTCGAGGCCGAAGATGATCTACGTCGGGGAGACACTAACTCAAGCTATTCCTTCACTAGGTCATAAACTTCGTGAAGAGAACACACTCTACTATATGGCAAGTGGTAGAGGATGAAGAAGTAGGAAATGGGCTCACTTTAGAATTGATTTTCTCACTTTTTTTCTCATGGCACCATTGGAGCTAGTAAGCTTTTGGATGGAGCTTGATGAAGAAGAAGAAGAAAGAAAGAATTATCCATCCAAATGAAAACTTATCCAAAAAATAAATGGCACCATGGTTGAGTTAAGCCCTCATGCTTAACTCATGTAGAGAATTAGCCAAGGCTTTAGGTTAAAGGTTAGGTTAAAGAATATCAAAAGAAATGACAAAAGAGTGGACTTTGTCAAAGCTTCTCCAAGCTTCTTCAAGCTTGATTACTTTGACTAAGTTAAACCCTTTTGTTAAATCTTAAGATAAACCAATAACCCTAATCTTTACCCTAATCTTTACCCTAATCTTGGTATGAGTCTCATACACCCATCTTGTGTGTATCATCAAGCATGATATAAACATGTACACTTGCATATATCATATATAAACAATGTGCACATACTAGTGAGAAAATAAATCATAAGTTAGCTAATACTAGTTAATGCAATGTAATATATCAAATATATAATTGTGCAATAAATTATTAAATCAACTCTTGATTTAATAATCCGGCTATAACCGACTAATATCAAATGTAACAACTTATCGAATCAACACTTGATCCGATAACCCGGCTATATCGTATACAACCGATCAATGTCACGAATCGTGAGAATAGAATACGGTATCTCATATCGTATTAATCTCGGTCCCGCACATATCACATATGTGCTCCTACTTCGTTTCGCTTGAGCCAGGAAACCCCTGTGTAGGACTCTAAAGTCTCGTCAATACGCCGGCAGTAGGTGATGATCATATCAAACACGCACAAGCCACAAGCGGTGTGCTAAACGTAACGGCCACCCAGGTATTGAGAGATCAGAAGATCAACAAGCAAGCCCGCTAGTTCTCCTGTGAATCCAGTCAGTAACATTACCGTACAGTCCGGTCTCGTCGTCTGATATGTCGCATATCTCGCCTAGGGGTGGTAAACGTCAGACCCCAGTAGCTCGATAAGTCGTGTCGATATAAGGTCTATAACAGTTCAAGAAAGTACTGGTAGCACTTAACAGTAAATCTCAGCAACCCTGGCCAGGGATTTCCGGTTATAGCCAATCGAACACAGCACAACATCAACTCCCTATACCGGGAGAGACGAATCCCCTCCTATCGCTCATTGCCTCCATGTGATTCGGGACTGTACCCAAAAGACACCATTTTGCACGCCCTCTTGGACGTGGTAAGGTAGAAATCAATGCACAGTGGGAATCACACAAGACTCTATGACGATCTCGGGTCAACAGACTACTCTGTACCAGTGTCACCGGAGAAATGCCATCTGACGTGAGGTATAATACCATCTAGGAGTTCTCGGCGAGTCCGTCCAGTGTACCCAGTCTCCACTGAGCACCCGTACACCATCCTTGATGTCAAACACCGATGGATATAGGATCATCCATCGCCCATCATATGGGTCAAGATGCGTATACGCTAGTCTACTCTGGTGCATCAATGCCCTATCTCGATACACCCACGACTAGGGACCTTGAAGGATGTACTTATGGACTACCATGTCCCCACTGGTATGATCTGCATCATAGTCCAGGTAGTCAAGTACATATCCTAAGGGCTTTACCAACATGTAACAGAGAGACAATCAGTATACACGTTAAGGTAAAGGGTAACCAGATAGCATACTATCATGTCGAGCAAGAAAGTCCTCCCTATATATGTCCAAGCATCCACTACAATATACATCGTATGTACAGTAATGGCCTCTAGGGCATATATATAACTAACAGTTTAGACATTGCAGTTATTACTTGCCACTTCATGCATATTATTATTCGCTGTTTACTTGCTACTTCATGCATATTATTATTCACTGTTTACTTGCTACTTCATGCATATCATTATTCACTGTTTACTTGCTATTGATGATTGGATTTCGGATTTTCATGAGATTTCCTGGATTTGGGGGAAAACCGCAAGATTATGTATAAACTTCTTTCTCTTTTTAAAATGAATAGCGCGGTTTTCCCATGATGTATGAGTCGTGCACCATGAGTTTTCATGATTGCTGTTTGATTTCGAGACCCGATTCGAGGAGTTGGATGAACCATCTCGGTGCATGGTGGGCCCGGTAAGATACCCCGGGGTAAGAAGTTCGAGTTGTTTTCGATGAGCCTGGCAGGGGAGCACCACCTACCGGTGATATTATTTGGACTCGTCTGCTATCCGGTGGATGCCGGCCGGAGTCATGAGATGGTTATAAGCTGATCCGTTCTGCGGAGCCTGAGATATTGATATTTGAGATTTGAGACACTGAGGCATTGAGATTTGGTGATACAGGTTAGGCCGGGCAGCCGGAACCTGAGATATTGAGATATTGGGATTTATGTTTTGTGTCGATGCTTGACACGGATTTCTCTGTTGATTTCATTGAGGATACTCGTTTTATATACATACAGAAATCCAATTAAATTAAAGAAAACAGTGGTCTCACTCATTTCATTACATTACATTCATATCTCATACATATGATATGTTTCTATCTGAGGCACTGACACGAGCATATAGTATTACACTATACATAGCTGGACCGGGATTTTTTTTTGAGGATATATTATGATCGTATGACCTAGGATTGAGTCATACATTCGATTTCTATCTGTGGATGTTTTCTATTCATGAGTTGGCAACTCACCCCCGTTGTGCCAAAGTTCCTTGCAGGTTTTGCCGTACAGGTTCTTTGCGGCTTTGCCGGCAAACTGTTCTTTCCGGGTGATTGCTTTGACAGGTGGGTTCTTTACATCAGGACCACCATTGTTTATTATTATTTCAGTTGTATCTAGAAACTCCATCAACCAGATTGTATAATTGAGAGAGATAGAAACCAGACCTGTTATTCTTTCGACCTTAGAGTCGCGCGTTGTATTATTATGTTTTTTTTTCTTGTTGTTTTGAGTTTTGATTCTCGCCCTTGGCATTGTATATTATATTGCTTGCGTGGTTGTGACCGTCGATTGACGAAGAGCTAACTCCCGCTTGGGGATGCCTTTTTATTCATTTCGTATACTATTCATGTTGTATCCCGTTTGGGGCCCAGTATTTACAAAGGAGACTCTGCCGAAATTTTCAGGAAATACTTGATGTTTTTATAAACGCATAATTCGGCTTATGCTATTAAAACTACTTGCTTTAAGTTGGTTTTTCCTTCACTCTACTTCTTCTTTGGTTTTGATTTCTGGGGTTTGGCTTACTTAGATTACGTACGCCTCGAGACGTCCGTAATTTAAGTGCCGGTCATGTTCCGTACTTTTCGGGTCGTGACAAAGTTGGTATCAGAGCGTTAGGTTTTTACCTTCGGAGTGAAAGATGACCCTCGGTTGAAGGAGTAGGTGACTAAAGTAGAGTGACGTACCATGGATATGTTCCGTGGCATACTTACGATACGCTACTCCGCTTAAGAAGCCTTAGAATGTACATTTCCTTGCACAGTATTATATTCATTCCTATGTTCTAGCCTCATCAGTACCAGTTATGGTTTTGTTACCACGGTTACACGGGCGTGGAGAGTTATGACTAGAGTTGCGGTCAGCACGAGCTCGTCACGAACGAGGACTGACCAGGGCGTGATTCCAGGGACATACGATTGGATAGGGAGGCTTCGTTTTATTGTGTTTTCGAGCTACGAGCGTTTGATGGATCGCTTTTACGAGATTTCTCGGACGTGCAGATTAGCACCAGAGGATAGGGCCACTGCAAGAGGCCAGCCAGAATGTGATGACCGTCGATGCACCGACTATTATTGATGATTGAAGCACTGTTCAGCTTGCGGACAAATGAGCAGTTGTTGTGGCGAACGACGAGATATTGCCCCAGATGTTGGAGCTATTGCAGTTCGAGTTGTACTTTGAGATTTGATAGAAGGTCGCTAGTCACCCGAGGATGGAAGACTAGGACATGTGGTTCGTTCGCTTACTCGATACGAGGTCATTAGATAGATTGATTCCAGCTAGAGACGACTTCACGCGGATACGTTGAGAGTCGACAGAGGTGATCGAATGTTAAAAACCCGTATTCCAAGTTTAAAGTATTCGGAAAGACATGCAGGCAACATTATGGACCCTCTAGAAGAATGAAACCCTAACTTGACATAATGACTGTGCGAAAGCCTTTGAACCTTAGGGTTTGCGGCAGTTCCACGGCGCCATTAGTGAGGCTTGGTTTTGCCCTTCTATGGCTGGTCCACCAATGTTGTGGTATGTACTGAATACTATTAAACTATACCTAAGATGTTGAGCTCTTGGGGGATTATAAGGTTTTGACGAATCGGTCGAATGGTTCGACGTCATTCGGATGCTATGCGATGGGATGCATTGCTTGGGAGATTCCAGATACGAGTATAGCCGTTGGAGCACAGTCCATGCAGCCACGACGAGGCGAGTCTGAAGTAGTCGACATTAGAGAAAAGTGGAGTAAGAGGTTCGTACGAGATCTTGATGAGGTGACGTTCCACTCCGCCGACATCAGAGATGTGATACGCAAGCAGAAGCGTTGGCTATGAATATATCTTCCCGGAGGAGTCGCGATAAGTATGCAGTTGTTCCGGAACAAGATACAGATTTAGTAAGAGATGATAACTTCCGGGCAGTGCGGCAGAAACGAGACTTGGGAGAGACTTCGGCAGGACCTTTCTAGGAATACTGAACGAGAAGACCTGGATTCAGGAGCAGTCATATGACGCACACCCAGTAGGCCAGAGTTCGACATCGTCGATGAGACATGTTATGAGTAACCATGATAGATGGCCAGAGATCTTTAGCGGACTGCTCCGTTTGTTGGATATATGTATGCCCTAGAGGCCATTATGTGATAGTGGATGTATTTATACATGTATATATATATATTTATTCAGTGTACATTCTTACTCGACATGATAGTATGCTATCTGGTTATTCTTTATCAGACATGTTGATTTGATCATGCTTTTACTCATTCACACATGTTGATAAAGCCCTGAGGATATTGGCTTGACTACAGTGATTACGATAGAGATCATACTAGTGGGACATCTGTAGTTTATAAGCATATCCTGAAATGTCCCTAGTCATAGTTGTATCGAGACGGGGCATCGATATACCAAAGTAGACTAGCGTATATGATACTTGACCTATATGATGGGCGATGGATGTTCCCACATTCATCGATGTTTGACATCGAGATCGTATACGGGTGCTCAGTGGTGACTGGGTACACAGGACGGACTCGCCGAGAACTCCTATATAGAATTATATCTATCGTCGGATAGCAGTTCTCAGGTGACACTGGTGCAGGTTAGTCTGTAGACCCGAGATCGTCATAGATTCTTGTGTGTTCTCCCACTGTACTTTGATTACCACCCTAACACGGCTCTACTGAGTCGTGCAAACAGGTGGCCGTTGGGTACAGTCCCGAGACACACGAAGGCGATGAGCGATAGGAAGGGTTTCGTCTCTCCAGGTATTGGGAGTTGATGCTGTGATGTGCTCGACTGGCTATATAAGTAAGTCCCTGGCCAGGGCTGTTGAGATTTGCTGATAAGTGTTATAAGTAGTTTCTCGATCTGTTATAGTCCTTTCATCGGCATGACTTATTGAGTTATTGGGGTCGACGTTACCATCCCTAGATTCGATATGCAGCATATCTGACGAAGAGACCGGACTGTACGGTAGTGTTGCCGGTTGGCTCGACGGGAGTTGTAACAGGTTCGCTTGTTTTCTTCTGATCGCTCAATACCCGGGTGGCCGTTATGTTTAGCCGACCGCTTGCGGCTTGGGGGTGCTTGATATGATCATCACCCACTGCCGGCGTATTGACGAGTCTTAGAGTCCCACAAAGGAGTTACCTAGTCCAGGCAAAACGTTGTGGTGCGCATATGCGATATGTGCGTGGGCCCGGTTAAAATGCGCATATGAGATGCAGTATATTAATCGGGAGGCTTGCTTTTGGTCGGGTCGTATGTGATATGACCGGGTTGATAAATCAAGTGTTGATTTATCATTTAACCGTTAGCTTCTCACTAGAAATCCTTTCTTGTCCTTTTTGGATGTATGCATGCATGTATGCATTCATTCTCGTTCATGCACATATGGATGTGCATGCACACATGCATACATACATCATTCTATCATGGTTGTATATACATAGAAGATGGTGGCAATATAAGACTCACACCTTATGATTATATATGGATTATTATTTGTATTTGTGTTAAAACAAAAGAAAAAGAAAAAGGTTAATTAATGGTTAAGTTTCTACACTCTTCTTGGACTAATCTTGTTCACCCACTTTTTAACCATTGGTTAACTTTCCTTTTGTGTTTTAACTCAAATACAATAATATATTTATTATGTAACCATGGTTTGAGATGAAGAGTGGAAAATATATATACATATATTTTACATTTTTCAAGTTACAATTATCATTCTCTTGATATTTCGAAAGCCATCATCTTCTTCCTCCTTGCTCTCTAGATTTCTCAATTGAGAAAAACATTCACCAAGTTAGGATTTTGAAGAGAGAAAACCAACCACGACACTATTCTACACAAGTCTTGCCCACTTGTGAAGAGTGTTAGCTTCCATTTTCTTTTCTTGATCTTGCGAAGTCACAAACTTGGACAAAGCGGACTCCGGGTGGATCATCGTGGACCTAGAGGAGTTCAAGCGGACCTTTTCCAAACCCGAAGTAGCCGAGGAGTCTAGCGTAGGGAGATACAAAGGTTGTACTCTCAAAACCCTAACCTTCTCTACTTGTGTTGTTGGTATGTTTAAGAAACCCTAAATTTCTAGTGATGATTCTTTGCATGTTCACTTAGCAGCTTAAAAATTTAATTTTGAGACATGTGTTGCTTGCTAACCCTTCATGATGTGCTAGGTAAACCTTACATTGGTATCAGAGCCGACCTAGAACTTTAGGCGACATTTTAACGAAGTTAAAACTCTGTTCGAACCAAAATACGGTTTTTTAGAACCCTCTCTGGACAATTTTTGAAACTGTGGTTTTTCCAGAATTAAAAATACTTAAAAAATTCAGCATGTAAATCTAAGACAAACTGTAAAATACGAAGCTGTGAACAGTAAACCCTACCGCGGAACCGCGGCCGTATAGATGATTCACTGCCTCGTTTTTGTACAGTGTTTTTCTTACCTGCATGTATATTTTTTTGGGTATGTTTAATCTGAATCTAGTGTTCAATGTTCTGGGGATGGTTTTGGATTCTACGATTCGATCAGAATTTTAATTTCGTGCTTTTTTCCGGGTAATTTAGAAAGTATTAATGTTCGAACGAGTATCATTAACTCACCTTTTCACGGGGTTTAAATCTTTCGGAAATACGTGCAAGTTAAGTGGTGGACCCTCTAGAAGACAACAAACCTTAACTCGATTATGTGACCGTCTTGAACTTCCTTTTGAACCTTAGGGTTTGAGGCAGTACGGCGTGCCACATGTGAGGCGTTGGCTTGACCCTTCTACGGCTGGACCGCTGCTACTGTGACACACACCGGGACTTTTGAACTCCGCTCAAGTGTTGAGCTTTAGGGAATTTTGGGTATTTGATCTTTCGTTCGAAAACTTTAATACTGTCTATTTATCTGGAATGTGATACAATATGTGGAATTCATATAGTTAGGCATGAAAAACGAAGTATGTGATATTTCGCATTTACGATGTCTACAGAGAATGTGGATTCCAAATATTGTAGTTTTACACTTTCTTTTCTATGACCGTAAGTGTAGTATGTCGATATCGCCGGTTTCGTTGCTATACAACAATGACAATCGGGGTACGCATACTTACTTACGTTGATGATATATGATATTATGTGTTGCTGAGATATGATGTGCAGGATTGTCGCGATCGAATAGCCGGGTTTTTTTTATATGAGATGAGAGTTTTATTTTTTCATTCATGTAAAATTCAAATGTAATGTAATATTCTTTTATTTGGGGCACTTCCGGGTTGAGGTTGATGTCACCAGTGTTGTATATTATTTACTTTTCCGCATTAGGTTAAACCCAAGGAGAGGAGCAAAAGTGACCGGGTTCTGGGGTTCAGTGGGAGGCCATCTCGAGGAGTCGAGACCGGGTCTCCTAAACTCCAGGATTAGTAGGGTCGCTTGCCGCTCTCGTAGGGGTTTAGGGGTGTGGGCTTGGCTATTCATCGCGACTGTGGAATCCGTATTTTCTATTGTTGGCTAAATACTAAATACGGACGTCCTAGTATATCCCACATTATATATATGTTTCTTCTGCCCGTGTTCTGTGATATCTGAGACGAATGATATATTATATATGAGATATATAGTAGACGTTGCTTATGTTTTACACCCGCGCTAGTCCCGTCCCGGTATGCCGTTAGTTAAGTAACCTAACGGTGCATAACGGAACATTGTGGCGAATGTGGATGGCATAAGCGTACGTTGTATTTTCGTTTCTTTTCTGTGATTGGCTTAAGGACTTAAATGATGGGATTACATTAATATGATTAATGTAAAGAAAATAAACCTAAAAAGATGTTGTAGAATCGGATTTCAAAACCACTCGGCTCTTTATGAAAAAGCTATATTTCAAAACTGCGGAGCACAAGCCACTCCTTTTGAAAACCATTTGATTCTACGACGATATCAGGTTCAAAGCGTTAAAGATTTTCTTAAAAATCATCCGCAACCCTCTGTCATTTTAGGAAGTAGATTACTTAGTATTCGTGCTACGTTTGTTGACTTTAGTTAAGGCATAGTGTACGGTAGCTAACTGATGTCTTCCTACACTGCATATGATGCAGATTAATTAGGACATTCATACGACTTTGTTGACCATAGTTAAGGGTCATTTGGGTGGGTCTAATTGATCAAGAAATGACGGGTAGAACTTGACCGGTACTTATGATTTGTTGACCATAGTTAAGGTCATGAGTACTAGGGGTAAAAATCATATCGGGAATTTCGAGTGTTGAGATTTGCAATAAGATTGCATACCTTCCATATGATGGTTGGATCCCGATCCCACTGTGGGCAATAGTTGCTCCTAGGAGAGTTTTGCAGTTTACAATTAGCTAAATTATTAGGTGTCTAGAAAGGTGTTAACGGGGCTACGCCTCTAGGAAAACTAGGTCCGTGCGAAAGCACGAGGAACCTCCCTGAAGTACCGACACTGGCCTGGCTGAACGGTTAGCGAAGTTGTAGACTGTAATTAATCCTGGCAAGTTTTCTTTTTAAGGTTTGAAAGAAAAACTTGATTAAAGCAGTGGGAGACATCGATTAGACAAGATAATAACCAATCTGATCTTTGCAAGAGCTTTCGCTGAGTGTATTCTTTTCTCTCTCTTAATGGCAGATACCAATGACTGGACTCAAGCTTTTACTAGATAAAAACAAATTGAATGGGACCAATTATAAAGATTGGCTGAGGAATCTGAAAATAGCCTTAACTTATGATAAAGTATCATATGTCCTCACGGCTTCAGCCCCGCCCACCCCAGGTCCAAAATCCTCAGTTGCGGATATTGAAGTCCGCAAGACATGGGACGCTGACTGTGCCACGGCTAAATGCCTCGCGCTTGTATCGATGGACAACACACATCAAAAGCAGCACGAGAATATGAACATTCATGACATATTCCTCCATACAAAGGAGTTGTATGGAGAGCAATCCCGCGTATTACGATAGGAAGCATCAAAGAAATTATTTCAGATGCGAATGGCCCCTGGCACATCAGTAGGAGACCATGTTCTGAAAATGATAGCTCTCATAGAAGAGCTTGAGGACCTTGGATGGACGATGGACAATGAACAATATACGGATATTATTCTGCAGTCCCTCCCCTTCACCTTTGCTCAGTTCATAGTTAACTTCAACATGCACAACATGGAGAGGGAACTACCTGAACTCCTTAATATGTTAAGGAGTGCAGAGAGCACACTGAAATTAGTGAAAACTCCCATTGTGACTGTTTGACAATCTTCCTCTTCTCACCCAAAGGCTAAGGCCAAGGGAAAGAAAAAGAAGAAGCCCACCAATCCTAAGGGTGGAGTTAAAAAGGTGAAGGGAAAGGAACAGTCCAAAGCTGGAGACTCGGGAAAAGGTGAATGTTTTCATTGCCACAAAACAGGACATTGGAAGCGCAACTGTACGAAGTACTTGAACCTCAAGAAGAAGCATGGGGATGCTTCCGCTTCAGGTGTGTTTGTGACAGAAACTGTTTTTCAATAAACTCTGCTTCCTGGGTATTAGATACCGGTTGAGCTTCTCACATTTGCAATTCTATGCAGGGGCTGAGAAATAGCAAGGTTTTGAAGACATGTGACCATATTCTCCGCGTTGGAAATGGTTCCAATGTACATACAGTCGCAGTAGGAGAGTATCACTTGGGGTTGCCATCTGGGTGTATATTAGTTTTGAACCCATGTTATTTTGTACCAAGTATGCTTTTTAATATAATATCTGTTTCTTTGTTAGACAATGAAGGATATAATTTTGTATTGCAGAACAATGTTATGAACATTCAACCGAATCAAATGTTGGTTGGGTATGGTACACTTAATATTGTGATATACGTCGTAAATCAACACACAGTTTTCAACATACAGCACACTAATAAAAGAAAACTTTCAGAAATAAATGAAGCTTTTCTTTGGCACTGTAGACTTGGTCATATTAACGAAACAAGACTAAACAAGTTACACAAAGATGGATATTTAAACCCTTTTGAATATAAATCTTATGCGACTTGCCATTCTTGTATCAATGGTAAAATGACCAAAACTCCGTTTACCGGACATGGAGAAAGAGCTACCGAGCTCCTAGGACTCATACACAGTGATGTATGTGGGCCAATGTCTACACAGGCTAGAGGCGGTTTTTCTTACTTCATTACTTTCACTGACGATTTCTCGAGATTCGGTCATGTATTTTTATTAAAGCACAAATCCGAAGATTTCGAGAAATTCACTGAATATAAACAAGAAGTAGAAAAACAAACCGGCTTGAGTATCAAAATGCTTCGATCAGATCGAGGTGGGGAATACCTCAGTACAGAATTTGCAAACTTCCTAAAAGAGAATGGGATTCTCTCTCAGCTCACTCCTCCTTACACACCACAGCACAACGGTGTGTCTGAACGACGGAATCGGACCCTATTAGATATGGTCCGTTCCATGATGAGTGATGCTGAGTTACCTGTCTCATTTTGGGGGCATGCATTGGAGACTACAGCGTTTCTTTTGAATAGGGTTCCAACCAAAACCGTGTCTACCACGCCATATGAGATATGTCATGGGAAGAGACCATCTCTTAAGAGAATTAAGATTTGGGGTTGCCCGGCCTATGTTAAAAAGCAGAATCCGGACAAACTCGAGACACGGTCAGTCATGTGTAACTTTGTGGGATATCCAAGGAACTCTTATGGATATCTATTCTACCACAAAGAGGAACAAAAGGTGTTTGTTTCTCAGTATGCCACATTCTTAGAAAAAGAGTTTTTCACAGATAAAGATGATGGCACTGTGGTGGATCTAGAAGAGGTTCTAGAGACACAAACTACAAATGACGACTAGGTTGAACCAGCTGTTGCAATAGAAACTGAGGAACCTCTGCAACTCCGTAGGTCTGGTAGGACTTCTCGCCTACCGGAGAGGTACTACGGTTTCCTCATTGATGGTGACATAGAAGACTGCATCATAGAGGATGATGATCCTACCAGTTTTCAGCAAGCTATCACGAGTGGTGACTCTGTGAAGTGACTGGATGCCAAGAGATCTGAAATGGAGTCTATGTACACCAACAAAGTTTGGACTTTGGACGTTGTACCCCCTGGGGTAAAACTTGTGGGATGCAAATGGATCTTTAAAAGAAAGATTGGTGTGGATGGGCAGGTAGAGACCTATAAGGCAAGACTTGTGGCGAAGGGTTTTCGTCAAAGACCAGGTTTGGAATATGACGAGACATTTTCGCCCGTAGCCATGCTTAAATCCATTCGGATCCTACTTGCTATTGCTGCTCACTACGACTATGAAATCTGGCAGATGGAAGTTAAAACGGCATTTCTGAATGGGCATTTAGAAGAATGCGTTTATATGGATCAGCCGGAGGGCTTCATTGACAGAGGGAGCAGCGGGAAAGCATGTAGATTGCTTAAATCCATATATGGGTTAAAGAAGGCATCACGGAGTTGGAACATCTATTTCGATGATGTTATCAAAGAGTTTGATTTCATCAAAAATCCAGATGAACCTTCTGTTTATAAGAAGGCTGTAGGGAGAGCTGTCACATTCCTCGTATTGTACGTGGATGACATTCTTCTGATAGGAGGTGACATTCCTATGCTGCAGTCGGTCAAATCTTTCTTATCACTAAGGTTCTCCATGAAGGACCTGGGTGATGCCACATACATTCTGGGCATAAGGATCTATAGGGATAGATCCAAAAGGATATTGGGATTGTCCCAAACCAAGTACATCAACACCATCTTAAAAAGGTTTAGTATGGAAGACTCCAAGCGGGGTGCCTTACCCGCTTGCCATGGGGTCACTCTCTCCAAGGATTCTTGTCCAAAGACCTATGAAGAGAGAGCTTGCATGAGCATTATACCCTATGCTTCGGCAGTAGGATCTATAATGTATGCGATGTTATGTACACGCCCAGATGTAGATTATGCACTTAGTGTTGTGAGCAGTTATCAATCCAACCCAGGGGAGAATCATAGGGTGGCTGTGAAGAACATTCTTAAGTACTTGCGAAGGACTAAAGAATTGTTCTTGGTGTATGGTAATGGAGATGTCCAAATGGAGGCTTTACCGATTCGAGCTTCCAGAGAGATAAGGACGACAACAAATCTATCTCAGGATTTGTATTTACCCTCAATGGAGGGGCGGTAAGTTGGAAGAGTTCCAAACAGGATACCGTTGCAGACTCTACAATGGAGGCTGAGTACATTGCTGCAAATGATGCCGCCAAAGAAGTCGTCTGGATGAGGAAGTTCGTCTCGGAGCTAGGAGTAGTTCCAACCATTATTGATCCAATACCATTGTATTATGATAATAATGGGGCTATGGCATTAGCCAAGGAGCCCAGGTCCCATCAGCGGTCCAGACACATCCTGAGGCGCTTTCATTTGATCCGGGAGATTGTTGATCGCCGCGAGAACGAGATTAAGAGAGTAGAGACAAAGAATAACGTCGCGGATCCACTCACCAAGGCCCTCCCTCAGCCGCAACATGAGCGACTTTTTGAGATGTTGGGTATGAGATACGCCAATAACTGGTCTTAGTGCAAGTGGGAGATTGTTGGATATATGTATGCCCTAGAGGCCATTATGTGATAGTGGGTGTATTTATACATGTATATATATATATATATATTCAGTGTACATTCTTGTTCGACATGATAGTATGCTATCTGGTTATTCTTTATCTGGCATGTTGATTTGATCATGCTTTTACTCATTCACACATGTTGATAAAGCCCTGAGAATATTGGCTTGACTACAGTGATTATGATAGAGATCATACTAGTGGGACATCTGTAGTTTATAAGCATATCCTGAAATGTCCCTAGTCGTAGGTGTATCGAGATGGGGCATCGATAAACCAGAGTAGACTAGCGTATATGATACTTGACCCATATGATGGGCGATGGATGTTCCCACATTCATCGATGTTTGACATCGAGATCGTATAAGGGTGCTCAGGGGTGACTGGGTACATCGGGACGGACTCACCGAGAACTCCTATATGGAATTATATCTATCGTCGAATAGCAGGTCTCAGGTGACACTGGTGTAGGTTAGTCTGTAGACCCGACATCGTCATAGAGCCTTGTGTGTTCTCCCACTGTACTTTGATTACCACCCTACTACGGCTCTACTGAGTCATGCAAACAGGTGGCCGTTGGGTACAGTCCCGAGACACACGAAGGAGATGAGCGATAGGAGGGGTTTCTTCTCTCCCGGAATTGGGAGTTGATGCTGTGCTGTGCTGTGCTCGACTGGCTATATCAACAAGTCCCTGGCCAGCGCTGTTGAGATTTGCTGATAAGTGTTATCAGTAGTTTCTCGATCTGTTATAGACCTTTCATCGGCACGACTTATTGAGTTATTGGGGTCGACGTTACCATCCCTAGACTCGATATGCAGCATATCTGACGAAGAGACCGGACTGTACGGTAGTGTTGCCGGTTGGCTCGACGGGAGTTGTAACAGGTTCGCTTGTTTTCTTCTGATCGATCAATACCCGGGTGGCCGTTACGTTTAGCTGACCGCTTGCGGCTTGGGGGTGCTTGATATGATCATCACCCACTGCCGGCGTATTGACGAGTCTTAGAGTCCCACAAAGGAGTTACCTAGTCCAGGCAAAACGTTGTGGTGCGCATATGCGATATGTGCGTGGGCCCCGTTAAAATGCGTATATGAGATGCAGTGTATTAATCGGGCGGCTTGCTTTTGGTCGGGTCGTATGTGATCTGACCGGGTTGATAAATCAAGTGTTGATTTATCATTTAACCATTAGGTTCTCATTAGAAATCCTTTCTTGTCCTTTTTGGATGTATGCATGCATGTATGCATTCATTCTTGTTCATCCACATATGGATGTGCATGCACACATGCATACATATATCATTCTATCATGGTTGTATATACATAAAAGATGGTAGCAATATAAGACTCACACCTTATGGTTATATATGGATTATTATTTGTATTTGTGTTAAAACAAAAGAAAAAGAAAAAGAAAAAGAAAAAGTTTAATTCATGGTTAAGTAACTACACTCTTCTTGGACTAACCTTGTTCACCCACTTTTTAACCATGGGTTAACTTTCCTTTTGCGTTTTAACTCAAATACAATAATATCTTTATTATTTAACCATGGTTTGAGATGAAGAGTGGAAAATATATATACTTATATTTTCCATTTTTCAAGTGACAATTATCATTCTCTTGATATTTCAAAAGCCATCATCTTCTTCCTCCTTGCTCTCTTGCTCTCTAGATTTCTCAATTGAGCAAAACATTCACCAAGTTAGGATTTTGAAGTGAGAAAACCAACCACAACACCATTCTACACAAGTCTTGCCGACTTGTGTAGAGTGTTAGCTTCCATTTTCTTTTCTTGATCTTGCAAAGTTACAAGCTTGAACAAAGCGGACTCCTGGTGGATCATCGTGGACCTAGAGGAGTTCAAGCGGACCTTTTCCCAACCCCAAGTAGCCGAGGAGTCAGCGTAGGGAGCTACAAAGGTTGTACTCTCAAAACCCTAACCTTCTCTACTTGTGTTGTTGGTATGTTGAAGAAACCCTAAATTTCTAGTGATGATTCTTTGCATGTTCACTTAGCACCTTAAAAATTTAATTTTGAGACATGTGTTGCTTGCTAACCCTTCATGAGGTGCTAGGTAAACCTTACACCGTTATCGTTTCTATATTGGACCATTGAGCCGAGGAGCTATGTACTTAGCAATCTGCAGTGATAGACGAGAGCCTAAGGGCACTAGGCGACATGCCATGATCAGAAGGCAAGTATATATCTTGCTCTGCCAACAATGGATGCACCGACACCTTCTCGACTTTGAAGGATGGACATATCGACGGCAATATTCATGATTTGTGATTTTGTGATTTACTATCACGTATCCGTCACTTTGGATTTCAGTATTTTGGGTGATTTATTTCATGATTGAGTTTTGATGGCCGAGTTTCATGATATGTGATTTCATGCCTAGGGCATGTATATGATTTGACTTATGCTTTCGGCATAGTTTTCATGCACTTTTAGTATTTTCATTTTCTTTGGTGCACGCCGATGCACAGGATGGTGAGATTTTATACCACGGTATACCTTATTGGGATTTTGATTGAAATGTGTTGTATGCCGTCGATTTCAATTGTGATATTCAATATTCGTTTTCATGTACATTGTGCACTTGATTTGGATTTTGCGCATACTTGACGCGCTTGATGCGATTTTGGTGCACACCAGATGCACCAAATCGAGATTTTCGTGCATATCAGATGCTCCTGGTTTTGCTGTCGGCACCACGTTGCCCTTGACAGATGTTTTTGTGCACACCCGTTGCACTTAGATTTGGTTTTGTGCACATGTATAGCACACTCACGAATTTCAATTTCCGTGCGCACCAGACGCACGTGTTATTCATATATATATTTGGGATTGATTTCTTTTGGAGCAGTATATTTTATGATACTTGCTATCTGGTTTAGTACTGAGCAGGACTAGTCAAAGGACAATACCTTAGTATATTTTTTCATGCATTGATAGTTATCAAAGGAATTTCCAAAGAGGAGCTATAGTCTCAGTATTTACCTACGTGTCAGTGATGACACGAAACTGTTTAAAAAGGAAACCCTTCTAAAAGTGTTTTCAAAACGGCGGGACGTGTATATTAAACAATGGATACATACGTATGGATACGTATGTATACGTACGTATACATACGTATGTATACGTACGTATACATACGTATGTATACGTACGTATACATACGTATGTATACGTACGTATACATACGTATCTATATATACGTAGGTATACATACGTATATATACGTATGTATACATACATATATATATGTATATAGTTATTTTCTTACGATAGACGTCCTCCACTGTGCAGTGTTATGCGCATCGCACAGCGACTTAAAAGGGTTTGGCATGCATTTTCTTCAGATATTTATATGTATAGTGTTGATGTATATCACATTGGTTTTCGTGTTGGATTTGGAGATTGATGTCTTCTCCATGACTCCGATGATTGTGGGGTGCTTGACGGAGTTTTGGTTTTTGTTATACACTCTTTTTCATGCGCATGCATTGCGCTACGATATATGTTTTATGTATTTACGATTTTGGAGCCCCGACTACTTGATTATTTTGCTGAAACGTTTTAGTATTTGGAGGAGTTTTAATTTAAATTTGGGGACCGAATTTCTTTAAGGGGGGAAGATTGTAACATTTTGAAAATCATTTCGGTGAAATTTCGAAAAAATCGGTAAAATAAGGGGGGTTTCCGTAAAAAGTCAAATATAAATATCTTTTAATATAAAATTAAATATACATATTCTAGGTATATAATTGCTACAATTTGGTGTTTATTGTGCCACTGGTTTAATTTCTAATTTTCTGAAAATTTTTCCGAAATTAATTATTTTAATATTATTTTAAGCCGTCAATAATACATTTAATTAGGGAAAATTACAAATTGGAATGGGTTGAAACAAATTTTGTGCAACATAACAAATTAAACAAAATTTTAGCATGTTGTTTTTGAAATGAAATGAAGCAGTCAAACGGTTTTAGAAAATATCGAAGAAAAAGGCTTATATTGTGAATTTAGTGTAAATGGATGTTTGGGGTATAACATTTATCTTTTTCCCCCACACTCACTCACCCCCATCCCCAAGTGGCTGCAATTCAGCAGCACTTCCCCCCCATTTCCCCACTCCATTTCCATACAAATTAGAAAAGAAATGATTAAGGAAAACATTAAACTATTGAGGTATGGTTTTCTTTTGTTGACTTTGGTGGGATTTCAACACACACCTCACCACTCTCTCTCCTCCCTCAAAGATTAGCAGAGCCTTCTCAAAAATTTAGCAGCCCCTTTCCCCTTGCTTCTCCTCTTCTTCTCACTACAAAAATTCCACAAAATGCCTCAAAATCCATACAAATTCAAAGCTAAATCTAAATCCATGCCCTACCCATTTTTCCTTAGCATATCTAGTATGGTTCTTGGTGAATAGAAGCTAATTTGGAGGGCTATGTGTTCTTGTGGGATCTTCAAATTGTATGGGTATAAATTCTAAACCTTTTGCTTAATTTGTTGTTAATTGCATTAGGTTAGCTTAATTAAATGTTTAAATAGGTTTTTAATTGGTTCTAAGTGCATGAATTAAAATTCAAGAGAGGGGTTTGAATTCAAATTGGGGTTTTGTGTTGTAAGATTATGGTTGTGTGATGTGTTTGATATATTAATGTTATGCTAAATCAAATCTAGTTGCTAGTTGCATTTTTGTTAATTTAAATTTGTGATAATTATATAAATGGCAAACTAGGTTTTAAAAATATATATATTTTGGTGAGATAAAATTTTAATTAAGGTTTCATGGCATTATTAACATTATAATTGTTAAATTGTGAATTTTGCTTGAAAATTGTTAAAATTGAACAATTTGTAAACTAGGTTTTTGGGGTTAATGAAATTTAATGAGATTAAATTGTGGAAATAGTTTGTATGGATTATTTAAGATGTTTAATATGTATTATGGCCATTAGAATTGTTAAAACATCAAGTGTTTAAAGTGAGTTTAGGATTTTTGTGAATTCTAACCTATTTCATATTATAATTAGTGTTTGTGAATGTGAAAATAGGTGCATTTGGGTTTTTCTCGATGGGTTGATGTTTGTACATCGACATCGAGGGTTGGTTTGGAAATTCTTGTATGCGTAGGCGTAGGTTTTGACCTATACGTGATACGCATGCCGACTTGGTTTTCGTGCGTGACTTCGTTTACGATGCTATATATGACATGTAGGTACCCCCATGTGGACTTCGAGATGACAAGCAAGCGCGTGGCGACGTCGGCACCGGCAAGCGAGGACCAAGTGAGTAGATTTATATCTACGGGGAGAAGTCGGGTGGATGGCGTATACAACCCCCCGGGTCCGTAATATAGCTTATATAATGGATATATATATATTTCTGGTTTATGATACATGGATGATATGCAGGATATGGTTATGTGTTTATGGATTTGTAGTGTTACTTGCGAAACCCTAGAGTAGTTGTTGCACCCACACACGCACACACACTTTCTTACATTCATTCTTTTACATGTGCGTATATGGGGATTTGTGTATATGTATTCACATGGGTATGAGACTATGTGTATATATACTGGATTATGAGAATAGTCCTTGGGATTGGAGATGAGTCGATGAGATTGGATTCATGGCTGTGAGATCGGTGATATGACAGAGTTCGTATTTGAGGTACGGCATGATGTTTTAGCGGGTCCATTAACTTGGTGTTTTCATACACACCCATACATTTACTTAGTCAGTATTGTACTAGACGTAGATCAGTAACCCCGGATTATGATCTTTGATAAAGAGGATACCGGATGAATAATGTGATGAATGTGATATTTGACCCGTACCCAGATTTGGGATGCCGTACGACGGATTTACGTACGAACTATATATTGATGATAGATCCGCACTCTTGACTTGAGGATGTCATATTATAGATATTGTATCGTATGTGATACTATTGAGGAGGGATCACCGACTATTATATATATATATATGTATCGACTTAGATGTTAGGCGGTTTCCTTACCTTTCGTTTAGCCTGTTAGCTCAGCCCTATAGTTTAGTGTAGTTGTTAGACTAGATTCGATTCCTACCTATTTCAAAAACTAACGAATCGTGGGTATTTTAAAAGACAGGCCGAGGTATTCTACGTATATTTCAATGGACGTATCTTTTCTTAAAAACACCGTAGCCCTTATTTTCAAAACACCACGATTCGTGTTATTTCAAATGGCACCATCATATGACTTATATTTATATAAATGCAGTTTAGTTATCGTAGGTGTTTATCTTTCATCTCTCACACATTATTGCGATTCGCTTCGCATCGCATGCTTATATTGTGTTTCCATATACCATTATTGATATCATGCTGTTAGGACGCCAGCACCATTATCGATAATGCGTATGTTCCACGTACTCTTTCTTGCCGGCTCACACACATCATCATCGGTAACTGCCATGTCACCTACACTTTAGAGAAGATTATTTCATTGATATAGTTTGTTAGCTGATAGTTTCGACATGATATTAGTTTACTTGCCTCATAAGCTAGTTTAGACATTGCAGTTATTACTTGCCACTTCATGCATATTATTATTCACTATTTACTTGCTACTTCATGCATATTATTATTCACTGTTTACTTGCTACTTCATGCATATCATTATTCACTGTTTACTTGCTATTGATGATTGGATTTTGGATTTTCATGAGATTTCCTGGATTTGGGGGAAAACCGCAAGATTATGTATAAACTTCTTTCTCTTTTTAAAATGAAAAGCGCGATTTTCCCATGATGTATGAGTCGTCCACCATGAGTTTTCATGATTGCTGTTGGATTTTGAGACCCGATTCGAGGAGTTGGATGAACCGTCTCGGGTACATGGTGGGCCCGGTAAGGTACCCCGGGGCAAGAAGTTCGAGTTGTATTCGATGAGCCTGGCAGAGGAGCACTACCTACCGGTGATATTATTTGGACTCGTCGGCTATCCGGAGGATACCGGCCGGAGTAATGAGATGGTTATAGGCTGATCCATTCTGCGGAGCCTGAGATATTGATATTTGAGATTTGAGACACTGAGGCATTGAGATTTGATGATACAGGTTAGGCCGGGAAGCCGGAACCTGAGATATTGAGATATTGGGATTTATGTTTTGTGTCGATGCTTGACACGGATTTCTCTGTTGATTTCATTGAGGATACTCGTTTTATATACATACAGAAATCATATTAAATTAAAGAAAACAGTGTTCTCACTCATTTCATTACATTAGATTCATACCTCATACATGTGATTTGTTTCCATCTGAGGCACTGACACGAGCATATAGTATTACACTATACATAGCTGGACCAGGATTTTTTTTTAAGGATATATTATGATTGTATGACCTAGGATTGAGTCATACATGCGATTTCTATCTGTGGATCATGAGTAGGCAACTCATCCCCGTTGTGCCACAGTTCCTTACAGGTTTTACCGTACAGGTTCTTTGCGGCTTTGCCGGCACACTATTCTTTTCGGGTGATTGCTTTGGCAGGTGGGTTCTTTGCATCAGGACCACCATTGTCTATTATTATTTCAGTTGTATCTAGAAACTCCATCAACCAGATTGTATAATTGAGAGAGATAGAAACCAGACTTGTTATTCTTTCGACTTTAGAGTCGCGCGTTGTATTATTATGTTTTTTTCTTGTTGTTTTGAGTTTCTTTTGAGTTTTGATCCTCGCCCTTGGCGTTGTATATTATATTGCTTGCGTGGTTGTGACCATCGATTGACGAAGAGCTAGCTCCCGCTTGGGGATGCCCTTTTATTCATTTCGTATACTATTCATGTTGTATCCCGTTTGGGAGCCAGTATTTACAAAGGAGACTCTGCCGAAATTTTCAGGAAATACTTGATGTTTTTAAAAACGCATAATTCGGCTTATGCTATTAAAACTACTTGCTTTAAGTTCGTTTTTCCTTCACTCTACTGCTTCTTTGGTTTTGATTTCTGGGTTTTGGATTACTTAGATTACGTACGCCTCGAGACGTCCGTAATTTAAGTGCCGGTCATATTCCGTACTTTTCGGGTCGTGACAGATTCATAGCAGTTCAGTTGTGGGGTGGTTAGGACTTTTAATTCGTTGTGGCGCTCCGATACTGGATCAGTGAAATTGATGTACTTCTACAGATGGGTCTTGCTTAGACCAGATGCAAGTCGTTCAAGAAGAAGATCGCGCAGTAAGTTTTCATCCGACAGATTGGGACGAGCTTTCAAAGGTGAGATTAGCCAGAGTCCTCTACAGAGTATCGGAAGCGACGGATTCGGGTTTCCGAGTTTGTAAGACTCCGAGTTTGGTCATAACCAAGTATGACTTGCAATTCACGTGACTATGCAGATACGCTCCTTAAGTGATTGATAAAAGGAATTTAAGGAACAGGAGATGGTGCAAAGTTGTAGTGGACAGTTATTCTTCACAGTTGATATCGAAAACTTGATGACGCATACGACTACACTTTCAGTAGGAAATTAAAAGGGAATGACAGTGATTACCAAAGGAAAAGTGGATTCAGTAGTGAGTACTAGTTCCGGGCAGGCTGGATAAATGATTTTAGTAGAAGACTTGATGGATTCTTTTCCAGGAGTTTATAATAAATAATATTGGACTAGGATTAGTTGTTAGCACACATGCAGAGGACAGAGATTTCCGTTATCAAACATGTTACGTTATAAAAGACTGGGCAACTGGTCAAGAAGGTGTGATGGGATGTATCCCCAATAAGACGAATGGTGTCGTTGCTCCTAACCGGACGGTCGCATAAATAAGCTATGGTATTAGAGATCAGCAAGAAGAACCTGAATTCAGAGACAGAGAACGTTAGAATGTGGCTGACGGCAAGCAGTAATTCTTGCTATGCCCATTTCCGGTGGTATAAACATCTTCCGACATTGAAGAGAGTATGCTTCGATGTCCTTTGAATTCGATTCACGTTTTTATAATCTAAAACATTCATTTTCAAACGTTGGAGAAAGGACACCTCGACGTCCGTGATTTTGATATATGTATTTTTACGATTTGAGGATCAATTAATGTTTTGTGCACACCAGGTGCACTTGATGAGATTTTTAGGTATAGTACTTTCACTTTGACTTCTGCTTTGTGCACACCAGGTGCACTTGTTGAGATTTTAGTACGAGGTGACTGCTCTCGAATGGAGTGTTGTGTATACCGGATGCACTACACTGATTTGTCCGTGCATATCAGATGCACATAGTTAAGAATGTATATATATATATATCCTAGGTATGCTTGGTATGATTTCGTGCACACCAGTTGCACGTTTTGATTTTTTGCACTCTGATGCACTGGATTTAGTTTTGTGCACCCTGATGCACTTGGATTTGATTTTGTGCACCGCGATGCACTTGGTATTATTTTGTATACTTTTATTCCATGCATAGTGGATGCAGTGGATATCGTTTCGTGCATGACTGTTTCACTTAGCGCTGTTGTTTTCGTGCACACCGTGAAGTGTGGTTTGAGACTTACGTGCAAACCCATTAGGGTTGATTTTGTTTTCGTTCTTTGCACTTGATAGGATATGTTATAGATTTGATTTATATAAAAGATTTTTTCGCTAGGTCGGGTGCACTGATATTGCACTGCAATCATGGCATTGATTGTGTGTACTTAGGATACACAACGGTTTTCGTATTTGGCAAATTTTTGTCATAACAGGAGTAATTCTCATAGCAACCGCTAGAGTTACAGTTATGAAAGATTATATTTTATGAGTTTTTACGCACACGGTAGCGTTGTGATGCATTTTTAGCTCATATGGGACTTTGGAGTCTTGCTATAATGAGAAATTTTCATGTTTTAAAGTTTGACCCCAGGAAATTGTTTGAAAAAGTTGATGGATTGAGAAAATGTGTTAAGAAAGAGCTTTAATTTAAATTCGGGGACCGAATTTTCTTAAGGGGGGAATATTGTAACATTTTGAAAATTTTATAAAATTAAATAAATTTAATTAACAAAAAAATAAAATGTTAATTTAAAAAGTTATTAAAACCAAATAAAACATTTTCATAAATATTATATGAAACAAATAAAAATTTAAATTTAGTTTATAACATTAGTAAATTTTAAGGGTTTTAGTGAATAATTTAGCTTCATTTTAAGAAAAAAGGTGTTTATATTATAACATAGATGATGAGGGGTTTTGGTAAAAAGATTAGGTAATTGTGGAAATATGAAATTGATGAGGGTTTATGTGTAAAAAGTGGTAGGACTTGGTTAAGGTTAACTTGAACCCTTGGTGTATCATATCATCATGAAGACACCTCCTTCTTGCATGGAAATACCACCCCTTTCATGCTCACACCTCCTTCTTCCTCTCATGCCACCTCCATCTCTTCATCCACACCTCATGCTTTCTCTACAAACCTCCTCACTTCATTTACACATATCACTTAGAATTTCAGTAGCTATTCCAACTGAAAACAATTTATTCTTCAGCCCAAAACCAAGAAACTTCTAAGTATTCTTAAATCCAAGTGAAAATAGCTAAGTCCCTTCATTAACTTGTGCACATCATCAAGCTTGATCTATTACCAATCCTAGATGGTTCAACATACAAATTAAGAGCTGGTGTTCTATTATACACAAATATCCATAGGTATATCTCCCTCTCCTTTCAAATTATTCAGTTCTATTCAATTCAGTTTTTGTTTGAAATTGGATATCGTATTTTGATAAGTTGAGTCTCTGTTTGATTCTGCTCTACTTTAAATGATAAATAGATTGATCAAACAGTACCTGGACCTTATAATCTAGACCTAGAATTAACCATAAGAAAATGAACCCCAGTGCTCGGATTTTGGCCGGCGACCATCAAGGAAAATCCGATCTCGCCGGATTTGTAGAGGAATTGGGTGTTTTGGGTTTTTGGGGTATCTCTCTGTAGGTGTTTAGGTATATTTAGTATTGTTTAAATAATTTAGATGTTCAGTGGGTTAAATCTATAAGCTAATATCAGTTTAGGAGTGAAACTATATATACGACATGTAGCATGTGTAGTGGTGGTGATAATTTGACTACAGAAAGTGAATCTGGAACTAATAAGTATAAAAAGTAGAAAAACTAGCAAGATCAAAAGTATAATGAGCAAACTAGAACGGTATACTTAAAATCTGAGCCCCAAACTCACCATAAAATCCGGCGACCCACCTTAAAATTCCGGCGACGCCGGCCTTACCTAGGATATTGGTGTTGGTTTTTCCGCTGTAGCTTTGAGTTGGTATTTTTCAAGTCGTTGTATTGTTTGTATTGGTTAAATATGTACACAGTAAAATTTGGGAACGTTTTAGAAATGGTTTATCAAATTTCAGATATTTACGATAGGGAGTTTCATATTTTGATGTTGCAGCGGAAACGTTAACGTTTATACGTTAACGACAGAAGTATATTGTCGGTTTTGGGTTAAGTGCGGTCGTTTAGCTTGTTGTTTTGGTTTTCAAAATGATATTTACGTCTATGCGATTTAAATACGAATATAGGTACGATTCGAGGATTCCGAGACGGAGTTGGCGAAGTAGCTGCATGGATTCAGCGAGCTTCTAAGTTGGTGAGTAGATTTACATCTACTGGGGAAGTCGGGTGGATGGAGTATAGCACCCCAGCAACCTTACAAATACTATTATGATATCTAGTTAGTTTAGTACTTATTCAAGATATTTATATAGTATCGCATCTAGCATGTCCTCTAAATTTCATACAGTTTTATGCATAATTATAGATGAGACACGGTGATACGATATGGATATGGTTGGATGGATTTGTATGAGGGATCATGCCATATTTGTGATGATATAGATACAGTGATACGATATGGATATTGTTTGATGATTTGTATGAGGGATCACGATAGACTTGAGATGATACATATACCGTGATATGATGAGATATAATACAAGGAGTTATACGTATTGGAAATGATAATATTTGTATGCCAAATAACGGCCAATCTATCCGTTGACTCGTAGGGTTAGATTATATTCTGTTTTAGAATGTAATACTTGTGTGAGCTATACTCTTTTACAAACCATGATTCGGTTGTTTTTTAAATAAAATACCAGGATGCGTGCCGGTTTCTAAAACAGATATCTATTTTAAATCTAGGCAGCTTCCTTATTTCAAACTTAACGTTTCGATCATTTCTAAGATAATGGTATAGCTCATAGCAAGTAATTACAATAGTCGCATTTAGATTTCTTTACATGTTTGCATTATCTTATCAATATCATACGTTTCTGTGTTTACACACACTCTGATAGAACACCGCACAAATACGAATGAGTACTATGCTGCACAAGCACATAAATATATGTTACACTACACCTCATTGTTACGGCCATGTCATTGCAGAACCGTTCTGTGATATGTGTTAAAATAAATAGGTTACACTGTAGAACACTGCATAAATACTAATGATTGCCATCTTGCACGAGCACAGACGCGCATGCTACACTACACATCATTAGTAGTACCATGACACAGTAGAATTGAAATCATTATGTTATGTGATGTAATTACATAGTCTTCTTTATCCTTGTTGTAAATTACGAGTATTAGTACTATAAATGCTGTATTTGATTCTTTGGATTTTCTGGGTATTTTACTCCTGATGATATATATCGGTGGTATGGGACACTGTTATATATGTATATATATAATATATCATCAAAATGATCTATGCAATGTTCTTATTCCTTACTTGATATTTTGATATGAGGAGTTAAAAGTCCACAATGAGTTTTGTGTTTTCTGATTCTGATTCCGAACCGAGTGGGGGAGCTATACGGTTTCAGACTTATTATTATCCAGACTGAGTAGGGGATCTATACAGTCGGATACATGGTGGACCCGGTTCGAGACCGAGGGGCAGGATAGCAGCATTATAGGCGGGGAGCCTAACGAGGATACTCGATACCGGAGATAGAGATGAGCACAGCAGCTATTCAGGGAATACTGACCGGGGTTCGATGGGCACGGAGAGTATCCAGGGGATACTGACCGGGGCCAGGGATACCAGGTGGCGATCATCTGTTGAGATGGTATCGACGGTATCTGCATTTAGGTGTCGATGCTGGACACGAGAGATTTCGGATTTCGATGTCGATGCTGGACATCTATATATATACTGATATGATCATTATCATGAGGTACACAGTTAGATATTGTTATTGGGTTCAACCAGGACTGATCCGGGGGACAGTAACTGCATATATTTGTACCGATATTCATATACAAAAAGGAATTCCAACATGAACTATAGATTCATGATTTTGACTCATATGACACTGAGATATTATACTTGGGACTGCATGATAGTTAGTATTGCACATATGCATATCATATAGTATATTGGTACAGATTATGATAGAACTATACTTATAACCTAGGTATCGTCATGCAACTCATCCACGTTGTGCCACAGTTTCTTGCAGGTTTTACCGCTCGGACTATCAGTGGCTAGGGCACATGTTCTTTTCGAGGATTGATTGGTAAGTTGGTTATTATTGTATCATACTCACTCTTGCTTATTCATATATTCTTGTATCTAGTGGAAACTCCATCAACTTAGAAGTGGTATATTTTGGACTTAGAAGCAAGACTAAGAGTTTATGTGTGGTGATGTCGCACTCTTTGGAGTCGCTTTCTGATTTAGATTGTTGGTTGCTCCATGTTTGGACGTGGAGACTAGCTCCGTTGGGATGCTATTTTTATTATCATGTTGTATCCAGTTTTTATAAAAATGTAAAGGAGGTGACGTCAAGTCTTCAAAATGTCATAAATGTTTTTCAATGCACCTAGTTAAAATTATATGTTATTTTTAAGATTCATTTCATCGGATGCATTTTTTTTAACTCACCTCCAATATTTTCAAAAGGGTTTAGATTCCGGGTTTCGGCTTACTTGAACCGCGTCGACGTCTTTAGTTGTCATGTGATTTAAGTGCCGGTCACGTGCCACATTTGGGTCGTGACACTAAGTGTCCAACCCGACACTCGAAATCCTCGTAACCGGAATGTACAACCTCGACATTCCCAATCCCCATATCCATACATCTCATGGAACATAAGTGTCCAATATCGACACTCGAAATCCCCAAATCCATATATCTCTCGGAACATAAGTGCCCAACATCGACACTCGAAATCCCCAAATCCATATATCTCTCGGAACATAAGTGCCCAACATCGACACTTAAAATCCCCAAATCCAGAGAAACCGGATTTTCAAAACAATACACATTTATTGAAATATCCCCACGGTTCTCAAATCCGGAAAACCACATGAAATCCATATCTCAATGCGTAAATCCATGTAATATGATGTATGCAACATATAACAACAATATGAGCATATCAAGGGAAAATCCGCTATTTAAATGCATCAAGTCATTAAATATATTACGCGGTTTCCAATTATTCAAATCCAATGCAACATCATATAAAGTGAACATGTAGCTATTTATGCATGATGTACATGTAGCTATATCTCATATGTGTATACACCTGTCAATAATGATACAATACCATATATGTATAAGTAGCCGTAGCATAGCAAGGTATGTGTGTAAGCATGTAGGTATATAGGTATGCTATATTTCATCTGCCCAACCGCACAAGAATCAATGCCTCAATGTCACTAATCAATACCATATCACATATGTATGTGAATTGTGCTTATCATGGCAATTACCGACAGTGTGTGTGTAGCATACAATTAGTGCTCGTGCAACATGAACTGTCAATAATAGTGCAGTGTCCACAGGGTACAAGTACAGGCACAACAAGCAATAATATGCAATGATGTCCAAGCACAATTTCTATATGTGCATATAAGCATGCTTCTAATATCTTATCATATCACATCCAGCCCTGACGCTTAACGCCATACGGGAGATTTCCCCGTAGATGATAAATCTACTCACCGACAGGCGCGGGCTAGGTAAATCCAATCACCTGCTTCCCTTTCTTTGCAGCGTCCGAAGTCCCCGCTTGCGATCCTATTAACACAAACATAACAAGTGCAAAGCTCAGAAATCGATCAATATCACGTACACACTACGTTTGACCGACTCACCAACTCCAAACCAACTCACAAGTGTTCGTCTAGTGGTTAACGTGTGTGGCGACACCCCAAAACCAACTCAGGTGCAACAGCTACACAAGATCACGAACCGTGTCGTATAACGTGACATACGTAATCAAAACACTAGATTAAAGCAATGTGATCACAGATTTTGTATACTGTCAGAACTTAAAAATCAAACAGAACCAAACACCTCTAAACAACTGCAGACAGCTACCCTACAAAAGCCAATCCCCAACTCCCTCAAAGGGCCGAGGTCGCCGTATTTCCCTAGGTTGTTGCCGGCCAAATCCGAGCCTATGGGGTTCTTGGTTCAAGTGTAAACTTAGGGTCACTAGTACAAGACTACTACATTGCTAGATTTTACAGTAAAATTCCCAGGTTATAGCAGATCACAGAGACTCTAATATGACAATAAAAATACGATATGGATATGTGTATGAAACGATACTTTAAGTGTTCTAAACAACAACCAATAAGCTACACAACATAATAACACCTATTTGACAGTTTATAGATTATACCTATCCACACTTGCTTAAAAGATCCTAGCTTTCCAAGCTCCAAGTGATCTTAAAGGCAAAAACGAGACTTAGGATGTGATTTGGTGAGGTTTAATGAAGTTTTTGCAAGGATTAGTGAATGGATAGTGAGGGTTCAGTTGAGAGTTTGAGAGGATGAAGAATACTTGAGTGTGAGAGAGAATGAGAGAGTGATAGAGATAATGATAAGAGGTGAGTGTAGGGTGAGTCTTAGCCTTACACTCACTCTCTCCCTCTCCTCATCAATGCTCACATAAATGCTTCATGACTCACCTAGCCACCTCTCTCTCAATCCAAAACAAGATATTTTCTCACACAAAATATCTAGGGCAAGGTTAAGGCAAGTTTAAATCATGGCATGGATCGCTTAAGGTGTCATGGTCACTTAACGAAATTAACACTAACTAACCCTCACATTAACATGCACATATGTGTGCAAGTCATAACAAATAATAATAACATATTAATTAATTGTTATAAAATGTGAGAAAACCGATTTGGTAAACTTTTACTCAAAAACCCGCATTAACGCTCAATTAACACTAATAGCATTTGGTATGGATTCTGCATGTTTAAGTTAGTTAATTACCGCAATCAAGACAGTTTCGCTTGTAGCTAGCCGGTTGAGTACGGGTCGTCCGCAGGGAGATGGGAATCTTTTTCTAAGTGTCTTAACAAGTTAAGTCCAGTTTTCCAGATTTTGTTTTGATTAATTAAGTGTTAAAATGATATGTAAAAAGAGCTTGTTAGGGTTAGGAATAGGTTAGTTTGAGTTAGGAGTCGCTCACCTCTTTCGTTGCCACTCTTAATATCGGTGTTACGGTAATCGGCAACAACGGGGATTAGCACGACTAGGAAGGAACTTGCGAGTATAAGCTAGGCTTTCCAACACATAAGTTCTTCCTTTTGGTGCTTGTCCGTCCGTTCTTGGCTCTTATCCATAACCTCCGGTTAATTCAACCACAACCGGTCTCACTACGGAATCACCGCTATCATGTAGGATAGGGTGCCGTAAGGAGCGGATTGTGGTTCAATTAACGGGAGTCGATTTAAGATGTTGGGCAAGAAAAGAGTGATAGAGATTTCCTTCTCTCAAACTTCCTTTATCCTACCCTAACAAGTATGAAACTACTCACACATCATAATGAAAAGAAAACAAAACAAAAGTGGAAGATAGAAAGAAAGAGATTAGAAGATAACAACTAGCTATTTGCGACCTCACCTTGGCAAGGATCAAGCGTAAGCATCATGGTTGTTTTAATGATAAGGGAAAAGAGAAAAGAAAGAAACAACAAGAAATAACAACAACTAAGTTAACAAATGAAAATTACAAGCAATAATAATAGAACAAGACAAGTATCATAATAAAATGAACTTCTTTATTCACCATTCTTCACTCACAAAAGCTCACTACAAGTTTTAATGGAGAAGAGATGAGAAGAGGAAGAAGAACAAGTATTCTAAAACCTAGAAAAAATACAAGATTATGCACCCTTGGCTTCACAAGGATCTGAGCTATTTATAGGCAGGGAAATGGAAATCTAGGGCAAAATCCAGCATGTACATAGAAAGACCAAAATGCCCCTGAAAATTCTTCAGCCGACAAGGCCGTACGGCCGCGGTTCCGCGGCCTAAGCCTGCTATTGCCGCGGAACCACGGCAGTATAGGGGAATTGATTCATCGTTTTTTGGTGGTTTTTCCTGTTTTTCTGTCCCCTTTTGTCTGGTACATGTATTTTCTGATAATCTTTCCATATTTCTTCCAGAATTCTAGTGGATCAAAAGGTGATTTGGACATGGATCTTTTGTCATGATTTTCTTGAGCTCCGCGTAGATTTCTTGGATCTTGTGTTGTCATTGAGCCTTGTGCATGAAGGTGACAATCGATTTGCCATTTTGTCTCCTAAACTAGTGTGTGGCAACAGACGGATAAAGAGCGGAAACCCGTGTTTTATCTGTGGTTGGCAGGAACCCGGATTTTGTCGTGTTTTTCCATGGATTTCACCGTTTAGAGCCGAGAACCTATATCCTGCAATTGACTAGCAAACACGGCTCAAGAGTACCTACCGATATGCAATCTGATAAAAATTGGGCAGTATAAAAATGCAAAAATCTGATATGAACAAATACCCCCAAACTTATCATTTTGCTCGTCCCGAGCAAAGCCAATTTATTCACAAAAAAATTTCCAAACCTCACTTTCGCAGGGAACGCGATTGCACTGAGCATGTGCAACAAGCCGTTAAACCTCTAGGTGTCCCTAGAAGGAGGAGTGTTGTCTCCTGAGGGTTTTCAGCGGATACTACCCACAAAATCCGGTCAAGTTAGTTTTGTAAAATAACTAAGATTCAAACCCTAAAATTTTGTTTTAGAAAATAACAATTCTATTTTCCTAAGTCTAGACTATCGAACCTTTATTTTTCACACCGTGCTTCTTATTTAACTACAGCTTTTATATGTCTTCACGTGCAGTGCAAATAGTGTCGTTAAGTTCTAGAAAGGTCGAATAAAGTCCTCATAATAAAGCCCGGATAAGAATTTTGAAAGGATCACATAAGTTTTATAAAGAGTTAAGCATTTTTCAAGTTTCGTTTTCCAGTAAGGTTTCAACTTCAGAATTTCTATCTTCCTTAACAGGAAACTAGGTCTTATTTTTCACTCCACCTTTTTCTTGTTATCATTTCATACACACCTCTGTGAACGTGCAATAGTCTTTATCATAGAATAAAACCTTCATATCTCCGCTAAAATTTTTATAAAAGCCTGTCTTTTATCAAGATTATTCTCACACAAAGAACCGTTAGAAATTTTAACTCGGAGAGAACACTTGCTTGACTTTGTTTTAATCTGGACTTTCTAGGCTTCTTAGCGAGCTTTGGGCCAATGCTCCCAAACCAGTTGGTTTTAGGGCATTAGGTGTAGAAACACCCCAGCGGACTTAATTACTCAAGTTACCTAGGTCCAAAAACAAAAGACAGTTTGGCGTGAAAATCAGATGATTTAATACGAACGGAGATATAACCGGCAGTTCAGTTATTTTTTTTTTTGGGATAAAAGACGTGTTTAGTGGGTTCGGTGTGTAATCATTCCAATCAAGTTTCAGATGGGTTATTTTTCAGACTTAGTTCCAATTACGGCATCAATAACATTCCTTCATATTCGCTTTACTTCATAAACTATTCTTGACATTACTTATTTCAGAACAAACCTATTTGATCCTCAGAAAATCATTTATCTGTTTAAAAGTTTTTAAACATAAAAGACTTGTCATCTAATTTCCAAAAACTCATGACACGTGTAGTGTGATGTAAAGACGTATATCAGCTCTAGTTAACTTCAAAGGAGAGTTATCTTTCAGGTTTTCAAAATCTAAACATCAGATTTAGTTATTCCTATTTTTTCAAACAAAACCGTCGAAATGTTGAATCAGAGTCCTCACACTAGCTAACTTGACAGAAAAGTTTTTATGTTTTTAGAAAATTTTCAGATTTTTATGGATTTTATGGATTTTAATAATGCAGATGCAAAATATACATATGAATGCGAAGGTAAGAAATGCATACCGAGCGTACCCCCAAACTTAAACTGGACAGTGTCCTCACTGTCATCGCATGAAGAGATCATTTGAAGGGTCAAAATTGTCGGTTAGCGATACAAAATTTTTTTTGTTTTTTTTTGTTTTTAAAGAAAAGAAAAAGAATATCCACAAATATATACAAAATGGTACATACCCCCAAACTTATTTGGAACAGTGTCCACTGTTCTTGGCTGGATAACCGAAGTTTGGAGGTAGGCAGAGGAAGATTAGGCAGGGTAAACCGGCTCCTGTAAGAACAGGAGTTCCTCTGTTGGTTCGGCGCTAAGGTACGGTTTAAGTCGGTGTCCGTTCACTTTGAAAAATGAATCGTCCTTTGGATTTTCCAAATCCACAGCGCCCTGCGGATACACATTCCGCACAAAATACGGCCCTTTCCAGCGAGATCTGAGCTTTCATGGATGGAAGTGAAGTCGGGTGTCGTAAAGCAGTACCTGCTGACCAGGTACGAAGGTTTTGCGCAAAAGGTGTTTATCATGAAACACCTTCGTTCGGTTCTTAACGACAACCGCGTTATCGTAAGCCTCATCCCTAAGCTCGCTCAATTCATTCAACTGCAGCTTCCGATGGCTGCCCGCATCTTCGAGAGACAGATTCAACTCTTTTATGGCCCAAAATGCGCGATGCTCTATTTCGACAGGTAGGTGGCAGGCTTTTCCGTACTCAAGCCGATAGGGAGACATGCCAAGGTCGGTTTTATAAGCGGTTCGAAATGCCCAAAGGGCATCAGTGAGTTTCAGCGACCAATCCTTACGGTTCTTGGAAACTGTCTTCTCCAGTATCTGCTTGATTTGCCGATTTGAAACTTCGGCCTGGCCGCAGGTTTGGGGGTGGTAGGGCATAGAGAGCTTATGATTAATGGAGTATTTCCGCATCAAGGCCTCGAAAGTCTTATTGCAGAAATGACTTCCATTGTCGCTAATGATCGCTCGGGGGTGCCCAAACCGGGAGAAAATGTTTTCTTTAAGAAACCTAACGACAACCTTGTTATCGTTAGTCCGGCTGGGCACAGCCTCGACCCATTTAGAGACGTAATCAACAGCGAGAAGGATGTACAAGTTCCCGAAAGAGCTGGGAAACGGCCCCATGAAATCTATCCCCCAAACATCGAAAATCTCCACAACCAAGATTGGTTGGAGCGGCATCTCGTTCCTCCGGGATATCCGGCCTAAGTGTTGGCACCGGGAGCAAGTCTTGCAATAGTCATGAGCATCTTTGAAGAGTTGTGGCCAGTAGAAACCACATTGCAAGATCTTCTCAGCTGTCTTTCTGGGGCCAAAATGCCCGCCACACGCTTGATCATGGCAAAATGGCAGCACACTCTTGAATTCATCGTCAGGGACACACCGACGAATAATCTGGTCGGGACAGTACTTGAACAGATAGGGTTCGTCCCAGTAAAAGTGTTTTACTTGGGATAAGATGCGAAGTCTGTCCTGACTTGACCATTCAGTCGGTAGTAACCCTGTGGCCAAATAGTTCACAATATCTGCGAACCAGGGTTCGCAAGATACTGTCAAGAGCTGTTCATCCGGGAAAACGTCGTTGATAGGAATTGGAAGCGAAGGCGAAGAAGGAAGTCGTGAGAGATGGTCGGCAACTACGTTTTCACATCCTCGTTTGTCCTTAATGACAAGGTCAAACTCTTGAAGCAAGAGGATCCAACGTATTAATCGGGATTTTGCATCTTTCTTCGCAAAAAGATGGCGCAGAGCAGAATGGTCAGTGTAGACAATGACTGGAGAGCCGATGAGGTAAGTCCTGAACTTTTCTAAAGCAAATACAACAGCCAAGAATTCCTTCTCAGTTGTTGTATAATTGAGTTGGGCATCGTTCAGGGTTCGGCTCGCATAATAGATTACGTGCGGCATCTTGTTGATGTGTTGTCTAAGGACAGCACCAATGGCAAAGTCGGATGCATCGCACATAATCTCAAATGAGTGCGTCCGGTCAGGTGAAGAAAGAACGGGAGCAGAAGTGAGTGAGCGTTTCAATGACTCGAATGCAGTCACACAGCTCGAGTTGAAGTCGAATGGCGTATCCTTGGCCAGCAAATAAGTCAAGGGCCTAGCAATCTTGCTAAAGTCCTTGATGAACCGTCTATAGAAACCGGCATGGCCAAGGAAGGCTCGGATATCTCAGACGCATCGGGGAGGAGGGAGATTGGAAATGACCTCAATCTTTGCTTTGTCAACCTTTATGCCATTTTGCGAGATGATATGTCCTAAGACAATACCTTCGCGCACCATGAAGTGGCACTTCTCCCAATTTAAAGTGAGATTCTTGTCCTTACACCGGGTAAGGACAGCGTCAAGATGCAGCAAACACTCGTTGAAGGAATCGCCGAAGATGGAGAAATCATCCATGAAAATCTCAAGAAATTTTTCCACCATGTCTGAGAAGATTCCCATCATACACCGCTGGAAGGTAGCGGGCGCATTGCATAACCCAAAGGGCATGCGACGATATGCGAATGTGCCGAAAGGACAAGTGAATGTGGTCTTGTCCTGGTCTTTTTCGGCGATGGGAATTTGATTATAGCCGGAGTAGCCATCAAGAAAGCAGTAGTACTCGTATCCGGCCAATCGTTCAAGCATTTGGTCAATGAAAGGTAGTGGAAAGTGGTCTTTCCGCGTAGCGGCGTTGAGTTTTCTATAATCAATGCATACTCGCCACCCAGTTTGGGTGCGAGTAGGGATTAACTCGTTCGCCTCGTTGGTTATGACCGTTATACCTGATTTCTTGGGGACAACGTGGATGGTGCTAACCCACTGGCTATCAGAGATAGGGTAAATGATACCACTATCTAGACATTTTACGATCTCCTTCTTCACAGCCTCTTTCATGACTGGATTGAGACGTCTCTGTGGATCCCGGGCTGGTTTGGCATCATCCATCAGATGAATGTGATGCTCAACGATCAGGGGACTAATCCCCTTGATGTTCGCCATGGACCAGCCAAAAGCTTGCCTGTTGCTGTGCAAGACCGCGAGAAGGGCTTTCTCTTGCTCTGGAGCTAGAGAAGCCGAAATGATGACAGGGAGGGTCTCGTTCTCACCTAAGTAAGCATACTTAAGGTGAGATGACAAAGGCTTGAGTTCGAGCGCTGGAGGTGAAACGATTGAAGGCAAGATTGGTGCAGAGGTCTCGAACTCAAAGGACTCCAGCAAAGGTTCAAAACGAGTGTAGGTGACCGAGTTGGATGGTTCAGGTAACTCATCCGGAAATTCGAAAGATTCAAACACGGGTTGTGCGCGGCTAAGATCGTTCGAAAACATGAAACACTCACAGTCGTTATCGGGCGCAGAAACAGCAGCAGGTTCGAGGAGGAACGCACTAGTGGCGTCAAGATTATCGTGTTCGAACAGAAACTCCTCGAATTCACACTCTTCAGGGGTGATCTCCTGGATCGAGCAGACGTCCAGTATATGAGCATTAGGTTCGCCGGGCTGATTCCCCAACCTAAAATTGTTGAGTTCAATCATCATGTTTCTAAAAGAGAGGTTCATCGAACCATTGCGACAATTGATCACAGCATTTGAGGTTGCAAGAAATTGGCGACCGAGTATCACCGGAATTTGATTCCGGGGGTTAGCTACAGGCTGTGTGTCTAATACAATGAAGTCAACGGGGAATATGAAGTCCCCGACTTTTATTAACACATCCTCTAGCTCACCCCTAGGATGGGTGATCGATCGGTCGGCCATTTGGAGAGTGCAGTGCGTGGGTTTCAACTCTCCGACGCCTAATTGCTCGTATACTGAGTACGGAAGCAGGTTAACACTGGCACCAAGATCTAATAGTGCGCGGTTGATGTTCTTATCCCCAATAGTAATAGAAATCGTAGGACAGCCAGGGTCCTTCCATTTTTGTGGTAAAGATTGGGTAAGGGCATCACTCACAGCACTAGCCAAGAAAACTTTCTTGGGTACCTGAGACTTCCTCTTTTTCGTGCACAAGTCCTTTAAGATTTTCGCGTAGGACGGGACTTGTTGGACAGCATCTAAAAGAGGAATGTTAATGTTAACCTGCTTAAATAACTCCAGAATCTTCTCCATTTGAGGATTTTGTTTATTAGACCTCAACTGGTTTGGAAATGGGACGTTTTTAAAATTGGTTGAGTCTAATGCTTGTGGAGGAGATTGTGGAGTTGGAACGGATCCCAGAACAGGTGTTTTCGTGGAGTGAGAAGTGGGTCCGTTCAGAGTAGAAGAAGAAGCAGAAGGAGAGCCTTTTGAAGAATGGAGAATAGGCTCAGAAGACGAAGAAGCAGGAGAAGAAGAAGAAGAAGAAGCGGAAGCGGCCGGGGTGTCATCGTTGATTCGTTTGCCAATGTTGTTTTGCAGCATCCTTCCCGATCTCAGTGTGGTTACGGCACTCACATTATAGTTCTGTTGTTCAAGAGCAACATGTGCATTATGTGGGTGACCGGGATTTGGGAGTGGCTGGGACGGGAGCTTCCCCTTTTCTCGCTCGCTTAAGGCCGCATTCAGTTGTGCAATCTGGACCTCGATGGTCTTGATGCTTTGCCCGTGAGCGGCAATGTGTTGCACTAAGGACTGAATGGAAGACTGGATGTTGTCGGTGGACTGAGTCGATTGTTTAACGAACTCCTCCAGACTTCGTTCGAGCGAGGAAACCTTATCGTTGTTTGACGGAACAAAGTTGTTTGGTGGAAAAGAATTGTTGGGTGCAAAGTTGTCCGTCTGATTTTGGAAAGGTTGCGGTTGGAAGGGCTGCTGAAACTGCTGTTGAGTTTGTTGTTGCGCTTGTTGTGGTTGCGGAGGGGACCTTTGGAAATTGTTGCCTTGGAATTGATTCTGATTCTGATTCTAGGCGAAATTAGGGTGGTTCCTCCAACCGGGATTGTAGGTGGAAGAGTATGGATCATTCCTCGGTCGTTGCTGGAATGCAGCATTAACCTGATCCTGTCCTTGCGAGGGTGGATTGTAAGGACACTCTTCGGTCAAGTGAGAAGGATCGGAACAACAAGCGCAAATGGTACGAAGGGGGAGAACAGGGGCAGGAGCAGGAGAAGAAAATTTGCTCTCTATCGCTTCAAGCTTTCTTGTTATTGCAGCCATTTCAGCTTTCATCGCGATCGAGACATCAAGTTGGTGAATTCCTACCCTAGACTGACCGGTAGAAGTGGAGGTAGAAGAAGAAGAAGTCGGTCTGGTGCTCTCCCATTGTAGCGTTTGCTCCGCAAGGTCATCAAAGAATTGCCACGCTTCCTCGTCAGATTTCGATAGGAAGTGGCCCTGACAGATGGTTTCCAACAACTGCTTCGTTGCTCGGTTCAGGCCCTCGTATAAGGTTTGGCAAAGTTGCCATTTCTCTATACCGTGGTGAGGACACAGAACAAGAAGGTCTTTGTACCGGTGAAAGCATTTCCAGAAGGGTTCAGAAGGAAGCTGAGAGAATTGGTTGATTTCATTGCGAATCCTTGCGGTTTTATGATTCGGATAGAACTTTTTGAGAAACGCTTTAACAAACTCATCCCAACTGGTTATGGAATGGGAAGCGGTGCTATACAGCCATTTTTCAGCAAGATCGCATAAAGTGAACGGAATGACCCGTAGACGTATAGCATCGTCCGACAGTTGGGTGGTTTTCATCATGGCGCAGATGTTTTGAAATTTATTGATGAAGATATAGGCATCTTCAGATTCAAGCCCATGAAATCGTGGGAGCATGTTGATGAAGTGGGGCTTAATTTCAAAATTATCCCCATTGGCCGGAGGAAGAGAAAGGCAGGTGGGAAGTGCAGAACGGGTGGGGTAGAAACGATCCTGGAGCGCGATTCGCTGCGGCGCTACAACAAGCGGTGGTGGTGGGTTATTGGTCTCCGTAGGAGGTAGAGCCAATCCAGGGGTAGTCAAAGAGATGTTCGGATTAAATCCTGACATCGCGGAAGAAGAGGTTGGTGATGGTGAAGGTGAAGATGTATGAACAGAATTCCGGTCAACGTCGGAGTTGGCCGGCAAAGGAAGGGGTGAAAGAGGAGTGGACGGAGTTTCGACGTCTGAGTCGATCGCGTAGTCGGTAGCGACTAACGTAACGCGGACTAGACGGGCGCTAGTGTCCCAAGTCAAAGCGGACATACACTAAACGAGTTTAGTATAGTCAAAGCGGAGAAGGTGAGGGTAAGAAAACGTCAATGGAGAAAAACGATGGGTGGTGGGTGAAAAATGGATTTGGCGACAAAGGGCAAGTTTTTATAAAAGTTTTTGATTTTTTCCTTATTTTTTTTTTTAGAAAGATCATTACAGAAATATGTACGGACTTACGGCTTTAAGCAATCACAAATAAGATATGCACAATCTCACCAAGATCTAGGGTCACCTAGGTCTGCTAGACAGCTCCTAACTGTTCCAGAAGGCTAGAAAAAGGACCTCAAACCGCCTCTTCTCCGTCTAATGAGGCCAGATAAGTGCCAGGTAAGTGGGAGGTTGTCCAACGCTTTCGCGAAATTCCTTAGTTAAATAACCACTTGCCTTCGTCACACTTGCCTAGGCACGGCAAAAGTCAGATAGGATAAACGGCCGATGCCTGTAACTAGTCCTCTGTTCTATTGAGCGCGAAGTCCTTAGGGCTGAGTCTAGTATTTT
Organism: Agapanthus africanus; assembly: GCA_030015575.1. NCBI lineage: Eukaryota > Viridiplantae > Streptophyta > Magnoliopsida > Asparagales > Amaryllidaceae > Agapanthus > Agapanthus africanus. The sequence goes on from JASDDO010000010.1 coordinate 231,306,762, forward strand.
TTAATTAACAATGGTCAATGCATATGCTTTTTGTGATTTTTGGGGTCCTGGGAAGGGTGATGAAATCCCCACCCAATCTGAATTGGTTTCAAGCCCCTTAAGTCCGTATTAATGAATGCAAAGCGATAACAAATCAACTGCAAACAATTTTTATTTTTACCGCGGCGTAAAGAATCCTGCACAAGAACAGTTTATTGGAAGGGGGAAGAGAGTTTGCGCAAAGAAATATGCAGAAAACATAGTTTATTGGAGTCCAGAGGAGTGGGAAAGAAGAGAGAAACACTTACAGGGATTTTGGCACCCTGAAGCCACCAAACGGCCGCGGATCCGCGGCCTAAGCTTCCTTATGCCGCGGTTCCGCGGCAATATGATGGGCTTAGGCCTTCATTTTTTTAGGTTATGCTCTCTGAGGTGTCCTCTGCTTGTCTGGATGTGCTAAATTTTGACTTGCTTACTGTATCTGCTCCAGATTTTTTCAGTAGACCGGATGCTTCGTTTTGTCCGTCGCGGTGTAGCTGCGAAATGTGGGTCTATCTTCCCACGTCTTTGGCACTGAACTCATACTCCGTATTATCCTGCACACTTGCACAAAAACTAATCAAAAATAACAAGATGATTTTTTTTTACAAAGTATAATTTTTTTTTTGGTTATATTCACAAGTTAACCCGAAATTACACAAAGAAATAAACTACCGTCTCCCCGGCAATGGCGCCATTTGATTGGTATGGATTCTGCGTGTTTAAGTTAGTTAATTACCGCAATCAAGACGGTTTCGCTTGTAGCTAACCGGTTGAGTACGGGTCGTCCGCAGGGAGATGGGAATCTTTTTCTAAGTGTCTTAACGAGTTAAGTTTTTGTTGTGATTAATTAAGTGTTAAAATGATATGTAAAGAGAGCTTGTTAGGGTTAGGATTAGGTTAGTTTGAGTTAGGAGTCGCTCACCTCTTTCGTTGCCACTCTTAATATCGGTGTTACGGTAATCGGCAACAACGGGGATTAGCACGACTAGGAAGGAACTTGCGAGTATAAGCTAGGCTTTCCAACGCATAAGTTCTTCCTTTTGGTGCTTGTCCGTCCGTTCTTGGCTTTTATCCATAACCTTCGGTTAATTCAACCATAACCGGTCTCACTACGGAATCACCGCTATCAAGTAGGATAGGGTGTCGTAAGGAGCGGATTGTGGTTCAATTAACGGGAGTCGATTTAAGATGTTGGGCAAGGAAAGAGTGAGAGAGATTTCCTTCTCTCAAACTTCCCTTATCCTACCCTAACAAGTATGAAACTACTCACACATCATAATGAAAAGAAAACAAAACAAAAGAGGAAGATAGAAAGAAAGAGATTAGAAGATAACAACTAGCTATTTGCGACCTCACCTTGGCAAGGATCAAGCGTAAGCATCATGGTTGTTTTAATGATAAGGGAAAAGAGAAAAGAAAGAAACAACAAGAAATAACAACAACTAAGTTAACAAATGAAAGTTACAAGAAATAATAAGAGAACAAGACAAGTATCATAATAAAATGAACTTCTTTATTCACCATTCTTCACTCACAAAAGCTCACTACAAGTTTTAATGGAGAAGAGATGAGAAGAGGAAGAAGAACAAGTATTCTAAAACCGAGAAAAAATACAAGATTATGCACCCTTGGCTTCACAAGGATCTGGGCTATTTATAGACAGGGAAATGGAAATCTAGGGCAAAATCCTGCCTGTACATAGAAAGGCCAAAATGCCCCTGAAAATTCTTCAGCCGACAAGGCCGTACGGCCGCGGTTCCGCGGCCTAAGCCTGCTATTGCCGCGGAACCGCGGCAGTATAGGGGAATTGATTCATCGTTTTTTGGTGGTTTTTCCTGTTTTTCTGTCCCCTTTTGTCTGGTACATGTATTTTCTGATAATCTTTCCATATTTCATCCAGAATTCTAGTGGATCAAAAGGTGATTTGGACATGGATCTTTTGTCATGATTTTCTTGAGCTCCGCGTAGATTTCTTGGATCTTGTGTTGCCATTGATCCTTGTGCATCAAGGTGACAATCGATTTGCTATTTTGTCTCCTAAAATGGTGTGTGGCAACAGACGGATAAAGAGCGGAGACCCGTGTTTTATCTGTGGTTGGCAGGAACCCGGATTTTGTCGTGTTTTTCCATGGATTTCACCGTTTAGAGTAGAGAACCTGTATCGTGCAATTGACTAGCAAACACGGCTCAAGAGTACCTACCGATATGCAATGTGATAAAAATTGGGCGGTATAAAAATGCAAAAATCTGATATGAACACCGAGTGAACTAGTTTCTTCAAAGCTCGAAGAAGAAGCCAAAGGTAGAAGCTTTTAGGTGGATCGATCTTCTGCGCAAGGAGACGACGGGGTGATGCCGATCCGGACAACCATCGAGGTTTGAAGAGGAAGGAGTTCAAGAAAGAAAGGTATAACCCCCTAACCGAGTAGTTAACAACTCCTAGTTAGGTTGTTAGTTAGATGTTTAACAAAGATCCGGTTTTGAGTCCATGTTACCGCCTCTAGAAAATTGTTTTTCATCAAATTCCGCATGCCCGAAAGTACCGGGAGAGTTAGCATGGACTTACAGTGGTATCAGAGCCTAGTTAAACTCTATCTAACATGTTAGCATAGTAGCTAGAAATTCGATCGGAGAAAAAGTCCCGAAATGAACCCGAAATTCATGCTTGCTGTCGATTTTCAAAGTACTGTAAAAGTAATAAATCATGCTTTAAAAATCGACTCAGGGTTTTTATAGTCTACTGTAGAAAAACGGTCCAGAGATCTCACCAAACCACCATGGAAACGCGGCAATAGCTTTCTATTGCCGCGGTTCCGCGGCCGATTGAGCCCCTCTCTGGATCGTCTTCACTGCAATTTGTTCTATGGGGTAGTTTGGGAATTTTGGTATATGTTTTTTCAGCCCAGATTTTCCAGAAAGAAAAATTTGTTTTTGGGGCTCTAAAAACCGTATTTTGATCGAGTTTCTAAAGACTTATGCTGACGGGTATTTCTGTGATGTGATATTTGTATTGAACGTCTGCTAATCGCTATATGTCGATTAGTGGGGGTTATACAAATCTGTGATCTGTAATGTCATTGGAATGTGTATATGAATTCATTGGATTGTCGCGGGTGAATAGCCGGGGTTTGTGAGACGAGAGATTTCTTTTCTTTCAATTCATGTAAATTTGTAAATTGATGTAATAATTATTTGTATGGCCGCACAACCGGGTCGGGGTTGTAGCCGTCATTGTATAATTTCTTTTTACTGTTTTTGCTCCTAGGATAGACCCATGGAGGGGCTGCACAAACTACCGGGTATCCCGAAGTGCCTAGTGGCTTACTCACGGAGTTGAGGGAGGTTGCTTTGCTTCGGGTACTTGGAGGGTAGTTTGCCGCACCCGTAGGGGTCTTGGGTAGGGTATTGGCTATTCACCGCGACCGTGTAATCTGCTTTTCGTTACAGGCTCGTACGAATTGCGGATTCCTAGAATATCCAATGTGTTCATCTGTGATCTGAAATGGTTATCATTGCAATATATCTATATATGATATTATTTAGGCGTTGCTTATGTTTTACAGCCGCGCTAGCCCAGCCCCCGCTCTGTCGTTAGTTAAGTAACCTAACGGGTAATGACGGGGCCCCGTGGCGAATGCGAATGGCATAAGCGTACGTCATATTTTGGTTGTTTTCTGCAATGGTAGGATTAAATGATGGGACGCATTAAAAGAACTAATGCAAGAATATCACGCATTAAAAGAACTAATGCAAGAAAAATAAACCAAGTAAAAGTCGTTGGAACACTTTCGAAAAACCACTCGGTTCTTTTCAAAACCAACTTTTAAATGCGGAGCTTGAGCCACTCTTTTTAAAAGCTATCTCGTTCCATCGATTATATCAAGTTCACTACGTTCACGGTTTCGCCAAAACCATTCGTAGCCCTCCGTCGTTTCACATGAATAGTCAATAGTATTCAAGCTATGTTTGTTGGCCAAAGTCAAGGCATAGTGATTGGTAGCTATTGGGTATTCATGTGCAGCATAGATAGATGCGTTGGTTTGTAACAGTCGTACTGCCTTGTTGGCCAAAGTCAAGAGTAGGTACGGGTGGATTCAAATTAACCTGGAGAACGATGGGTAGAACTTGACATGTGACTTATGATTTGTTGGCCAAAGTCAAGGTCATAAGAGCATGGGGCAAAAATCCACATCGGGAGTTTCAAAAGAACTGAAACTTGCTAGTGTTGCATACCATTTGGAGTGTGATGATTCTGGTAGGATTCCTTCAGTTTCGTCACGCGATGATATTTGGATCCCGATCCTACTGTGAGTATATGCTACTCCTCGGGAAATTTCTCACTTAACGAATAATGCTATAAACCTAGTAGGTGCCTAGAAAGGTGTTAGCGGGGCTTTGCCCCAAGGGAAAAGTGGTTCTTAAATTAAGGAACTTCGCGAAAGCGTTGGAAAAGCTCCCTCGAAGTACCGACACTAGCGTGGCTGAACGGTTAAGCAAGTATTGTACGGTGAGATTGATCCTGACTAATTCTTCCTTTTTGGTTTGAGGAGGGATTCGAGAAACAGTGGGAGCCATCCTGTTTAGACAAACTAAAAACCACTCTAAACTTGCAAGAGCATCATGCTGAGTGTTTCTTCTTCTCTCTCCTAATTGCAGCGACCAATCGACATGACTGGACTTAAGTTACTTCTAGATAAAAACATACTGACAGGGCCAAACTTCAAAGATTGGCTCAGGAATGTCAAAATGGCAATCACTTACGACAAGCTGGGGTATGTTCTTACCACCAAAGCTCACCCCGTCCCAGGTCCCTCCTCCAGCGTCGCGGATAAGGAAATCCGTAAGACATGGGAGATTGATTGCGCGAAGGCTAGGTGCCTCATGCTTGCCTCTATGGACAACGAATATCAGAGGAGGCACGAGAATATGGACCTTGAGTCCATATTTCTCCATACAAAAGAACTGTATGGAGAGCAGTCTCGTATCGCAAGATACGAAGTGTCGAAGAAGTTATTTTCGGCAAGGTTGGCCGTCGGATCATCGGTAGCAGAACACGTGCTTAAGATGATTGGCTACATAGAAGAGCTCGCGGACCTTGGGACCACGTTGGAGAATGAGCTCTATACGGACTTGATTCTTCAGTCCCTTCCTTCCACTTACGCCCAGTTTATCCTGAACTTCAACTTACAAGAAAAGGAAGTTGAACTTTCAGAACTCCTCAACATGCTGAGGAGCGCAGAGGGCACCCTACAGAAAGGTAGGGAAACATCCACTTTGTTTGTAGGAGGATCTTCCTCTTCTAGGTCCAAGGCGAAAGCCAAGGGAAAGAAGAAGAAAGCCCCCGCCAAACCAAGGGGCGGTGTTAGTAAAGTGGATACGAAGGGAAAAGCAAAAGCAAAAGCAACAAAGAAAGCGGGGCAACTTGTGGATAAAGAAGAATGCTTCTATTGTCATAAGAAGGGACACTGGAAGAATGATTGCAGGGCTTGGAAAGCCAGAACACAGGAACTGAAGCAGGTTGCGGCTTGAGGTTCAGGTGTGTATGTTATTGATAACAGTCTTTCAATAAACTCTACTTCCTGGGTATTGGATACTGGATCAGGATCTCATATTTGTAATTCTTTGCAGGCGTTGAGAAACCGTATGTTTTTGAAGGCAGGTGACATGACCCTCAAAGTTGCAAACGGAGCTAGCATGGATGCTAAGGCCGTGGGGGACTATCACCTGGGAATGTCAGATGGATATGTTTTGGTTTTGCGTAATTGCTTTTTTGTACCCAACGCAACTTGTAATATCATTTCTGTATCTTTGGTTTCTAAAGAAGGTTATGAATTTGCGTTTGTAAGCAATGTTGTAAACATTCACCTTAATCAAGTTATGATTGGGTCAGGTACATTGAGCAATGGTATATACGTATTAAACCAACCACAGATTTTTAATGTCCAGAATACACACAAAAGAAAGTCTCCAGAAATCAATCAGACTTTCTTGTGGCATTGTAGACTATGTCACATCAATGAGAGAAGGTTGACGAAGTTACATACAGATGGATATTTGAATCCGTTCGAATATCAATGGTATGCCACTTGTCAATCCTGTCTCAAAGGAAAGATGACAAAGACTCTGTTCACTGGACACGGAGTAAGGGCGAGCGAGCTCTTGGGACTCGTACACAGCGACGTGTGATGTCCAATGTCTACACATGCGCGAAGCGGTTATTCTTACTTCATTACTTTTACGGATGACTTTTCAAGGTACGGTTATGTCTTCTTAATGAAACATAAGTCCGAAGCCTTTGGGAAATTCAAGGAGTATAAGAATGAAGTAGAAAAACAAACTGGCAAAAGTATCAAGATTCTAAGATCGGATCGAAGTGGTGAATACTTGAGTGCCGAGTTCCTGGACTGTTTAAAAGAGAACGGAATTTTCTCTCAGCTTACTCCTCCATACACTCTGCAACATAACGGTGTATCGGAGAGACGGAACCGGACCCTATTGGATATGGTACGTCCATGATGAGTAACGCTGAGTTACCGCGATCATTCTTGGGGTATGCACTAGAATCAGCTGCATACCTTTTGAACCGAGTTCCCACTAAGACTGTGCCTACTACACCATATGAGATGTAGTGTGGGAAGAGGCCGCATCTTAATCACATTAAGACATGGGAATGTTCAGCTTTTGTTAAAAAGCAGCATGCGGACAACTCGAGCCACGCTCAGTACAGTGCAAGTTCGTGGGATATCCAAAGAACTCCAAGGGATATTTCTTCAACTGCGAAGAGGAACAAAAAGTTTTTGTTTCTCGTCATGCCTACTTCTTGGAAACTGAGTTTTTGGAAAACCAGATAAGTGGGAGCGCAGTAGAACTGGAAGAAATTCCAGAACCACAGACTATTACTGAAAGCTTAGTAGAACCAGAGGGTTCAAAAGAAAATGACATTCCTACGCCACTCCGCAGGAGTAGTAGGTTGTCTCATCCGCCCGAGAGAAACTACGGTTTTCTCATAGACGGGGATAGAGAGGATTGCATCATAGATTATGATGAGCCTACTAGCTTCCAGCAGGCCGTTCAGAGCGTTGACTCGGTAAAATGGCTGGATGCAATGCGGACAGAAATGGAGTCCATGTACACCAACAAAGTATGGACGTTGGACGTTGCTCCAGAAGGGGTAAAACCCGTAGGATGCAAGTGGATCTTTAAAAGGAAGATTGGTGTAGATGGACAGGTTGAGACCTATAAAACTAGACTGGTTGCAAAGGGTTTTCGTCAAAGACATGGTTTGGACTATGACGAGACCTTTTCTCCAGTAGCTATGCTGAAATCCATTCGGATCCTTCTTGCCATTGCTGCCTTCCACGATTATAAGATTTGGCAGATGGACGTAAAGACCGCTTTTCTAAATGGAAATTTAGAGGAGTGTATCTATATGGACCAGCCAGAGGGTTTCATTCAGAGTGGGAGCAGCGGAAAGGTGTGCAAGTTGCTTAAGTCCATTTACGGACTAAAGCAGGCATCGCGGAGTTGGAACATCTGTTTTGATGAGACGGTCAAGGAATTTGGCTTTATCAAAAATCCAGATGAACCATGCATCTATAGTAGATTTGTAGCGAGAACTGTAGTATTCCTCGTTTTATACGTGGATGACATTCTCTTAATAGGAAATGACATTCCTATGCTACAATCTGTCAAGGGGTTTTTGTCACACAGGTTTTCCATGAAAGACCTGGGTGATGCCTCATACATTCTGGGGATCCGGATCTATCATGACAGATCCAAGAGGATACTGGGACTTTCACAGTCCAGGTACATCTACACCATATTGAAAAGATTCTGTATGGATGATTCCAAGCGCGGTAATCTACCGGCTTGTCACGAGATCACCCTCTCCAAGGAGATGTCTCCCAAGACTAATTTGGAGAGGGATCGCATGTCTATTATACCCTACACTTCTGCGGTAGGCACTATAATGTATGTGATGTTGTGTACCAGACCGGATGTAGCTTATGCACTGAGTGTGGTAAGCCGGTATCAGTCAAACCCTGGGGAGAAACACTGGATAGCGGTAAAGAACATTCTCAAGTACCTGAGAAGGACTAAGGAGATGTTCATGGTGTATGGCGGAAAAGACCTCCAGATCGAGGCCTTTGCTGACTCCAGCTTCCAGAGTGATAAGGATGATTCAAGTCCATGTCGGGTTTTGTCTTTACCCTCAATGGAGGGGCGGTGTGTTGGAAGAGTTCCAAACAGGAAACCGTTGCAGACTCGACGATAGAAGCGGAATACATTGCTGCATCTGATGCCGCAAAAGAGGCTGTCTGGATGAGGAAGTTCTTGAAAGAACTTCAGGTGGTTCCGTCCATTGTTGATCCAATACCTCTGTATTGCGACAACAACGGGGCTATAGCTTTAGCGAAGGAACCCAGGTCCCATCAGAGATCCAGACACATCTTGAGGCGGTATCACCTGATCAGGGAGATCGGGGATCGCCAGGAGATCGAGGTCTGGAGGGTTGCTTCAGAAGATAACATTGCAGATCTATTCACCAAGGCCTTGCCCCAAACTCAGTTCGAGCGGCTGATCGAGATGATAGGTCTTCGATACGCCAGTACATGGCCTTAGTGCAAGTGGGAGATTGTTAGTGTATATGCACTAGAGGCCATTACCGTATCATACTAGTTTGTATATTACTTAATTGAAGCTTGGGATATTCACCTTGTATAAACAATCTTGCTCAATATAGTAGTATGCTACTTGGTTTGTTTCTACTTCAATGTGTACATGTGTTTATTTTAGTATATCACCTATACACATTAGTGGAGCCCTTAGGATCTTTGCTTGATTACCAGCGTTGTGATGGCAGTCACACTAGTGGGGGCTGGGTAATCTATAAGCACATTCTTATCCAGGTCCCTAGTCGCAGGACTATCGAGACAGGGCATCGATACTCCGGAGTAGACTAGCGCATGCGCTTCTCATCCCAGAGTGGGAGATGGTCTGTCCCACAGCCATCAGTACGTCGTACTGGAGATAGTATGCGGGTGCTCGTTGGGTTACGAGTACACTGGACAGGACTCGTCGGGAACTGACCGGTTGGTATTATACCTATCGTCAGTTATCAGTTCCCAGGTGACATGAGTACAACTTAGTCAGCTGACTTGACACTGTCACTTCGCCTCGAGTGTGTTCCCATTGTACTTTGATTACTACCCTACCACGGCTCAAAGGAGTCATGCAAACAGGTGGTAGTTGGGTGCAGTCCCGAAGCACTTGGAGGCAGTGACGGTTAGACAGGATTCGTCTCTCCCGGTATTGGGGGTTGACATCGCGCTGTGTCTAGGAGAGCCATTACACGAGTAGTCCCTAGCCAGGGCAATCGAGATATACTGGTAGGCTTCCAGTGTTATTTTAGGGTGTTTTGGGCTTCACTCCGACACGACTTGTACCGCTATTAGGGGACTGACGTTTACCGCCCCCTAGGCCCGCCATGCGATGTATCAGACGAACAGACCGGACTGTACGGAGACTGTCACATTCAGGCTCAGTAGGAGTTCAGATGGGTTTCACCTCGTCAGTCTTCTTGTCGGCATCTACCTGGGGACCGTTACGCACAGCTAGTGCCGCTTGCGGTCTGTGGTTAAACCCACTGCCAGCGTAGTGTCGAGTCTTTAGAGTCCCACACAGAAAGCTATTCGCCTTTAGGCAAAAGAGTAGAGGTCGCATGGTTTTGCGACAGGTCACATGGTTTTGCGACAGGTCGCATGGTTTTGCGACAGGGTTCGGTCACATCCGTGCACTTGTGCATGTACAGTGTCCGGACAGTTAACACTAGCGGGCTTTGGTTTAAGCCAGATCCTAGTGTACGTTTTGGGATTGCTTTTATCCAGTATGTATTCGTGTTCCTCGGAACGCGGATGCGGGTGTGTATGCAAAGTTGACAGAGAGACAGAGGCAGAGGATTCTCATTAGGGTTGTTGACTGTTGACCATTGACTTTTTGCTCACCCTAATGAGAATATGATATGTAATTAACAATAATATTAATTAAGTATTATAGTGACATGGTTGTTGAGGGGTTGACTTGTTGACTTTGTTGACCGGTGGACTAGGTTGGACAAGTTGACCATCATGATGACAATGGCTATCATTTCATGGAAAAGACTTTTGCTTGCTTGTTCTCTTATACAAAATGAGTGCATGAAATGATATGGCTATTGTAGCTTAAACCATCACTAATACTTGATTGCTATTATTGGTTATGATGGTTTTGGATTATGAGAGCCAAGAGAGAAAAGTCTTGCTCATTTTTCTTTCATTTCCTTTCTCTCTCTTGTGTTCTTGAGCTATCATCTTCTTCCTCTTGCTCTCCCTCTGTTTACTCTATGGTTCACTTGTCTCATATGTTGAGAACCAAGAACCATTGAGAAAAATCCCAACACACTCTCCTCTATTCACTCTAGTTCACAAGGTTTGGCAAACTGAGTGAACTAGTTTCTTCAAAGCTCGAAGAAGAAGCCAAAGGTAGAAGCTTTCAGGTGGATCGATCTTCGGCGCAAGGAGACGACGGGGTGAAGCCGATCCGGACAACCATCGAGGTTTGAAGACGAAAGAGTTCAAGAAAGAAAGGTATAACCCCTAACCGAGTAGTTAACAACTCCTGGTTAGTTTGTTAGTTAGATGTTTAACAAAGATCCGGTTTTGAGTCCATGTTACCGCCTCTAGAAAATTGTTTTTCATCAAATTCCGCATGCCCGAAAGTACCGGGAGAGGTAGCATGGACTTACACACTCATGGGTCCAAGTCTTCTCGTAATTTATTCCAGAAAGGTCATATCGAGATCTCTCCCAAATCTCGTCTCTGCCGAACTGTCCGAAAGTCATCATCCCTTACTAGATCTGTTCTCATTTCGGAACGGCTGCAAACTCATCGCGACTCCTTCTAGAAGGTATATTCAAGCACAATGCCTCGGCATACGTATCGCATCTCTGATTTCGACGGAGTGGAAGTCGTCTCATCAAGACCTCGTACGAACCACTTACTCCACTTTTCTCTGATGTCGACTGCTTCGGACTCGTCTCGTCGTGGCTGCATGGACTGAGCTCCTACGGCTATCCTCGTATCTGGAGTCTCCCAAGAAATGCATCTCACCACCTAGCATCCGAATGAAGTCGAACCATCCGATCGATTCGTCAAAACCTCATAATCCCCCAAGAGCTCAACATCTTGGGTACAGTTTAATAGTATCGAGTACGTACCACAGCATCGATGGTCCAGCCGTAGAAAGGCAAACCCAAGCCTCACTAATGGTGCCGCGGAACTACCGCAAACCCTAAGGTTTAAAGGCTTTCACACGGTCATTATGTCGAGTTAGGGTTTCATTCTTCTAGAGGGTCCATACAATTGCCTGCATGTCTTTCCGAATATTTTAAACTTGGAATAATAGGTTTCTGACATTCGATCGTCTCTGTCGACTCTCAACGTCTCTGCGTGAAGTCATCTCTAGCTGGAATCGATCTATTTGATGACCTCGCATCGGGTAGCGAACGAACCACATGTCCTAGTCATTCATCCTTGGTGACTAGCGACCTTCTATCATCTCTTAGTACAACTCGTACTGCAATAGCTCCAACATCTGGGGCGATATCTCGCCGTTCGCAGCAATAACTGGCTCACTCGTCTGCACGCTGAACAGTGCCTCAAACCTCATGAATAAGCAATACACCAACGGTCATCAAAATCTGGTTGGGCTCTATCATTGGCTCGATCCTCTGGTACTAATCGGCACGTCCGAGAAATCTCGTAATGGCGATCCGCCAAACGCTCGTGGCGCGAAAACACAGTAAAAAGACACATCTCTGCAATCGTGTGTCAGTCCTCGTTTGTGAAGAGCTCGTGCTGACCGCAACTCTAGCCGTAGCTCTCCCTGCCAGTAATCGTGGCAGCAAAACCATAACTGGTACCGATGAGGCTAGATCCGGAATGAATATAATACTGAGCAAAGAAATGTACATTCTAAGGCTTCTTAAATGTAGCGTATCGTAAGTATGCCGCGGAACATACCCACGGTACGTCACTCTACTTTAGTCACCTATTCCATCAACCAAGGGTCATCCTAAGCTCCGAAGGTAAAAATTAACGCTCTGATACCAACTTTGTCACGTCCCGAAAGTACGGAACGTGACCAGCACTTAAACTACGAAACGTCTTGAGGCGTACGTAATCTAAGTAATCCAAAAACCCAGAAATCCAAACCAAGAAAAGTAGTAGAGTGAAGGAAAACCAATTTAAATCAAGTAGTTTTAATAGCATAGCCGAATTATGCGTTTTCAAAAAAAACATCAAATATTTCCTGAAAATTTCGGCAGAGTCTCCTTTGTAAATACTGGCCCCCAAACGGGATACAACATGAATAGTATACGAAATCAAAAAAAAGGCATCCCCAAGCGGGAGCTAGCTCTTCGTCAATCGACGGTCACAACCATACAAGCAATATAATATACAACGCCAAGGGCGAGGATCAAAACACAAAAGCAAACTCAAACAACAAGAATTCCACAGAAATATAACGCGCGACTCTAAGGTCGAAAGAATAACATCTCCGGTCTCTATCTCAAAAATAAATACATGTTTGGTTGATGGAACTTCTAGATACAACTGAATAATAATAAACAATGTATAATGATGGGTACGATACAAATAAACCCCACCTACTAGAAAGTCACCCGAAAGAAGCAGTGCCAGTAAAGCCGTAATGAAACCTGTACGCCAAAACCTGCAAGAAACTGGGGCACAACGGGGCTGAGTTGCCAACTCGTGAATAGAATACATCTACGAACAGGAATCGCATGTATGACGCAATCCTAGGTCATATGATCAATATATATCCTCAAATATATAACCAGCAGCCTATAACAATGGCTAGGGTATACCTTTAAACAGCAGTAATACCAAGTGCTCGTGTGAATGCCTCAGATAGCAATATATCATATGGATGATGTATGAATGCATGAAAACAGAGTACATGTACTAAAGAAACTGCTTTCATAACTCAGTGAGATTTCTGTATATTTTTAAAAAAATGAGGTATCATAAGGAAATCAGTATAAACCGTGTCTAGCATCGACACAAAAACATAAATCCACATATCTCAATATCTCAGGCTCCGGCTACCCGGACTGACCTGGATCATCAAATCTCAGTACCTCAATATATCGAAATCTCAATATATCAAATCTAAATATCTAGGGCGCCGTCAGTCCATACCGGCCCCTACCATCCATCTCAAGACTACGAAGGTATCCTCCGGATATCCGACGCGTCGGGTAATATCACCGATCGGTAGTGCTCCCCTGCCAGGCTCAACGTCAGCAACACGACCTTCTTGCCCCGGGGTACCTTACCGGGTCGACTATGTACCCGAAACGGTTCATCCGTCTCCTCGAATCGGGTCTCGAAATCCATCAGCAAACTCATGGTGGACGACTCATACATCATGGGAAAACCGCACTTTTTATTTAAAAAGAGAGAAGAAGTTTGTATAAGTTTTGCGGTTTTCCCTCAAATCCAGAAAATCTCATGGAAATCCGAATCCAAAACCTCAATAGCACGTAAAATAGTGAATATATGCATGAGAATCCATGAATGCGGCATAACAATGAATAACAGTATGCATGAAGTGACAAGTAATAACTACAATGTCTAAACTATTAGCTAACAACCTATGTCAAATGAAATAGTATTTTCTAAAGTGTTCGTGACATGGCAATTACCGATGAAGATGTGTGTGAGCCGGCAAGTAAGTGTACGTGGTACATACGCATCATCGGTAATGGTGATGGTGTCCTAACAGTATGATATCAATAATAAAATATGAATTACAATAAGTATGCGATGCGGAGCAACAACAACAATATGCGGGGGCTGAATACTAGACACAACGATAACTAAACTGCATTACCCTAATATAAGTCCTACAATAGTGCCTTTGAAATAACACGAATCGCGGTGTTTTGAAAATAAGGGCTACGGTGTTTTTAAGAAAAGATACGTCTTTTGAAATATCCGTAGAATCCCTTGACCTGTCTTTAAAAATACCCACGATTCGTTAGTTTTGAAATAGGTAGGAGTCTAATCTAGTCTAACAACTACACTAAACTATACGGCTGAACTAACAAGCTGAACTACAGATAAGGAAACCGCCTAACATCTGAGTCGATACGTATGCATACCTGTATATATATTAGACGGTGATCCCGCCTCAATAATATCATATCCGATACCATATCAATAATCAGACATCCCAAGTCAAGAGTGCGGATCAATAATCAATATATATATCGTACGTAAATCCGTCGTACGGCATCCCCAAATCTGGGTACGGGTCAATATCATACTCATCACACTGTTCATCTGGTATCCTCTTTATCAAGATCATCATCTGGGGTACTGACCTACGTCTAGTACACTACTAAAATCACTATTCACATGGCATCGTCATCCAAAGATCCGCTATAATATCAGGACGTATCTCAAGTACGAATCCTGCCATATCACCGATCTCACGGCCTCAACTCAAATCTCATCGACTCATCTCAATCCTAAGTATCATCCACAAATCCAGTATGTGAACACCTAGTCCCATACCCAGGTGAACACATAACCACATCTCCCCATATACGCACAGGCAATAACATAGATGTATGCATGTGTGTGCGTGCGTGTGTGGGTGTAACAACTACTCTAGGCTTTCGCAACTAACACTAAACTAATCCATGAACACCTAGAATCCAACTTTATCATCAAGTCTCATATCAACGTAATATATATAATCAAAATATATGTGTGTATACGTATTCGTATACATCACCACGAACTGCGGGGGTGCTATACGCCATCCACCCGACTTCTCACCGTAGATATAAATCTACTCACCTGGTCCTCGCTCACCGGTGCCGACGTCGCCACGCGCTTGCTTGTCGTCTCGAAGTCCGCATGGGGTACCTACATATCATAATGCACCGTATCACATTAAAATCCGACTCATGACCAAAACGACTCACGAATCCCACATAGGTCAAAACCTATGGTTGCTTTTATAAATCAACCCCAAAACCCTCGACGTCGGCGTACAAACGCCAAACCATCGAGAAAACCCAAACACACTCATTTGCACAATCACATGCACTAATTATAATATAAAATAGGTTAAAATTCACAAAAAAACTCAAACTCACTTTAAAAGCCATTTTTCCGAAAATCTAGCAAGCAAAAATTTACCGTTTTAGTACAAAACTCGACGTTTAAACAAATCTAGCAGCCGCAATATCCACTCAATATCATAACCAAGTCATATAAACCATTACAATAATTTATTCTCATCAAAATATATATATTTACAAAACCTAGTTAACAAAACTAGCACAATTTTCCATTTTAGCTCAAAACTTGGTGTTTTAATTAACTTTAACTATTTTAACAATTCTAGTAGCTAAAATGCCTACTAAATAACTTAATTAAGTCACCCAAACCCAAACTAAATTTTAAACTCACTAATTATAATAGATCTAAAAAAACTAGTTTGCAATTAGCTTAATTATGATAATTTGGATGTAGAAATTAGCAAATTTAGCACTTCGATTACACTTTGCATGACCTAGCATGATAACTACATTATACAATCATAAACAATGTTAAAAACCCTCACTTGATTTTAAAAACCCAATTCTAGAATTTCCAAACCTTAACTTTAAAATTCTAACTACCAATTCAAAACCTAATTTAAACCACTCATTAATTTAATTGAAGAAATAATCAAACAATTTAACAAAAAACCAAGATTTATTATACCTCAACAACAATGGAACATACATAGAACATGGCCTCCAAATTGAAATATATGCATCAAGATCCATGCTAAAAGAGATAAGGGAAAATGGGTAGGGATTGGATTTTTATTTTGTGGGATTTTTGTGTTGATTTTTGGGCATTTTGTGATGAAATTTTGATGAGAAATGAGAGGAAAAGAGAGAGGGGCTGCTGTTGTGGGAAAGGAGAAAGTGGGTCGGCTGAATGGGGAGGGGGGGGGGGGAGAGGGAGGTGGAGAAAAAGGCAATACCCAAAAGTCAAAGCCTAAACTCCTTTTGCCCAATTTCTTTCATTCTTTTGTTCTCTTTTCTTTGTTTTTTTTTTGTGAGATGAGAGGCCCAAGAATGGTGGAATGAAAAGGGGGCTGGCCAGAGCTATAAGAGAGGGGGTGTGGGTTTTGATTGGGTGAGAAAAAAAGATAAATGTTGTACCCCACTTCCATTAACACAAATTTCACTGAAAAAAGCCTTTTTCTTCGATATTTTCTAAACCGTTTTGGCAAACCATTTAATTTCAAAAACCACATGATAAAATTTTGTTTAATGTGTTATGATGCACAAAATTTTTTTCAACTCATTCCAATTTGTAATTTTCCCTAATTAAATGTATTAGGGACGCCTTAAAATAATATTAAAATAATTAATTTCGGAAAAATTTTCAGAAAATTTGAAATTTCACCAGTGGCTCAATAAACACCAAATACTAGCAATTTCATAGATAGAATATGAATATTTAATTTTATAATAAAGATATCTGTATTTTGACTTTTTACAGAAAACGCCCTTATTTTACCGATTTTCCGAAATTTCACCGAAACGATTTTCAAAACGTTACAGTCTGGGCCAAAGCTGTACAGCCTCGATCTTCCTCAAGTCCACAAGAATACCATCTCCCATCACCACATGACCCAGGAAGTCAACTCTATCAAGCCAAAATACGCACTTTGAGAATTTAGCATACAGCTGGTGCTCTCTCGATGTCTGCAAAGCAATCCTCAAGTGCTGCTCATGCTCCTCACGACTCCTAGAGTAGACCAGAACGTCATCAATAAACACAATAATAAACTGGTCGAGGAACGGCCTGAAAGTCCGGTTCATCAGATCCATGAACGCTGCTGGGGAATTAGTGAGTCCGAACGACATCACCAGAAGCTCATAATGCCCGTAGCGTGTACGAAAGCAATCTTCGGAATGTCATCATTTCGAACCCGCAACTGATGATAACCCGAACGAAAATCAATCTTAGAAAAATGTCTCGCACCCTGGAGCTGATCAAACAAATAGTCAATGCGAGGTAAAGGATACCTATTCCGCACCATAACTCGGTTCAATTGAAGATAATCAATACACAACCTCAAACTGCCGTCCTTCTTCTTGACGAACAGCACAGGAGCTCCCCAAGGAGAAACACTCGGACGCACAAGTCCCTTATCAAGCAACTCTTGCAATTGATCCTTAAACTCTTTAAGCTCTGCCGGAGCCATCCGGTAAGGCGGTATAGAAATAGGCCCCGTGCCAGGAATCAGATAAATGCAAAACTCAATATCGCGCTCTAGCGGCAAACCAGGTAACTCATCGGGAAAAACGTCGGGAAACACTCGCACGATAGGAACCCGGTCCAACGACTCTACTGTGGCTCCAGTATCACAAATGAAAGCCATGAATACCCGACATCCTCTCTTCAAAATCCGACTAGCGCAAAGGGCTGAAATCAAACTGTGAGGGGCGACACCACGGCCCCCCTGCACTACCCGAATAGACTCCCCAGGAAAAATAAAACTGATTGTCTTCTCACGGCAGTCCATAGACGCATAACAAGATGCTACCCAGTCCATGCCAAGGAGAACGTCAAAGTCCAACATATCTAGAAGGATCAAGTCGACGGACGAATCTCTATCTCCTATACAAACGGCACACGACCGAAACACATGTCGCGCAATAAAAGAATCGCCAATAGGAGTAATCACAACAAGCGGCTGATCTAGCAAACACGGCTCTCGGCCCAACCTCGGCACGAAGTGCGTAGAAACATACGAGTGCGTAGATCCCGGATCAAATAAAACACGTGCATCAAAAGAACATACAGAAAGAGCACATGAAACCACTGCATTGGACACCTGCGCGTCCTGATGAGTCAAGGAAGCACACCAGAGCACAAAACAAAAACGACACCAAATGGAGCATAGGGGGCCGGCCTCCTCGGTTTTATGGGGAATGTGCTCGGTTGAAAACCGAGAAAAGGGTCTCATTTTTGTTCTGTGCACTATAGGCATCGCGTACATGACTCTGCACTTGTTTGCAAAATTTTTACAGACCTTTTGAAAGTCAACAGAGAGCATGAACTGCAGAGTTTCAGAAACTGTATTACGGATTTGTTTCGGTTTCGTATTATATCTAACATCGTCTAGATTTCTAGTTTGGCTCTGATACCATGTTGGGTTTCCTTAGCACCTAGCCTAGGGTTTGCAAGCATCACACATGCCACAACAAAAATTCAAGTGGGTGCTAAGAAATCAAACTAAGAATCATGCTAGAAAACTAGGGTAACCAAAACAAGTAATCTACATTACAAAGAGAAGTGAACAAAAAATAAAACCTTTGTAGATCCGGTCCTTCACTTCTAAAGCTCTGTGCTGACGTCCCTTCGCTGCGATCATCGAGCTCCCAGACTCAAGTGATGGTTTCCTTGGAGAAATGAACAAGCTTTCTAGTAGTCTTCGAGGCCGAAGATGCTCTACGTCGAGGTAACTCAAACTCAAGCTACCACTTCACTAAGTCAAGAACTTTGTGAAGAGAACACCCTAAACTAAATGGCAAATAGTAGAGGATGATGAAATAGGAAGTGGGTTCACTTTAGATTTTGATTTCTCACTTGTTTTCACCACTTAGAAAAAACCTAGAAAGCTTTTTTTTTGGATGAAGAAGATGAAGAAATAAGTATGAAGAATGAGAAAAGAATAATCATAATTATGCAACCATGGGTGAGTTAGTATCATCCACTAACTATTGTACAGACTAAACCATGGTTTAATATAATGGTTTGGTTTCAAAAATATCTTAAGTAAAACAAAGTGTGTGGACTTTGTCAAAGATACTTTAAGCTTCATGAAGCTTCAAGTCAAGATAAAGAAAACCTCCATTTTGAATTAAAAAATAAATAAAAACCCTAAACATTATCTTAAATATGGTGTAAGTCATGCACACACCCAAGTTTGCATGTATCACCATGCATGATACAATCATGTACACAAACATATATCACATATACACATGTGCACATCAAGTGAGAAAAGCAATCTTAAGTGAACCAATACTAGTTAATGTAAAGTAATATATCAAATATATAATTATACATTAAATCATTAAATCAACACTTGATTTAATGATCCGGTCTTATGTGGACTTGGTTTATTGAATCTCAACCTGTTTGGAAATGGAACATTTTGAAAATTTGTTGAGTCCAATGTTTGTGGATGAGATTGCGGAGTTGGAACGGATCCCAGTGCTGGTGTTTTCATGGAGTGAGATGTGGGTCCATTCGGAGTAGTAGAAGACTTAGAGCCTTGTGAAGAATGGAGAACAGGCCCTGAAGATGATGAAGCGGCGGCCGGGGTGTCATCATTAATGCCTACATTATTATGCAACACTCTTCAAGATCTCAACGTAGTCACTGCACTCATATTATGATTGTGTTATTCAAGAGCAACATGTGCATTTTGTGTGTGACCAGGATTTGGCAATGGTTGAGATGGAAGATTTCCATTTTCTCGCTCGCTTAACGCAACATTCAGTTGTGCAATTTGAGCTTCAATTGTTTTGATGCTTTGATCAGGTGAAGCAGTATGTTGCACCAAAGACTGAATGGAAGACTGGATATTGATGGAGGATTGAGTTGATTGTTCTAAAAATGCATCCAGACTACGTTCTAGCGAAGAAACCTTATCGTTGTTTGGCTGAACAAAATTGTTTTGAGGAAAAGAGTTGTTTGGTGTAAAATTGTTCGCTTGATTTTGGTAAGGTTGGGGTTGAAAAGGTTGCTGATATTGAGTTTCTTGATGAGCTTGTTGTTATGGAGGAGGCCTCGGGAAATTGTTATTGCCTTAGAATTGTTGTTGATTTTGATTCCAGGCAAAATTTGGGTGGCTCCTCCAACCAGAATTATAAGTTGAAGAGTATGGATCATTTCATTGTCTCTACTAAAAGGCAGCATTGACTTGATCCTGTCCTTGAGCAGGTAGATTGTAAGGACACTCTTCAGTAAGATGTGATGGATCCGAACAATAAGCGCATATAGTGCGAGTTGGTAAAGCAGGGGCAGGAGAAGGCGATGAGAATTTGCTCTCAATTACCTATAGTTTTTTCGTGATTGCAACCATTTCGGCCCTCATTACAATCGACATATCAAGTTGATGAATGCCTGCTCTAGACTGACCGAAAGAGGTAGATGAAGTTGATGAAGTGGTCTGTCTAGTGCTTTCCCACTGAAGTGTTTGTTCAGCAAGATCGTCGAGAAATTGCCAAGCTTCCTCACTCGATTTGGTTAGGAAGTGACCTTGACAAATGGTTTCCTGCAACTGCTTAGTTGCTGGGTTCAGTTCTTTATATAAAGTTTGCAATGTTGCCATTTCTCAATACCGTGATGTGGGCACTGAACAAGAAGGTCCTCAAATCGTTCGAAACACTTCCAAAAAGGTTCGGAAGGAAGCTGGGAAAATTGATTAAATTCATTTCTAATTCTCGCGGTCTTGTGGTGCGGGTAAAACTTTTTAAGAAAAGCTTTATCAAACTCTTCCCAACTATTTATGGAATGCGATGCAGTACTATATAGCCACTTTTCAGCTAGGTCGCATAATGTGAAGGGAATGACACGTAGCCTTATAGCATCATCGGAAAGTTGGGTCGTCTTCATAATTGCACAAACATTCTGGAATTTTTTTATGAAGATATGGGCATCTTCAGATTCCAGCCCGTGAAATTTGGGCAACATGTTGATGAAGTGGGGCTAAATTTCAAAGTTATCCCCATTAGCCGGCGGAAGTGAGAGACAAGTAGGAAGTGCGGAGCGGGTTGGATAGAAAAGATCCTGCTGCGCAATTCGTTGGGGCGCTTCAACAGAAGGTAAAGGGTTGTTAGGATTGAATCCCGACAACTCCTTAGAAGATGATGAATGTGAAGAAGAAGGTAAAGAAGTGGAGGGAATTTCGACTTCGGGGTCGAACTCGTCGTCAGTAGGGACTAATGAGACACGGACTAAATGGGAGCTAGTGTCCCTAGTTCAACCGGAAATACACTAAACGAGTTGTAGTGTAGTCAAAAAGTAGAAGGTGAGGGTAAGAAAACGTCAATGGATATTTATGAAATATAGGAGGGGTGCAATGGAATTCTAGCGACAAATGACAAGTTTTTGTAAAAATTTCTTTTTTTTTTAAAGATTTGTGTGCAAAGATTTGTACAGAATTAATTTCAATCAACCACAGTTAAATATGAACAATCAAGCCTAGATCTACGGTCTCCTAGGTCAACTAGACTGCCCCTAACTGGTCCAAAGCGACAAGTTGTGAGATATCCCTCAAATCGCCTCTTCACCGCCAATTGTGGCCAAGTAAGCACAAGTAAAGAAAGGAGGGATCCGCTCACAAATCACCGTGAGACGGGCCTTTTAAAATTACCTTTCCCACTTGTCTAGCCTAGGCACCACAAAGTCAAGTTTAGATAAACGACCGATTGCCCACAACCTTCCTCTGTCCTAATGAGCGCGACAGTCCTTAATTGGCTGAGTCTAAATATTTTTTAATTAACTCGAGTGTTGATGCATATGCTTTTTTTGATTTTTGGGGTCCTAGCAAGGCTAAAGAAATCCCAACCCAATCTGGATTGGTGTTATAGCCCCTTAAAATTCCGTTTTAAATATGCAAAACAATTAACACACAAAATCCAAAACACTTGCCAAAAATTTTGCTTTTTATTTGCAGCGCAATGAATCCTGCACAAAATGATTTATTGGAGAGGGAGAAGTAGTTTTGCGCAAAGAATACCTGCAAGAAAATTTTTCAGTGGAGATCAGGGGGTTACAGAAAAGATAAGAAATACTCACAGAGGGATTTAAAGTGCTGACGTTAGCAAACCACCGCGGTTCCACGGTCAAATGTACGTAGTTGCGGCGGTTCCGCGGTGTAATTGTTGGTTCAGGCCGTCAAAAGTTTTCTGTTGTCTGTTGTGGTTCTCCTCTGGCTGTTCAGATCTTCTGTTTGTTGATTTGTTCAGTGACTTTTTCCAGATCTGAATCTGTCTATATTCCTTTCCTGCGAAATTCACACAAATCGCTTCAAAAAATAACAAGATGATATGTTTTAATTTTTTCAATTTTTATATTTTTTCAATTTTAATTAACCCGAAATTACAAAAAGAAATAACTACTGTTTCCTCGACAACGACGCCATTTGATTGAGATGAGATTTTGTGTATGTGTTTTGAATCAAAGATTAAGAATTACCGCAATCAATAACTGTGTCGCTTGGTAGCTAACCGGTTGAGTACGGGTCGGTTTACAGGGAAATCGTGTTATCTCTTAGAGTTCTTACAAGTTAAGTCCAAAAGAAATGGTGATTTTGATTTTTATAAAACCTAAGATTGAATTTAATTTGATTTAAAACCTTGCTAGGATTAGGATTAGGTTAGTTTGGAAAAAGAATTCTACTCAAAGCTTTCATTGCCCTAATTAAGAATTTAGGTGTTAGGGTAATAATCAACAAAGGGGATTAGCACGACTAGGAAGAAACATAGTTTCTTCCTTTTGGTTCTTGTCCGTCTTTTCTTAACTCTTAGCCCTAACCTCTATGTAAATCAACCACAACCGGTCTAACTAGAGAATCACCGCTATCTCGTGGGACAGGGTGCCGTAATGAGTGGTGTGTCTTTGATTAATATAGAGTCCTAATTTGAAGTATTATATAGGCAAGAAAGGAGTGAGAGATTTCCATCTCTCAAACCTAACTGAAACCTAGACCTAACAAGTGAGGAACTACTCACTCATTAGGGATATTATGATGAAGTTCATTTTTATAATTTTCTTTTAATTACCTAATTAACATGCAGATAATAAAAGACAGATATGAAAATTGCCGAAATTAAATTGCAGATAAGAAAAATTCAAGATAAAAAACTTACTTTTATTAACACCTCTTGACGATTACAATGAAACTAAAATTTTAATCTAGAAATTAGAAAAGGCATGCCTTAATTAGGCTTTAGGGTTTCCTATTTATAGATAGGAGAAACCCTAGGGTTTACATCTTCTCCACATCTAAAATTACAAGACTACCCTAAGAAAGCCGGGTCAAAGCACCGACACCACCGACAAGTTGCACCGACACGTGCACAGCACGGCCGCGGAACCGCAGCAGAATGCCCTATTTGGCCGTGGATCCGCGGCCATCTTAAGGGATCTTTGGCTATTCTTTTCTGGGTTGCTTTTTGTTGTTGTTTCCTTCTGTTTTCTTCTTTTGGTTCTTCAGAATCTTTTCCACTTTCTTCCAGATTTCCAACAGTGCAGAATTTGTGGACTTTTACCGTAAGCTTCGCTTTGAAGTCTTGTATCTTGTGCTGCCCTTGAACTGTCTTGTGCATGGAACTGTTTATTGATCTTCATTTGTTCCTTGAACTGTTAGGCGGCATCATACGGATTCATCTTTTGTTGGTCGTAGTCTCACTTTTGTAACGTCTTTTCATGAATTTCACTGTATTGTTCTGAGAACCTGTAACCTGCAACTATTTAGCAGACATGGATCAAAAGCACCTATTTATTTGAAATATGATTAAGAATGGGCGATATAATAATGCAATATTCTGATATGAACAGCATATCGCATATAACCGACTAATATCTAGTGTATCAATATATCGAATCGACACTTGATTCGGTAACCCGGCTATATCGCATATAACCGACCGATGATATAAATCGTGAGAATAGAATACGGCATCACATACTCGTATTATTCTCGGTCCCGCACATATCTCATATGTGCTCCTATTTCGTTTCGCCTGAGCTAGGAAACTTTTATATAGGACTCTAAAGACTCGTTAATACGCTGCCAGTAGGTGATGATCATATCAGACACCCACAAGCCGCAAGCGGTCTGCTAAACGTAACGGCCGTCCGGATATTGAGCGATCAGAAGATCAACAAGCAAGCTTGCTCATACTCCTGCGAATCCAATCAGTAACACTACCGCACAGTCCGGTCTGTTCGTCTGATATGTCGCATATCTCGCCTAGGGGTGGTAAATGTCAAACCCCGGTAGCTTGATAATGTTGGATATAGTGCCCTTAGAGTCAATTATTTGATCGCAGGAACGTGATTGCAATGATTGAGGTAGGGCCTATACCGGTAGGACAGTCTTACTCGAGAGTGTTGTATACTATCAGGTTTGTCTTTATCATCATGTACATGCTTTAGATGACATTGTAGTTCACTATTACACGTTGATAGAGAATAGTATGCTACCATGGTTTATCTTTATCATCGTGTACTGCTTTAGGTGATCTTACAGGTCGCTATACACATTGATAGAGCCCTTAGGATTCTTTCTTGACTGCCAGCAGTATGATGGCGATCATATACGTGGGAGCTGGGGTCTATAAGCACATCCTTAAAGATGTCCCTAGTCGTAGGAGTTTCGAGACTGGGCATCGATACTCCATTAGTAGATTAGTGTATATAGTCGAGACCCCATAAGCCATTGGTGTCAGTTGGTTCACCTAAGATGTATACAGTTGCTCATTGGGTTATGAGTACACCGGACAGGACTCGCCGGGAACATGCTAGTCGGTATTATACCTGACGTCAGATAGCAGTTCCCTGGTGACATGTGTACAGGTTAGTTCATCGACCTGAGATCGTCATTTGTCTCGTGTGAGTTCCCACTGTACTTTTATTACTACCCTACCACGGCTCAAAGGAGTCTTGCAAACAGGTTTTAGTTGGGTACAGTACCGAGCCACATGGAGGCAGTGAGCGGATCGGCATGGGTTTTGTCTCTCCTGGTATTGGGGGTGAGATCGCGCTGTGTCTAGGAGAGCCGTTACACGAAGTCCTTGGCCAAGGCCGGAGATTTACTGGTAGGTATTCCAGTAGTATCTCAGGGTGTTCTGGGCTACACTCCGACACGACTTGTACCGCTTTTGGGGGTCTGACTTTTACCGACCCTTTAGGCCCGCCATGCGATGCTCATAGACAAACGGACCGGACTGTACGGATATTGTCACTGACAGGCTCAGTAGGGTGTCAGGATGAGTTCGCTCATCGACCTCCCTTTTGGTCAATACCTGGTAGCCCGTTACGTACGGCTAGTACCTCTGACGTGCTAGTGGTTAAATCCACATCCAAATTATTGACGAGTCTTTAGAGTCCCCCACAAACAGTTTTTAAGTTTCGGGCGAAACGTTGTAGAGGTCGTACGATATATGGCAGGGTTCGATCATATACGTATAGTAGTGCACGGATCATGATCGTACAGATCATACTAGTGGGCTTTGGTTTAAGTAGGATCCTAGTATTAGATTTGTTGGATTACTTTAGTCTCATCGTATTCGCATTCAGTCGGAATGCGGATGCAGGTATGTATATACAGGTGAGGGGTATCCTTGTGATCCGTCACGAGTTTACTTTAGATGTTGCCGTATCTTTTTATTGTTGCAAACATTTGGATTAATGTTTGCATATAGAAATTATGAGCTAGAAATCATCATGAGGTGCATTTATTGTGACACATGCAACCTACTGACTCATGTTCTCTTTTATTGTGCATATGTCACTTTATTTGATGGTTTTGAGTGTTGAAATGAGAAAGAGAGAGAGGGGGGCTGCCATATGATTGGTTTTGGTCTTGTATTTTTGATAACACTCTCTCACTCTCATTATCAACATAACACATAAGAAAAAGAACAGGGGACTTCTTCTTCTTCCTCTAGCTCACAACCTCCATTAATGGCATCATCTTTAACCTCCATCCATACAATGGACGCAAGAGACAAAATTATCACACACATTCTCTACATCTCCTTAGACACGTCGGCAAGCGAACTTCATGCCCGAGTTGCTTCGGATGAAGCGGGAGCCCGTAAAAAGACTCGAAGATGTGGTGCCCTTTCTGACGAGGAGATCGAGACCGGAGATGCCGCGAGGAGCTTGGGATGATGGCCAAAGACCAAAGGACACGGATCGATCGGTATAGCTTTCCTATCCCTTCTCTAATTGCTAGTTTATATGTTAATGGTTCGATCCGGATTTTAAGTATACGATAGCGCCGGTTTCTAGTTTAGAAAAAGTTTTCGTTTCCGCATTTTGGCCTCGGACAGACGGCAGGGGCGCTACCGTAGTCTTACATGGTATCAGAGCCACGCCATTAACCTTTACTAGCTTGCTCTAGCGTGTTTAGAACTTCGATCGGACGAAATTTCCAAAAACTGCATTTCCAATTCTGAGTTTCTGTCGAATTTTTTTTCTCGTCGAAAAATTATTTTGAGTATTGCAGAAAATCAGGTAGGCTTTTTTAAGAAATCTGAGAAAAATGGGTTCACTGATTCCACTGTAGCAGCGCGGAACCGCGGCCGTACCCACGTTTTGGCCGCGGTTCCACCGCCGTACTGTAGCATCAGTCCACCAATTTTCCTACAGTGGTTTCTGACTTGGAAATGGGGTTTCTGTTAATTTTGGTTTTGGCCCAGATTATTTTGAGTACTGGGAATTGTACTTGGGGCCCACTTCGGGAAATTTTGTTGATCGAAAATTTTAAATATGTTAGTTCTGTAGGGTTCCTAGGCACTCTCAAGAGGTCTCACAAGGCATCAACCATGCCAATTTCAAAAATTACGGTGCCGAGAAACCCTAGACTACGGATCGTTGGCTAGAATTCTAGGCGAAAGATGCAACTAGCTAACAAATTAACTAAAGGAACGGAAATACAACCTTTGTAGATCCGGTCCTCCACCTCCATAGCTCCGCAATGATGTCTCCTCGCTGCCCAAATTGAAATCCGGGCTCTAGCGTCGGCTTCATCGGAGAAATGGGCGGGCAAGGTCGTCGGCTTCGTGCCGAAGATGATCTACGTCGAGGCATCACTAGATCAAGCTCTACCTTCACCAAGCCATGAAAACTTGTGAAGGAAACACACTCTACTACTTGACAAGAGTTAGAGGATGAAGAAATAGGAGGTGGGTTCACTTTAGATTTGGATTTCTCACTCTTTTCCATCAATCACCATTGATGAAGTGAAGCTTTCTTCATTGAAGAAGATGAAGAAGAAGAAGAAAGAATATCATAAGTATTATCCAAAATGAATAATAAAATGAATACTCATCATATCCTAACCTTGGTTAGGT
Organism: Agapanthus africanus; assembly: GCA_030015575.1. Taxonomy (NCBI): domain Eukaryota; kingdom Viridiplantae; phylum Streptophyta; class Magnoliopsida; order Asparagales; family Amaryllidaceae; genus Agapanthus; species Agapanthus africanus. Next base: position 231,334,027 of record JASDDO010000010.1, read on the forward strand.
GTAGAGAATAGACTAGGGTTAAATGGAGTGGTTAGGGTTAAGCATGAGACAAAATGGTCACTTTGGTCAAATGTTCAAGAAGCTTCAACTAGAAAACAAATTTAGCAACCATTTTCTCTTTATACTTTTCTTTTTCCAAAATGAATAAATAGATAAATAAATGAGAAAAGGAAATGAAACCCTAACCACTTATGTAACCATGGTTTAATTCTTTACACAAACCCAAACTAGCATGTATCATCAAACATGATACAATCTTGTGCACAAAAAAATATATCATATATACAATGTGCGCAAACAAGTGAGAAAATCCATTTAAAGTGAACCAATACTAGTTAATTCAAAGCAATATATCAAATATATAATTATACATTAAATCATTAAATCAACACTTGATTCAATGATCTGGTCATGTCGCACATAACCGACCAGTATCCAATGTATCGGCTTATCGAATCAATCCTTGATTCGATGACTAGGTTATATCGCATACAACCATATCGATACATTCATCGCGAGAATAGAATACGGCATCACATACACGCATTATTCTCGGTCCCGCACATATCTCATATGCGCTCCTATTTCGTTTCGCTTGAGCCAGGAAACCTCTGTGTACGACTCTAAAGACTCGTCAATACGCCGGCAGCAGGTGATGATCATATCAAACACCCACAAGCCGCAAGCGGTCTACTAAAAGTAACGGCCACCCGGGTATTGAGCGATCAGAAGATCGACGAGCAAGCATGCTCACACTCCAGTGAATCCAACCAGTAACACTACCGTACAGTCCGGTCTGATCGTCTGATATGTCGCATATCTCGCCTAGGGGTGGTAAACGTCAGACCCCAATAGCTCGATAAGTCGTGTCGATATGAGGTCTATAACAATTCGAGAAACTACTGGTAACACTTACCAGTATATCTCAGCAACCCTGGCCAGGGATTTCCGGTTATAGCCAATCGAACACAGCGCAACATCAACCCCCTATACCAGGAGAGACGAATCCCCTCCTATCGCTCATTGCCTCCATGTGACTCGGGACTGTACCCAAAAACCACCATTTTGCACGCCCTCTTGGACGTGGTAAGATGGAAATCAAAGCACAGTGGAAACCACATAAGACTCTATGACGATCTCGGGTCAACAGACTACTCTGTACCAGTGTCACCAGAGAACTGCCATCTGACGTAAGGTATAATACCATCTGGGAGTTCTCGGCGAGTCCGTTCAGTGTACCCAGTCTCTACTGAGCACCCGTATATCATCTCTGATGTCAAACACCAATGGATATGGGATCATCCATCGCCCATCTGTATGGGTCGAGAAGGTATACGCTAGTCTACTCTGGTATATCGATGCCCCGTCTCGATACACCCACGACTAGGGACTTTGAAGGATGTACTTATGGACTACCATGTCCCCACTAGTATGATCCGCATCATAGTCCAGGTAGTCAAGTACACATCCTAAGGGCTTTACCAACATGTAATAGAGAGACAATCAGTATACACGTTAAGGTAAAGATCAACCAGATAGCAAACTATCATGTCGAGCAAGAAAGTCCTCCCTATATATGACCCAGCATCCACTACAATATACATCCAATGTACAGTAATGGCCTCTAGGGCATACATATAACTAACAATCTCCCACTTGCACTAGGGCCATCTGATAGCAGTGGTTGTAGTATCTCATACTCAACCATCACATAAAAGTCTCTCTCTGGGAATAGGCCTTCGTGAGTGGATCCGCCGTGTTGTCCTCTGAGTCTACTCTCCTGACCTCGATCCCCTGGAGATCAACCATCTCCATGATCAGGTGATACTGCCTTAGAATATGTCTGGATCACTGATGGGACAGACGTTCCTTGGCATAAGCCACAACTCCATTGTCACACAATGGGAGGAACTAAGTTCATCTCATGAACTAATATACACCCAGACAGCCTCTTTGGTAGCATCTTAAGTAGCGATGTATCCAGCCTTTATCGTCTAGTATGCCACGGTATCTAGCTTGGAACTCTTCCAACATATCGTCCCTTTACTAAGGGTAAAGACAATGCCTGTGACTGACACTCAGTCATGATTATCACGCTGGAACCCTTCCAGTGATTCTCCCCAGGATCGATTGATACCATCTCACTACTGCTAGTGAGTATCCTAACATCCAATTAGATCTATCTCATAGATCCGAAATCCAGGATTTAGTAGGTATCATTTTGATCCTATATGGAGAATCATTGTGATAAGCGGAGATTGACTGAGCGTAGCATAGGAAACTCCTTCCCTATCTTGAGTATGTCATCCACGTACTCTACGAGGATCGTCACCATACTCCCTACTACCTTTTTGTTTATACAAGGTTCATCTACCATTTTGATGATGTCAACTTCTTTGACTAATCCATCAAAACAGATGTTCCAACTCCGCGATGCCTGCTTTATCCTATAAAGCATCTTGCACACGTTTCCGCTGCTCCCACTGTCTACGAGGCCCTCTGGCTGTGTACTTATAGACGCACTCTTCTAAAACATCATTTAGAAAAGCAGTCATGACACCCAACCACCAGATATCGTAGCCATGGTATGTAGCCGTGGCAAGTAGGATCTGGATGGACTTAAGCATAGCCACTGGAAAAGGTTTCATCATTATCCACGCCTGGTTGATGACGAAAACCTTTAACAAGTCTAGCTTTGAAAGTCTCAACCTTTCCATGTACACCAAGTAATTTTCTCAAGATATACTTGCTCCTGATAGGGATTTAACCCTTCAGATATAGCAACCAAAGTCCATACTTTGTTGGTGTATAAGGATTCCATCTCAGATCGATAAACATCCAGCCATTCTTACAGAGTCTCACTCCTGATGGCCAGCTCGAAACTAGTTGGGTCATCATCTCATGATGCAATCCTCGCTCCCACTGTCATAGAGAAACCAAAGTATCTCTCAGGTGGGTGAGGAACCCTACTAGATCGGCGAAGAGGCTGAGGTTCGTTGGAATCTACTGAATCCTTTGGTTGTACCAAATCATCTGCTGTAGTTTGTATAGCTGGAACCTTTCCAGTTGAACATAACAGACCTTGCCTCGAGCTTGTCCGGATTTTGCTTTTAGACATAGGCCGGATAACCCTAAATCTTAACCAACTTAAGATATGGGCTCTTCCTTTTCCATATCACATATGAAGTGGTAGGCAACTGATTTGATCGTGACCCTATTCAATAGTTATGCAACTTCTCAAGTGCATAACCCCCCTAAGGAAAAAGGTAACTCAGTAGTACTCATCATAGAGCACACCATATCAAATAGGGTGTATCTGCTCCGCCCCGACATACCATCGTGCAATGGTGTATACGGAGGAGTAATGCTGAGAGAGAATCTCATTCTCCTTTAGAATAGTCCAAGAATTCTGTGCTCTAGTATTCTCCTCCCTGATCTCATCATAGGACATAATACTTTTACCCGTATTTTGGTTCTCTACTTCTCGCTTATATTCTGTGAATATCTCAAAAGGTTCGGACTTGTGTTTCAACAGGAACATAGGTCTGAATCTCGAAAGATCATCAGAGAATGTAATGAAGTATAAAGAACCAGTCCTGGCATGTGTAGACAGGAGACCTTGCATGCATCATCATGTATCAGTCCCAAGAGTTCACTAACTCTTTCTCTGTTTCAAATAAACAGAGCTATGGTCATCTTATCTTTGTGACATGACTGGCGAGTTTCACAAGATGTAAATTCAAACTGATTTAAATATGCATCTATATGTAACTCTAGCTTGTCGGGTGACATCGATCTGACCTAGTCTACAATGCCTCAAGAAGGATTCGTTCATTTCTGAACTCTTCCTCTTGTGTGTGTTCTGTATACTAAGAACTGTAGTTTGATTTAGAACATCAACGCTTTTAGATAACGTGCCTGAACCGATCAACTTTTGATATAGGAAATGTTCAAAACATTATCCAACAATACAAAATTTTATCATTTTTTTACTAATAAAGACAGTGATATGATTTTGTATATCAGGTTCGGTATCTAATAACATTCGTTCAGAATCAATGTATTACAATACAGGATGACAGTGACCAACAGACTTGGCTGCAACACTTGCCCCGTTTTCTGCCTCATGAAACTTATCACCCGTTCTCAGTTCTCTACCTATCTGTAGCCCTATGTAACAGATTACATATCTGGGATCCTGATCCGGTATCATATACCCAGGACGTAAAGGACATTGAGAAACAGTTCTGTATAATGAACACACCCGAAGATGATGCATCAGCATGCACTCTCTTCGTTTGGGCGGCACGGGAAATCTGGTATTCCCCAATTTCCTGCTCTGTCTTATAACAATTATAAGTTGGAGCGGGACCAACGTTCCCCAGCTCAGTATAACAAGCGGGTTCGGTCAATATATCCGTTTTATTATCTTGATTAAGGCGTGATATGGTCGCTACCAGGAGAAAGAGAGAAGAAAACACTCTGCGTGCGCTCTTGCAAGAATAGATTGGTTATTATTTTATCTAATCAGGATGGCTCCCACTGCTTTTTATCAAATCTTCCTTCAAACCCTAAAAGGAAAGACTAGCCGGGATTAATTACACACTACAAGTTCGCCAATCTTTCAGCCAGGCCAGTGTCGGTACTTTGAGGGAGGTCCCCCGTGCTTTCGCACGAACCTAATTAATGTAAACCTCGTTTTCCCAGAGGCGTAACCTCGTTAACACCTTTCTAGACACCTACTTGATCGACTAATTGTAATGTGTAAAACTCTCCCAGGAGTAACAATTACTCGCAGCGGGTATCGGGATCCAACTATCTCATAGAAGGTATGCAATCTCATTGCAAATTTCAACACTTGAAATTCCCGATAATATTTTGCCTCTAGCGTCCTATGTCCTTGACGGAGGTAAACAAACCATAGGCTACTAGTCAAGTTCAACCCGTCATTTCTTAATCGAATTAAACCCACCCGCACGACCCTTGACGGAGGTCAACAGAGCCGCACGACTACCCTAATCCAATCTGCATCATATGCATAAGCAGATAAATACTAGTTAGCTACCGCACACTACGCCTTGACGGAGGTCAACAAACGTAGCACGAATACTAAATAGGACTTATCTGAAATGACGGAGGGCTACGACAGGTTTTTCTGAAAACCTATTGCGTAATGAACTTGATATCGTTGTAGGATCGAATAAGTTTTGAAATGCAGTGTTTTTGAGGCTTTTCTAGTTTTTCTAAAGGAGTCACTCCCGGTGAAGGGATCATCGGTCCTTTCCTCGTCGAATGAGGTGCGGGATATATCATATATATCACTGTGCATTGCAAAAACACTTAAAAGCAATCAAAAGACAAACCGAGTGTGTAGCATCTGCCAGTTATTGCTAAAGGAGTCACTCCCGATGAAGGGATCTTGGTCCTTTCCTTATCGAATAAGGTGCGGGATATATCATATATATCACCGTGCATTGCAAAAACACTTAAAAGCAATCAAAAGACAAACCGAGTGTGTAGCATCTGCCAGTTATTGCTAAAGGAGTCACTCCCGGTGAAGGGATCTCGGTCCTTTCTTTATCGAATAAGGTGCAGGATATATCACATATACCGCTATGCAAAGCAAGAACTGTAGCTACCTGTTTATTTTGAAATTCGATTCTACAACATCTTAGGTTTCTTTTATTTCATTAATCATATTAATGAAGTCCCATCATTTAAATACCTAAACATCACAGATAAATACGACGTACACTTATGCCATCCGCATTTGCCTCGATGTCCCCTCATGCACCGTTAGGTTAGATAACTAACGGCAGAGCGGGGCAGGGCTAGCGCGGTTGTAAAACATAAGTAACGGCTATATAATATATCATATATACTATATACTCTATCTATCACAGAACATCACATGATCACATCACAGATATCGCAGCAGAAGAAACAAATGAAATATTGGATATACTAGGACGTCCGTGTTTTCAATACGAGCCAGTATAAAACACGGATTCCACGGTCGCGATGAATAGCCAAACCCACACCCCTAGACCCCTACGAGAGCGGCAAGCAACCCTACCAATTCTAGAGTTAGGAGACCCAGACTCGACTCCTCGAGTTGGTCTCCCACTGGACTCCAGAACCCGGTTACTTGTGCCCTCCTCCTTGGGTCTATCCTAGTGCGGAAAAATAAATAATATACAAAGGGTGGCTACTTCCGCAACCTGGAAGTGCCCCAATAAAAGAATATTACATACAAGTTTTTACATGAATGAAAATGAAAAACACTCATCTCACATAAAAACCCCCGGCTATTCAAACACGACGATCCAATATAACATATCCAGCAACACATAACATCACATGTCATCAACGTAAGTAAATATGCGCATCCCAATTGTCGTTGGCATATAGCAACGAAACCGGCGATATCACATATTACACTTACGGTCACAGAAAAGAAAGTGTAAAACTACAACAGTTGGAATCCGCAACCACCTCAGACATCGCATGCCTGACCAAATGAATTCCTTAGACATCGCATGCCTAACAATTATAAACCCTGCATTTTAGTCTCAAAATCGAAAACTCTTTTCAATATCAAGTCGGGCAATTCAACAAGATTCCCGACATCCTGATCGAATGCTCGTCGCAAACTTCAGTAGGCGGCCGCACCCCCGACGCCGTCGACAAAGTGCACCAAGGCGGAACACCGCTACCGGGAGCACCCTGACGGATGCTTTCGGCGACGGGGTTCTCCTACAGTCACTTAGTCGGGGCGACGGGGTTCTCCTACAGCAACCAAGTTTTCCCGAAACAGATCAACTCTTGAAATAAGTCTAAAAACATTCAGTTCGTGCCTCAGTACCAACGGTCCAGCCGTAGAAGGGTCAAGCCAACGCCTCACATGTGGCACGCCGTACTGCCCCAAACCCTAAGGTTCAAAGGGCAGTTCAAGACGGTCACATAATCGAGTTAAGGTTTGTTGTCTTCTAGAGGGACCATCGCGTTACTTGCACTATTTAGAACGTCTTTAAATCACGGAAAGATCCAACACTTGGAAATTTCCCGACAGGGGAAAAATTGGGTATTTTATCCGGTCGAACTTTTTAACATATTCTAAAATTTATCCAGAAAGCCACACAGACAAAATTTGATAATCCGGTCGAACATTCGAATCCCCAAAACAACCCAGAAAATTCAACTCTTGAAAAAATATTAAAAATTCCCAAGAAAACCAGCACTGCAAATTATGAATTACTGTGCAAAATTCGATGCCACATAAGACAAAACGGCCGCAGAACCGCCGCACGAGCCACGCTCGTGCCGCGGAACCGCGGCGCATTGATGGAATTAGGCACACGAATTTTACAGAAACCCTTATAATTTCCTACTGATTTTTCTGCATATTTTTAATATCGAAAAACTCCAGATTTTGGAAAAAGTCCAGAGAGCATGTTTGTGTTAGGGTTTCGGGTTCATTCGGGTTTCAAACTTCGTCTCGACTTCGCCTAAGGCTCTAGCTAGGCTCTGATACCACTGTAGGGTTCCTAGGCACTCTCAACAGGTCTCACAAGGCATCAACCATGCCAATTTCAAAAATTACGGTGCCGAGAAACCCTAGACTACGGATCGTTGGCTAGAATTCTAGGCGAAAGATGCAACTAGCTAACAAATTAACTAAAGGAACGGAAATACAACCTTTGTAGATCCAGTCCTCCACCTCCATAGCTCCGCAATGAAGTCTCCTCACTGTCCAAATCGAAATCCGGGCTCTAGCGTCGGCTTCATCGGAGAAATGGGCGGGCAAGGTCGTCGGCTTCGTGCCGAAGATGATCTACGTCGAGGCATCACTAGATCAAGCTCCACCTTCACCAAGCCATGAAAACTTGTGAAGGAAACACACTCTACTACTTGGCAAGAGGTAGAGGATGAAGAAATAGGTGGTGGGTTCACTTTAGATTTGGATTTCTCACTCTTTTTCATCAATCACCATTGATGAAGTGAAGCTTTCTTCATTGAAGAAGAAGAAGAAAGAATATCATAAGTATTATCCAAAATGAATAATAAAATGAATACTTATCATATCCTAACCTTGGTTAGGTTTAGAGAATAGACTAGGGTTAAATGGAGTGGTTAGGGTTAAGCATGAGACAAAATGGTCACTTTGGTCAAATGTTCAAGAAGCTTCAACTAGAAAAAAAATTTAGCCACCATTTTCTCTTTATGCTTTTCTTTTTCCAAAATGAATAAATAGATAAAAAAAATGAGAAAAGGAAATGAAACCCTAACCACATATGTAACCATGGTTTAATTCTTTACACAAACCCAAACTAGCATGTATCATCAAACATGATACAATCTTGTGCACAAAAAAAATATATCATATATACAATGTGCACGAACAAGTGAGAAAATCCATTTAAAGTGAACCAATACTAGTTAATGCAAAGTAATATATCAAATATATAATTATACATTAAATCATTAAATCAACACTTGATTCAATGATCCGGTCATGTCGCACATAACCGACCAGTATCCAATGTATCGGCTTATCGAATCAATCCTTGATTCGATGACTAGGTTATATCGCATACAACCATATCGATACATTCATCACGAGAATAGAATACAGCATCACATACACGCATTATTCTCGGTCCCGCACATATCTCATATGCGCTCCTATTTCGTTTCGCTTGAGCCAGGAAACCTCTGGGTAGGACTCTAAAGACTCGTCAATACGCCGGCAGCAGGTGATTATCATATCAAACACCCACAAGCCGCAAGCGGTCTGCTAAACGTAACGGCCACCCGGGTATTGAGCGATCAGAAGATCGACAAGCAAGCCCTCTCACACTCCAGTGAATCCAACCAGTAACACTACCGTACAGTCCGGTCTGATCGTCTGATATGTCGCATATCTCGCCTACGGGTGGTAAACGTCAGACCCCAATAGCTCGATAAGTCGTGTCGATATGAGGTCTATAACAATTCGAGAAACTACTGGTAACACTTACCGGTATATCTCAGCAACCCTGGCCAGGGATTCCGGTTATAGCCAATCGAACACAGCATAACATCAACCCCCTATACCGGGAGAGACGAATCCCCTCCTATCGCTCATTGCCTCCATGTGACTCGGGACTGTACCCAAAAACCACCGTTTTGCATGCCCTCTTGGACGTGGCAAGATGGAAATCAAAGCACAGTGGGAACCACATAACACTCTATGACGATCTCGGGTCAACAGACTACTCTGTACCAGTGTCACCAGAGAACTGCCATCTGACGTAAGGTATAATACCATCTGGGAGTTCTCGGCGAGTCCGTCCAGTGTACCCAGTCTCTACTGAGCACCCGTATATCATCTCTGATGTCAAACACCAATGGATATGGGATCATCCATCGCCCATCTGTATGGGTCGAGAAGGTATACGCTAGTCTACTCTGGTTTATCGATGCCCCGTCTCGATACACCCACGACTAGGGACTTTGAAGGATGTACTTATGGACTACCATGTCCCCACTAGTATGATCTGCATCATAGTCCAGGTAGTCAAGTACACATCCTAAGGGCTTTACCAACATGTAACAGAGAGACAATCAGTATACACGTTAAGGTAAAGATCAACTAGATAGCATACTATCATGTCGAGCAAGAAAGTCCTCCCTATATATGTCCCAGCATCCACTACAATATACATCCAATGTACAGTAATGGCCTCTAGGGCATACATATAACTAACAAGTTCATAGTATTTATAGTATATCTGCGACCGTGAATGTCATTTGATTGGTAAATCTTGTCTAATTGCTATAACCGTTTTAGACGGATTTGCGAACGTGACATTCACGTTGATGTTTTGTGTTGTGCTGTGATGTTGCGGATTTGTCGTGGTGGATAGCCTGGCTGCAATGGTAGTACAGTTTAGTTGTATTTGTATATTTGATATTGCAGGGCGAGCGTCCGACATGTGGACTGCCGTCACTGCCTGTTTGTATATTATTCTTTTAGGGCACGACCGGGCTAAGGTCGATGTACCCATTGTATATCTTTACTTTCTGTACTAGGATTACCCCGCGGAGGGGTGCACGGGTTGCCGGGATCTAGAGGGCAATGGGCCTGCATCTCATGGTTTTGAGACGGAGGAGGCTTCACTCTAGAATTGGCGGGCTATTCACCGCACTCGTAGGGGGTACAGGTTGACCCAAGGAGGAGTGCTCAAGTTACCAGATTCTGTGACATTCACGTTGTTGAAGGGGGCTGCCTCGCTTCAGGTTTTGGCGGGTAACTTGCCGCGCCCGTAGGGGTCTAGGATTTCATTGCACAGGCTATCCACACGACCAGGGGAACGTCGGGTTTCAGTAGCGGCTCTATGAAACCCGGGGATCCCAGATTATCTGTATTGTTCTGTGATGCTTATTATATTTCTGTGATGTTGCATTTTATCACGTCTTGAGCGATTATTATATATTGATATATATACTAGTAGATGTTGTATATGTTTTACACCCGCGCTAGTCCTGTCCCCGCTCTGTCGTTAGTTAAGTAACCTAACGGGTGATGACGGGACCCAGTGGCGAATGCGGATGGCATATACGTACATCATATTTTCGTTCTTTTATGGTGTGTTTAATTGATGGGACTGCATTGATTCGGATCAATGCAAGCTAAACAAACCTATTCTGATGTTGTTGGAACATTTTTCAAAAAGCTGTTTTTGCAAAGACGTTTTCTTTTGTTTTGCACAGTGGTTTTCGGTTATGAATATCCAGCACCTCCGTCGACGAGGCAAGGGCCGAGATCCCTTCACCGGGAGTGACCCCTTGGACAGAAGTTTGTGTCAGGGTAATAACTTCACTATAGTCGATTACTTTTTGCTCTGCATTATGGTATTCAGTTGGAATATCCAGCACCCCATTCTACAGGGAAAGAGCCGAGATCCCTTCACCGGGAGTGACCTCTTTAGCAAAGGTTTTCGCCACTATATTTTTATAAAAAGCGATCTGGTTCCTTCAACGATATCAAGTTCATTACGTTAATGGTTTTTCGCCAAAAACCTGCCGTAGCCCTCCATCATTTCAGATTAGTATTGCTTAGTATTCGTGCTACTTATGTCGTGCAAAGCCCTAGCACAGGTCTAATAGACCAAAAATAAATAAAAGCGTTGAATATTTTTCAACTGGACTTAGCCCAATCATTGCCGTAAGTCCTCAAATTAAATTGACTGAGCACAGCTGCTCTCTTAAATCAATTTACGACCGGTTCGAGGGTACATCTCCGAACTCCTTTGACTTTTATCACTGTAATCCTTCAACGACGTCAGAGAGGTGACGGGTCCCGACAACCACACATCAACACGGACTGTAGGGTCCATAAACTCATGGACTTAAGCGTCCTTAAATTAAAACAAGGACTGTGGGGTCCTTAAACTCATGGACTTAAGCGTCCTTAAACTAAAATACGGACTGTGGGGTCCTTAAACCCACGAACTTAAGCGTCCTTAAACTACCTATGGACCGCAATGTCCTTAAACTACCTATGGACCACTTTGTCCCTAAACTGGAACAATAGAGTCCGCAAACGCTCTTTTGTCGGATCCAAACGATCCCGTTAAGTTGATCTTAGTCTCAAATCAGACTAACGTATCCTTCAAAAACGTTTAAGTCGATCTTAGCCTAAATATAGCTAACGTATCCTTAAACCAAAACACCAAACCCAAATCTAAGTAAATACGGATTTGGACTAATCCACGTCCGACGAGCGACGGCATCACTTAGTCTCTGTATACAATCCACGAGCAACCACAAACAAAACAAACACACACGACACGAAGTTAAATTCTGGAGAAGGAGAAAGTTGTTACCGCGATGCGGTAGTGTAATTAACTGCAAGGGCTTGCGCCTGCAGGGAAGAGTGTCCCTACAATCAAAAACCCCTCAAGCGAGGGGGAATCTGAAGAAGTCTGCTACATCGGCCGCATCCGTCTAAACCTCCAATACACGGTGCCATAAATCAACTTGGCATCTTCGGAGAGGTGGACGGATAAAACCAAATTGCATCTGTCCCGAACCCCATCGTCAGGACTTCGTAGTCTTGTGCGCCGTCTTTCGGAGGGGAACAGATTCTGGCACGCCCGGTGGGACCTTTTCCTCTTTCCACTCCGCACTTCGTGTGTCGTATTCGCGAACGAATCGCGGTTTGTTAATGGTTGACTTTGGATTCTAAATTACTAAGATTTGGTCTTTTTCCTGGCGCAGAAATCAAGCATCGATGGCCTCTACCTGTTCGAAGTGCTCCAACTGCAGCTGCAACTTGCGTCGTGCCTCAACTGGGGGCATAACCTATGGGCCCCAAGCGGCCTCTTTGTTCACCATGCCCGTGGCGCAGATTACTCAACCCACCATGGGGTTGTTTTTCGGAACTATGCTTCCGCCAACAAGCTTCAGCACCCCCGTGCCCGTACAAGAAGCACCTAAGAAGTCGGTCTTTGATCGACTTGCAGTTACTGCGACCCCTCTCAACGGGTCACCCAACACCAGTGCCTCGGTCTTCTCCAGACTGGGCCAAAACTCCTGCGGGCCCACAATGAAGCTTGCAGTCCTAGAAAAGGTTATTCCAAAAAGAGTAGCCAAACCTGTTCCTGAAGTCGTCAAGGCGGCTTCTCCGGCTAAGAGATCGGTCTTTACGAGACTAACCGTCCCAACTCCCACTCCTGCTCCTGCTGCTCAAAAGACATCAGTCTTCAATAGGCTGACGCCGGCAACAGCCCCACACCTGAACAGGGGGGAAGAAGAAGTTATTTCTGTCTCTGAACCAATACCGACAACTCGTCGCGCCCGCCGACGCCACGGGCGCCGGATATGGAAGACCGGGGGCAACTCCCCTTCTGGGATAACTCCACCAGCTCCAACGGTGGAAGTCAATGCTGCTGTTCCAACTGGGAACAACTTTGAGCTGCTGAAAAGGGTACGCAGAAACTCACCAACTGCGGTCCTCAAGAAATCTCCTCCACCGGTAGAGACCATCGTGGAAGCAGGAAAGCCGGAGCAGCCTCCTCAATCGATGTCCTCCAGGATTTACAAGACATGGCGACGAGTCCGAGAATCTGTGATTGATCCTAATTTCTCTCGCCAACACAAGAAGTTGAAAATTCGGCAAGAAGAAAATCCCCCGGTCAAGCAACGAAAGGTGACAACTACTTGGGTGCCCAAAGCAACGACCCCCTCAACTTCTACGGCCCATAAGAGAAGAAGGCCAGAAAAAGTCCCTACACCTATGGCGAATATCAAAGGTGGTGAACCCAAACACCCTAAGTCTAGGGGCATGGTAGTTCATACCTTCTACATGGCGTCTGGTAAAGAGGACAATCGCATATCTACGGGTCATCGACCGCTTACGCGATCAGTGACCAAAGCGCAGGTGCAGCAGCAGAAGCTCCAAGAGATGATGAACGCTATGGCCGAACTTACTGGGCCAAAAGAAAACCCTGAAACCTCCTCGGATGAACGCCAGGAGGAAGAAACCGATGCCGAATTCCTTCGTCGAATATTGGAGAAGAAGGACAAAGAGGCTGCTGAACAAGCAGCCAACATAAAGCGTATGGGCCTCCTGTTCCAAGACATGGTGGAGATGATGATCCAACAAGATCCTCCGGCCAAAGATCCCGCGATCATCCTTGAAGACGATAGGGGAGAGACGTCAAATCCTCCGCCAGCTCTATCAACAACTAAGGAGGATACAATCTCCAAAGCTGATTTGGACGAGTACATAGCCCAACAAATATGGGTTCATCATGCGACTGAAGCAGCTGGCCAGGTCGTAAAAACGGGGCAGCCATATCCAATTTGGTACGACTAAATCATGTACCCGTCCGGTTATACAATTCCCAAGTTCCATGTCTACAAGGGGACGGGCAATCCACACCAGCATGTCGCCCAGTTCAGGGCACTCTGCGGAAACACCGGCGGTGATGACAAGTTTTTGCTTCGCCAATTTGTTGGAAGTTTATCAGATACGATGTTCGAGTGGTACTCTGAGCTCCCGAACGACTCTATCAAGACCTTCACGGAGATGGAGCTGTTGTTTACTCAGTGTTTTGCAAGCGCCAGTGAACGCACCCCGATGACGGCACTGATTAACGCCAGGGTAAAGCCAGGCGAGACATGGGTTCAATATGCTATACGGTGGAGGAACTTATGGTCGAAGTGCGAGCAGCGCATTGAAGAAGCTCCCGCGGTGGGTATGTTTGTGGAAACCCTTGATCCGCAAGCAACCATCTCGCAATTTATGATGTTTTTCAAGCCGACTACTTTCCAGGCCTTGATTGACAAGCTAGCACAAATGGATCAGAGGGTCCATAAACCCACTCTTCCAAAGACGGACTCCCGAAATGACAAGGGGAAGGGAAAAGCGATCGTTTTCGCTAATGCTCAACAACAACCGAGCAACTCGAAGCCGGTTGTTCGTCAAAATAATATGCGCCCGTACGTAGCCCTTGAGGTGAGGCTAGGACTTCTTACTCATTTCCCCGAGATAAAACGAGATGGTTATTCGAGCTGGCGTTGCGCAACCAACTCATAAATCTGCCGGATCCAAAATCGTCCGTCGCAACCAAATGATGTCAATGAGCCCAACTACTGTCCTTATCATCGAGTACTGGGTCATCCGATCAAAGATGGCTACATCTTCAAAAATTGGCTTGAAGACCAGTACCGACAGGGCAAGTTCGCGTTATCTGACAAATGGAAGGTGAATCCCCCGCAGCCCCACACATCTAAGGGGATGAATACGCCGGAGGCAACATGATCCGTCATTGAAGAAGCTCCTTGGGAGGTTGTATTATCAGCCAAGACAAAGAGGATGCTAAACGATCTTCAAGTGTGCCCAGCAATCAAGTGGAAGAACCCGTTAGAACCGCAGGTTATTGAAGGGATGTTGAAGCTACTTCCAACTCCAAAGACCGATGGTGGTGGCTCAAGCACTCGCAACCATCTGTCAAAATCTTCGAAGAAGAAGAAAAAGAAATCAAAGAAGCTCGTAAAGCCTGGCGACAAGCGCACGGAATTGCAAAAACAAATTGACGCGCTGGAGGAATACCACCAGAAGGCACGGACTCCCATTACACTCCAAGAGTTCCTCAATCATGTCTTTCAAGAGGAAGATGAGGGAGAAAGTTCATCTGATGAATCTGAAGAATATGTGGCGAGCTGTCATGTGATTTCCCATTCGTTCATGGACGATGAGGAGATTCCTTGTACTGAAACGCTGGGGGCAGATCCTGAATCAAAAATTCTGGGGCCATCGGATGAAGTAATTGACGCATTACTCAATGAAGCTCTCTTAAAAAGTAAAGCTGATCGGGAATGCGAGGCGGCTATATTTGAAAGGGCTAAGCGCCAGCGACTTGACGAAAGAGCTGAGACATTTCTGCTGGAGCAAAATACATCCACTACGGACAAAAGCAAATTCAAGGGGAGGAAAAGGTTTACTAAGGCCATATCAATGGGCATGAAGCTACCATCCTCCGTAGAAAACATTACTGGTGAAATGGAAATGCACCCCTCCTATTGCTTATATCATCAGAAGATTTCGCACCCCACTGAAGAGTGCAAAACTTTCGATAGATGGTGGCAAGGATTGTTGGAGATTGTGCCCTCAGAGTCAATTATTGGATCACAGGCACGTGATTGCAATGATTGAAGGAGGACCTGTCCCAGTAGGACAGTCTTACTCGAGATGATAGTACGCTATCTGGTTTATCTTTATCATCGTGTACTGCTTTAGGTGACCTGACAGGTCACTATTGCGCGTTGATAGAGCCCATAGGATTCATGCATGACTGCTAGCAGTATGAGGGGATCATATACGTGGGAGCTGGTAGTCTATAAGCACATCCTTAAAAGGTCCCTAGTCGTGGGAGTTTCGAGACAGGGCATCGATACTCCAGAGTAGACTAGTGTATACAGTCGAGACCCCGACGAGGGGCGGTGGCCTGTCTCATAAGCCACTGGTGTCAGTTGGTTCACCTAAGATGTATACAGGTGCTCGTTGGGTTATGAGTACACTGGACAGGACTCGCCGGGAACATGCTAGTTGGTCTTATACCTGACGTCAGATAGCAGTTCCCTGGTGACATGTGTACAGGTTAGTTCATCGACTTGGGGATCGTCATTTGTCTCGTGTGAGTTCCCACTGTACTTTGATTACTACCCTACCACGCTCAAAGGAGACGTGCAAATAGGTTTTAGTTGGGTACAGTCCCGAGCCACTTGGAGGCAGTGAGCGGATCTTCAGGGGTTCGTCTCTCCCGGTATTGGGGGTGAGGTCACGCTGTGTCTAGGAGAGCCATTACACGAAGCCCTCGGCCGAGGCAGGAGATTTACTGGTAGGTATTCCAGTAGTATCACAGGGTGTTCTGGGCTACACTCCGACACGACTTGTACCGCTTTTGGGGGTCTGACTTTTACCAACCCCCTAGGCCCGCAATGCGATGCTCATAGATGAACGGACCGATCTGTATGGATATTGTCACTGACAGGCTCAGTAGGGTGTCAGGATGAGTTCGCTCATCTACGTCCCTTTTGGTCAATACCTGGTAGCCCGTTACGTATTGGCTTATACCTCTGACGTGCTAGTGGTTAAATCCACAACCAAGGTGTTGAAGAGTCTTTAGAGTCCACCACACATTCAGTTACTCAAGCTTTCGGGCGAAAAGCTGTAGATGCCGTATGGAGATATGGCAGGGTTCGATCAGATACGTGCGGTATTGCACGGATCAGGATCGGACGGTTAGTACTAGAGGCCGTATGGATATATGGCAGAGTTCGATCAGATACGTGCGGTATTGCACGGATCAGGATCGAACGGATATTACTAACCGGCTTTGGTTTAAGCCGGATCCTAGTATAGTACAGTGTAGATTTTGTCTCATTGCATTTGTATTCGGTCGGAATACAGATGGGGGTGTGTATACACAATATCGGGGTTTTCCTGTAATTTATTACAGGACCAGTTTTCTGGAGTTGCCAGTTTGCTTTCCGTTTCGGCCAATTTCTTTTGTATCGTTCATTGGCCGAAGATTGGTGGAGGAGGGCTTATCTGCATTTGTACAAATAAGCTTTTGTGGATGGGGTCTTTGCATTTTGTTGTATCATGATGACTTAGCCTCCATTGACTTCTAGGATCATGATGGTTCATGATTGCTTACCTTTTGTCATGGTAATGATGATGGATTATGATGGTGGAGTGTGGGTTTGTGTTTTTGATCATTTCCTTTCATGATATCATTTGACCTTTCTCTCACTTGTTTCATATGAGTGGCTCCATTCATTTTGATACTCACTCACTCTCATTCTCTCCTCGCCCATTAGTATGGCCGGCCAAGCTCTAGGTGGGCTGTCCCAATTTTTGGTGTAGGGATTTACACTCATTTGGCTTGGCAAAAATCATATTATCTCCTCCTCCAAAAGCTTGTATCATTTCCTCCACCATATGGCAATTTCTACAACCCCAAAATCAGACATGAGTTCCACACTACATTCTACAGCAAATCTTGGGCACGTCGACTTGCCAGCTTCGTGTCCGAGTTGCTTCGGTATATAGGTGGGAGCCCGTAAAAGATGCAGGCGACGTGGTGCCCTTCCGGCGAGGAGGTGGAGACCGGACATTCAGCGGGAGATCGGGACGACGGCGAGAAGACCGAAAGACTCGGATCACTCGGTATTTCTCTCTTCCCCATCTTGTAGTTAGCTAGGACTTGTTAATGGCATGATCCGGGTTCTAGTGCGCGGTGGTGCCGGTTCAAGAAAATTAAAGTTAGCCATCGCTTCCGCATTTGGCCTCAGGATGGAGGCCGGGGCGCCGCCGTGCACTTACAGTGGTATCAGAGCCTCGCCATTAACATAGTCTAGCTTTGTCTAATGTGTTTTACACTTCTGATCGAACAAATGTTCCGAAAACCCAATAACACATGCATCAGTTTTCTGTCAATTTTTTTCTGGCTCGAAATTTTTTTCAGGTTGTAGAAAACTGATGTACTGGAAGTCCTAAGAATTCTGGAGTAATTCGAAACATTGATCTTTCAAGGAGAGCGCGGAACAGCGGCCAAAACCCACTTGGCGCTGCGGTTCCGCCGCAGTATGGAGGGATCAATGCGTCAAATTTTTCCATTAGGCTTCTGGGGTGAAAATAGGGTTTCTGGAATATTAAATTTGGGCCCAGAATTTCTTGATGTGCTACAGTAGTACTTGGGGCCCACTTGTTGAAATTTGATCGATCAGATATTTTAAACACATTAGTTCACAGTATTTACATTATATCTGCGACCGTGAATGTCACTTGATCGGTAAATCCTGTCTAACTGCTATAGCCCGGTTAGACGGATTTGCGAACGTGACATTCACATTGATGTTCTGTGTTATGCTGTGATGTTGCGGATTGGTTGTGGGGGATAGCCTGGTTGCACTGGTAGTACAGTTTTGTTGTATTATGTACATTTGATATTGCGGGGCGAGCGTCCGACATGTGGACTGCCGTCACTGCCTGTTTGTATTATTATTTTGGGGCACGACCAGGTTGCGGTTAGTGTACCCGTTGTATGTATATTTTGCTTTCTGTACTAGGATTGCCCCGTGGAGGGGTGCACGGATAGCCGGATTCTAGAGGGCAACGGGACCGAATCTCATGGCATTGAGACGGAGGGGGCTTCACTCTAGAATTGGCAGGCTATTCGCCGCACTCGTAGGGGGTACAGGTTGACCCAGGAGGGGTGTCCAAGTTACCTGATTCCGTGAAGTGCTGGGTGGTCCATTAACGGTGCTGAAGGGGGCTGCCTCGCTTCAGGTTTTGGCGGGTAACTTGCCTCGCCCGTAGGGGTCTAGGATTTCATTGCACAGGTTATCCACACGACCAGGGGAACGTCGGGTTTCAGTAGTGGCTCTGTGAAACCCGGGGATCCCAGATATCTGTATTGTTCTGTGATGCTGTACATTTCTGTGATGTTGCATTTTATCACGCCTTGAGCGAAATATAATATATTGGTATATATTTTAGTAGATGTTGTATATGTTTTGCATCCGCGCTAGTCCAGTCCCTGCTCTGTCGTTAGTTAGCAAACCTAACGGGTAATGACGGGTACCCAGTGGCGAATGCGGATGGCATATACGTACATCAGTATATTTTCGTTCTTTATGGTGTGATCAAATGATGGGACTGCGTTGATTCGGATCAATGCAAGTTAAAATCAAACCTAATCTGATGTTGTTGGAACACTTTTCAAAAAGCTGTTATTGCAAGGACGTTCTCTTTTGTTTTGCATCGTGGCATTCAGTTAGAATAACCTGCTCCTCAGTCGACGAGGCAAGGGCCGAGATCCATTCACCGGGAGTGACCCCTTGGACAAAAAGTTTGCGTCAGGGCAATAACTTCACTATAGCCGATTACTTTTGCTTTGCACCGTGGTATTCAGTTGGAATATCCTGCACCTCATTCTACGGGGAAAGAGCCGAGATCCCTTCACCGGGAGTTACCTCTTTAGCAAAGGTTTTCGTCACTATATTTTTAAAAAAGCTATCTGTTCCTTCAACGATATCAAGTTCATTACGTTAAAGGTTTTTCGCCAGAAACCATTCGTAGCCCTCCATCATTTCTGTTAAATATTCGGTAGTATTCAAGCTTTGTATTTTGACCTCACGCCAAGGCATAGTGTTTGGTAGCTGCCGGGTATTTATCTGTTGCATAGATAGATGCGTTGGTTTGGGACAGTCGTACTACTATTTTGGCCTACATCAAGGTTATGTACGGGTGGGTTCAAATCAACCTGGACAATGATGGGCAGAACTTGACATGTGACTTATGATATTTTGACCTCACGCCAAGGTCATAAGAGCATGGGGCAGAAATCACATCGGGAGTTTCAAAAGAACTGAAACTTGCCAGATATGCGCATACCTTCTGGAGTGTGACACCGTGAGCAGATTCCGTCATGTTATCATGCGATGATAGTTGGATTCCGATTCCCACTGATGAGTTGGTTTACTCCTCGGTTGTTCCCGACTAATTCTTCTTTTAGGTTTGGCGGAGAATTTGACGGTACAGTGGGAGGTTTCCAGATTAGATAAATTGGTAACCATTCTGATCTAGGATAGAGTGCACGCTGAGTGTTTCTTTTCTCTCTCTCTTTGGCAGCGACCATTGACCCGACCCTAAGACTATGACTCAGTGACCAAGTCGACCGAACCTTCTTAAACACTGGCTTTTGGATTGTCAGAGTTGCAAACCTCATTGCCACTCCTACTTTTACCCTTTTCTCCAGGACACCCCGTATTACTACGAACGTCCACTTCCATTGGACAAAACCATCGTATGGTTAGATACGAACACGAAAGAATTTATTCGAGGATGGTTTCAGGTTCTGGAGGAAACGGATAGGACTATTCAGTTGTCTTTTCCTTTTACCTTCTCTCAGGTTGCGAGTACTCCTTGGTTTAGGAGATAGTACACCTATTACGCAAATTGGATAGTCTTCTTCCAAACCATAGGCAGGTGCCAACCGATAGGGAATAAAGAAAACCAATTAGCCTAACGATGGTGTACAGAATGTATTAAGTTAAGACAAAGCAAGGGATTAGTAAGAGGGCGAAGCAAATTGCGACTGCTATTCACGACCAAACCAAGTATTTCTTCGCCAATCCTAAATCACCTTTGTATTTCTCCAGGACACTCCGTATCGCTACGAAGATCCCAGATCATTGGATAATCCATCGTATGGTTATATACGAACTCGAAAGGAACTTGTTCCAGTTCGGGGATGGATCCTGGTCCAGGAGAAATAGGAATAAAGTTCATTCAGGTGTCTTTTATCTTCACCTTCTCTCGCGTTGCGAGTGCTTCTAGGATTAGGACAGTACACCCATTATGCTTATTGGATAGTCTTCTTCCAAACCATAGGCTGGTGCCGAACGGTAGGGAAGAAAGAAAACCATTTGGCCTAAAGGGGTGTACAGAAGGTATTGACTAAAGGCATATAAAGGGATTTGGAGAGATGGCAAAGAGATATACGGTTACAGTTGTGAATCTGGATAATGGAAGAGGTATTACTAGGAATACCAGGATACCCCATCGAAACGTTTCAATGTTTCAGTTTCACAGTGTATAGTTAAAGGAAAACTGATTTCCCGATTAGACACTTGCTCCAGGGTATGTATTTACCAGGCATGATTCTCACATCTGTATGGTTTTACAGATGATGTGTGGGAGTAAGTTATTGGGAATTGGGTGATCATCCTCATTATATCGGGATTCGTTGTAATCGGTGATATTTGAGGAAATCACCTAGGCTGTTTACCGGTCGGCAAATATTTGGTTTTGAATATCCGCTGTTATGCACCAATTTCAAATCGATATATCTGTACGTCTATTTTCATAGAGTGAGATATACCTTTTGAAATTATGTCAGTGACACTTACCTATATCAGTGGATGGTTAGGTAAGGAGCATTAAACAGCGGTGTAATTCTTCTTAACCATAAGTACAGTTTTCAACCTACGACACACAGTGAATGAGTTATCAGACTCAAGGGACTTATACTGAGTATTGTATGTTGTCCAGGGTCCATCAGGACAGAGGGGTTGGTCCTCGTAATATATTCAGTTTACTTATGACTTCTCTAGTTTGTAGACAGGTGTTTCGTGGAAACACAGGGTCCGAATTTTGAGAAGTTATAGGTATTTGAATAAAGTAGAGAACCAGGTGTTGCAAGTATTGGGATTCTTCAAGTTGATCGAAGATGTAGATACTTGTGTATGGTATTCAGTTGATAGTAATGATTAAGAGAACTTGCTTCTCGTTCAGGTTACTCATAATTGGAAGCATTCCTAAGTTGAGTAACGCTGATCGGCCTTTTTCCATTTAGTTGACATGCACTGGAGACAGCTGCATGATTTGAATCTGGTTCAATTAAATCAGTGCCTCTAGTTCTATATTGGATATAGAATAGTTCATATCTTAACGTTGTTAAGGTACGGGGAGTTGTCCGGCTTATGATTAAAACCAGACTCTGGATAACACAAGGCACGTTTCTGTAATGGCTGTTTGTGGGTTGACCCAGGCTATGACGACGGTTGACTTTCTACCATCTGGCAGATCAATAGAAATATTGTTCTAGACTCGCCACAGTTTTAATAAAAATGGATTTTTTCAGAAAACAGTAGTGGGAGTATGGTAGAACAGGAAGTGATTCCAGAACCACAAACGATTACTGAAGATTTGATAGGAACCTAAAGATTCAATCTGGATTGACATTCCATTGGCCACTCTGCAGATAAGGTGGGTAACCTCACGCACCCGAGGGGTACTCCGGTAGCCTCAAGGACGGTGACAGGGAGGTTCTTGTTTACCCACACTTGCCATTGCTGTTGTTCCAGGCTGCGAGACCCGGCAGGAGGATGAGTATAGCGTCGTTCTAAACTGGCTTCAGAAGTGTAGGTGTATATGACTCTGCCAGAGGGTTGTCGTAGTCAGTGGGAGCAGCGGAAGCATTGGTGGACAGGTGGCTTATGTCTATTTATAGACTAAAGCAGATATAGCGGAGATAGATCATCTATTTCTGATGTGACAGTCATAGGTTTGACTTCGTCAGAATAGGGGATGGATCTGTTGAGAAGGTAGTAGGGTGTGTTGTCAAGGTATTTGGATGACATACACAGTGTAGGAAGTGATATTCCTATACTACGATCGGTTATACTTTGGTCGTCACACAGTGTTTCTCCACATGGGACTTAGACATTATATCAGACATTCTGGTTACTAGATCTATGGTTTTAGATCTAGATTTGGGTTGTTTCCCAATCAGGGTACTTAGACAGCATTCTAAGAGTATTTAGAATGGACGACTCCTGGCACGGTAGTGTACCTGCAGGTGATGGAGTCACCCTCTCTAAAGGTGTCTTACAGACAAAAGAGGAGAGGGATGTGCATGATTGGCAGATCACTTGCTCAGGCAATTGAGTCAATCATGAGATGTCAAGTACCACACCAGATGTTGGTCTTGCACTAGATGCAATAAGTTGACATTGATCCAATCCTGGAGAAACAGTCGGAAGCAATTTTAGAACATAAGTGGATGTTCTAGGGATATGATAACGACAACCTCATTCGGGAGACAGTTATCATTCCAGGCTTCCAAGGTGACCTAGACAACAAGGAGGTTGTCAGAGTTATAGTTTTCCTTCTGACGAGGGGCAGTATTTTGGACAGGTGGTCCAAGGCAATACTGTGGGAGGCATGGCGCAGGATACTGATTAAGTTCAGTTGACGATACAGTCTAAGAAGTTTGGATTTGGAGTTTATTTATGAGGCAGGTCCAATCAGACATCCAGACACATTCTAAGACAGGTATTGCTCATTTCGGGAGATGGGTTTCTCCGCGAACTTGAGATATAGAGAGTCATAGAAAGAGACATCAAGGCGGATCCACTCACTAAGGCTATTCCTCGAACGCAATAGTTTCGCAAACGAGTTTTCTGAGACTGACTAGTAGAGGAGTTGGGTGTTCGGTATCACACGGGCTGTGAGTATGCGACATCGCAATAATTAGCCTTGAGTGCAAGTCGGAGATTGTTGGAGATTGTGTCCTCAGAGTCAATTATTGGATCACAGGCACGTGATTGCAATGATTGAGGGAGGACCTGTCCCAGTAGGACAGTCTTACTCGAGATGATAGTACGCTATCTGGTTTATCTTTATCATCGTGTACTGCTTTAGGTGACCTGACAGGTCACTATTGCACGTTGATAGAGCCCCTAGGATTCATGCTTGACTGCCAGCAGTATGAGGGCGATCATATACATGGGAGCTGGTATTCTATAAGCACATCCTTAAAAGGTCCCTAGTCGTGGGAGTTTCGAGACAGGGCATCGATACTCCAGAGTAGACTAGTGTATACAGTCGAGACCCCGACGAGGGGCGGTGGCCGGTCTCACAAGCCACTGGTGTCAGTTGGTTCACCTAAGATGTATACAGGTGCTCATTGGGTTATGAGTACACCGGACAGGACTCGCCGGGAACATGCTAGTTGGTCTTATACCTGACGTCAGATAGCATTTCCCTGGTGACATGTGTACAGGTTAGTTCATCGACCTGGGGATCGTCATTTGTCTCATGTGAGTTCCCACTGTACTTTGATTACTACCCTACCACGCTCAAAGGAGACGTGCAAACAGGTTTTAGTTGGGTACAGTCCCGAGCCACATGGAGGCAGTGAGCGGATCTTCAGGGGTTCATCTCTCCCGGTATTGGGGGTGAGGTCGCGCTGTGTCTAGGAGAGCCATTACACGAAGCCCTCGGCCGAGGCAGGAGATTTACTGGTAGGTATTCCAGTAGTATCTCATGGTGTTCTGGGCTACACTCCGACACGACTTGTACCGCTTTTGGGGATCTGACTTTTACTAACCCCCTAGGCCCGCCATGCGATGCTCATAGACGAACGGACCGGACTGTACGGATATTGTCACTGACAGGCTCAGTAGGGTGTCAGGATGAGTTCGCTCATCGACCTCCCTTTTGGTCAATACCTGGTAGCCCGTTACGTATTGGCTTATACCTATGACGTGCTAGTGGTTAAATCCACAACCAAGGTGTTGACGAGTCTTTAGAGTCCACCACACATTCAGTTACTCAAGCTTTCGGGCGAAAAGCTGTAGAGGCCGTATGGAGATATGGCAGGGTTCGATCAGATACGTGCGGTATTGCACGGATCAGGATCGGACGGTTAGTACTAGAGGCCGTATGGATATATGGCAGAGTTCGATCAGATACGTGCGGTATTGCACGGATCAGGATCGAACGGATAATACTAGCCGGCTTTGGTTTAAGCCGGATCCTAGTATAGTACAGTGTAGATTTTGTCTCATTGCATTTGTATTCGGTCGGAATACAGATGCGGGTGTGTATACACAGTATCGTGGTTTTCCTGTAATTTATTACAGGACCAGTTTTCTTGAGTTGCCAGTTTGCTTTCCGTTTCGGCCAATTTCCTTTGTATCGTTCATTGGCCGAAGATTGGTGGAGGAGGACTTATTTGCATTTGTGCAAATAAGCTTTTGTGGAGGGGGTCTTTGCATTTTGTTGTATCATGATGACTTAGCCTCCATTGACTTCTAGGATGATGATGGTTCATGATTGCTTACCTTTTGTCATGGTGATGATGATGGATTATGATGGTGGAGTGTGGGTTTGTGTTTTTGATCATTTCCTTTCATGATATCATTTGACCTTTCTCTCACTTGTATCATATGGGTGGCTCCATTCATTTTGATACACACTCACTCTCATTCACTCCTCCCCCATTAGCATGGCCGGCCAAGCTCTAGGTGGGTTGTCCCAATTTTTGGTGTAGGGATTTACACTCATTTGGCTTGGCAAAAATCATATTAGCTCCTCCTCCAAAAGCTTGTATCATTTCCTCCACCATATGGCAATTCCTACAACCCCAAAATGAGACATGAGTTCCACACTACATTCTACAGCAAATCTTGGGCACGTCGACTTGCCAGCTTCGTGTCAAAGTTGCCTCGGTATAGAGGTGGGAGCCCGTAAAAGATGTAGGCAACGTGGTGCCCTTTCGGCGAGGATGTGGAGACCGGACATTCCGCGGGAGATCGGGACGACGGCGAGAAGACCGGAGGAGTCGGATCACTCGGTATATCTCTCTTCCCCATCTTGTAGTTAGCTAGGACTAGTTAATGGCACGATCCTGGTTCTAGTGCGCGGTGGTGCCGGTTCAAGAAAATTAAAGTTAGCCATCGCTTCCGCATTTGGCCTCGGGATGGAGGCCGGGGCGCCGCCGTGCACTTACAAGGATATGTTGCCCATCGACAACATTTTAAGCGGGAGAAACGCAAAACTCGTCGGGAGCGGAAAAATATGACCGAGGGGTTTAACAGAACTACCGGTGATTGTCGCATGGTTAACGCCGGGGGATCAAAGGTGCCTACATTCGGGAGCGATTCTGATGAGGAGCTGGAGCTTGGCCCTCTCTTTAAAGAGTCCACCTCGGGAAAAGAAGAAGAGCCGAAGGTCTGCGAAAATATCCAGCTACGTAATCGCACGCTTCTCGAAAAGAATCTCGGACCCTCAAATAAAAAAGATAAGGGAAAAGAGAAGATCCCTGAAGATATCGTCTTAGATGACCAAGTTGTGGAGGAGCTAAGTGCCAAGGACCGGCCGAAGAGAAATAAGGTGGATTACAACGACTTAGCGCATCTGAGGAAGCTACCCTCACAGCTCAGCATTCTTGACGCCCTTTTGCTATCAAAGGAGGCGAGAGATTTGTTAATCAAGGCACTACAAGATCCGGAGCAATTCCAAGCTTTCCTGGCAGAAGAAAGGATGAAGGATGAATTGGAGGAAGTGCACACGGCCGATGTCGCTTTGGGTGATGAAGACCTTCTCCTTCGGACGTGCGAACACAATCGCCCCCTTTATGTCTCAGGATACTGCCACGATATAAAGATAGGAAAAATCCTGATCGAAAATGGATCCTCCATTAATCTCCTCAATGTGCGGGTGTTAAAAGAAATCTGCATGAGCGTCCAGCACCTTGCTCGGGACAAGATCACCATCTCCGGGTTCGACTCCCAGTCATTAAGAACTCTTGGGTCTGTGATACTGACGCTACGCTTTGGGCTACTCGTCACGGACATTAAGTTCCACGTCATAGACGCCAAGACATGCTACAATGCTCTGCTCGGTCGACAGTGGATACACGAGTACAACATCATCCCTTCTAAACAACATCAGTGTATGAAGTATGCTAAGGATGGTCTCGAGTATACCGTGGCGGGAGAATTGAATCCGTTTTCCGTGAATGAAGTCCGCAAATATGAAGATGCCAAATACTTCTTACCGAATTTCGAAGACACGGAAAGGTGTCACAAGCCGGAGAACAAAGTCGCTGCCACCATTCCTATTTTCGGGAGTGATACCGAAGAAGAAGAAGAGATAGTTTACTCTGGGCCGTCTCGACACAACAAGCCAGGACCGTCCGCTCCTACGTTGATCTTTGGTAGCGATTCGGAAGATGAGGTCAACGCTGTATTCTCTGCTCGACCTTCAATACAAACGTCCGCTGACGAAGGGCAAAGTCTACAAGTCGCCATGGTGCCGCTTAAACACCGTAAAGAACTTGATGCACACGATATCTACAGTGTAGAAGAGCTGCGAACGTTCTATGTTCCTCCCAGGCGAGATGGCAAAAAAGCAATTCTATTCTACCTCTCTGAAGAAAACAGAGTGGAGAAATAAATCTGGCATGGCGCGGATCCTACACTCGACAGGCTTCAGACTATCCGACTCCCCAGATATTATACAGAAGGCCTGAAGAGGCTGCTGAAGCGCCAGGGGATATCCATCAAGCAGACCGTTCGAAAAGCCAAGTTCTATGACAAAGTCTGGAACGTTCCCGGGACTCAACGCAAACTGCCTAATGGGAGAATGGAGACAAATGGACTTGGATACATCCGGTCAAAGAAACGAGAGCTACTAAACAGCTGCTATGTCATGTATGACTTCGATGAAGAAGCGGATGCTCAATGGGAGGACGCTAATCCTAAGACAGTGAAAGTTCCAGATGTAAAAGTGCCCAGTCCGTCGTTCGAAGAACAAATGGACAAACTTATAAAGGAAGCGGGTCAAAAAGTCCGGGATGATCATAACCGCGAAATGGTCATCTACGATAAAGCCAAAACGCAACGCCTTCTCCAACAGGCCGTGAAAGATGAAAATGCCGCTCCTTGTCAACCTGTTATAAAGAAGGCCCGACGCAGAGGCGGAAACAAGTCGAAACGCGAAAAAGGCGCTCAACAGCAACGAAGCGGGGCTAAAAGGCCACGCAAGCGGGAACCAAGCGGTTCCGATCTATCCCTCATGAGAAAAATGGGTCGAGCATACTCTTTTCCTCGGGACAAGACGAAGAAAATGCTTGACCTCGCTTTAAAACATCAGATGCTTACACTGCCGGAGTCTAAACACCCCGAACAAGCAGGCGAAGTCTTTCACCAAGACTATTGCCCTTATCACCGAGTGATAGGGCACCCTCTCGAGGACTGCTTCACCTTCATGAATTGGGTTGAAGATCAGTATCAGCTTGGCAAGTTCGCTCTATCCAACAACGGGAGGGTAGCGCCGCCACAGAAGCACGAACCTAAGGCCACGGAAGAAGAACCAGTTCCACATTGGGATTGGAAGTGAATTCATACTTGTCACGTGATAACGATATCAAAAGAAGAGCCCGAGAACATGGATGACCTTCCCTGGTGCTTCGAAAACAGCAACGATGAGATAATCTCAGAATTTCCACCAGCGCCAAAAGAGCTGGAAGATAGAATCCATACCACTGCAGATAAACTCAAGAAAATTGGGTTGGGAACGGCGAACGATCCGCGACGGACATTTGTTAGTGAGCCGCTGTCTGAAGAGAAGGTGGCTTCATTAAGAGACCTACTTATGCAGCACAAAGATTGCTTCACATGGAACTATTCCGAAATGCCGGGATTAGATCCAGAAATTGCTGTGCATAGGTTGGCAATATCGCCGGACGTCAAGCCGGTAAAATAGGCGCCGAGAAGAATGCGGCTCGAGCTTGAGATGAGTATCAATGCCGAGGTCAAGAAGCTGATCGACTCTGGCTTCATCCAGGAAGTCCAGTATCCCGAGTGGATCGCCAACATCGTCCCGGTGATGAAGAAAAATGGGACAGTACGCATAGGCGTAGACTTCCGGGATCTTAATAAAGCTTGCCCGAAGGACGATTTCCCAGTGCCAGTCACCGAACTGTTGATAGACAATACGTCCACTCACGAGGTTTTCTCCTTCATGGACGGCTCATCAGGATATAATCAGATAAAAATGCATCCAGAAGACCAGAAGCACACCCCCTTCAGGACTCCTATGGGTATATTCTGCTACAAGGTGATGCCCTTCGGTTTACGGAATGCCGGTGCCACCTACCAAAGGGCCATGACGAAGTTCTTCGATGACCTTATACACGAAATCATCAAATTCTATATCGACGATCTCGTGGTTAAAAGCAAATCATACGAGGAACATCTCGAGCATTTGAAGACCGTATTTCAACGCCTTCGGCAATACAACTTGAAGATGAACCCGCTCAAGTGTGCATTCGGTGTTTCCTCGGGAAAATTCCTGGGATTCATCGTCCGACATCGAGGTATTGAGATAGATCCGTCAAAGATCAAGGCGATCATGGAAATGCCTCCGCCAAGGACTCTCAAACAGTTGCGGTCTCTCCAAGGGAAGCTCGTGTATATACGGCGATTTATAGCTAACCTTTCAGGCAAGTGACGTCCTTACAGCCCCCTGATGAAGAAGGGAACCCCGTTCGTCTGGTACCAAAAATGCCAAAGCGCACTAGACGAGATCAAGCAATACCTGCAGAACCCACCAGTGCTGGCTGCTCCGGTCAAGGGAAAGCCCTTTATTCTTTATACAACCGCCCTCGAAGGTTCCTTAGGCGCATTATGGGCACAAGAGAACGATCAAGGGAAGGAGAGAGCACTCTACTACTTAAGTCGAGTTC
Source organism: Agapanthus africanus (assembly GCA_030015575.1). Lineage (NCBI taxonomy): Eukaryota > Viridiplantae > Streptophyta > Magnoliopsida > Asparagales > Amaryllidaceae > Agapanthus > Agapanthus africanus. The sequence continues at coordinate 231,363,627 of JASDDO010000010.1, forward strand.
TACTGGGGCAGAAAGCAACTACTCCCCCATTGAAAAACATTGCCTAGCATTGATCTTTGCGATAACAAAGCTCAGACATTATGCGTTAGCACATGAAGTCCGTCTCATTTCGAAGGTGGACCCTCCTAAATATTTAATGTCAAAGGCCATATTGACGGGACGACTCGCTAAATGGGCCCTGCTCTTGATGGAGTTCTCGATAACGTATCAACCTCTCATGGCAGTAAAAGGCCAGGCCATCGCTGACTTCCTCGCTGAGCATTCGATACCTGCCGATTCTCCTCTGAATTGTGATCTACCAGACGAACATGCGTTTGATGTGATCGATGGTGGTGATATCCGATGGGAGCTTTATTTTGATGGAGCATCTTCCGTGAAGAAACGCAAACAAAGTACCTCTATAATCAAATCCGGGGTAGGACTCATCTTTGTAACTCCACAAGGTGGGATAATGCGTTTTGCTTTCTCCCTAACAGAGCCGATGACAAACAACGAAGCCGAATACAAAGCTTTGATAGCAGGCCTCGAGATCGGCATCGACATGGGAATTGAAAATCTCCTCATATACGGAGACTCCCAGCTGGTCGTTAGTCAGGTAAACGGCGACTATCAGACGTGCAAACCAGAGTTGGTGAAGTACGGTTAGAAGGTGCAGCAACTATTGACCCAAATCCCTTCCTATACTTTAGAAAACATACCGCGCGCGGAAAACAGCAAAGCGGACGCATTGGCCAAGCTCGCCAAGGAACTGGCTGATGAGAACCTCGATGACGTAAGAATTGTGGTACAAAGCCGTCGGGTGCTTGCCCCAGCAGAAATATCTCCGGAATCACCCGAAGAGAAGAGAGCGACTGAGCAGACGACCCTGCAAATAAAAGATCGGGAAAATACCGAGGATTGGAGAGAAGTCTTTATAGACTACTTCAAATACCGCCGAATGCCCGAAGATGCGTCCTCAAGACATCAGCTTATGAAACGAGCTCTATCTTTCGCCTTCATTAATGATACCCTGTACAAGAGGTCTTTGATTCTTTATGGTTAAGATGCCTGGGACCTGACGAAGCGAAAAGAGTCGTCCAGGAAGTTCATGACGGACTCTGCGGTTCTCACCAAGCGGGCCCAAAGAAGAAGTTGAAGATCAAACGGATGGGCTACTACTGGCCCACGATGATCCAGGACTGCCTTGAATATGCGAAGCAATACCACTCATGCCAAATTCATGAGGACTTCATCCACCAGCATCCTAATCCACTACATCCAACGGTGGCTAGCTGGCCATTCGAAATGTGGGGAACTGATATAGTCGGCCCTATCGAACCAGCATCGTCCAAGGGACATAGTTTCATCCTGGCGGCGACTGACTACTTCTCCAAATGGGTAGAGACAGTACCGCTGAGGGAAGTTAAGACGGATAATATCCTCCATTTCTTCAAGATGCACGTCCTATATCAGTTTAGAACTCCACGACGGATCATCTCCGACAACGGGCCAGCTTACAGAAGCCACAAGATCAGTCACTTCGCGCAACAACACAGTATAAACTGGAGATATTCCTCAGTTTATAATCCGCAAGCTAACGGTCTAGCTGAAGCCTTCAACAAAACCTTGACAAAGATCATGAAGAAAACGGTGTCCCGAAATAAGAAGGACTGGCACGAGAAGCTGCAAGAAGCTCTTTGGGCATATCGAACCACGTTCAAGATAGCCACAAATACAACGCCATATGCGCTGGTCTTCGGTACAGAAGCAGTACTCCCACTCGAGATAGAGTTACCCTCTCTACAAGTGGCAGTCCACTACGAGCTAACAGATGAAGAAAATGCTCACCTTCGGCTTGAGGAGCTCGATGCCCTTGATGAAACCTGGCTCATAGCGCAACAAAATCTGGAGGCCTATAAAGCAAAGATGACGCGCTCATATGAAAGATTGACCCGGCCGAGGACATTCCGCCAAGGCGAACTCGTACTAGTGTTCAAAAGGCCTATGATCCCCAATCGCGCCAAGCGGGGAAAATTCGAGCCGAACAATGAAGGCCCGTACATCATAGACAAGGTCTACCAAGGTGGAGTCTATCTACTCATGGATATTCACGGTGAAAGGCCTTTCAGGCCAATAAACGGCTGCTTTCTAAAGAAATACTACGCTTAATAAGCCATAGCCTAGGTCAACGATAGATGACGACGACTATGTCCGCTCGCTATCTTCCTAAGCTCAAACTTTGTGAGCAGTAGCCAGCCTTCTCCAGGGAACGGACCGAAACGTCCTTAAACTAATGGCCGACCGAAACGTTCTTAAACTAATGGCGTACCGAAACGTCCATAAACTAATTGCGGACCGAAACGTCCTTAAACTAATGGCGGACCAAAACGTCCTTAAACTAATGGCGGACCGAAACGTCCTGAAACTAATGGCGGACCGAAACGTCCTCAAACTAATACGGACCGAAACGTCCTTAAACTAATGACGGACCGAAACGTCCTTAAACTACTACCGCAGCATCTTCAGGCTGACGAGATGAATACAAGAAAAAAAAAAGAAAAATAAAAAAAAATATTAAAAAAAACGGTATGTCCATAAGCAAAAAAGGGTACGGATGAAAACCTGAAAGGGCTCCGTGAGAAAAAACAGCAGGGCTACCGGCGAGCGTTCGTGAAAACCCGAAAGGGTACGACCTCGTAAAAAAAATATATAAAAATAAAAAGAAAAAAAAAAGCGGTATGTCCATAAGCAAAATGTGCACGGATGAAAACCCGAAAGGGCTCCGTGAGTAAAAACAGCAAGACTACCGGCGAGTGTTTGTGAAAACCCGAAAGGGCGCAACCTCGTTAAAAGACACTTACAGGGTCCCCTCGACCTTGTAGGGAGAAACCACCAGCGTGAGATCCTTACGACTCGCAAGGGAGCAACACACTTAGGGATCCTCACGATTCCTAGGGAGAAAATACACTTGCGAGATCCTCACGACTCGTAAGGAGAACCCTCTTATGGGACCCTCACGGCTCATAAGATTTGAAAGTCTTAAGTTACAGAGACATAAACCTGTGCTTAAGCAACCCCCACAACTTCCAATATTGCCCTACAAGTGGCTCAATACTGACCCTTGTATACAATCCACGGGCGCGAATAAACATTTCCCTAACCAAGTTTCATCCGTGATTTGGGACATGTGCGCATGATGAACAACCCTTGTAGGTCCTCTTGATTTACAAGGAGAAAACCCTCTTGTGGGATCCTTATGACTTACAGAGGAACATACACTTAGGAATCCTCACGATTCCTAAGGAGAAAATACACCTACAAGATCCTCACGACTTGTAGGGAGAAATACCTTTGTGAGACCCCTACGGCTCATGAAGTTAAAAGCCTTAGTCGACAGGACCTTAACCCTCCACCTTTGTTCGACATCGACGGAGGCAAATGATGATTCGCTCCTGGCAAAATCCCAGTTGTAGCGGTACTGATGCCGAAATCGGTGTCTAATTTCAGGTTTACGATGAAAAGCCGGTATGCCGCACATGCATACGAAATAGCCGAAATGATAGGGCAACTTGCAATAAAAAGCAGCAAGTAAAAATGTATGCATAAAAAATAGATGAAATGATTGGGCAACTCGCAATAAACACCAGCGAGTGAAAATAAAATAAATAGCCGAAATGATTGGGCACCGCGAAAAATAGCCGAAATGATTGGGCAATCGTGACCTTCGCGATATAAAAGATGAAATGATAAGGCATCGCGGAAATAAAAAAAATGATAAAACTTTAGCCCTACAATTGAGATCACATCGACCCCTGTATACAATCCAAGGGCGTGAACAAAGAGGGAACCATATTTTCCCAAGAGGCTCCGCCAGAAAACGAAGCCAAATATCGACGGTTCATCCCAACCCCGAAGAAACCAGTGTCTTCGGCAAATCCTTCGACTCGAGGAAACAAACGTCCTTGATGAAGAGAATCCTGATTCGCGTCGACTCGCAGAGAAACCAGTGTCTCCGTGGGAAATTCTCGACCCGTTTCAACACCAGGGAAACAAATATCCTTGGCAAATATCTCAATTCAGGGAAACAAATATCCTTGATGAGAGCCTCCTGATTCACGTCAACTCGCAGAGAAACCAATGTCTCCGTGGGAAATTCTCGATCCGTTTCAACACCAGGGTAATAAATATCCCTGGAAAATACCTCAATTCAGGGAAACAAACATCCTTGATGAGAGCCTCCTGACTCGCATCGACTCGTAGAGAAACCAGTATCTCCGTGGGAAATTCTCGATCCGTTTCAACACCAGGGAAACAAATATCCTTGGCAAAACCCTCAATTCAGGGAAACAAGCGTCCTTGATGAGAGCCTCCTGATTCGCGTCGACTCGCAGAGAAACCAGTGTCTCCGCGGGAAATTCTCGATTCTTTTCAACACCGGGGAAACAAATATCCTTGGCAAATACCTCAATTCAGGGAAACAAACATCCTTGATGAGAGCCTCCTGATTCGCGTCGACTCGCAGAGAAACAAATGTCCCCGTGGGAAATTCTCGATCCGTTTCAACACCAGGGAAACAAATATCCTTGGCAAATACCTCAATTCACGGAAACAAACATCTTTGATGAGAGCCTCCTGATTCGCGTCGACTCGCAGAGAAACCAATGTCTCCGTAGGAAGTTCTCGATTCATTTCAACACCAGGGAAACAAATATCCTTGGCAAATACCTCAATTCAGGGAAATAAGCATCCTTGATGAGAGCCTCCTGATTCGCGTCGGCTCGCAGAGAAATCAGTGCCTCCGTGGGAAATTCCCGATCCGTCTCAACCACGAAGAAACCGGTGTCTTCGGCAAATCCTTCGACTCGAGGAAACAAGTGTCCTTGACGAAGAAAATCCTAATTCGTGTCGACTCGCAGAGAAACCAGTGTCTCCGCGGGAAATTTTCGATTCGTTTCAACACCAGGGAGACAAATATCCTTAGCAAATACATCAATTCAGGGAAACAAGCGTCCTTGATGAGAGCCTCCTGATTCGCGTCGGCTCGCAGAGAAACAAGTGTCTCCGCGGGAAATTCTCGATTCGTCTCAACTTGCAAGATGAAGCCTCAGGCAGCAGGGATAAAAAAAAACTTGTTTTCTGAGCAATGAGACCCTGCAAGTCGATCTAAAACGGTCTCTTGCATACTATTCACGGGTCTCACTCTCCAAAGTCGAATTTCGACAAGGAGGGAAACAAACGCTTACGGGTCCTCTCGACTCGTAAGAGGGAAAATTTCTCTTATAAGATCCTTATGACTTATAAGAGAAGACGCACTTAGGAATCCTCACGATTCCTAAGGAGAAAATACACCTGCAAGATCTTCTCGATCCGTAGGAAGAAAAGTCTCTATGAGACCCTCATGGCTCATAAAGTTGAAAAGTCTTAGGCGGCAGATCTGAACCTGCGGCCTAAGCCATCGCTGTCTCTTGGAGAAATCTAGATGCTTACTCTATTATCGGTCAAATGTGTTTATCAAGACAGCATGCAGATAATACGAGAAAGGAAAAAGCAAAAAAATAGTACAAGACATTGCAAAGAAGAATGTGTATCTTTATTGAATGTAATCATGTACAAGGTGAAGCGTACAAAAGAATAAAGAATAGATACATATTATTTAAAAAGAAAAATTTTACAAGTATATAGATACAAGGGGAATTACTGGGAAGGAAGCGTCTTGCATAACTCTAGCAATTGTTCACGCACTTCTTTCCCCACTTTCTCCTGATTGGCCACTACTGCCAGCTCCGCTTCCACTTGGGCCCGTTGCTGCAAGACAGATGCAAGCTGCTCCCTGACGGCCTGATGAGCAGCTTCGTGGCCTGGGGTGTCAAGCTCGGAGACATCAAGCTTTCGCTTCAAGTTTAGCCCATGAGAGATGCGCTCCAGGAGACCCTCAAAGATAGCCTTCACTTGGGCAGCATTCGCCTCAACCTCAGCACGCAGACGAGCCGTCTCGCTCGAGGTCTCTTGGCATTCCCTCAGCCTTAAAGCTGCTTCTTGTTCCAAGTGGTGGACGTAATAAGCTCTTTCCTCGATCCGTGCTGCTCTTTCATTGCTCGTGGCTAAAGTCTCAGGGGCGGGACGCGTCGACTCCAGCTGATGCAAGCGAGCCTCGATCTCCATACAATGGTTAACACAAGATGCGATGATGCCCTCGTCATGGAAATTCACGAGTATCACCAGCATCGGGTTAACCGCCGTAGAGAAATGACGTAGGGGTCTCGACGTCGAGCTCCTCAATGGAGTCGCTCAACATACGCAAACTGTTCGCGGCGCCTTTCGAAGATGGACGTCTCAGGTAAGGACCTGCCGGCATTGTGATGCGAGGCTCGAAGGGCGCCGAGACCGGAACGACAGCCAAAAAAAAAGATATGATCAGATAACAGTTCAAGAGATATAAAAAAAAGGGAGTTATCAATGCGATAGTTGCTGTACCAGCTGCGGCAGATGGCAAGGCCGGAACGGCCGGTGGTGCGGCCGATCTTTCATCCCCTCCTTCAATTCGTAGCACTGCAGTCAGGACAAGAAAAAGGTTAGAAGTAATTCCATCAATGAAAAAGAAAGATATCAATGGGAAACCATACTCACCAGCGCCATTAGAGGAAGAAGCGAGTTCAGATGGGAAAGAGAAGCGTGGGAGCAACACTTGATAGAGATGGTAAAAAAGCACTCCAGAAAGACACAACAATATGGCTTTTGTACACAAATTATACGTCTGAAAGATAAGATTAATATGTTGCTAACCCATACCTTCCAACATCTTCGATGGTATGAGAGAGGGCTGAGAGGTGACCACCGCCAAGGCAGTAGTTGAAGGCGCTCCCTCGAGCAATGGGGCATCGGCGCTGGCTGCACCTGCGTTACGAACAAATGTGAACTTGTCAGAAATTATTGCAAGATAAAGAGGATAGTAACTTAGGATTTACCTGATGAACTGCCGGCTGAAACGGAGGTGACTCCCTCCTCCATCGATATGAGGCCACCGCCCGTGGCCTCATCACCCGACTCAATGGGGACCGTTGTTGTGCTCGCGAGGCCGGGAGACGGCGGGGGACCATAGGCAGGTAGGGCTATGACCGGAGCATTGCCAGATTCCAGAGAAAGAGCGGTTGGCTCGTCCTCAGGAATCATGTCTACCTCTCCCGCTACTCCTTCGGGCTCAGCAGTCGCGGTTGTCTCGTCCACCGTCACCACGAGGTCATCGGCCTCATGCACTCTGCCCGCTGCCACCTCGGGCTCAGCAACAACCGCTTGCTCAAGCATAGTAGACATGACCGGTTCGTCAGCTACTATCTCGGGCCTAGCAATCCCAGCTGTGTCATCCGCCGCCGGCTCGGGCTCGACCAATGCCTCTTCCCTTAGCCCCTCAGGTTCGACTGTCTCCGCCTCCCCCTCGGTTGGGCTTGGCCCTGTAGGGTAGAACATATAAGAACAGACAGCTTTATAAGTCTTACAACAAAATTCTGAATGAAGTATTACCTGAGGTAGACTTGTCGTTAGCCTCCCTATTGGCGCGAATCGCCTGTCTATGTGCTGTAGACAAGGCAACCGGGGGCTCTTCTGACTGAGTATCGGCACGAGGAACGGTGCTTGGGCCCGCTCCAATGGCCAAGGAAGCTCTGCGTTCCTTTGCTTCGCGCCTCGACCGCTTCCTTTCCTCCCGGGCTGTCGCGATGGACCTCTTCGACGCTTCTTTCATTAAGGCGTCGTCGTCCTCGTTCAGAGATGCCTCCAGAGCCTTTAAGGCATCTCTCATCGGCTCTTCAAGACGGACCTCCCGCGGTAGCCCTGAGGAAGCAGGAACATCGGCAGTTGGCAGAACATCTGCGTCACTTGGCGGGAATGGCATTGAGGTTCGTGCGATAAAAAGGGGAGAGGTTAGATTGACTATAACACAAGGAAAATGAAAACTTGATGATTTGAAACTTACTAAGGCCTAAAGACGCTCTAAGGCGTTCCTCCTCTTGGAAGGTCTTGAGGGAAGCGGCAATGGCTTCTTCAGTGGTGATGCCAGTTAGAAGAAAAGAAGGAAAAACATTAGTCAAAGGCAATAATAAATATATGATGCAATAGAAAATGCGACTAATGATTACCTGATTCCGCAAGCTTAGCCAGCCATGCATCACGCCTCGCCAACCGCTCCGAAGCTTCAAGGGCGGCCTCCAAGTCCGTGTCATCCGGCGGCATGACTAATCCCTCATTAGTCCCATATTCACTCAGGCCCTCGGCATAGGGAGCGTGGGGTTCCTGACTGAACACGACATCAGCGATGAAGAGCGACTTCTTTTTCTTCTTCTGCCCACCAACCCTAGGTGCACCCAGAATCGATTTGCGCTTTGCAGACACCTTGGGGCGGCGGGTCCCGATGTCCGCACACACACCAGACTCCGGTGAGGCTATAACCACTGTCTTCACTGGAGCACAGGGCGTTGGTGGTGCATTCGCGATATCGGGGAGCGGCAATCCGTGTGGAGGACTTTGCGCATGCGAGGGTCCGGCTCTGGCATCTTTTAAAGGGGAACTACCGGGGTCCTTGGCACCAAAGGAGCGTTGTGGTCGCTACCTGGAGGTGCACCCTTACGGTCGACCAGCAACCGCCTTTCCTCCTTTATGACGGCTCCCGTCGAATGACTGTACCATTCTGTATATACCTTGAGGAGTCGTGGGGCGCAAGCCGGTTCACTGATAAAGAAGTGGGAGCCCGTGTTTAGACGCATGAAATGATGCAGCGCGCTCTCCATCCCTTCTTCGGTCGCAACAGGTTCCGATAAGAAAGCCTCCAGTGGTACCCCTTGGTTGTAGCTCAGCTGTTGGGCGAAACGATGCGGGTTATATCTCATGAAAATCGCCGCCCCGTTCTGCCTAAACACCAAGAAGCCCGGTCTGATAGAATATAAGTGGAGGGTCTCCCGGGCCGTCAAAACTGAAGCTCCATCTTTGAAAGTGTCTTGCAATGGCCGCACTGTAGTGGTAGATGCATTTCCAATAGTCAACACCTTGTCGACGAAAGACACACCGTCTCCAATAGTGTGGGGGCGAAGGAGTAAACCCCTAGCATTTCGTGGCGATGGACTCACAATTGATGCACCAATCAACTGTATGATGCAAGGGAAGCTACACCTTGTTTACCCCAATCAGAGCAAAGTTCTATTCAAATTCGAAGGCGGGAGATGAAGCAACGCTTCATCTTCTCCCAATCAGAGCAAAGCTTTGCTTTGAAAATTTAAACTTTAATAAATGAAGCAACGCTTCAGATTCTTTGCACTGTGCGCAATGCGCCACGTGTCAGGCGCAGACGCATCAGCGCAGCGCCCAAAGCAGCGCTCCCAATCAGAGCAAGGCTCTTTAAAAAAAAAGTAAAAGTAAAATAAACAACTTTCAGTTGCGCGAGCGGTGCGCTGCGCGACACGTGTCTGCGCAGTTGCGCAAGCGCAGTCGCGCAAGCGGTGCGCGACACGTGTCTGCGCAGCCGCGCAAGCGCGGCCGCGCAAGCTCTGCGCTGCGCGACACGTGTCTGCGCCGTTGCGCACTCACAGCTGCGCAAGCACAGCTGCGCAAGCACAGCGATGCGCAAGCACAGCTGCGCAAGCGCTGCGCTGCGCGACACGTGTCTGCGCAGCTGCGCAAGCACAGCTGCGCAAGCGCTGCGCTGCGCGACACGTGTCACGCGCTGGGGGAGTTACGCAAAACAGAATAAATCTTTTCTGTTCTTGTTAAAACAAGAAGATTTTCTTCTGTAAAGCAGGGGCCTTTGGATTAAAGATCCAACGGTGGGGAAAATTCCCCAAATCACTCAGAGAAAGATCTTTTTAACAAATTTAACTAATTTATGGGCACTATAAAAAGGACCCCAGACCTCATTTCAAAAGAGCATCAACATTTTAAAAAAAGAGAGAAAGAAGACTCTGAAGAACTCCTCAAGAACAAAAAAGGTAAAGACCCTTGAAAGAAGAGAAATTTCTCTTATGAACAGATCAGTGATCTAAGAACAAGGTCATGGATCTTCAATAAATAAATAAACAAATAAAATAAAAAATAAAAATAGTGCCTTGCACTTGTTATGAACCTTTGGTTCTCTGAAACAAGGAAAAACTTGTTTAGATCAAGGGATCAAAAAGTGCTTTGCACTTCTGGTTTGAATCTAAAAAGATTCTTAGTGATTTGCACAAATGCAGTGCATTACTTAAAGGGCCAGGCCCAATTCAAAAAGACCTAACAGGCATAAATAAATTGCAAAGCAATAAAAAGGGCAGAGCCCCATTTAAATTGACACTCTGTTTGAGCAAAGCCCAAAATAAATAAACAACCATGGCACAGATCTAACAGACCAACAACAAATAAAAGTGCTTCCAATTGGACTTAGCCCAATCGCGGCCATAAGTCCTTAAATTAAATCGACAGAGCAAAATTGCTCTCTTAAATCAATTTACTACCGGTTCGAGGGTACATCTCCAAAATCCTCTGACATCTATCGTTGTAATCCTTCAACGACGTCAGAGAGGCGACGGGTCCCAACGACCACACATGAATATGGACTGCGGGGTCCTTAAACTCATGGACCGAAACGTCCTTAAACTAATATCGGACCGAAACGTCCCTAAACTAATATCGGACCGAAACGTCCCTAAACTAATATAAGACCACCACGTCCTTAAACTGGAATATGGACCACCATGTCCCTAAACTGGAACATGGACCACCATGTCCCTAAACTGGAACAATAGAGTCCAAACGCTCTTTTGTCGGATCTAAACGATCCCGTTAAGTTGATCTTAGTCTTAAATTGGACTAACGTATCCTTAATAAACGATTAAATTGATCTTAGCCTCAAATATGGCTAACGTGTCCTTAAATCAAACCTTCAAACAAACTTTAGTCCCCAATTGGACTACAGATCTCTCAACCAACTTTGGTTCAAGGGTACATCTCTGAACTCCTCTGATATTTGTCGTTGTAATCCTTCAACGTCGTCAGAGAGGTGACGGGTCCTGACAACCACACATTAATACGGACTGTGTGGTCCTTAAACTCATGGACTTATGCGTCCTTAAACCAATATCCGCCCCCAAAATGGGAATGATGGACCACTATGTCCCTAAACTGGAACAATAGAGCCCAAACGCTCTTTTGCCGGATCTAAACGATCCCGTTAAGTTGATCTTAGTCTCAAACCGGACTAACGTATCCTTAACGAACGTTTAAGTTGATCTTAGCCGCAACGCGACTAATGCATCCTTAAACTAAAAAAACCAAACCCAAATCTAAGTAAATACGGATTTGGACTAATCCACGTCCTAGGGGCGACGACATTACTCAGTCTCCGTATACAATCCACGGGCAACCACAAACAAAACAAACACCCACGACACGAAGTGAAATTCAGGAGAAGGAGAAAGTTGTTACCGCGATGCGGTAGCATAATTAACTGCAGGGGCTTGCACCTGCAGGGAAGAGTGTCCGCACAATCAAAAAAGCCTTTGTCTGCTACATCGGCCGCATCCGTCTAAATCTCCGATACACGGTGCCATAAATCAACTTGGCATCTTCGGAGAGGTGGACAGATAAACCCAAATAGCATCTGCCCCGAATCTCAGCGTCAGGACATCGTAGTCTTGTAGGCTGCCTTTCGGAGGGGAACAGATTCTGGCATGCCCGGTGGGACCCTTTCCACTTTCCACTCCACACTTCGTGTGTCGTGTTCGCGAACGAATCACGGTTTATTGTGGTTGCCTGTGGATTCGAGGTAGTAAGATTTGGTGTCTTGCTCCGTGCAGGAAACAGAAGATCAATGGCTTCAAACTGCACTGCCTGCAACTGCAACTCTCGCTCGGTCCTTGCTGGAGGAGTGACTTATGGGCCCCAAGCGGCCTCCCTTTTCAAGATGCCAGTGGAGCAGGTAACTCAGGCCACCACTGGATTATTCTTCGGGACCATGCTCCTACCGTTGAGCTTCAATGCCACAATGACGTTGCAAGAAGCCCCAAAGAAGTCGGTCTTTGATCGGCTTACCACAGCTGCGACCCCTCTCAACGGGTCGCCCAGTTTCAATACCTCAGTTTTCAACGGACTGGGCCAGAACGTCTGCAAACCTGCGATACCCGAAGCTACCATCACAAGGCGGATAGCTATCCCGGCTCAAGCAGACGAAATCATTGGAAGGGTTTCTCCTTCCGAGAAGTCAGTTTTTACAAGGCTGGCTATTCCGGTTGCTGCTCCAGGCGAGATCCTCAAAGCTGCTTTCCCTACCCAAGGCAGGGGGTAGGAAGAAGCTTATCCAACAATGGAGGTGACTCCATCCGCAAGAAACGCCCGACGTCGCCACTGGCATCGAGTAAGAGAGGCTGGGGGCAACTCCCCCACTGGATTTACGCCACCAGCTCCGATGGTGGGGATCGATGCTGCTGTTCCAACCGGGAACAGCTTTGAATTGCTGAATAAGGTGCGCAGAAATTCTCCTACCGCGATGTTGAAACGAACTCCTTCACCTGTGGAGAACACTCTAGAGAAGAAGCTAGAGCAGCCCGCTCAACGGCTGTCCTCTAAAATTTACAAAGTCTGGCGACAGGTCCAAGAGTCAGTGATTGATAAAAACTATCTCCACCGACAGAAAAAGATGAAGGTGCGGCAGGAGAAGGATCACTCTGTCAAGCCACAAAAATCAACAACCACTTGGGTGCCCACTACAACGGCCCCTTTAACTTTGACCACTCAAAAGAAAAGGAGGCCGCAAAAAGCCCCTGTGAACATGGCGAACCGTAAACGCGCTGAGCACAAACACCCCAAGTCTGGGGGCATGGTGGTGCACACTGTTTATATGGCTTCCGGAAATGAGGAAAGCTGCGCTCCGAAGGGTCACCGACCGCTCACCCGATCCATGACAAAAGCCCAGGAGCAGCAACAGAAGCTTCAAGAAATACTGACGCAAATAGCCGCACTCGCCGGGCCAAAAGAAAGCCCGGAGGCATCATCAGAGCAGCGTCGCGAACAAGAAACGATGCTGACTTCTTACACAGAGTCCTCAAAAAGAAGGACAGAGAAGCCGCGGAGCAAGCGGCTAACTTAAAGCAAATGGCGCTCCTCTTCCAAGACATGGTAGGGATGATGTCACAGCCAGACCCTCCAGCTAAAGACCCTCCAATCATTGTTGAAGATGATGGAGGGGAAACATCTGATCCTCCTCCGGCTCTTTCAGCAGCCAAGGAAGAAACCATTTCTAAGGCCGCGCTTGACGACTATATAGCTCAGCAAATACGAGCTCATCAGACGAATGAAGTGGCTGGGTAAATTGCTAGAACCGGACGACCGTATCCGAGCAGGTACGACCAAATCAGTTACCCGCCGGGATATACGATCCCTAAATTCCACGTATATAAAGGGACAGGGAATCCGCATCAGCATGTCGCTCAATTCAGGGCCTTATGCGGCAAAACTGGGGGCGATGACAAATTGTTGCTACGTCAATTCGTCAGCAGCTTAGCAGAAACAGCCTTTGAATGGTATTCGGAGCTACCTAACGACTCTGTCAAAACATTTGCGGAGATGGAGCTACTGTTCAAACAAAGATTCACGAGTGCTAGCGAACGCACCCCATTAACAGCACTAATAAATGCCAGAATAAGGCCAGGTGAAACGTGGGTCCAACACGCAACACGATGGCGAAACCTATGGTCGAAATGCGAACAACGCATAGAAGAGGCACCTGCGGTAGGCATGTTTGTGGGCACTCTCGATCCGCATGCGGCCATCTCCCAGTTCATGATGTTTTTCAAGCCGACCACCTTCCAGGCCTTGATTGACAAACTGGCCCAAATGGACCAGATGGGCCATAGGCCTTCTTCTTCAAAGACAGAGCCTGGGAATGAAAAGGGCAAAGGGAAAGCAACCTTTGTTGCCAATACTAAACAACGGTCGAACAACTCAAAGCCGGTCGTTCGCCAAAACAACGTGCGCTCACGCCCATCCCTCGAAGAGAGGCTGGGACGTCCTTACTCGTTTCCGCAGAATAAAACGAGAAGACTGTTTGAGCTTGCAGTTCGCAACAGACTCATTAATCTGCCGAGTCCAAAGCGTCTGTCGCAGCCAGGCGATCTTAATAATCCCAATTATTGCCCTTACCACCAAACGGTAAGTCACCCGATTGAGGATTGTTTCGTCATTAAGGGATGGATCGAGGATCATTACCTACAAGGTAAGTTCGCTCTGTCGGAAAACTGGAAGGTAAACCCACCACAGCCGCACTCTCCAAAGAAGACGGACACGCCGGGGGCAGTTTGTTCTTTAGTCAAGGATGAAAATGATGGAGAAAACTCATCAGATGAATCCGAATATTACGTAGCGACTTGTCATGTGATTTCTCACTCACTGAAAGATAATAAAGAAGCTTCTTGCGCCGAGAAACCAATGGCGAACCCCGAACCGAAAATTCTACAGCCATCAGATGAGCTGATCGATGTCTTCCTAAATGAAATTCGTCTGAAAGAAAAAGCCAATCAAGAGCGTGAAATGGCCATACTGGAAAAAGCCAAGGCATTCCCGTCAAATCAAAAGCCATCCACTGCGGATAAAAACAAATTCAAGACGAGAAAAAGGTTCGCCAAAGCTTTATCAGTAGGAATGAAGCTACCGCCCTTTGAAGAAAATACTCTCGCTGAGGTAGAGATGCACCCTAACTTCTGCTTATATCATCAGAAGATCATACATCCTACCGAAGACTGCGAATCTTTTAACTGTTGGTGGCAAGGGTATGTCGCTCAAAAGCAACACTTCGACAGGACAAAGTGTGAAGCTTGTGGACATCGGAAAAATGCGATATATGAGCGCAAAGGAGCCACCGCCAACTGTCATATAGCCGACTTCAAGGGATCGCAAATTATCACCTTTGGAAGCGACTCTGACGAAGAAGCTACCCCCAACTCTTACCTTGGGGAATCTATTTCAAAAACAAAGGAACTGAAAAGCTGCGAGAATGTTCAGCCATGCAATCGCATGCTACTCGAAAAAAATCCCGGCCCCGCAAACAACGGAGCGAACAAAAAGGATAAAGGAAAAGGAAAAACGGCTTTCGTCGCCAATGCTCAACAGTAATCAAGTGGCCCTAGACAGGTTGCTTTCCAAAGCAACAAGCGGCAACCCCTCCAGGAAAAGTTGAAACGTCCTTACTCGTTTCCGCAAGATAAAACAAGGGGACTGTTCGAACTGGCAGTGTGCGACAGACTCATCAATTTGCCGGGTCCAAAACGTCCGTTGCGGCCAGGCGATGTTAATAATCCTAATTATTGCCATTACCACCAAACAGTAGGTCACCTGATCGAGGACTGCTACGTCTTCAAAAACTGGGTTGAAGACCAATACCAACAGGGCAAGTTTGCGCTGTCTGAGAACTGGAAGGTGAGTCCGCCACAACCGCACGCTCCGAAGAAGATGGATACGACGGCGGACCGCAATGTCCTAAAACTTGCAAATGACCGAAATGTCTTTAAACTACTACCGCAGCATCCTCAGGCTGACGAGAATATAAAAAAAAATAAAAAAAATAAACGGTATGTCCATAAGCAAAATGGGCACGGATGAAAACCCGAAAGGGCTCCGTGAGTAAAAACAGCAGGACTACCGGTAAGTGTTTGTGAAAACCCGAAAGGGCGCAACCTCGTTAAGAAACACTTATTGGGTCTTCTCGACCCTATAAGGAGAAACCACCCGCGTGAGAGCCTTACGACTCACAAGGGAACAACACAATTAGGAATCCCCAAGATTCCTAAGGAGAAAATACACTTGCGAGATCCTCACGACTCGTGAGGAGAACGCTCTTATGGGACACTCAGGGCTCGTAAGATTTGAAAGTCTTAAGCTACAGAGGCCTAAACCTGTGCTTAAGCAACCCCCACAACTTTCGACATTGCCCTACAAGTGGTCTTATATTGGCCCTTGTATACAATCCACGGACGCGAATAAACATTTCCCTAACCAAGTCCCATCCGAGACTAGGGATATGTTTGCATGGTGAACAACCCTTGTAAATCCCCTCGACTTACAAGGAGAAAACCCTCCTGTAGGATCCTTACGACTTAAAGAGGAACAAAATACTTAGGAACCCTCACGATTCCTAAGGAGAAAATACACCTACAAGATCCTCACGACTTGTAGGGAGAAATACCTTTATGAGACCCTTACGGCTCATGAAGTCAAAAGCCTTAGCCGACAAGACCTTAACCCTGGTCGCTGAGCCACCTTTGTTTGACATCGACAAAGGCAGGTGATGATTCTCTCCTGGCCATATCCCAGTTGTAGCGGTGCTGATGCCGAAATCGGTGTCTAATTTCAGGTTTACGGCGAAAAGCCAGTAAGCCGCACATGCATACGAAATAGCCGAAATGATGGGGCAACTTGCAATAAAAAGCAGCAAGTAAAATGTATGCATGCGAAATAGCCGAAACGATTGGGCAACTCGCAATAAAAAGCAGCGAGTAAAAATAAAGTAAACAGCCGAAACGATTGGGCACCGCGAAAAATAGCCGAAACGATTGGGCAATCGCGACCTTCGCGATTTAAAAGCAGAAATGATAGAGCATCACGGAAAGAATAAAAAAAATGAAAGAATGAAACTTTTTGCCCTACAGGTGAAATCACATCGATCCCTGTATACAATCCAGGGGCATAGATAAGGAGGGAACCATACCTTCCCAATAGGCTCCATCAGAAAGCGAAGCCTAATCTCGAGGGTTCATAGACAACCTAGAGACCATCTCGACATTTGTCGCAATATAGCAGACACAATGTCAATAACGACGTTCCTTCGCAATCCAGCAGGGTGTACATGCAAAGTTAACAAAAGACCCCACGGTCGAAACAAAGCGGAGCGATGGCAAAATCCCAGCTTCACCTCAGCATTCATCTCGATACAGTAGACGCAATGTCAACAACGACGTTCCACCACAGTCCAGCTGGAGGCAAATGCAACGTCAACAAAAGACCTCACGGTCGAAACAAAGCGGAGTAACGGCAAAATCCCAACTCCACCTTAGCATTCGTCTCGTTACAGCAGACGCAATGTCAACAACGGCGTTCCTTCGCAGTCCAGCAGGGTGTACATGCAAAGTTAACAAAAGACCCCATAGTCGAAACAAAGCGGAGTGACGATAAAATCCTAGCTCCACCTCAGCATTCGTCTCAATACACCAGACGCAGTGTGAGCAAATGAAGCGAAGGCCAAATTCCTAGCTTCAAGGTCTCAATGGCAAGTCATATAAGGCCTGAAAGACCACCAGAGATCATCTCACATGGAGTGGTCACCTCCTCGACGTTCGTTTCGATACAGCAGACGAGTTGTCACCCCAGCGTTCTTCCTCCAGCAGGGATTCGGACGTGACAAAGCAAACGAAGCGAAGGCCACATTCCTAGCTTCAACGTCTTTACGATAACTCACATAAAACCGGAAAGACAATCGGAGATCATCTCGCATCAGCACAGAGTGGTCACCACCTTGACGTTCGTCTCGATACAGCAGACGAAATGTCAACCCCAACGTTCTTCCTCCAACAGGATTAGGACACACCAAAGCAAACGAAGCGAAGGCCAAATTCTTAGCTTCAAAGTCTTAACGGCAAGTCATATAAAGCCTGAAAGACAACCGGAGATCATTTCACACCAGCGCGGAGTGGTCACCACCTTGACGTTCGTCTCGATACACCAGACGAAATGTCAACCCCAGCATTCTACCTCCAACAGGATTTGGACACATCAAAGCAAACGAAGCGAAGGCCACATTCCTAGCTTCGACGTCTTGACGGTAACTCATATAAGACCGGAAAGACAATCGGAGATCATCTCGCACCAGCACAGAATGGTCACCACCTCGACGTCCGTCTCAATACAGCAGACGAGATGTCACCCCAATGTTCGTCTCGACACAGCAGACGCAACGTCATTAAACGAATGGAGCCACGGCAAAATCCCTAGTTCCAAACCTCGATGGTTCACCAGCAACCTAAAGACAACCTCGACGTCCGTCTCGATACAGTAGATGAGGTGTCACCCCAACGTTCGTCTCGACACAGCAGACGCAACGTCATTAAACGAATGGAGCCACGGCAAAATCCCTAGTTCCAAACCTCGGCGGTTCACCAACAACCTAGAGACAACCACGACGTCCGTCTCGATACAGCAGACGAGATGTCACCCCAACGTTCGTCTCGACACAGCAGACGCAACGTCATTAAACAAACGGAGCCACGGCAAAATCCCTAGTTCCCACCGCAACATTCGTCTCGATACAGCAGACGCAATGCCAGCAAACGAAGCAAAGGCCAAATTCCTAGCTTCAGGGTCTTGACGGCAACTCATATAAAGCCCGAAAGACTATCGGAGATCATCCCCACACCAGCGCGGAGTGGTTATGACTCATCGGGGCTCACCAAAATAAGCCCAACCTCAATTAAAAAGCGACATGGCAAATTCCTAACGCTTGCTCTTCCGACGGTCAAACTGCCAAGGAAGATTGCTTGAAGACGTCTTGTCCAGCCCCCGAAGGGATCAGAGACACGGCAGTCGCAGGGCTACTCGAACAGCACGATTGCCTATCGAGGACTATATAAGCTTATGCGACGGTACGATGGCCAAAACCCTAAGTACCACCAACCTTAATGGGCTTCTATCGTAAAGAGCAGAGGTTAAATGCGACGTTAAGATGTTCTTGCGAGAAACGCTCGATTCGTCTCGACTTGTGAAAAAATAGTCGAGGCGGCTCGACTCGTGAGATAAAGCCTTAGGCAGTGGGCATAAAAGAAGCCTGTTTCCTAAGCATTGGGACCCCGCAAGTTGGCCCAAAACGGTCTCTTGCATACCATCCACGGGTCTCACTCTCCAACGTCGAACTTCGACAAGGAGGGGAACAACCACTTACAAGTCCTCTCGACTCGTAAGAGGGAAAAATCTCTTATAAGATCCTTGCGACTTATAAGAGAAAACACACTTAGGGATCCTCACGATTCCTAAGGAGAAAACCCACCTACGAGATCTTCTCGATCCGTAGGGAGAAAAGTCTCTATGAGACCCTCGCGGCTTATAGAGTTGAAAAGTCTTATGCAGCAGATCTGAACCTGCGGCCTAAGCCCTCGCTATCTCATGAAGAAATCAAGAAGCATACTCTATTACCTGCTAATTGTGACGACATGCTGAGAAAAAAGAAAAGCAACAGAAAGAACATCCGATTTACACTTGATCAAGCGTTCGAGACACATTCATTCATGCATAAGCAAAAGACTCAGAATAAAAGATAAGACAGGCTAGGAAAAACAAAAATCTTCATTAATATTACCAGAAGTTCTTACAATCATAAAAGCAATAAACGAAAAACATTATTACAAGGGAATAACCTCGGACCCAGGACATGGATTGAGGAATTCAAAAGCGACCCTATCTATGACTTTCCAGGCCTCGCGGACCATCCTAGTGTGCTTTATTTCGCGAGCACAAGCGTCAGGGTCCCCCCTGATGTCTTCCACCCTCCGATAAGCAGCGAGTATGGCAGACTGTTGAAAGACCTCGTGTAAGAGATCGATAAGACTGTCTCTCCGTCTCTTCGAGATAAAGTTCAATAGGTACACCGAGTGCACCTTGTCCTTAGCGGCATCCAACGCCCTAAGCGGCACGCCGGAACAGAATAGGGGAAGCGCTTCCTAGATGGCTCCCACGATAAGCTTAAGGTGGGAGGAACGCCGGGGGAGCAGTGGACTATTGTATGCGTCGAAGCGGCTCATAATTTCAGCACATTCCGCGTTTGTGAACTCTCGATTCTGAGAGCGGCCAAGTCGGCGGATGTCCCCGTAAGAGATGATCTAGTTAAGAGCATACATATGGGCGTCCATTGTTCCTGTGAAAGAAGATCAACAGAATTAGCAGACCGACTGATTAAGCGAATTCTTGTTAAAAAAAAACGAGCACGGACAGTTAAACTCCTCGAGAGCAATACTCTACGAACAGGAGTGACTATCAAAATCCTAATAAGGGAAATTTAAAGAAGACCCCCAAGATTCTGAGATAACTATTATTAAAAGATGATATAGTCCATTAAAATACAAAACTCCATTTTTAATTTTCATTATTCATATTCAAACTCTTAAAAGTTCATCATTTTTAGATCAAAGAGATCTATGTTTTGACAAAGATGCAAGGTTCTGTTCATGGGTCAAGAAACCTTGAAACAGATTCTTGAGAGCAAGGCTCTATTGGTGAAACCCCAGAAGGGTTTCTTTAGATCAAAGATCTATAAGAGCAAGGCTCTATTAATTAAAATTGATTTAATTCAAGACTAATTCTTACCTAAATAGTTCCTTTTAAAGAAAATCTAAGAGTTCTTAAAAACAAGAGCAGGGCACTGAGGTTCTGAAAATAAAATTTTTGGAGATGATGATCATCTGTGAAGGATCAAAGGTCCTATTTATAGGCACCAAGTGCCCTTCCAACTTCCAAAAACTGCCGCAACGGTTGGGATTCTACCACCGTTGCGCTTGCGTTTGGAGGCCACGTAAGCGCAACGGTGGGGGGGCATTTGTTTATCCCAATCAGAGCAAAGCTCTGTTCAGATTCCAAGGCGGGAGATGAAGCAACGCTTCATCTTCCCCCAATCAGAGCAAAGCTTTGCTTTGAAAATTTAAACTTTAATAAATGAAGCAATGCTTCAGATTCTTTGCGCTGTGCGCAATGCGCCACGTGTCAGGCGCATACGCATCAGCACAGCGCTCAAAGCAGCGCACCCAATCAGAGCAAGGCTCTTTTAAAAAAAAATAAAAAAAACTAAAAGTAAAATAAACAACGCACAAGCGCTGCGCTGCGTGACACGTGTCACGTGCTGGAGGAGTTGCGCAAAACAGAATAAATTTTTTCTGTTCTTGTTAAAACAAGAACATTTTCTTCTGTAAAGCAGGGGCCTTTGGATTAATGATCCAACGGTGGGGAAAATTCCCCAAATCACTCAGAGAAAGATCTTTTTAACAAATTTAACAAATTTATGGGCACTATAAAAAGGACCCCAGACCTCATTTCAAAAAAGCATCAACATTTTAAAAAAAGAGAGAAAGAGGACTCTGAAGAATCCTCAAGAACAAAAAAGGTAAAGACCCTTGAAAGAAGAGAAATTTCTCTTATGAACAGATCAGTGATCTAAGAACAAGATCATGGATCTTCAATAAATAAATAAACAAATAAAATAAAAAATAAAAATAGTGCCTTGCATTTGTTATGAACCTTTGGTTCTCTGAAACAAGGAAAAACTTGTTTAGATCAAGGGATCAAAAAGTGCTTTGCACTTCTGTTTTGAATCTAAAAAGATTCTTAGTGCTTTGCACAAATGCAGTGCATTACTTAAAGGGCCAGGCCCAAGTCAAAAAGACCAAACAGGCCTAAATAAATTGCAAAGCAATAAAAAGGGCAGAGCCCCATTTAAATTGACACTCTGTTTGAGCAAAGCCCAAAATAAATAAACAACCATGGCACAGATCTAACAGACCAACAACAAATAAAAGTGCTTCCAATTGGACTTAGCCCAATCGCGGCCATAAGTCCTTAAATTAAATCGACTGAGCAAAATTGCTCTCTTAAATCAATTTACTACCGGTTCGAGGGTACATCTCCAAACTCCTCTGACATCTATCGTTGTAATCCTTCAACGACGTCAGAGAGGCGACGGGTCCCAACGACCACACATGAATATGGACTGTGGGGTCCTTAAACTAATATCGGACCGAAACGTCCTTAAACTAATATCGGACCGAAACGTCCCTAAACTAATATCGGACCGAAACGTCCCTAAACTAATATAGGACCACCACGTCCTTAAACTGGAATATGGACCACCATGTCCCTAAACTGGAACATGGACCACCATGTCCCTAAACTGGAACAATAGAGTCCAAACGCTCTTTTGTCGGATCTAAACGATCCCGTTAAGTTGATCTTAGTCTCAAATTGGACTAACGTATCCTTAACAAACGATTAAGTTGATCTTAGACTCAAATATGGCTAACGTGTCCTTAAATCAAACCTTCAAACAAACATTAGTCCCAAATTGGACTATAGATCTCTCAACCAATTTTGGTTCAAGGGTACATCTCTGAACTCCTCTGATATTTGTCGTTGTAATCCTTCAACGTCGTCAGAGAGGTGACGGGTCCTGACAACCACACATTAATACGGACTGTGGGGTCCTTAAACTCATAGACTTATGCGTCCTTAAACCAATATCCGCCCCCAAAATGGGAATGATGGACCTCTATGTCCCTAAACTGGAATAATAGAGCCCAAACGCTCTTTTGCCGGATCTAAACGATCCCGTTAAGTTGATCATAGTCTCAAACCGGACTAACGTATCCTTAACGAACGTTTAAGTTGATCTTAGCCGCAACGCGACTAATGCATCCTTAAACTAAAAACACCAAACCCAAATCTATGTAAATACGGATTTGGACTAATCCACGTCCTACGGGCGACGACATTACTCAGTCTCCGTATACAATCCACGGGCAACCACAAACAAAACAAACACCCACGACACGAAGTGAAATTCTGGAGAAGGAGAAAGTTGTTACCGCGATCCGGTAGCGTAATTAACTGCAGGGTCCTTCGCCTGCAGGGAAGAGTGTCCCCACAATCAAAAACCCCTTAAGCGAGGGGGAATCTGACGAAGTCTGCTACATCGGCCGCATCCGTCTAAACCTCCGATACACGGTGCCATAAATCAACTTGGCATCTTCGGAGAGGTGGACGGATAAACCCAAATAGTATCTGCCCCGAATCTCAGCGTCAGGACACCGTAGTCTTGTAGGCCACCTTTCGGAGGGGAACACACCTGTCGTAGAACGAGGGCCTTTTGTGCATGCCGAAGACACCCGATATATGTAGCTCGAGCCACGATACGAAGTAGTGCATCGGGAAGATCACGTGCAGTACCCCAGGCTCATTAGCATCCGCCGCTCGACTGAGGCCTTGGTACAAATGTGCCAAGCCGGCTACCCCAACGGCTACCTTTACCCCGATGGTCATCCGGTGAGCCGGGTAAAAGACAGAAGGCCGCATATGGCGAGAGTGCATCGGGAGCGCAAACCAACTCAGCCATAGCCCAAGAAATCCTAAAAAGAAGGCCTCCTCATCCATCTCAGGGGCTGCAACTTCCGCAAAAGACATGTTCGGAGAGTTAGGAAGGAAAAAAACCCTTTTGGTCTATTTCCTTCGCCGGTAGGTTATCCAAACCTAAACCGAAAGGGTCCTCGAGGGTGGAAAACTTGGCAGCTTCTGCCGAGAGGACCCTTGGGTGAAGGAACCGGGCGATGAAATCCTCAAAACTAACTCTGTGACTCCCACGTTCGATGAAAAGGGCCTCGTAGATGTTCAACACCTTGATCAAACTTGGGAATTGGTATTAAACAACATTCTCCGGCGTGAGCCCCCTTACCGCCGGCTTGGCACTGAAGACATTCTCGTCTGTCGGAAGCAACTCCTCATAGTGCTCCCCTATAACGGTAAACCGGAGACCTCTGTGAACTCCTCCAGAGAAATTGACACTTCCCGATCCATAGCGATGAAAGTGTGAGTGGGGATGTTCCACTGCTCCAAGAAAGCCTTGAACCACCAGGTGGGAAGTGTGGGATACTGGAAGAGGGAGACATAAACCGCGGTGTACAATCCTAATCTTATCAACTGCGACTTCTTCGCCGACAGGATATACCGAGCCCACGGCAGGTAGCCGATCGGGTGGCGGGGGATCAGACCTGTGTTGTATGATTGCCACCAAGGTCTCGCCTCGCCTTGACAGATACGGCGTCCCAGGATATCCAAAACCATAGGACGCTGGACCGGGATTGCATCTATAGCAGGATGAAGAAAGCCCTTCGATGTCCAATCAACCATCTCCACGGCATATTGCACCGAGGGTGGGCTGGCGTAGTTGATCGCCGTGATGGGTTCTGACGGTACTGCGCATGTGAAGCTCCGTCGACCCATGATAATCTGATTCTACCACGACCCCCAAAGGTGGAGACTCTTATATTCTGGGTCGTGGTCCCTGATCATAGCCAGGACTTCGCGGTCTAAGGGCGCTTCAGGAAATCCCTCCTCCGAAGGAGCGAACGGGAACGAAGTGTCGAAAGACATTGTCACTGCAAGGGAAAAGAAATTAGCCGTTAGTGTTGTAATTCCAACGCTTGGCGTTTGAAAAAATTAATTAATTAATTAATTAAATTAAAGATTAATTAAATTAAATTTAATTAATTACACCACACAGCAGTGCAGTGGGTAGGAGACCGAAGGGGGACCCACAAAATCTGGATGACAATACGTTAATAAGACAACCCCATCATTGGATGAGATTGTCAGTTAATCCCCATGAAAATATTCCCATTAATAATAAAAAAATCCCTAGAGACAAGGATAAAATCTCCTCTTTCAGAGCAAAGCTCTGTCACAGAGTAACACTTGTCAAATTCTGGTCTCAAGGGAATAAAATTCTTTAAAAAGAGCTTAGCTCTGTAATAATAAAAAAAAATCATCAAAGAAATTTTTTTATTAATTAATTCCTAATAAAATTGAAGTTCTGGGATCTTAAAGATCCATATGAAAAAACTCTTAAGTGTTCATCATCAAAAGATCAAAAGATCTATATTCTGTCAATGAGCAAAGCTCTGTTCATGGGTTAAGGAACCCTGAAACAAATTTTTTTTGAGAGCAAAGCTCTGTTTATGAAACCCCAAAGGGAATTTCTTTAGATCAAAAGATCTATGAGAGCAAAGCTCTGTTCGTTAAATTTGATTTAAATTAATTTAACTTAACTTTAAATTAATTTTACCTAAAGTTTTCTAACTTGGAAAATGAGAGCAAAGCTCTAGAATTCTGGAAACAATAGCAAAGCTCTGAAGTTCTTAAGTGAGAGCAAAGCTCTGGAAATCAAAATCTTGGAAATGGTAAAGATTTCTAAAGGGCCAGAGGTCCTATTTATAAGGCGCTTGCGCCCCTTCAGCTCACCCGTTGATCCAACGGTCAGGAGCTTGCCACTGTTGCACTCACGTGCGCGCCACGTGAGCGCAACAGTGGGGGTCATTTGCTTCCCCCAATCAGAGCAAAGCTCTGTTTGAATTTCAGAATTCAAAATTCGAAGCAACGCTTCAGATTCTTTGCGCTGCGCGCAACGCGCTACATGTCAAAAGCTGATACATCAGCGCAACGTCCAAGGCAGCGAGCCCAATCAGAGCAAAGCTTTATTTAAAACAAAATTAAAGGAAGCAACGCTTCAGCTGCGCAAGCGCTGCATTGCGCGACATGTGTCAGCGCAGATGTGCAAGCGCAAATGCGCTGCACCGTGCGCTGCGCGACATGTGTCAGCTCAGATACGCTTGCGCAGCTGCGCTGCGCGACATGTGTCAGCGCAGGTGCGCTAGGGCAGTTGCGCTGCTTGACACGTGTCACGCGATGGGGCATTTGCGCCAAACAGAATTAAATTCGAGTAAGATTTTTCTGTTCTTGTTAAAACAAGAAGATTAGCTTCTGTAAAACAGAAGCCCTTGGATCAAAGATCCAACGGTGGGAAAAATTCCCCAAATCACTCAGAGAAAGATCTCTTTATCAAATTTATGGGCACTATATAAAGGCCCTTAGACCTCAATTCAAAGGCATGAACATTTTGTGAGAAATCAAAAATTTCTAACAGAGAGAACTCTGAAGAAACTTCAAGAAGTAAAAAGGTAAAAGACCTTTTAGATAGAAGAATTTCTTCTAATAGATCATTGATCTAAGAACAAGATCAATGATCTTCAATAAAAAACAAAAAAAATAATAGTGCTTTGCACTTATGAACCATGGGTTCTCTGGGATCAACAAAAATAAGAAACACTTGTTTTCTTTGATCTAAATTAGATCAAGAAACCAAGCAGTGCTTTGCACTTCTTTAATGAACCATTGGTTCTGGAATCTAAAAGATTCTCAAGTTAATAGTGCCTTGCACTTGAAAAACTGCGCTGTTGCGCTCTTGGGTTGGCGCAAGCCACCAGAGAGTGCTACGTGTCAGCATCTGAACCATTTGCGCTATACGCTTTTGAAATAGAGCCTTGCTCTCTGAAACTGGCGCAACTCACCACAGCGCGCCACGTGTCAGCAGCGTAAGCGCAGTGCACTGGAGCAGCGCACTGCGCTTGCATGACACGTGTCCTCACCACAAGCGCTTGCGCTCTTTGATTGGCGCAAAGCGCCTGACAAATGCAATGCATTTCTTTTGCTAAAGGGCCAGGCCCAAGTTAAAAAGACCTAGCAGGCCAAAATAAATTGCAAAGCAATAAAAGGGCAGAGCCCAAATAAAATTGATGCTCTGCATCATTTATAAAGGACAGAGCCCAAGTAAAATTGATGCTCTACATCATTTATAAATGGACAGAGCCCAAAACAAATTGATGTTCTGCATCCTTTATGGGCAGAGCCCAAACAAAAATAAAAAGAAATGCAATGCATTATTTAAATGTGGGCAAAGCCCTAGCACAGGTCTAATAGACCAAAAATAAATAAAAGCGTTGAATATTTTTCAACTGGACTTAGCCCAAACATGGCCGTAAGTTCTCAAATTAAATTGACTGAGCACAGCTGCTCTCTTAAATCAATTTACGACCGGTTCGAGGGTACATCTCCGAACTCCTTTGACTCTTATCGTTGTAATTCTTCAACGACGTCAGAGAGGTGACGGGTGCCGACAACCACACATCAACACGGACTGTAGGGTTTTTAAACTCATGGACTTAAGCGTCCTTAAACTAAAACACGGACTGTGGGGTCCTTAAACTCATGTACTTAAGCATTCTTAAACTAAAATACTGACTGTGCGGTCCTTAAACCCACGGACTTAAGCGTCCTTAAACTACCTATGGACCGCAATGTCCTTAAACTACCTATGGACCACCATGTCCCTAAACTGGAACAATAGAGTCGCCAAACGCTCTTTTGTCGGATCCAAACGATCCCGTTAAGTTGATCTTAGTCTCAAATCAGACTAACGTATCCTTAACAAACGTTTAAGTCGATCTTAGCCTAAATATGGCTAACGTATCCTTAAACCAAAACACCAAACCCAAATCTAAGTAAATACGGATTTGGACTAATCCACGTCCTACGGGCGACGGCATAACTTAGTCTCCATATACAATCCACGGGCAACTACAAACAAAACAAACACACACGACACGAAGTGAAATTCTGGAGAAGGAGAAAGTTGTTACCGCGATGCGGTAGTGTAATTAACTGCAAGGGCTTGCGCCTGCAGGGAAGAGCGTCCCCACAATCAAAAACCCCTCAAGCGAGGGGGAATCTGACGAAGTCTGCTACATCAGCCGCATCCGTCTAAACCTCCGATACACGGTGCCATAAATCAACTTGGCATCTTCGGAGAGGTGGACGGATAAAACCAAATAGCATCTGCCCCGAACCCCAGCGTCAGGACTTCGGAGTCTTGTGCGCCGTCTTTCGGAGGGGAACAATCGTTATATACGAACTCGAAGGAACTTATTCGAGGATGGTTTCCTGTTCTAGAGAAAACGAATAGGACTATTCAGTTGTCTTTTCCTTTTAACTTCTCTCAGGTTGCGAGTGCTCCTTGGATTAGGACAGTACACCTATTACGCTTATTGGATAGTCTTCTTCCAAACCATAGGCAAGTGCCGAACGGTGGGGAATGAAGAAAACCAATTAGCCTAACAATGGTGTATAGAAGGTAATAAGTAAAGAAATATAAAAGGATTAGTAAGAGGGCAAAGTAAATTGCGACTGCTATTCACGACCAAACCAAGTATTTCATCGCCACTCCTACTTCACCTTTGTATTTCTCCAGGACACCCCGTATCACTACGAAGATCCACAGTTTATTGGATACTCCATCGTATGGTTATATAGGAACTCGAAGGAACTTGTTCCAGTTCGGGGATGGATTCTGGTTCAGGAGAAATAGGAATAAGGTTTTATTCAGTAGTCTTTTATCTTTACCTTCTCTCGGGTTGCGAGTGCTGCTAGGATTAGGACAGTACACCTATTACGCTTAATGGATAGTCTTCTTCCAAACTATAGGCTGGTGCCGAACGGTAGGGAAGGAAGAAAACCATTTGGCCTAAAGGTGGTGTACAGAAGGTAATGACTAATGTCACGACCCGATATTGGCACGTGATGACCCTAATACTACGCAACGTCTGCAGGCGTAACGTAGTACAAGAAAGCCAAAATCCAGCAATCTAAACCAACAAAAGTAATAAGAAAGTGATAATAGTATTTTCAAAACCTTTGAAATCACAACCCAAATTCTTTAAAGTCTCACTTTTATTCCTTAAAATTTTGGCAGCACCTCCTTTGTAAAACCCAGCCCCAAAATGGGTACAACATAATATATAAGTAAAAGCTTCCCAAACGGGAGCAAAATCCACGCCCAACGGCGGAAAAAAATCACCACAACAGATATACGACGCCGTAGCGAAGAAAGAGACGATATAAATAAAACTGCATAAAAACCTCCAAGTCACAAAATAATATACAATATCGTCCTTACATCAAGTCACTAAGTCATACATAATGCTGGTAGATGGAGAGTACAAGGATACAACGAATATACAATACAACATCGGATAACCACAAAACCCACCTGGGCAAAACTGCACACTGTCAGGCGAAGTGGTGTCCACAGCAAAGGATGATACGAAGGATGAAAATAGCCTGCCTCTGACTATCCTGACAACTGAAAAGCTAGTATAGTTGAAACTCTTATTTTCAAAGTCTTTCTTTTATGGTTCTTATCTTTATATGTAAATTTCACCATCTTTCTTTTGTTATTGGATTTTGTGGGTGTAATCCGCTGAAAACCCTCAGGAGACAACACTCCTCCTACTAGGGACACCTAGAGATTTAACGGCTTGTTGCACATGCTCAGTGTAATCGTGTTTGCCTACGAAAGTGTGTTTAGTTTTCTCCTTTCTTTTTTCTCCTTCTCTTGAATAAAATAGTTTGCTCGGGACGATCAAAGATAAGTTTAGGGGTATTTTTTCAGTTGATAAAACTGCACATTTGTTATTACAGTTTTCCTACCATTTCCATATTAAAAAAGGTCTTTATTATAATATATCATACATATTAGGGTGTATCTGTAAAAATAATATTTTCCATGTGTTGATATATTATAATTAGCATTTGGTAGGAAATTGTATGCAAATATTATCATTGACCAAATCCTAGTAGAACAAAGTTTACTAAATATTATTTGAGTTGTTGTGCAGAATTTTCAGGTCTAAAATCAAGGAAATCAAGTTGCTAAGGCAAACCTGCGTAATTAAGAAATCAAATCTGGCAGCAACTACGAGAAGATTTCCAGGTTCCAAAGGTACCAGAGATCACCACATATCATAAGGACAGAGCCCCTGAAGTTTGATGAAGGGCCGAGATCATATGGCCGCGGATCCGCGGCCATACCCCCTCTTGGGCCGCGGATCCGCGGCAAGATTGTGGAGTTAGAAGATGAATCTATACTGTTATCTTCCTAATTTGGAAGCTGATTTTCTGGCTTTGGGACTATAAACAAAGACCGAGAGCCTCTTGGAAAAATCATCAAGCCGACAAGATCACGTAGTCCAAGACGGCTCACGCATCCAGGCTGATCATCAACTGTTCGCCTACCTCCTTAGAAGAGATCGAGAAGCAACTAGAAATTGTAATCATTTTCAAAGGATTCAAGTGTAATGAATATTGTTGATTAATAAAGGTAGCTTTCTTTTTATTTTTTCTATTTCTTCGTAGTTTAATTATGCATTTTCTCTCCACCTCTTTTTCTCCCAACATGCGCGAGTAATTCTCCGCTTCATAGGGTTCGTAGGATTAGGGTAGGCTAATGGATGATGAACATCCCTAAACCCTTTTTAAGTCCTATAAAGTTTATGAACTTTATCAAAAGAATCATTAACATCCTAATCGGGCGCGCTAACAATTCTTTGTTAGTTCCGAACGCGATTAGAGATTAGATTAATGATTGTTTTGGTAAAGGCTAGATATGAACGGAGTTCCGTGTCGAGATAAGGGTTAAGAGTGGGATTCTTTTTGTCTCCAGAAACCCTAATCTGCACACATCACCGTCGTTCTAGTTTTAAATCTATTAAAGGATAAAAAGGGTAACTTTTAATTAATCATCCATAACTACTAAATCCTAACGAACCCTACAAGCCCCCTTATTATATTAACTACATCCATAAATAATCCAGATCTATATTTTGCATTAGTGCCTAACATAGATCTAGAAACCATTCCACAAAATTCTTTATCCCTCCTCTCTTTTTCAACACATCTGAAGTAAGAGTAAAAGATTCAACGTTTCCCTGAGGACGACCCATACTCACCTCGGTCTAGCTACGCGCTACACCGTTCTGATTGCGGTTATTCTACAAAAACGCTCTTTCATAACAATCAAATGGCGCCATTGCCGGGGATACATACATAATTTTTTATTCATACTATTTGTGTTGAATTCTTATTCGATCATTATCATAAACAAAACTGCAAATTGTATATTTAACGATTATTGTGTGAATTTTGCGAGGGGATCTGGCGTTGCAGACTTGAGGAAACAGAGAGACGGAGACATTCAACAAGATCCAGAGGAGCACAGGAGGCCACATAGCAAAAATCATCAAAAGATTCCCTCAAAGCACGGCGGAAGCGCGGAAGAAAGGTTATTTTAGCGGCGGATCCGCGGCTTAAGTGAGGAATTAGGGTTCCAAACTTCTCTGGTGAAATTATCAACTCATCACACACAACGACCGAGATAGACGACAGTCCATCAGAAAATAACACCACGCTGCCACCGCCCGTAGGTGCGCAGAATCCACCGCGGATCTCTCTCCAGAAGAGATGCTATCCTGTCCGTGGTCCTCTTCCTACTTGTCTATCTCTTCCACCAGCTAACGGGGATAATTTCGAAATTAAACCCCACTACATCAATCTGCTGCCCAAATTTCACGGGCTTGAGTCGGAAGACGCGTACGTTTTCATCACCAAATTCGAAAACGTATGCGCAATGATGGGTACTTCACAGTTGACTGTCGATGCTATGCGCTTGCGTCTTCTCCCATTCACACTATGCGACTTGGCAGAAAAATGGCTTTACAATACTGCAGCACACTCTATCACTAATTGGGATGAATTCGTCATAGCATTTCTTAAGAAGTTTTACCCAAACCATAAGACTGCCCATATTAGGAGCGAGATCAACCAGTTCACCCAGCTTCCCAATGAACCATTTTGGAAGTGCTTTGAACGTTTCAAGGATCTGCTTGTCCAATGTCCTCATCATAGAATACAAAGATAGGATTTATGTTGGATTATATATGAGGGCATTAATCCAACGAAAAAGCAGATGCTTGAAACAATGTGTCAATGGAATTTCATGTCTAAAGATGACGGTGAAGCATGGAAATATCTGGAAGATCTCGCAGAAAACACTTTGCAGTGGGAATGCGTAAGACCACCTACATCTAAGGGGGGTATTCACCAGCTCGATGTTTTTATTGCAGTAAAAGCCGAAATGGCAGCGATACAGAAGAAACTCGACGCTATTGAGAACAAATTCTCATCATTCTCCCTAAATCAGGTCACGCTTCCTAAGACTGTCTGTGGTTGCTGTTTGGATCCTTCACACTTAACGGAAGAATGTCCTATCAATGCATCGTTTCATGCTAATGCTGCTTTTCAGCAGCGACCTAGAAACGATCCTTATTCTTCCACATACAATCAAGGATGGAGGAATCATCCTAACTTTGCTTGGAATCAAAACCAACAAAGCAATTATCAAAGACCTCCTCCACAGCAACCACAACCACAAAATCAGCCCCCCTTTCAGTCACAAAATTTCCAAAATCCGGCCAACATTTCTACACAACAAGTAGCCGGTACTGACAACTCTTCACTTGCACAAACTTTGGATATATTCATGAAACATTCCATGCAATTGTCGGCTGAGATGAAGTCTTCTATTGATACCATACAGAAAGACTCCGCCTCCCATGGCGAGAGTATTAAATCAATAGAAAACCAAATTGCACAGTTGAACGCCGCAATGAGTGCGAGAGAGAAAGGGAAACTCCCATCTCAACCCATACCTAATCCTAGCCACTCACAAAGTTATAATGTGAGTGCCGTTACTACGTTGAGATCGGGAAAAGTGCTGAATAACCGAGTGGGCGAGCAATGAAATGATGATAGTGACACCAATGATACCCCAGCTTCTTCTTCTTCCCCTAATTCGTCCAGTCTCCCACCTTCATCCGAGCCTATTCTCCGTTTTCCCCAAGGCTCGAACCATTCGCCCATTTCCTCGAATCTACCTAAAACGATCCCTACTCCAATTCTGGGATCCACTCCATCCCCACAATCCTCTCCAATGTTGGACCAAAACCTTATTGATAAAGTACCTTATCCAAACAGGTTAAGGGGCAACAGACCAAGTTCACAAATGGAGAAGATTGTGGAAATTTTTAAGCAAGTTAACATAAACATTCCTCTCCTAGATGTTATTCAACAAGTTCCGTCATATGCGAAAATCCTAAAGGATTTATGAACTAGGAAGAGAAAAGTTCAAGTACCTAAAAAAGTTTTCCTTGCGAGTAATGTGAGCACTGCTTTTACACAACAACTACCCAAGAAACGAAAGGACCCCGGAAGTCCTACAATTTCTATTTCTATTGGGGGAAAAAATATCAATCGTGCTCTACTCGATTTAGGTGCTAGTGTTAACTTGCTTCCGTATTCTGTTTATGAGCAATTAGGGATCGGAGAGTTAAAACCTGCGCATTGCACTCTTTAGATGGCCGATCGATCTATCACCCAACCAAGGGGTGAGCTAGAGGATGTGTTAATCAAAGTCAGGGAATTCATATTCCCTGTGGACTTTATCGTTATTGATACACAACCTGTGGCAAACCCATGTAATCAAATCCCGGTGATACTCGGTCGACCCTTTTTGGCTACTTCCAACGCAGTAATCAATTGTAGAAACGGCTCTATGACCCTATCCTTTGGAAAAAAGTCAATTGAGCTTAATATTTACAGGTTGGGAAGTGAACCGTCCGAACCCTATGCTCATATGTGTTCTGTCGAATTAATGGATGTCAACAGCAGCGAATTTGATCAACCTCATAATTCTGACTCTTTTCATATGTTGTTGCTTGACACAGACTCTTCCCACCGAGTTGTCCGGGTCAACATCTAACGCTGATGATGAACTTTTTATGGAGTCTGACGATCACCCCATTTTTTCTGATGATATTATTCTTCGGGGAATCGACGAAAGCTTTGAGGAAATTTTCGCTGATGAACTCGCATTTTTAAAAGATACGGGTGTTGAGATGAATCAACTCCAAGATAAAGAAATTGAACCTCCGCCCCTTCTTCTGGACAATCACGATAATGCGAGTAATCCATCATCACTATCACTGTGTCGTCTCTCTAAATTGAGACGCAATCCTTTTCCATCACACCTCTTATCACCTCCCCACTTCTTCACATCGAAAGGTGAAATGTTCTTCCACCAACCTTGGTGCTTCATCGATAAAATTTTGGAATGGTTGATGTTTTGACCTTCGGTCTTTGCAAAGCTTGGCATTGACCAATAACCTTGACCCCCTCGTGTGATTTTAAAAGATTAAAATTGTTTAACTCAAGTTTGGGGGGTGGTATATTTTGGCTCTTGAAAGAAAATGATTTTTACAAAATTGTGAGCCAAAAATAAGTTTGGGGGAGGATTTTCACTTTCATATATTCTTGCCCCCATTAATAATTTCCTCCCATGTCTATAGGTTTTTGAGCTTAACGGATGACTTCAGTGAGGACACTGCTGTAAACAAGTTTGGGGGAGGTTTGTGCTTATTTACACATCAATTGCATCATACTTTGCATAAGCACATCATTTTCAAAAATTTAAAAAAAATTCCTTTTATAACAAAAGAGTAGAAAGTGAAAAATTACATCCAAAAGATAGGAATAGTTTAAGAAAACCAAGAAAATTAGAAGTTTTCTTAAACAAACTAGTAATAAGTTGTTATGAGCTGTTGTCCCAAGGGTTAGTAAGATAAAGGAAGTCACTAATCTGAGGATAAAATTAAGTCTGAAAAATAGTTTCTATTCTGGAAGCCAAACATTTGAATGTTGATACCCTACTATTTGCACTTACACACGTCTTGAAACTCGGGATAGTAAAGGATACCTTGAAATGCTCTTGTCTATAAGGAAATGAAAAAAACGAAGAAAATATAAAAATGGTGAAAAGAAAAATGAACACTGGTTTTTTTATCGCCAAGACAGCAATAAAAAAATATAGCGAGGGTGCTTCATCACCTAGTGCCTTAGACTAACTGGTTTGGGAGTCACTGCTAAGCCTTAGGTGGTGCAAGACGAGGAAAATACTATCACCTAATCAGCAAGCACATAAGTAATAGGTCGGTTAGTACCTCAAGAAGTATTAACGGTCGCATGAAAATGTGTGAGCAAATCTAAATATTCATCAAGTTAAAAAGTACTGAGGTAGATGGACAAGAGTATGATAGCTTGAATTGAATTCTCCGAGT
This sequence comes from Agapanthus africanus, assembly GCA_030015575.1. NCBI lineage: Eukaryota > Viridiplantae > Streptophyta > Magnoliopsida > Asparagales > Amaryllidaceae > Agapanthus > Agapanthus africanus. The sequence continues at coordinate 231,398,252 of JASDDO010000010.1, forward strand.
GTAGGGATGTCCATTACACACACGTACGGGTATATGATCGATGTTTGGATGAAAGGTAGAAACGAAAAATAAAGATGATGTTTTATTGAGGGATGATGTGACTTCTAACATTTTTTTCATGACTATTAAGATAGAGCTCATGACAACTGAAAAGCTAGTATAGTTGGAAACTCTTATTTTCAAAGTCTTTCTTTTATGGTTCTTATTTTTATATGTAAATTTCACCATCTCTCTTTTGTTATTGGATTTTGTGGGTGTAATCCGCTGAAAACCCTCAGGAGACAACACTCCTCCTACTAGGGACACCTAGAGTTTTAACGGCTTGTTGCACATGCTCAGTGCAATCGTGTTTGCCTACGAAAGTGTGCTTAGTTTTCTCCTTTCTTTTTTCTCCTTCTCTTGAATAAACTAGTTAGCTCGGGACGATCAAAGATAAGTTTGGGGGTATTTGTTCAGTTGATAAAACTGCACATTTGTTATTACATTTTTCCTACCATTTCCATATTAAAAAAGGTCTTTATTATAATATATCATACATATGAGAGTTTATCTGTAAAAATAATATTTTCCATGTGTTGATATATTATAATTAGCATTTGCTGGAAAATGTATTCAAATAATATCATTGACCAAATCCTAGTAGAACAAAGTCTACTAAATATTATTTGAGTTGTTGTGCAGAATTTTCAGGTCTAAAATCAAGGAAATCAAGTTGTTAAAGCAAACCTGCCTAATTAAGAAATCGAAATTAAGAAATCAAATCTGGGAGCAACTACGAGAAGATTTCCAGGTTCCAAAGGTACCAGAGATCACCACATGTCACAAGGACAGAGCCCCTGAAGCTTGATGAAGTGCCGAGATCATATGGCCGCGGATCCGCGGCCATACCCCCCTTGGGCCGCGGATCCGCGGCAAAATTGTGGAGTTAGAATATGAGAATTTTGGGGATGAATCTATATTGTTATCTTCCTAATTTGGAAGCAAATTACTTGTCTTTGGGACTACAAATAAAGACCGAAAGACTCTTGGAAAAATCATCAAACAGACGAGATCACGATATCCAAGAAGGCTCACGCATCCATGCTGATCATCAACTATTCGTCTACCTCCTTAGAAGAGATCGAGAAGCAACTAGAAATTGTAATCATTTTCTAAGAATTCAAGTGTAATGAATATTGTTGATTAATAAAGGTAGCTTTCTTTTTCTTTTTCTATTTCTTCGTAATTTAATTATGCATTTTCTCTCCACCTCTTTTTCTCCCAACATGCGCGAGTAATTCTCCGCTTGTTAGGGTTCGTAGGATTAAGGTAGGCTAATAGATGATGAACATCCCTAAACCCTTTTTAAGTCCTATGAAGTTTATGAACTTTATCAAAAGAATCATTAACATCCTAATCGGGCGCGCTAACAATTCTTTGTTAGTTCCGACCGCGATTAGAGATTAGATTAATGATTGTTTTGGTAAAGGCTAAATATGAACGGAGTTCCGTGTTGAGATAAGGGTTAAGAGTGGGATTCTTTTTCCCTCCAGAAACCCTAATCTACACGCATCGCCGTCGTTCTAGTTTTAAATCTATTAAAGGATAAAAGGGTAACTTTTAATTAATCATCCATAACTACTAAATCCTAACGAACCCTACAAGCCCCCTTATTATATTAACTACATCCATAAATAATCCAGATCTATATTTTGCATTAGTGCATAACGTAGATCTAGAAACCATTCTACAAAATTCTTTATCCCTCCTCTCTTTTTCAACACATCTAAAGTAAGAGTAAAAGATTCAACGTTTCCCTGAGGACGACCCGTACTCACCTCGGTCTAGCTACGCGCGACACCGTTCTGATTGCGGTTATTCTACAAAAAAACACTCTTTTGTAACAATCATCTTTCTAGTTCATGTTAGTTATATGTATGCCGTAGAGGCCATTACTGTACATTGGATGTATATTGTAGTGGATGCTAGGACATATATAGGTAGGACTTTCTTGCTCGACATGATAGTACGCTATCTGGTTGCTCTTTATCTTAACATGTATACTCTCTGTCTCTCTGATTACATGTTGATAAAGCCCTTAGGATGTGTACTCGACTTCCAGGAATATGATGTAGATCATACTAGTGGGGCCTGGGTAGTCAATGAGTACATCCTTCATTGTTCCTAGTCGTGGGAATATCAAGACGGGGCATCGATATTCCAGAGTAGACTAGCGTATATCTTCTCGACCCATGTGATGGGCGATGGATGATCCCATATCCATTGGTGTTTGACATCGAAGATGGTATGTGGGTGCTCAGTGGAGACTGGGTACACTGAACGGACTCGCCGAGAACTCCCAGATGGTATTATACCTCACGTCAGATGGCAGTTCTCTGGTGACACTGGTACAGCTTAGTCTGTTGACCCGAGATCGTCATAGAGTCTTGTGTGTCTCCCACTGTGCTTTGATTTCCACCCTACCACGGCTCTACTGAGTTGTGCAAACAGGTGGTTTTTGGGTACAGTCCCGATTCACATGGAGGCAATGAGCGATAGGAGGGGATTCGTCTCTCCCGGTATTGGGGGTTGATGTTGCGCTATGCTCGACTGGCCATAACAGGAAATCCCTGGCCAGGGTTGCTGTGATATACTGGTAAGAGTTATCAGTAGTTTCACGAGAGTTATGGACCCTACGTCGGCATGACTTATCAAGCTATTGGGGTCTGACGTTTACCACCCCTAGGCGAGATATGCGACATATCAGACGAACAGACCGGACTGTACGGTAAGTGTTACTGGTTGGATTCACAGGAGTGTGAGCGGGCTTGCTCGTCGATCTTCTGATCGGTCAATACCCGGGTGGCCGTTACGTTTAGCAGACCGCTTGCGGCTTGTGGGTGTTTGATATGATCATCATCTGCTGCCGGCGTATTGACGAGTCTTTAGAGTCCTACACAGAGGTTTCCTGGCTCAAGCGGAACGAAATAGGAGCGCATATGAGATATGTGCGGGACCGAAAATAATGCGTGTATGTGATACCGTATTCTATTCTCGCGATGAATGTATCGAATGGTTATATGCGATATAACCTAGTTATCGAATCAAGGATTGACTCGATAAGCCGATACATTGGATACTAGCCGGTTATATGCGACATGACCGGATCGTTAAATCAAGTGTTGATTTAATGATTTGATGTATAATTATATATTTGATATATTACTTTGCATTAACTAGTATTGGTTCACTTTAAATGGATTTTCTCACTTGAAATGCACAAGTTGTATATGTGATATACTTTTGTGCACAAGATTGTATCATGTTTGATGATACATGCAAGCTAGGGTTAGTGTAAAGACTGTACCATGGTTAAACTAATGGTTAGGGTTTTGTTTTTCCATTTACTTTTTTATCTATTTATTTATCTTATTCATTTTGGAAAAGAGAAAGATGAATGGTGGCTTTATTTGTTTTTAGTTGAACATTCATGAAACTTTGACTAAGTCACCATTCTTGTCTCATGCTTAACCCTAACCATATGAACTAACCATAGTACATTCTCTACACTTAACCAAGGGTTTGTAAATGATAAGTATTGATTTATTTATCTAATTTAGATAACTTATCATATCTTCTTCTTCTTCATCATCTTCTTCTTTCATGAGAAGAAAGCTTGCTACATCAATGGTGATTGATGAAAAAGTGTGAGAAATCCAAATCTAAAGTCTACCCACTTCCTATTTCTTCATCCTCTACCTCTTGCCAAGTAGTATAGGGTGTTTCCTTCACAAGTTTTCTTGACTTGGTGAAGTTGGAGCTTGATCTAGCGATGCCTCGACGTAGATCAACTTCGGCATCGTCGTCGATGACCTAGCCCGTTTTTTTTTCCGATGAAGCCGACTTTGGAGCCATGGTTCGATTTGGACAGCGGAGAGGACTTCATCATGGAGCCTAGGAGGTGGAGAACCGGATCTACAAAGGTTGTAGCCCCTTCCCTTTAGCTATATTTCCGTTTACTTGCTCGTTTCGTCTAAATATCTAGTTAACGATCCGTATTAGGGTTTGTAGGCACAAGGAATTTTTGATTTGTGCAAGTTTGATCACTTGTGAGACTCCATTAGAGTGACTAGGAACCCAACAGTGGTATCAGAGCCTAGCTAGAGCGTTAGGCGAAGTCTATACGGAATTAGAACTCCGATCGAATCAAAACCCAAACCCTAATATTGCTCTCTGGACTTTTTCTGAAATCGTGGTTTTTTCGAAATTAAAAATATGCAGAAAAATCAGCAGGTATTCCTAAGAATTACTGTGAAATTCGAGAGCATGATTCCTCTAGAGTGCGGCGGAACCGCAGCACAAGCATGGCTTGTGCGGCGGTTCCGCGGCCAAGTTGTCCCATCATCTGTTTAAATTTTCACAGTAACTCCTAGTTTTTAGTGCTGGTTTTCCTGGGAATATTTTAATATTTATTCCAGAGTTTTATTTTCTGGGTTGTATTGGGAACTCAGTGTATCGATCGGATTGTCTAATTTTGTCAGTGTGTTTTTCCGGGTATTTTAGAATATGTTAAAAAGTTCGACCGGATATAAATACCCACTTTTTCCCCTGCCGGGAAATTTCCAATTGTTGGATTTTTCCGTAGTTTAACGACGTTCTAAGTAGTGCAAGTAACGTGATGGACCCTCTAGAAGACAACAAACCTTAACTCGATTATGTGACCGTCTTGAACTGCCCTTTGAACCTTCGGGTTTAGGGCAGTACGGCGTGCCACATGTGAGGCGTTGGCTTGACGCATCTACGGCTGGACAGTTGGTACTGAGGCACGGACTGAATGTTGTTAGACTTATTTCATGTGTTGAGCTGTATCGGGAAAACTTGGGTGTTCGATTGTTCGATCGAAAAGTTTAGCATTTTCTATTTATCCGGAATGTGATACAATAATTGGAATTCACAAATAGTTATGAGATAACGGAATGAATATTATAAACATAGCAGTTTAGTCTCACCTGATCGGTTGCCACGGAATTTTGATGTGATCAAAAGTCCGTCGCAATCACGTAGCGTACGCGGATACTCGCCGGGTAAACATAATAGACAACCTCACTCCATAGCCCCGACCAAGTGACTGTAGGAGAACCCCGTCGCCGAAAGCATCCGTTCGGGTGCTCGCGGTAGCGGTGTTCCGCCTTGGTGCACTTTGTCGACGGCGTCGGGGGTGCGGCCGTCTACTGAAGTTTGCGACGAGCATTCGATCAGGATGTCGGGAATCTTGTTGAATTGCCCGACTTGATATTGAAAAGAGTTTTCGATAATGAGACTAAAATGCGGGGTTTATAATTGTTAGGCATGCGATGTCTAAAGAATTCATTTGATTAGGCATGTGATGTCTAAAGGAGTTGCGGATTCCAACTGTTGTAGTTTTACAATTTCTTTTCTGTGACCGTAAGTGTAATATGTGATATCGCCGGTTTCGTTGCTATATGTCAACGATAATTGGGATGCGCATATTTACTTACGTTGATGACATGTGATGTTATGTGTTGCTGGATATGTTATATTGGATCGTCGTGTTTGAATAGCCGGGGGTTTTTATATGAGATGAGTGTTTTTCATTTTCATTCATGTAAAAACTTGTATGTAATATTCTTTTATTGGGGCACTTCAAGGTTGCGGAAGTTGTCACCGTTGATGTGTATTATTTACTTTTCTGCACTAGGATAGACCCAAGGAGGGGAGCACAAGTAACCGGGTTCTGGGGTCCAGTGGGAGACCAACTCGAGGAGTCGAGTCCGGGTCTCCTAACCCTAGAATTGGTAGGGTTGCTTGCCGCTCTCGTAGAGGTCTAGGGGTGTGGGATTGGCTATTCATCACGACCGTCGAATCCGTGTTTTATACTGGCTCGTATTGAAAACACGGACGTCCTAGTATATCCAATATTTCATATGATTCTTTCTGCTGCGTCATCTGTGATGTGATCATGCGATGTTCTGTGCTCTGTTCAGATAGATGTAGTATATAGTATATATGATATATTGTATAGACGTTGCTTATGTTTTACACCCGCGCTAGCCCTGCCTCGCTCTGCCGTTAGTTACCTAACCTAACGGTGCAGACGGGACATCGAGGCGAATGCGGATGGCATAAGCGTACGTTATATTTATCTGTGATGATTAGGTGGACTTAAATGATGGGATATTCATGAATGAGATTAATGAAAGAAAATAAACCTAATTGATGTTGTGGAATCGAATTTCAAAATAAAAACAGGTAGCTACAATTCTTGCTTTGCATCGCGGTGTTCATTATAGAACATCCTGCACCTTATTCGATAGGGAAAGGACCGAGATCCCTTCACCGGGAGTGACTCCTTTAGCAATTACTGGCAGATGCTACAACCCTCGGTTTGTCATTTGATCACTTCTATAGTTTCCGTTTTGCACAGTGATATATATGATATATCCCGCACCTCATTCGACGAGGAAAGGGCCGACGATCCCTTCACCGGGAGTGATCCCTTTAGCAAAACTAGAAAAGCCTCGAAAACATTCCATTTAAAAACCATTTGATTCCGCAACGAGATCAAGTTCAAAGCGTTAAAGGTTTTCACAAAAACCATTCGCAACCCTCCGTCATTTTAGGAAGTAGAGTACTTAGTATTCGTGCTGTGTTTGTTGACCATAGTCAAGGCACAGTGTACGGTAGCTAAGTGATGTCTTCCTACACCGCATATGATGCGATTAGTTAGGACAGTCGCGTGACTTTGTTGACCTTAGTTAAGGGTCATGTGGGTGGGTCTGATTAATCACGAAATGACGGGTAGAACTTGACTAGTACTTATGATTTGTTGACCATAGTTAAGGTCATAGGTGGTAGGGGTAAAAACCTTTATCGGAAGTTTCAAGTGTTGAAATTTGCAATGAGATTGCATACCTTCTATATGATAGTTGGATCCCGATACCCACTGCGAGTAATTGTTACTCCTGGGAGAGTTTTGCACTTTACAATTAGCCGATCAAGTAGGTGTCTAGAAAGGTGTCAACGGGGTTACGCCTCTGGGAAAGCGAGGTTTACAGTAATTAGGTCCACGCGAAAGCACGGGGAACCTCCCTCAAAGTACCGACACTGGTCTAGCTGAAAGATTGGCGAACTTGTATAGTGTAATTAATCCCGGCTAGTCTTTCCTTTTAAGGTTTGAAAGAAGATTTGATAAAAACAGTGGGAGCCATCCTGATTAGATAAAATATATAACCAATCTGATCTTGCAAGAGCGCACGCAGAGTGTTTTCTTCTCTCTCTCTCCAGGTAGCGACCATATCACGCCTTAATCAAGATAATAATATGGATGTATTGACCGAACCCGCTTGTTATACTGAGCTGGGGAACTATGGTCTCGCTCCAACTTATAATTATTATAAAACAGAGCAGGAAATAGGGGAATACCAGAATTCCTATGCCGCCCAAACGAAGAAAGTTCATGAGATGCATCTCCTTCGGGTGTGTTCATTACAAAGAACTGTTTCTCAGTATCCTCTGTATCTTGGGTATATGATACCGGATCAGGATCCCGGATATGTAAGCTGTTACATAGGGCTACAAAAAGGTAGAAAAACTGAGAACGGGTGATAAGTTTCATGAGACAGAAAATGGGGCAAGTGTTGCAGCCAAGTCTGTTGGTCACTGTCACCCTGTATTACCAATACATTGATTCTGAACAAATGCTATTAGATACCGAACCAGATATACAAAATCATATCAGTCTCTTTATTAGTAAAGAAAGGATATAATTTTGTAATGTTGGATAATGTTTTCAACATTTCCTATATCAAAAGTTGATCGGTTCAGGCACGTTATCTAAAAGCATTGACGTTCTAAATCAAACTACAGTTCCTAGTATAGAGAACACACACAAGAGGAAAAGTTCAGAAATGAACGAATCCTTCTTGAGGTGTTGTAGACTAGGTCACATCAATGCGACCCGACTGGCTGAAGTTACATTTTAGATGGATATTTAAATCAGTTTGAATTTACATCTTGTGAAACTTGCCAGTCATGTCACAAAGATTAGATGACCATAGCTCTGTTTATTAGAAACAGAGAAAGAGTTAGTAAACTCTTGGGACTGATACATGATGATGTATGTAAAGTCTCCTGTCTACACATGCCAGGACTGGTTCTTTATACTTCATTATATTCTCTGATAATCTCTCAAGATTCAGTCATATGTTCCTGTTGAAACATAAGTCCGAACCTTTTGAGATACTCACAGAATATAAGTTAGAAGTAGAGAACCAAACTACGGGTATAAGTATTATGTCCTATGATAAGATCAGGGATGAGAATACTTGTGCATAGAATTCGTGGACTATTCTAAAGGAGAATGAGATTCTCTCTCAGTGTTACTCCTCTGAATACACCACAGCACAACGGTGTATCAGGGCGGAGCAATTGCACAATATTAGATATGGTGTGCTCTATGATGAGTATTACTGAGTTACCTATTTCCTTTTGGGGGTATGCACTTTTGAAGCTGCATACCTATTGAATTAGGTTTGAATCAAATCAGTGCCTACCACTCCATATGAGATATGGTATGGGAAGAACCCATCTCTTAAGCGAGTTAAGATTTGGGGTTGTCCGGCCTATGTTTAAAGCAAAATCCGGACAAGATCGAGGCAGGATCAGTTCTGTAGAAATGGAAAGGTTCCAGCTATACAAAACTGTAGTTGATGATTTGACAGAACCAAAGGATTCAATAGTTCCCGACGAACCTCAGCCTCTCCGCCGATCTAGTAGGGTTCCTCATCCGCCTGAGAGATACCTCGGTTTCTCGATGACAGTGGGAGCGAGGAATGCATCATGAGATGATGACCCAACCAGTTTCGAGCAGGCCATCAAGAGTAGGGACTCTGTAAGAATGGCTGGATGCTTAGCGATCTGAGATGGAATCCTTATACACCAGCAAAGTATGGACTTTGGTTGCTACATCTGAAGGGTTAAATCCCCATCAGGAGCAAGTATATCTTGAGAAGATTACTTGGTGTAGATGGAAAAGTTGAGACTTTCAAAGCTAGGCTTATTAAAGGTTCTAGTCATCAACCAGGCATTGATAATGATGAAACCTTTTCCAAGTGACTATGCTTAAGTCCATCCGGATCCTACTTAACATTGCTACATACCATGACTACGATATCTGGTGGTTGGGTGCCCTGACTGCTTTTCTAAATACTGATTTAGAAGAGAACGTCTATAAGAACACAGCCAGAGGTCTTCGTAAACAGTGGGAGCAGCGGAAACGTGTGCAAGTTGCTTTACATAATGAAGCAGGCATCGCGGAGTTGGAACGTCTGTTTTGATGTGATAGTCAAAGTGTTTGACTTCATCAAAATGGTAGACGAACCTTGTATATACAAAAGGGTAGTAGAGAGTAAGGTGGTCATCTTCGTATTGTACGTAGATGACATACTCTTGATAGGAAAGGAATTTCCTATGCTACGATCGGTCGATCTCCTCTTATCACATAGATTCTCTATATAGGATCAAAGTGATACCTCCTAAATCCTGGAATTCGGGTCTATGAGATAGATCTAACTGGATGTTAGGATTCTCACTAGCTGTAGTGAGATGGTATCAATTAATCCTGGGAAGAATCACTAGAAGGGTTCCAGGGTGATAAAGACGACTGAATGTCAGTCGCAGGCATTGTTTTTACCCTCAGTAAAGGGACGGTATGTTGGAAGAGTTCCAAGCTAGATACCGTGGCAAACTAGACGATAAAGGATGGTAACATCGCTATTAAAGATACTTCCAAAGAGGCAGTTTGGGTGTATATTGGTTCATAAGATGAACTAGGTTCCTACCATTATGTGACAATGGAACCGTGGCTTTGGCCCTGGAACCCTGGTCCCATCAGTGACCCAGACATATTCTGAGGCAGCATCACCTTATCATGGAGATAGTTGATCTCCAGGGTGATCAAGATTAGGAGAGTAGACTCAGAGAACAACACGACGGATCCACTCACGAAGGCCTTTTCCCAAAGAGAGACTTTTAGGGGATGGTTGAGTATTAGATACTACAACCACTGCCACAGATGGACCTAGTGCAAGTGGGAGATTGTTAGTTATATGTATGCCCTAGAGGCCATTACTGTACATTGGATGTATTTTGTAGTGGATGCTGGAACATATATAGGTAGGACTTTCTTGCTCGACATGATAGTACGCTATCTGGTTGCTCTTTATCTTAACATGTATACTCTCTGTCTCTTTGATTACATGTTGATAAAGCCCTTAGGATGTGTACTCGACTTCCAGGAATATGATGTAGATCATACTAGTAGGCCCTGGGTAGTCAATGAGTACATCCTTCATTGTTCCTAGTCGTGGGAATATCGAGACGGGGCATCGATATTCCAGAGTAGACTAGCGTATATCTTCTCGACCCATGTGATGGGCGATGGATGATCCAATATCCATTGGTGTTTTACATCGAAGATGGTATGCGGGTGCTCAGTGGAGACTGGGTACACTGAACGGACTCGCCGAGAACTCCCAGATGGTATTATACCTCACGTCAGATGGCAGTTCTCTGGTGACACTGGTACAGCTTAGTCTGTTGACCCGAGATCGTCATAGAGTCTTGTGTGTCTCCCACTGTGCTTTGATTTCCACCCTACCACGGCTCTACTGAGTTGTGCAAACAGGTGGTTTTTGGGTACAGTCCCGATTCACATGGAGGCAATGAGCGATAGGAGGGGATTCGTCTCTCCCGGTATTGGGGGTTGATGTTGCGCTATGCTCGACTGGCCATAACAGGAAATCCCTGGCCAGGGTTGCTGTGATATACTGGTAAGAGTTATCAGTAGTTTCACGAGAGTTATGGACCCTACGTCGGCATGACTTATCAAGCTATTGGGGTCTGACGTTTACCACCCCTAGGCGAGATATGCGACATATCAGACGAACAGACCGGACTGTACGGTAAGTGTTACTGGTTGGATTCACAGGAGTGTGAGCGGGCTTGCTCGTCGATCTTCTGATCGCTCAATACCCGGGTGGCCGTTACGTTTAGCAGACCGCTTGCGGCTTGTGGGTGTTTGATATGATCATCATCTGCTGCCGGCGTATTGACGAGTCTTTAGAGTCCTACACAGAGGTTTCCTGGCTCAAGCGAAACGAAATAGGAGCGCATATGAGATATGTGCGGGACCGAGAATAATGCGTGTATGTGATACCGTATTCTATTCTCGCGATGAATGTATCGAATGGTTATATGCGATATAACCTAGTTATCGAATCAAGGATTGACTCGATAAGCCGATACATTGGATACTAGTCGGTTATATGCGACATGACCGGATCGTTATATCAAGTGTTGATTTAATGATTTGATGTATAATTATATATTTGATATATTACTTTGCATTAATTAGTATTGGTTCACTTTAAATGGATTTTCTCACTTGAAATGCACAAGTTGTATATGTGATATACTTTTGTGCACAAGATTGTATCATGTTTGATGATACATGCAAGTTAGGGTTAGTGTAAAGAATGTACCATGGTTAAACTAATGGTTAGGGTTTTGTTTTTCCATTTACTTATTTATCTATTTATTTATCTTATTCATTTTGGAAAAGAGAAAGATGAATGGTGGCTTTATTTGTTTTTAGTTGAACATTCATGAAAGTTTGACTAAGTCACCATTCTTGTCTCATGCTTAACCCTAACCATATGAACTAACCATAGTACATTCTCTACACTTAACCAAGGGTTTGTAAATGATAAGTATTGATTTATTTATCTAATTTAGATAACTTATCATATCTTCTTCTTCTTCATCATCTTCTTCTTTCATGATAAGAAAGCTTGCTACATCAATGGTGATTGATGAAAAAGTGTGAGAAATCCAAATCTAAAGTCTTCCCACTTCCTATTTCTTCATCCTCTACCTCTTGCCAAGTAGTATAGGGTGTTTCCTTCACAAGTTTTCTTGACTTGGTGAAGTTGGAGCTTGATCTAGCGATGCCTCGACGTAGATCATCTTCGGCATCGTCGTCGATGACCTAGCCCGTTTTTTTTCCGATGAAGCCGACGCTAGAGCCATGGTTCGATTGGACAGCGGAGAGGACTTCATCACGGAGCCTAGGAGGTGGAGAACTGGATCTACAAATGTTGTAGCCCCTTCCTTTTAGCTATATTTCCGTTTACTTGCTCGTTTCGCCTAAATATCTAGTTAACGATCCGTATTAGGGTTTGTAGGCACAAGGAATTTTTGATTTGTGCATGTTTGATCACTTGTGAGACTCCATTAGAGTGCCTAGGAACCAAACAGTTCATTCAACAATAAATGCACACTTAATTCATTCATACACACATGCATGCACCTCTTCTCAATTCTTTCCTTTTGTTTTAAATTTAAATCTAAAACCTATACAAATATCTAGATGCTAAGTGAATGGTTTTATTAGCTCAAACTTAATTGTTGAAAAGAAAACTAAAGAGAAAATTCCCAAAATGTGAATACCACATTAAAGTAATATAAAAATTGGAAAAATTCAAATTGGACCAAAACGTCCCATATAACCCCAAAGTTTGTGCACTAACTTTATATTAGCTAAACTAGGTGGTGACAAGTCTATATAGTCGTTTGATCACAGTCGGTTTAAAACGGAAAATATCGACAATTTTACCCAAAAATGGAAAAATTCACATAACGATTTCTAAAACGTTACAATCTCCCCCCCTTATAAAAATTCGTCCCCGAATTTAAGATTCTCACTAAGCATACCTTCGAAGAAAAGATTACAAAGTTTCATATCTCGCTCGCAGCCTCCCAAGTGATCTCCTCACTATACGGTTACGTCCAAGAAAACTCTCCACGGATGGAAAGACTCTTGACCGAAGTTTCTCCACCTGCCGAGCCACTAACATAAATGGCTGCCGGTGAACGAAAAGATCGAGTCCAAACTAAATGGTCTGGTGCTGAATCAAGTGAGAAAGTCTTCACGGTAATTGCAAAGTATCAACACAAAGAAAACGGGGTGAATATGTAAGTCGACGTTGTACACCCCATTAGTTGCGAGGAGGTAGAAATATGAAAAACAATCTTTTTCATTAAACTGACATCGACTAACCGAAAGGATCTTTGCTAAACACTAACTAACAATATCATAGGAGTAATAAGCTACTATGAAAGAATATTATACCTAATGATCCAAGACCTTCTTCTTCTCGTTAACCACCTTCTCGTCGGCCTCCTCTTTGTAATAGAAGATCCACCCGAGAGCTACTACTCCAAGCTTTGCCTCTAACTTGAGGAAACTAGGTTACTCAAAGTGCTAATCAATGCAGCCTAGGGAATATAGAGTGTGATTAGGGATTAATAAGTCTTGCTAACCCTTGATCTCAACACATGAGAGGTTAGGATTAGGGTTTGAAGAGAGAGAGCTTGAGGAGAGAGAAGGTGAGAGTGAGAATCAAATGAAACAATATCTCATATTGAATATATGAATCATAATGATTTATTAAATGAATAAATCAAATGATTTATCAACCATGCTTCATTTATTCACTTTGTGTGATTCATCTCATGAGTCATTAGTCATTAAATGCATCATTAACTCCATGGATGAATCACACAAATGAGTCACTAAATCAATAAATGCAAAAGCCACCTTAGCCCTCAAGTCATCATCCTTCTAGAAGCTTCTCGCTAATTTACGAGAACGCCCCTCCTATCCGTGAAAACACGGAAAAACTTTAGACTGTATAAATCCAATAATCCGATACTAGAATCTGGCTTAAATCAAAGTCGGCTAGTAAAAACTGTTCGAACATCGTACGTGCGTAAAAACACGTATGCGTCCGAACCCTTGTCGTAAAACCATACGACCTCTATATCGTTTCGCACGAAGCAAGGAAACTCTCTTTGTGGGACTCTAAAGACTCGACTACTACGCTTGCAGTGGGTTTAACCACAGACCGCAAGTGGCACTAGCTGTACGTAACGGTCCCCAGGTAGATGTCGATAAGTAGGTCGATGAGGAATCCCATCCGAACTCCTACTAAGCCTGATGTGACAATCTTTGTACAGTCTGGTCTGTTCGACTAGGACTATCGCATATCGAGCCTAGGGAGCCGTAAGCGTCAGTCCCCTAAAAGCTGTATAAGTCGTGTCGGAGCGAAGCCCATTACACCTTGAGAAACTACTGGAAAACCTACCACTAAATCTCGCTTGCCCTGGCCAGGGATTTTGCATAATGGCTCTCCTGACACAGCGTGATATCAACTCCCAATACCGGGAGAGACGAATCCTGTCTAACCACTACTGCCTCCAAGTGATCGGGACTGCACCCTACTGCTACCAGTTTGCACGACTCCTTTGAGCCGTGGTAGGGTAGGAATCTAAGAACAGTGGGACACACTCGAGGCGAAGTAGCAGTGTCAAGTCTGCGGACTATGTTGTACGCATGTCACCTGGGAACTGTTAACTGACGACGGGTATAATACCAACCAACAGTTCCCTGCGAGTCCTGTCCGGTGTACCCGTAAACCAACAGTAAACTGTGAATATCCCAAGCTTCCATTAAGTAATATACAAGCTAGTATGATACAATAATGGCCCCTAGGGCATATACACTAACAATCTCCCACTTGCACTAGGGCCATGTACTGGCATATCGAAGACCGATCATCTCGAGAAACCTCTCGAACTGAATCTGAGGTAAGGCCTTTGTGAATGGATCAGTAGTGTTCTCCTCTATAGCAACTCTCCGGACCACGATCTCCCGGTGATCTATAATCTCCCTGATCAGGTGATACTGCTTTAAGATGTGTTTGGACTTCTGATGGGACCTGGGTTCCTTTGCTAAATCTATAGCTCCGTTGTTGTCGCAATACAGCGGTATTGGATCAACAATGGTAGGAACCACCTGAAGTTCTGTGAGGAACTTTTTCATCCAGACCGCTTCTTTTGCGGCATCGCAAGCAGAAATATACTCCGCTTCCATCGTCGAGTCAGCAACGGTGTCCTGCTTGGAACTCTTCCAGCACACCGCCCCTCCATTGAGGGTAAAGACATAACCCGACATGGACTTGGAGTCATCCTAATCACTCTGGAAGCTGGAATAAGAAAAGGCCTCTATCTTGAGGTCTTTTCCGCCGTAAACCAAGAACATCTCCTTAGTTGTTCTCAGGTACTTGAGAATGTTCTTTACTGTTTTCCAGTGCTTCTCCCCTGGGTCTGACTGATACCTGCTTACCACGCTCAGTGCGTAAGCTACATCTGGTCTGGTGCACAACATCGCATACAATATAGAGCCTACCGCAGAAGCGTAGGGTATAACTGACATGCGATCCCTTTCCAAATCAGTCTTGGGAGACATCTCTTTGGATAGGGTGATTCTATGACAAGCCTGTAAATTACCGCGCTTAGAATCTTCCATACTGAATCTTTTCAGTATAGTGTTGATATACCTGGACTGCGAAAGTACCAACATCCTCTTGGATCTATCACGATAGATCCGGATCCCCAGAATGTAAGAGGCATCACCCAGGTCTTTCATGGAGAACCTGTGTGACAAGAATCCATTGACGGATTGTAGCATAGGAATGTCATTTCCTATCAATAGAATGTCATCCATGTACAAGACGAGGAATACGACAGTTCGTGCTACAATTTTACTATATATACATGGTTCATCTGGATTTTTGATAAAGTCATATTCTTTGACCGTTTCATCAAAACAGATGTTTCAACTCCGCGATGCCTGCTTTAGTCCATAAATGGACTTAAGCAACTTGCACACTTTCCCGCTGCTCCCACTCTGATTGAAACTTTCTGGCTGATCTATATAGACGCACTCTTCCAAATTACCATTTAGAAAAGCCGTCTTTACGTCCATCTGCCAGATCTCATAATTATGGAAGGCGGCAATAGCAAGGACCCTAATGGATTTGAGCATAGCCACTGGAGAAAAAGTCTCGTCATATTCCAAACCAGGTCTTTGACGAAATCCCTTTACAACAAGTCTAGCCTTATAGGTTTCCACCTGACATCTACACCGATCTTTTTCTTGAAGATCCATTTGCATCCTATGGGTTTTACCCAATCTGGAGCAAAGTCGAAAGTCCATACTTTGTTGGTGTACATGGACTCCAACTCGGTCCGCATTGCATCTAGCCAACGTACCGAGTCACCGCTCTGGATGGCCTGCTGGAAACTAGTAGGTTCATCATCATCAATGATGCAATCCTCTCTATCCCCATCTATGAGAAAACCGTAGTATCTCTCAGGCGGATGAGACGGCCTACTACTCCTGCATAGGGGTGAGGGAATGTCCTGTTCTTCTTGAACTACTGGTTCTACCAAACTTTCAGTAGTAGTTTGTGGTTCTGGAATTTCTTCCAGTTCTATTTCTCTCCCACTTGTTTCCTTTTCTAAAAACTGTTGTTCTAGAAAATGGGCATTACGAGAAACAAAAGCCTTTTGTTACCTTGCATAATAGAAGAAATACCCCTTGGAGTTCTTTGGATATCCCACAAACTTACACTGTACTGATCGTGCCTCGAGTTTGTCCGCATGCTGCTTTTTAACAAAAGCTGGACATCCCTATATCTTCATATGCTGAAGATAGGGTTTCTTCCCACTCCACATCTGATATGGCGTGGTAGGCACAGTCTTGGTAGGATCCCTGTTCAAAAGATATGCCGCTGATTCTAGCGCATAACCCCAGAAAGATCGCGGTAACTCAGCATTACTCATCATGGAACGCACCATATCCAATAGGGTTCGATTCCGTCTCTCCGATACACCGTTATGCTGTGGAGTGTATGGAGGAGTAAGCTGAGAGAGAATTCCTTTCTCTTTTAGGTAACCTAGGAACTCGGCACTTAAGTATTCACCACCTCGATCAGATCTCAGTATCTTGATACATTTGCCGGTTTTGTTTTCTACTTCATTCTTATACTCTTGGAATTTATCAAAAGCCTCGGATTTTTGTTTCATCAAGAAAATGAATCCGTACCTAGAGTAATCATCCGTAAAAGTAATGAAATAGGAAAAACCACCTCTTGCATGTGTAGACATTGGACCACATACATCGCTGTGTATGAGTCATAAGAGCTCGCTCGCTCTTACTCCATGTCCAGTGAATGGAGTCATTGTCGTCTTTCCTTTGAGACATGATTGACAAGTGGCATAAGTTTGATATTCGAACGAGTCCAAATATCCTTCTCTTTGTAACTTAGTTAACCATGTCTCATTGATGTGACCCAGTCTACAATGCCATAAGAAAGCCTTATTTAAATCTGGAGACTTTCTTTTTAGTGTGTTCTGGACATTGAAAATCTGTAATTGGTTTAAGTCATATATACCGTTATCTAGTGTACCGGACCCAATCAAACCATGATTAAGGTGGATGTTAACAACATCGCTTACAAACGTGAAATCATAACCTTCTTTTGATAACAACGAAACCGATATGATATTACACGTTAAACTGGGTACACAAAAACAGTTATGCAAAACCAAAAAATGTCCACTCGTCAATCCAAGATGATAATCCCCTACGGTCACAGCACCCACGCTAGCTCCGTTAGCAACCTGGAGGGTCATATCACCAACCTTCAGCACTCTACGGTTTCTCAGTGCCTGCAATGAATCGCATATATAAGATCCTGATCCGGTATCCAATACCCATGAAGTAGAGTTGATTGACAGACAATTTTCAATTACAAACACACCTGAAGTCAAAGTCACAACTTGCTTCGGTTCCTGGTTCTTGGCATTCCAAGCCTTGCAATCTTTCTTCCAGTGCCCTTTCCTATGACAATGGAAGCACTCATCCTTTGGTACTACTGGCACCGCAATCTTTTTCTTTCCCTTAGCTCCCACCTTACTAACACCTCCTCTAGGTTTGATAGCGGCCTTATTCTTCCTTCCTTTGACCCTAGCCTTGGACCCGGAAGAAGAAGCACCGCAAACAAACATAGCAGGTGTTTCCCTTGCCTTCTACAAGGTGCCCTCTACACTCCTCAACATGTTAAGGAGTTCTGGAAGTTCAACTTCTTTTCTTGGAATGTTGAAATTCCGAATAAACCGAGCGTAGGTGAAAGGTAGGGACTGGAAAATCAAGTTTGTATAGACCTCATTCTCCAAAGTCGTCCCGAGGTCTGCGAGCTCTTCTATATAGCCAATCATCTTTAGGACATGTTCTCCTACAGATGATCCGACGGCCAACCTCGCCTGAAATAGGTTCTTTGAGATCTCGTATTTTGCTATATGAGATTGCTCCGCATACAGATCCTTTGTATGGAGAAATATGGATTCAAGATCCATATCCCCGTGCCTCCTCTGATGTTCATTATTCATCGAGGCAAGCACGATGCACTTGGCCTTCGCACAATCTAACTCCCGGGTCTTGTGGATTTCCTTATCCACATTACTGGATTTAGGACCAGGGACAACAGGTGCCTTAGTGGTAAGGACATACCCCAATTTGTCATAAGTTAAAGCCATCTTGACATTCCGCAGCCAATCTTTATAGTTTGGCCCTGTCATTTCTAGTAGCAACTTAAGGCCTGTCAAGTTTTGGGTCGCTGCAATGAGAGAGAGGGAACACTTTAGCATGATGCTCTTGCAAGTTTAGAGTGGTTTTTAGTTTATCTAAACTTGATGGCTCCTACTATTTCTCGAATCCCTCCTCAAACCAAAAAGGAAGAACTAGCCAGGACTAATCGTACCGAACAAAACTTGCTTAACCGTTCAGCCAGGCCGGTGTCGGTACTTCGAGTGAGGTTTTCCAACGCTTTCGCGAAGTTCCTTAGTTAAATAACCTCTTTTCTCTGGGGGCGTAGCCCCGCTAACACCTTTCTCGGCACCTACTTGGTTTATAGCATTGATCATTAAGTGACGAATCTCCTAATGAGTAGCAGATACTCACAGTAGGATCGAGATCCAAATATCATCGTATGATAATGCTGAAGGAATCCTACCAGCATTCATCAAACTCCAAATAGTATGCATCTCTTTGCAAATTTCAGTTTCTTTAGAAATTCCCGATATAAATTTCTACCCCATGCTCTTATGACCTTGGCTTTGGTCAAAATGTCATAAGTCACATGTCAAGTTCTACCCATCATTATCTTGTTAATTTGAACCCATCCGTACATACCCCTGACTTTGGTCAAATGATAATACGACTGTCCCAAACTAACTCATCTATCTATGCAACAAATGAATACCCAGAAGCTACCAAACACTATGCCTTGACTTTGGCCAAAATATATAGCTTGAATAATACTGAATACCCAAATGAAATGACGGAGGGCTACGAATGGTTTTGGCGAAACCGTGAACGTAGTGAACTTGATATGATCGAAGGAACCTGATAGCTTTTAAAAGGAGTGGTTAAAGCTCCGCAATTAAAAATATCTTCTGTTTTAAAAATAACCGAGTGGTTTCTTTTAAACTGTTCCAACGATTCAACTTTGGTTTATTTTCTTTGCATTAATATAATGCGTCCCATCATTAACCTATCATTGCAGAAAACAATGAAAATACAACGTCCTCTTATGCCATCCGCATTCGCCACTGGATCCCGTCATCACCCGTTAGGTTACTTAACTAACGACAGAGCAGGGGCTGGGCTAGCGCGGGTGTAAAACATAAGTGACGTCTAAATAGCTATCATATATAGATATTGTACATTCTTTAGCCGCAATAATAGGCATTCCAGATCACAGATGAACATTATTGGATATACAAGCAATCCTCGTTTCCTTTGAGCCTGCAACGAAAGACGGATTAGACAGTTGTGATTAATAGCCATTACCTCACCCTAGATCCCTACGAGTACGGCAAACTACCCGCCAAGTACCCAAAGTGAAGCGGTCTCCCTCAACAACGTGAGTAGACCACTAAACACTTCAAAGTACCCGGTAGTTTGTGCACCCCACCTTGGGTCTATCCTAGGAGCAAAAATCAGTAAATGAAATAATACAACGGTGGCTACAACCGCAACCTAGATGTGCCCCGCAAAAGAATATTACATCATATTAAAATTTACATTGAATGAATGAATATTAAAACCCATCTCAAACCCCGGCTAATCATCACAACAATCCAATCAAGTTCATAAATACAAACAGTAAAATCATTACAGAAATGTGCAACCCCTGCCAACCGACATACTAGCAGTTAGGGGAGGTTTACGAACACATTATACAAATCACAGATATAATCTAATTAGCCAAACATCGTAGAATTTCGATCGAGCAAACACAATTGATTCTACTCCAAAAACTTCTCTGTGCACTTGAGACTTGAGCAGAAACAAAACATTCCAGAAAGAACAAAATAAACACAGAAGAGTTACTGGGGAATTTTGGGGTGAATCGGCTTCAACTCGGCAGCGGATACGCGGCGGATCGCTTGGATCGGCCGCGGTTCCGCTGTTGTTTGGCCGATTGAGGAACCCAAATTTCTCCAGTATTCTTATGTTTTCCTGCATGTAATTTTATGGGTCCTTGAAAAATTTTTAGACCCCGTTTTAAAATCGACAGAAACTTGGTCAATTTGATGTTTTTTCCGGTTCGTTTTGCGATCGAATTTCTAACGACTTTGCTAACAAGTTAGTTATGGTTTAGCGAGGCTCCGATACCACTGTAAGTCGACGTTGTACACCCCACTAGTTGCGGGGAGGCGGAAATATTAAAAACAATCTTTTTCTTTAAACTAACAACGACTAACCGAAAGGATCTTTGCTAAACACTAACTAACAATATCATAGGAGTAATAAGCTACCATGAAAGAAGATTATACCTAATGAACCAAGTCCTTCTTCTTCTCGTTAACCACCTCCTCGTCGGCCTCCTCTTTGTAATAGAAGATCCACCCGAGAGCTACTACTCCAAGCTTTGCCTCTAACTTGAGGAAACTAGGTTACTCAAAGTGCTAATCAAAGCAACCTAGGGACTATAGAGTGTGATTAGGGATTAATAAGTCTTATTAACCCTTGATCTCAACACATGAGAGGTTAGGGTTAGGGTTTGAAGAGAGAGAGCTTGAAGAGAGAGAAGGTGAGAGTGAGAATCAAATGAAATAATATCTCATTTTGAATATATAAAGCATAATGATTTATTAAATGAATAAATCAAATGATTTATCAACCATGCTTCATTTATTCACTTTGTGTGATTCATCTCTTGAGTCATTAGTCATTAAATGCATCATTAACTCCATGGATGAATCACACAAATGAGTCACTAAATCAATTAATGCAAATGCCACCTTAGCCCTCAAGTCATCATCCTTCTAGAAGCTTGATTGGTAGATTTTTTTTGCGTGCTATGTTTATTACCACATTCAAAACGGTTTCGATTGTATCTAGCCGGTTGAGTACGGGTCGTCCACAGGGAGATGAGAATCTTTTTCTATGTGCTTTAACGAGTTAAATCCAAATGTCCAGGTATGTTTTGAGATTAACTATGTGCTAAAATGATATATAAAGAGAGCTTGTTAGGGTTAGGATTAGGATAGTTTGAGTTAGGAGTCGCTCACTTCTTTCGTTGCCACTCTTAATATCGGTGTTATGGTAATCGGCAACAACGGTGATTAGCACAAGTAGGAAGGAACTTGAGAGTATAAGCTAGGCTTTCCAACGCTTATATTCTTCCTTTTGGTGCTTGTCTGTCCGTTCTTGGCTCTTAGCCTTAACCTCCGGTTAATTCAACCACAACCGGTCTCACTAAGGAATCACCGCTATCATGTAGGATAGGGTGCCGTAGGGAGCGAATTATGGTTCAATTAACGGGAGTCCGAATTAAGATGTTGGGAAAGAAAAGTGTGAGAGAGATTTCCTTCTCTCAAACTTTCCTTATCCTACCCTAACAAGTGAGAAAACTACTCACCCATTACAAGAAAAAGGAAAATAAAACAAAGGAGGAAGATAGAAAGAAAGAGTTTAGAAGATTACAACTAGCTATTTGAGACCTCACTTTGGCAAGGATCAAGCTTAAGCATCATTGTTGTTTAAGGATAAAGAAAAAGAGAACATGAAAGAAGAAAACAACAAATAACAACAACTATAGTAGCAAATGAAAAATACAAGCAATTATAATTAACAATAAGACAAGCATGGTAACAAAAAGAACTCTTTATTTATCACTTCACTCACAAAAGATCACTACAAGGTTTTAATGGAGAAGAGATGAGAAGAGAAGAAGAACAACAACATGTATTCTAAAATCTAAATACAAGAATAAGCACCCTTGGCTTGGCAATGTTCTGGGCTATTTATAGGCAGGGAACTGGAAACCTAGGGCAACAATCTCCCATAAGACAAAATTACCAAAATACCCCAAAAAAGTTTTCATATGAGGAGACCATACGGCCGCGGATCCGCGGCCTAAGCGTGCTTATGCCATGGAACCGCGGCCCTATAGAGGAATTGGCTCCTCCAATTTTTTGTGCTTCTCTGTGTTGATATTTACATCAGTTTGGTACACTTTGTTTCTCAGAATCACTCCACATTTCTTCCAGATTTGCAGCAGGTCAAAAGGTGATTTAATGTGGATCTTTTGCCATGATTTCCTCGAGCTCCGTGTCGATATGTTGGATCTTGTGTTGACATTGAGCTTTGTGCATGGAAATGACATTGATTTGCCATTTTGTCCCTTAAACTGGTGTGCGGCAACATACGGATAGAGGGCGGAGACCAGTGTTTTATCTGTGGTTGGCAGTAATCTGGAATTTGTCATGCTTTTCCATGAATTTCACTGTTTAGAGCTGAGAACCTGTATGCTCAAGAGTACCTACCGATAAGCAATGTGATAAAAATTGGGCGGTATAAAAATGCAAAAATCTGATATGAACAAATACCCCCAAACTTATCATTTGCTCGTCCCGAGCAAAGCCAATTTATTTCATAAAAAATTCCTAACCTTACTTTCGCAGGGAACGCGATTGCACTGAGCAAGTGCAACAAGCCGTTAAACCTTTAGGTGTCCCTAGTAGGAGGAGTGTTGTCTCCTGAGGGTTTTCAGCGGATACTACCCACAAAATCCGGTCAAGCTAGTTTTGCACAATAACTATGATTCAAACCCTAAGGTTTTGTTTGAGAAAATAACAATTCTATTTTCCTAAGTCTAGATTATCGAACCTTTATATTTCACACCTCGCTTCTTATTTAACTGAAAATTTTATATGTCTTTACGTGCAGTGCAAATAGTGTCGTTAAGTTCCAGAAGGATCGGTTAAAGTCATCATGTCACACAATAAAGCCCAGATAACAATTTTAAAAGAATCACATAAGTTTTATAAAGAGTTAATTATTTTTCATGTTTCGTTTTCCAGTAAGGTTTCAATTTTAGAATTTCTATCTTCCTTAACAGGAAACTAGGTCTTATTTTTCACTCCACCTTTTTCTTGTTTTCATTTCATACACACCTCTATGAACGTGCAATAGTCTTTATCATAGAATAAAACCTTCATATCTCCGCCAGAAATATATTATTTTATATATAAAAACTTGTCTTTTGTCAAGATTATTCTCACACAAAGAACCGTTAGGAATTTTAACTCGGAGAGAACACTTGCTTTACTTTGTTTTAATCTGGACTTTCTAGGCTTCTTAACGAGCTTTGGGCCAATGCATCCAAACCAGTTGGATTTAGGGCATTAGGTGTAGAGACACCCCAGCGGACTTAATCACTCAAGTTACGTAGGCCCAAAACCAAAAGACAATTTAGCGTGAAAATCATGATGATTCAATGCGAACGGA
This sequence comes from Agapanthus africanus, assembly GCA_030015575.1. Taxonomy (NCBI): domain Eukaryota; kingdom Viridiplantae; phylum Streptophyta; class Magnoliopsida; order Asparagales; family Amaryllidaceae; genus Agapanthus; species Agapanthus africanus. Next base: position 231,422,016 of record JASDDO010000010.1, read on the forward strand.
GATATATCCGGCAGTTCAGTTATTTTTTGGATAAAAGGCGTGTTTAGTGGGTTAGGTGTGTAATCATTCCAATCAAGTTTCAGATAGGTTATTTTTCAGAATTAGTTCCAATTAAGGCATCAATAACATTCCTTCATATTCGCTTCACTTCATAAACTATTCTTGATATTACTTATTTCAGAACAAACCTATTTGATCTTCAGAAAATCATTTATCCATTTAAAAGTTTTTAGACATAAAAGACTTGTTATCTAATTTCCAAAACTCACGACACGTGTAGTTTGATGTAAAGACGTATATCAGCTATAGTTAACTTCAAAGGAGAGTTATCTTTCACGTTTTCAAAATCTAAAAATAAGATTTAGTTATTCTTATCTTATCAAACAAAACCGTTGAAATGTTGAATCAGAGTTCTCCCACTAGCTAACTTGACAGAAAAGTTTTTATGTTTTTAGAAAATTTTCTGATTTTTATGGATTTTAATATGCAGATGCAAAATATACATATGAATGCGAAGGTTAGAAATGCGTACCGAGCGTACCCGCAAACTTAAACTGGACAGTGTCCTCACTGTCATTGCATGAAGAGATCATTGAAGGGTCAAAATTGTCGGTTAGATATACACAATTTTTTATGTTTATGTTTTTAGAGAAAAGAAAAATAGTAAAAATGGAAAAGAATATTCAAAAATATATAGAAAAAGGTATATACATACCCCCAAACTTATTTGGAACAGTTTCCACTGTTCTTGGCTGGATAACCGAAGTCTGGTGGTAGGCAGAGGAAGATTATGTAGGGTAAACCGGCTGCTGTAAGACCAGGAGCTCCTCTGTTGGTTCGGCGCTAAGGTACGGTTTAAGTCGGTGTCCGTTTACTTTGAAAAATGAACCGTCCTTTGGATTCTCTAAATCCACAGCGCCATGCGGATACACATTCCCCACAAAGTATGGACCTTTCCAGCGAGATCTGAGCTTACCTGGATGGAAATGCAGCCGGGTGTCGTAAAGCAGTACATGTAGACCAGGTACGAAAGTTTTGCGCAAAAGGTGTTTATCGTGAAACACCTTCGTTCGGTCCTTAACGACAACCGCGTTTTCATAAGCCTCATCCCTAAGCTCGCTCAATTCGTTCAACTGCAGCTTCCGATGGCTGCCCGCATCTTCGAGAGACAGATTCAGTTCTTTTATCGCCCAAAATGCGCGATGCACTATTTCGACAGTGAGGTGGCAAGCCTTTTCGTACACAAGACGATAGGGAGACATGCCAAGATCGGTCTTATAAGCGGTTCGAAATGCCCAAAGGGCATCAGTGAGTTTCAGCGACCAATCCTTACGGTTCTTGGAAACCGTATTCTCCAGTATCTGCTTGATTTTCCGATTTGAAACTTCGGCTTGCCCACAGGTTTGGGGGTGGTAGGGTGTAGATAGCTTATGATTAATGGAATATTTCCGCATCAAGGCCTCGAAATTCTAATTGCATAAATGAGTTCCATTGTCGCTAATGATCGCTCGGGGGTGCCCAAACCGGGAGAAAATGTTTTCTTTAAGAAACCTAACGACAACCTTGTTGTCGTTAGTCCGGCTGGGCACAGCCTCGACCCACTTAGAGACGTAATCAATAGCGAGAAGGATGTACAAGTTCCCGAAAGAGCTGGGAAACGGCCCCATGAAATCTATCCCCCAAGCGTCGAAAATCTCCACAACCAAGATTGGTTGGAGCGGCATCTCGTTCCTCCTGGATATCCGGCCCAAGTGTTGGCACCAGGAGCAAGTCTTGCAGTAGTCATGAGCGTCTTTGAAGAGTTGTGGCCAATAGAAACCACACTGCAAGATCTTCTCAGCTGTTTTTCTCAGGCCAAAATGCCCGCCACATGCTTGATCGTAGCAAAATGACAGCTCACTCTTGAATTCATCGTCAGGGACACACCGGCGAATAATCTGGTCGGGACAGTACTTGAACAGATAGGGTTCGTCCCAGTAAAAGTGTTTTACCAGGGATAAGAATCGAAGTCTGTCCTGACTTGACCATTCAGTCGGTAGTAACCTTGTGGCCAAATAGCTCACAATATCTGCGAACCAGGGTTCGCAAGATACTGTCAAGAGTTGTTCATCCGGAAAAACGTCGTTGATCGGAAGTTGAGGTGACGACGAAGAAGGAAGTCGTGAGAGATGGTCGGAGACTACATTTTCACATCCTCTTTTGTCCTTGATGACAAGGTCAAACTATTGAAGCAAGAGGATCCAACGTATTAGCCGAGATTTTGCATCTTTCTTTGCAAAAAGATGGCGTAGAGCAGAATGGTCTGTGTAGACAATGACTGGAGATACGATGAGGTAGGGCCTGAACTTTTCTAAAGAAATACAACAGCCAAGAATTCCTTCTCAGTTGTTGTATAATTCAGTTGGGCGTCGTTCAGGGTTCGGCTAGCATAATAGATTACGTATGGCATCTTGTTGATGTGTTGTCCAAGGATAGCACCAATGGCACAGTCGGATGCATCGCACATAATCTCAAATGGGTGCGTCCAGTCAGGTGAAGAAAGAACGGGAGTAGAAGTGAGTGAGTTTTTTAATGACTCGAACGCAGTCACACAGCTCGATTTGAAGTCGAATGGCGTGTCCTTAGCCAGCAAAAGAGTCAAGGGCCTAGCAATCTTGCTAAAGTCCTTGATGAACCGTCTATAGAAACCGGCATGGCCAAGGAAGGCTCGGATGTCTCTGACGCATCTGGGAGGAGGGAGATTGGAAATGACCTCAATCTTCGCTTTGTCAACCTCTATGCCATTTTGCGAAATGATATGTCCTAAGACAATACCTTCGAGCACCATGAAGTGGCACTTCTCCCAATTCAAAGTGAGGTTCTTGTCCTTACATCGGGTAAGGACAGCGTCGAGATGCAGCAAACACTCGTTAAAAGAATCGCCGAAGATGGAGAAATCGTCCATGAAGATCTCCAGGAATTTTTCCACCATGTCTGAGAAGATTCCCACCATACACCGCTGGAAGGTAGCGGGCACATTGCATAACCGAAAGGGCATGCGACGATCTGCAAACGTGTCGAAAGGACAAGTGAATGTGGTCTTGTCCTGGTCTTTTTCGGCGATGGGAATCTGATTATAGCCGGAGTAGCCATCAAGAAAGCAGTAGTACTCGTGTCCGGCCAATCGTTCAAGCATTTGGTCAATGAAAGGTAGCGGAAAGTGGTCCTTCCGCGTTGCGGCGTTGAGTTTTGTGTAATCGATGCATACTCACCACCTAGTTTGGGTGCTGTTGGGGATAATGCCCTCAGAGTCAATTATTGGATCACAGGCACGTGATTGCGGTAATTGAGGGAGGACCTATCCCGGTAGGACAGTCTTACTCGAGATGATAGTATGCTATCTGGTTTACCTTTATCATCGTGTACTGTTTTAGGTGACCTGACAAGTTGCTATTACACATTGATAGAGCCCCTAGGATTCGTGCTTGACCACCAGCAGTATGAGGGCGATCATATAAGTGGGAGCTGGGGTCTATAAGCATATCCTTAGATGGTCCCTAGTCGTGTGAGTTTCGAGACAGGGCATCGATACTCCATAGTAGACTAGTGTATACAGTCGAGACCCCGACGAGGGGCGGTGGCCGGTCTCACAAGCCATTGGTGTCAGTTGGATCACCTAAGATGTATACAGGTGCTCATTAGGTTATGAGTACACCGGACAGGACTCGCCGGGAACATGCCAGTTGGTCATATACCAGACGTCAGATGGCAGTTCCCTGGTGACATGTGTGCAGGTTAGTTCATCTACCTGGGGATCGTCATTTGTCTCGTGTGAGTTCCCACTGTACTTTGATTACTACCCAACCACGGCTCAAAGGAGTCGTGCAAACAGGTTTTAATTAGGTACAGTCCCGAGCCACATGGAGGCAGTGAGCGTATCTTCAGGGGTTCGTCTCTCCCGGTATTGGGGGTGAGGTCGTGCTGTGTCTAGGAGAGCCATTACACGAAGTCCTTGGCCAAGGCAAGGAGATTTACTGGTAGGTATTCCAGTAGTATCTCAGGGTGTTCTGGGCTACACTCCGACACGACTTGTACCGCTTTTGGGGGTCTGACTTTTACCAACCCCCTAGGCCCGCCATGCGATGCTCATAGACGAACGGACCGGACTGTACGGATATTGTCACTGACAGGCTCAGTAGGGTTGTCAGGCTCGGTTCGCCCACAGACGTCCCTTTTAGTCAATACCTGGTAGCCCGTTACGTATTGGCTTATACCTCTGACGTGCTAGTGGTTAAATCCACAACCAAGGTGTTGACGAGTCTTTAGAGTCCCCCACATTCAGTTACTCAGCTTTCGGGCGAAAAGTTGTATAGGCCGTATGGAGATATGGCAAGGTCCGATCAGATACGTGTGGTATTGCACGGATCAGGATCGGACAGTTTGTACTATAGGCCGTATGGATATATGGCAGGGTTCGATCAGATACGTACGGTATTGCACGGATCAGGATCGAACGGATATTACTAGCCGGTTTTGGTATAAGCCGGATCCTAGTATAGTACAGTGTGGTTTTTTGTCTCATCGCATTTGTATTTCGGTCGAAATACAGATGCGGCTGTGTATGCACAGTATCGGGGTTTTCCTGTAATTTATTACGGGACCAGTTTTCTGGAGTTGCCAGTTTGCTTTCCGTTTCGGCCGATTTCCATTGTTCCGTTCATTGGCCGAAGATTGGTGGAGGAGGGCTTATTTGCATTGTTGCAAATAAGTGTTTTTGGAGGGGGTTCTTTGCATATATTTATATCATGATGGTTTCATGATGGAGCCCATCCTTTGACTTCTAGCTTTATGATGATGGCTTGACCATTGTAGGTTATGATTGGCTTTTGGAGTGTTGGGTTTTGTTCTCTCATCATCTCTTTTTATCATTGCATTCCACCCACCCCCTTGACCTTTCTCTTTCTCTCTCCAATCACACTTGAGAAGGGGGGGGCCATTCCTATGGAAGGGAATGGAATGGGATTCATTTTGAGGTGTGGTATTTTTGCTTCTCATGTTTGTTAGAAAGGTCCTCTAGCTCATTTCCTAAAGTTGCTCCCTTTTCCTCCACCAATGGCAATTCCACAATCCCCAAAGTGAGACATGGTTCTTCACAAATTCTACAGCAAATCTTGGGCACGTCGAGTAGCCGGCTTTGTGCCCGAGTTGCCTCGGCATTGAGGTGGGAGCCCGTAAAAGAAGTAGGCGATGTGGTGCACTTCCGGCAACGAGGAGGAGACGGGACATTCCGCAGGAGATCGGGACGACGACGAGAAGACCGGAGGACTCGGATCTGTCGGTATATCTCTCTTCCCTATCTTGTTGTAGCTTAGACTTGTTAATGGTTACGATCCGGATGTTTAGTGCGCGGTGGTGCCGGTTTGCTAAGTCCGCAAAATTAAAGTTTATCACCGCTTCCGCATTCCGGCGTCGGATTGACGGCCGGGGCGCCGCCGTGCACTTACAGTGGTATCAGAGCCTCGCCATTAACTTAGTCTAGCTTTGTGTAATGTGTTTGCATTTCCGATCGATCAAAAAGTTCCAAAACCCGTATTTTGATCACATCAGTTTTCTGTTGGAAATTTTTTGTGTCCAAAAATTTTTCAGGTTGCATAAAATTGATCTACATGAAATTCTAAGAGTTCTGGAAAAAGTCGACACACTGATCTCCTCAGGGGAGCGCGGAACCGCGGTAAAACCCTGCTTGTTGCTGCGGTTCCGCCGCAGTATGGAGGATACAGTGGGTCGGTTTTTTACAGTGGGCTTCTGGGATGATTTTAGGGGTTTTGGAATGTTAAATTTGGGCCCATAATTTCTGTGAGTTCTACAGTTTTGATTGGGGGCCCACTTGTTAAAATTTGATTGATCGAAAATTTTAAACACATATTTCACAGTATTTACATTATATCTGCGACCGTGAATGTCACTCGATCGGTAAATCCGGTCTAACTGCTATAGCCCGGTTAGACGGATTTGCGAACGTGACTTTCACGTTGATGTTCTGTTTTTGCTGTGATGTTGCGGATCGGTCGTGGGGGATAGCCTGGTTGCAATGCTAGTACAGTTCTGTTGTATTATGTACATTTGATATTGCGAGGCGAGCGTCCGACATGTGGACTGCCGTCACTGCCTGTTTGTATTATTATTTTGGGGCACGGCCAGGTTGCGGTCGTTGTACCCGGTGTATGTATATTTTTCTTTCTGTACTAGGATTACCCCGCGGAGGGGTGCACGGATAGCCGGATTCCAGAGGGCAACGGGACCGCATCCCATGGCATTGAGACGGAGGGGGTTCACTCTAGGATTGGCGGGCTATTCGCCGCACTCGTAGGGGGTACAGGTTGACCAGGAGGGGTGCCCAAGTTGCCGGATTCCGTGAAGTGCAGGGTGGTCCATTCACGGTACTGAAGGGGGATGCCTCGCTTCAGGTTTTGGTGGGTGACTTGCCGCACCCGTAGGGGTCTAGGATTTCATTGCACAGGCTATCCACACGACCAGGGGAACGTCGGGTTTCAGCAGTGGCTCTGTGAAACCCGGGGATCCCAGATATCTGTATTGTTTCTGTGATGCTGTACATTTTCTGTGATGTTGCATTTCTTTCATGCCTTGAGCGAAATATAATATATTGGTATATATATTAGTAGATGTTGTATATGTTTTGCATCCGCGCTAGTCCATTCCCCGCTCTGTCGTTAGTTAGCTAACCTAACGGGTAATGACGGGACCCAGTGGCGAATGCGGATGGCATATACGTACATCAGTATATTTTCGTTCTTTTTGGTGTGATCAATTGATGGGACTGCGTTGATTCGGATCAATGCAAGTTAAAATCAAACCTAATCTGATGTTGTTGGAACACTTTTTCAAAAAGCTGTTATTGCAAGGACGTTCACTTTTGTTTTGCATCGTGATATTCAGTTGGAATATCCTGCTCCTCAGTCGACGAGGCAAGGGCCGAGATCCCTTCACCGGGAGTGACCCCTTGGACAAAAAGTTTGCGTCAGGGCATTAACTTCACTATAGCCGATTACTTTTGTTTTGCATCGTGGTATTCAGTTGGAATATCCTGCACCCCATTCTACGGGGAAAGAGCCGAGATCCCTTCACCGGGAGTGACCTCTTTAGCAAAGGTTTTCGTCACTATATTTTCAAAAAGCTATCCGTTCCTTCAACGATATCAAGTTCTGTACGTTAAAGGTTTTCGCCAGAAACCATTCGTAGCCCTCCGTCATTTCAGTTAAATATTCGGTAGTATTCAAGCTATGTATTTTGACCTCACGCCAAGGCATAGTGATTGGTAGCTGCCGGGTATTTATCTGTTGCATAGATAGATGCGTTGGTTTGGGACAGTCGTACTACTATTTTGGCCTACGTCAAGGGTATGTATGGGTGGATTCAAATTAACCTGGATAATGACGGGCAGAACTTGACATGTGACTTATGATATTTTGACCTCACGCCAAGGTCATAAGAGCATGGGGCAGAAATCTCATCGGGAGTTTCAAAAGAACTGAAACTTGCCAGATATGCGCATACCTTCTGGAGCGTGATACCGTGAGCGGATTCCGTCACGTTATCATGCGATGATAGTTGGATCCCGATTCCCATTGATGAGTTGGTATACTCCTCGGGTGATCCCGACTAATTCTTCTTAAAGGTTTGGAGGAGAATTTGACGGTACAGTGGGAGGTTTCCAGATTAGATAAATTGGTAACCATTCTGATCTAGGTTAGAGTGCACGCTGAGTGTTTCTTTTCTCTCTCTCTTTGGCAGCGACCATTGACCCGACCCTAAGACTTTGACTCAGTGACCAAGTTGACCGAACCTTCTTAAACACTGGCTTATGGATTGTCAGAGTTGCGAACCTCATTGCCACTCCCACTTTTACCCTTTTCTCCAGGACACCCCGTGTTACTACGAACGTCCACTTCCATTGGACAAAACCATCGTATGGTTAGATACGAACTCGAAAGAATTTATTCGAGGATGGTTTCAGGTTCTGGAGGAAACGGATAGGATTATTCAGTTGTCTTTTCTTTTCACCCTCTCTCAGGTTGCGAGTACTCCTTGGTTTAGGAGTAGTACACCTATTACTCAAATTGGATAGTCTTCTTCCAAACCATAGGCTGGTGCCGACCGGTAGGGAAGGAAGAAAGCCAATTAGCCTAAACGGTGTACAGAAGGTATTAAGTTAAGACAAAGCAAGGGATTAGTGAGAGGGAAAAGTAAATTGCAACAGATATTCACGACCAAACCAAGTATTCCTTCGCCAATCCTAAATCACCTTTGTATTTCTCCAGAGCACTCCGTATTACTACGAAGATCCACAGTTTATTGGATACTCCATCGTATGGTTATATACGAACTCGAAAGGAACTTGTTCCAGTTCGGGGATGGATTCTGGTTCAGGAGAAATAGGAATAAGATTTATTCAGTTGTCTTTTATCTTCACCTTCTCTCGCATTGCGAGTGTTCCTAGGATTAGGACAGTACACCCATTATGCTTATTGGATAGTCTTCTTCCAAACCATAGGCTGGTGCCGAACGGTAGGGAAGGAAGAAAACCATTTAGCCTAAAGGGGTGTACAGAAGGTAATGACTAAAGACATATGAAGGGATTTGGAGAGGTGGCAAGGAATTACACGGTTACAGTTGTGAATCTGGATAATGGAAGAGGTATTACTAGGAATACCAGAATACCCCTACGAAACATTTCAATGTTTCAGTCTCACTGTGTACTGTTAAAGGAAAGCTGATTTCCCGACTAGATACTTACTCCAGGGTATGTATTTACCAGGTATGATTCTCACATCTGTATGGTTTTACAGATGATGAGTGGGAGTAAGTTGTTGGGAATTGGGTGACTATCCTCATTATATCGGGATTCGTTGCAATCGGTGATATTTGAGGAAATCACCTGGGTTGTTTGCCGGTCGGCAAATATTTGGTTTTGAATATCCGCTGTTATGCACCAATTTCAAATCGATATATCTGTACGTCTATTTTCATAGAGTGAGACATACTTTTTGAAATTATGTCGATGACATTTACCTATACCAGTGGATGGTTAGGTAAGAAGCATTAAACAGCGGTGTAATTCTTCTTAACCATAAGTACAGTTTTCAACCTACGGCACACAGTGAATGAGTTATCAAACTCAAGGGACTTATACAGAGCGTTGTGTGTTGTCCAGCGTCCATTAGGACAGAGGGGTTGGTCCTCGTACTATATTCGGTTTACTTATGACTTCTCTAGTTTTTAGACAAGTGTTTCGTGGAAACACAGGGTCCGAATTTTGAGAAGTTATAGGTATTTGAATAGAGTAGAGAACCAGATATAGCAAGTATCGGGATTCTTCAAAGTGACCGAAGATGTAGATATTTGTGTATGGTATTCAGTTGATAGTAATGATTAAGAGATCTTGCTTCTCCTTCAGGTTACTCATAATTGGAAGCATTCCTAAGTTGAGTAACGCTGATCGGCCTCCTTCCATTTTGTTGACATGCACTGGGAACAGCTGCATGATTTGAATCTGGTTTAATTAAATCAGTGCCTCTGGTTCTATATTGGATATAGTACAGTTCATATCTTAACATTGTTAAGGTACGGGGAGCTGTCCGGTTTATGCTTAAAACCAGACATTGGACAACTCAAGGCACGATTCTGTAATGGCTGTTTATGGGTTGACCCAGGCTATGACGAGGGTTGACCTTCTACCATCTGGATGAACAATAGCAATATTGTTCTATACTCGCCACAGTTTTATTAAAAATGGATTTTTTCAGAAAACAGTAGTGGGAGTATGGTAGAACTGGAAGTGATTCCAGAACCACAAACGATTACTGAAGATTTGATAAGGAACCTAAAGATTCAATCTGGATTGACATTCCATTGGCCACTCCGCAGATACGGTGGGTAACTTCAGGCACCCGAGAGGTACTACGGTAGCCTCAAGGACGGTGACAGGGAAGTTCTTGTTTACCCACATTTACCATTGCTGTTGTTCCAGGCTGCGAGACCCGGCGGGAGGATGAGTATAGCGTCGTTCTAAACTAGTTTTAGAAGTGTACGTGTATATGACGCTGCCAGAGGGTTGTCGTAGTCAGTGGGAGCAGCGGAAGCATTGGTGGACAAGTAGCTTATGTCTATTTATAGACTAAAGCAGATGTAGCGGAGATAGATCATCTATTTCTGATGTGACAGTCATGGGTTTGACTTCATCAGAATAGGGGATGGATCTGTTGAGAAGGTAGTAGGGTGTGATATCCTGGTATTTGGATGACATACACAGAGTAGGAAAGGAAACTCCTATACTACAATCGGTTATACTTTGGTCGTCACAGTGATTTCTCCACAAAGGACTTGGATTTTATATCAGACATACTGGTTACTAGATCTATGGTTTTAGATCTAGATTTGGGTAGTTTCCCAATCTGGGTACTTAGACAGCATTCTAAGAGTATTTAGAATGGACGACTCCTGGCACGGTAGTGTACCTGCAGGTGATGGAGTCACCCTCTCTAAAGGTGTCTTACAGACTAAAGTAGAGAGGGATGTGCAAGATTGACAGATCACTTGCTTAGGCAATTGAGTCAATCATGAGATGTCAAGTACCACACCAGATATTGTTCTTGCACTAGATGCAATAAGTTGACATTAATCCAATCCTGGAAAAACAGTCGGAAGCAGTTTTAGAACATAAGTGGATGTTCTAGGGATATGATAACGACAGCCTCATTTGGGAGACAGTTATCATTCCAGGCTTCCAAGGTGACATGGACGACAAGGAGGTTGTCAGAGTTATAGTTTTCCTTCTGATGAGGGGCAGTATTTTGGACAGGTGGTCCAAGGCAATACTGAGGGTGGCATGGCGCAGGATACTGATTAAGTTCAGTTGACGATACAGTCTAAGAAGTTTGGATTTGGAGTTCATTTATGAGCTATGTCCCATCAGACATCCAGACACATTCTAGGACAGGTATTGCTCATTTCGGGAGATGGGTTTCTCCGCGAACTTGAGATATAGAGAGACATAGAAAGAGACATCAAAGCGGATCCACTCACTAAGGCTATTCCTCGAACGCAATAGTTTTGCAAACGAGCTTTGTGAGACTGACTAGTAGAGGAGTTGGGTGTTCGGTATCACACGGCCTGTGAGTATGCGACATCGCAATAATTAGCCTTGAGTGCAAGTGGGAGATTGTTGGGGATAATGCCCTCAGAGTCAATTATTGGATCACAGGCACGTGATTGCGGTGATTGAGGGAGGACCTATCCCGGTAGGACAGTCTTACTCGAGATGATAATATGCTATCTGCTTTACCTTTATCATCGTGTACTGTTTTAGGTGACCTGACAAGTTGCTATTACACGTTGATAGAGCCCCTAGGATTCGTGCTTAACCACCAGCAGTATGAGGGCGATCATATAAGTGGGAGCTGGGGTCTATAAGCATATCCTTAGATGGTCCCTAGTCGTGTGAGTTTCGAGACAGGGCATCGATACTCCATATTAGACTAGTGTATACAGTCGAGACCCCGACGAGGGGCGGTGGCCGGTCTCACAAGCCATTGGTGTCAGTTGGATCACCTAAGATGTATACAGGTGCTCATTAGGTTATGAGTACACCGGACAGGACTCGCCGGGAACATGCCAGTTGGTCATATACCAGACGTCAGATGGCAGTTCCCTGGTGACATGTGTGCAGGTTAGTTCATCGACCTGGGGATCGTCATTTGTCTCGTGTGAGTTCCCACTGTACTTTGATTACTACCCTACCACGGCTCAAAGGAGTCGTGCAAACAGGTTTTAGTTGGGTACAGTCCCGAGCCACATGGAGGCAGTGAGCGTATCTTCAGGGGTTCGTCTCTCCCGGTATTGGGGGTGAGGTCGTGCTGTGTCTAGGAGAGCCATTACATGAAGTCCTTGGCCAAGGCAAGGAGATTTACTGGTAGGTATTCCAGTAGTATCTCAGGGTGTTCTGGGCTACACTCCGACACGATTTGTACCGCTTTTGGGGGTCTGACTTTTACCAACCCCCTAGGCCCGCCATGCGATGCTCATAGACGAACGGACCGGACTGTACGGATATTGTCACTGACAGGCTCAGTAGGGTTGTCAGGCTCGGTTCGCCCACAGACGTCCCTTTTAGTCAATACCTGGTAGCCCGTTACGTATTGGCTTATACCTCTGACGTGCTAGTGGTTAAATCCACAACCAAGGTGTTGACGAGTCTTTAGAGTCCCCCACATTCAGTTACTCAGCTTTCGGGCGAAAAGTTGTATAGGCCGTATGGAGATATGGCAAGGTCCGATCAGATACGTGTGGTATTGCACGGATCAGGATCGGACAGTTTGTACTATAGGCCGTATGGATATATGGCAGGGTTCGATCAGATACGTACGGTATTGCACGGATCAGGATCGAACGGATATTACTAGCCGGTTTTGGTATAAGCCGGATCCTAGTATAGTACAGTGTGGTTTTTTGTCTCATCGCATTTGTATTTCGGTCGAAATACAGATGCGGATCTGTATGCACAGTATCGGGGTTTTCCTGTAATTTATTACGGCACCAGTTTTCTGGAGTTGCCAGTTTGCTTTCCGTTTCGGCCGATTTCCATTGTTCCGTTCATTGGCCGAAGATTGGTGGAGGATGGCTTATTTGCATTGTTGCAAATAAGTGTTTTTAGAGGGGGTTCTTTGCATATATTTATATCATGATGGTTTCATGATGGAGCCCATCCTTTGACTTTTAGCTTTATGATGATGGCTTGACCATTGTAGGTTATGATTGGCTTTTGGAGTGTTGGGTTTTGTTCTCTCATCATCTCTTTTCATCATTGCATTCCACCCACCCCCTTGACCTTTCTCTTTCTCTCTCCAATCACACTTGAGAAGGGGGGGGCCGGCCATTCCTATGGAAGGGAATGGAATGGGATTCATTTTGAGGTGTGGTATTTTTGCTTCTCATGTTTGTTAGAAAAGTCCTCTAGCTCATTTCCTAAAGTTGCTCTCTTTTCCTCCACCAATGGCAATTCCACAATCCCCAAAGTGAAACATGGTTCTTCACAAATTCTACAGCAAATCTTGGGCACGTCGAGTAGCCGGCTTCGTGCCCGAGTTGCCTCGGCATTGAGGTGGGAGCCCGTAAAAGAAGTAGGCGATGTGGTGCACTTCCGGCGACAAGGAGGAGACGGGACATTCCGCAGGAGATCGGGACGACGACGAGAATACCGGAGGACTCGGATCTGTCGGTATATCTCTCTTCCCTATCTTGTTGTAGCTTAGACTTGTTAATGGTTACGATCCGGATATTTAGTGCGCGGTGGTGCCGGTTTGCTAAGTCTGCAAAATTAAAGTTTATCACCGCTTCCTCATTCCGGCATCGGATTGACGGCCGGGGTGCCGCCGTGCACTTACAGGTGCGAGTAGGGATTAACTCGTTCGCCTTGTTAGTGATGACCGTTATGCCTGATTTCTTGGGGACAACGTGAATGGGGCTAACCCACTGGCTATCAGAGATAGGGTAATTGATACCACTATCCAGACACTTTACGATTTCCTTTTTCACAGCCTCCTTCATGACTGGGTTGAGTCGCCTTTGTGGATCCCTGGCTGGTTTGGCATCATCCATCAGATGAATGTGATGTTCAACGATCAGGGGACTAATCCCCTTGATGTCCACCATGGACCAGCCAAAAGCTTGCCTATTGCTGTGCAAGACCGGAAGAAGAGCTTTCTCTTGCTCTGGAGCTAGAGAAGCCGAGATGATAACAGGGAGGGTCTCGTTCTCACCCAAGTAAGCGTACTTAAGGTGAGAAGGCAAAGGCTTGAGTTCGAGTGTTGGAGGTGAAACGATTGAAGGAAAGATTGGTGAAAAGGTCTCGAACTCAAAGGATTCCAGCAAAGGTTCAAAACGAGTGTAAGCGACCGAGTTGGATGGTTCAGGTAACTCATCCAAAAATTCGAAGGATTCAAACTCGGGTGGTGAGTGGCTAAGATCGTTCGAGAAAGTGAAACACTCGTAGTCATTGTCGGGCGCAGAAACAGCAGCATGTTCGAAGAGGAACGCACTAGTGGCGTTATGGTTATCGTGATCGAACAAAAATTCCTCGAATTCACACTCTTCTGTGGTGATCTCCTGGATTGAGCAAACGTCTAGTATATGAGCATTAGGTTCGGTGGGCTGATACCCCAACCTAAAAATGTTGGGATCAATTGTCATGTTTCTAAAAGATAGGTTCATCGAACCATTTCGACAATTGATTACTGCATTTGAGGTTGCAAGGAATGGGTGATCGAGTATCACCGGAATTTGATTCCGGGGGTTAGCTACAGGCTGTGTCTAAAACAATGATGTCAACGGGGAATATGAAGTCCCCAACCTTGATTAACACATCCTCTAGCTCATCCCTAGGATGGGTGATCGATCGGTCGGCCATTTGGAGAGTGCAGTGTGTGGGTTTCAGCTCTCCTACACCTAGTTGCTCATATACTGAGTACGGAAGCAGGTTAACACTGGCACCAAGATCTAATAGTGCGCGGTTGATGTTCTTATCCCCAATAGTAATAGAAATCGTAGGACAGCCAAGGTCCTTCCGTTTTTGAGGTAAAGATTGGGTAAGAGCATCACACACAGCACTAGCCAAAAAAACTTTCTTAGGTACCTGAGATTTCCTCTTTTTCGTGCACAAGTCCTTTAAGATTTTCGCGTAGGACGGGACTTGTTGGACAGCATCTAAAAGGGGAATGTTGATGTTAACCTGCTTAAACAACTCCAGAATCTTCTCCATTTGTGGATTTTGTTGATTGGACCTTAACCGGTTTGGAAATGGAACGTTTTTAAAATTTGTTTAGTCCAATGCTTGTGGAGGAGATTGTGGAGTTGGAACGGATCCCAGAGCTGGTGTTTTCATGGAGTGAGAAGTGGGTCCGTTCAGAGCAGAAGAAGAAGAAGAAGAAGAAGAGCCTTTTGACGAATGGAGAATAGGCTCAGAAGACGAAGAAGAAGAAGCGGCCGGGGTGTCATTATCCTCAATTGTTGTGCCGATGTTGCTGTGCAGCATCCTTCCTGATCTTAATGTAGTCACGACACTCACATTATGGTTCTGTTGTTCAAGAGCAACATGTACATTATGTGGGTGACCGGGATTTGGGAGTAGTTGAGATGGAAGCTTCCCCTTTTCTCGCTCGCTCAACGCCGCATTCAGCTATGCAATCTGGGCTTCGATAGTCTTGATGCTTTGCCCGTGTGCAGCAGTGTGTTGCACCAAAGACTGAATAGACGACTGGATGTTGGCGGTGGATTATGTCGATTGTTTAACGAATTCCTCCATACTTCGTTCTAGAGAGGAAACCATATCGTTGTTTGACGGAACAAAGTTGTTTTGCGGGAAAGAATTGTTGGGTGCAAAGTTGTTCGTCTGATTTTGAAAAGGTTGGGGTTGGAAGGGCTGTTGAAACTGATGTTGAGTTTGTTGTTGCGCTTGTTGTTGCGGATGAGGGGGCCTCTAGAAATTGTTGCCTTGGAATTGATGTTGATTCTGAATCTAGGCGAAATTGGGGTGGTTCCTCCAACCGGGATTATAGGTGGAAGAGTATGGATCATTTCTCGGTCTTTGTTGAAATGCAGCATTAACCTGATCCTGTCCTTGAGATGGTGGGTTGTAAGGAGACTCTTCGGTCAAGTGAGAAGGATCGGAACAACAAGCACAAATGGTACGAAGGGGAAATACAGGGGCAGGAGCAGGAGATAAAAATTTGCTCTTTATTGCTTCAAGTTTTCTCGTTATTGCAGCCATTTCAGCATTCATCGCAATAGATACATCAAGTTGGTGAATTCCTACCCTAGACTTGTTAGTGTATATGCCCTTATACGCATTAGTGGAGCCCTTAGGATCTTTGCTTGATTACCAGTGTTGTGATGGCAGTCACACTAGTGGGGGCTGGGTAATCTATAAGCACATCCTTATACAGGTCCCTAGTCGCAGGACTATCGAGATAGGGCATCGATACTCCGGAGTAGACTAGCGTATGCGCTTCTCATCCCAGTGTGGGAGATGGTCTGTCCCACAGCCATCAGTACGTCGTACTGGAGATAGTATACGGGTGCTCGTTGGGTTACGAGTACACTGGACAGGACTCGTCGGGAACTGACAGGTTGGTATTATACCTATCGTCAGTCATCAGTTCCCAGGTGACATGAGTACAGCTTAGTCCGCTGACTTGACACTGGCACTTCGCCTCGAGTGTGTTCCCACTGCACTTTGATCACTACCCTACCACGGCTCAAAGGAGTCGTGCAAACAGGTGGTGGTTGGGTGCAGTCCCGAAGCACTTGGAGGCAGTGACGGTTAGACAGGATTCGTCTCTCCCGGTATTGGGGGTTAACATCGCGCTGTGTCTAGGAGAGCCATTACACGAGTAGTCCCTGGCCAGGGCAAACGAGATATACTGGTAGGTTTCCAGTGTTATCTCAGGGTGTTTTGGGCTTCGCTCCGGCACGACTTGTACCGCTATTGGGGGACTGACGTTTACCGCCCCCTAGGCCCGCCATGCGATGTATCAGACGAACAGACCGGACTGTACGGAGAATGTCACATTCAGACTCAGTAGGAGTACAGATGGGGTTTCACCTCGTCAGCCTTCTTGTCGGCATCTACCTGGGGACCGTTACGCACAGCTAGTGCCACTTGCGGTCTGTGGTTAAACCCACTGCCAGCGTAGTGTCGAGTCTTTAGAGTCCCACACAGAGGGTATTCGCCTCTGGGCAAAACAGAGTAGAGGTCGCATGGTTTTGCGACAGGGTTCGTTCTCATCCGCGCACTTGTGCACGTTTGGAGTCCGGACGGATTATACTGGCAGGCTCTGGTTTGAGCCAGATACTGGTATATGTTTTTGGGGTTGCTTTTATATCTTGGTATTCTTGTTCCTCGGAACGAGAATGCAGGTGTGTATGCACAGTTGCTTGAGGCGGAGAATGAGGTTTTTCATTAGGGTTTCGGAACGGGTGCGTATGCACAATTGACAGTCTTCATTTTCCAAACCCTAATGGATTTATATATTATCTATTAATAATAATAATTAAATGAGAATTATGTTATGGTTTTTTTTGTTGACTTGTTGACCTTGGTTGACTTGTTGACCATTGACCACTTTCATGCCTTGAAAGTCTTCCTTGATTCATGCTTACTTTTTATTAAATGAAGCATGGTTGTGGTCATTCAAAAATTACCATCAACTATTCTTATTTCAATTATTATCATTTAGATAATTCATTTCTTTTGCAATATGGTTGCAAGAAAGAAATAATTGAGCTCATTCTATCATAACCTCTCTCTCTCCTCATTTTCATCTTCTTCTTCCTCTTGAAAAGAGAAACCTTCTCATGTGTTGAGAATCATTCTCTTTAGAAAGAAAAGCAAACCCTAATCTATCTCTACTCAATCTAGGATGAAGGTTTAGCAAACCGGAAACCCTAGTTCACTCAAAGATCGAGGAAGAGCCCAAAGTCGAACCTTCGAGGTGGATCCATCTTCGACGGGAGAAGGCGACGTAAAGAGAACCATCAACCACTACAAGGTTTGAAGAAGAAGGAGTTCAAGTTTAGGTATAACCATCTTCCATAGTAGCTAACTCCTTTTAGTGTATTTGCTAGTTTAGTTTAGACAACGATCCCGACCATGCATAGTCCATGTTGCCTCTTGCCCTAAAAATTTGATTTTTATACCGTTTCCGCCTCCCCGTAAGAACCGGGGGTGGCAACGTGGACTTACAGTGGTATCAGAGCCTAACTAAACTTAAACTAGCTTGGTAGTGAAGTGTAACGAAGTTCGGAACCGAAAAAAACCCAAAAACCGTATTTTTCCAAAACCTGAGTTTCTGTTGAAATTTTTTGGGCTCGAAATGAAAAACTTTATATTTGTAAATTCATCTCAGGGTTTTTTAAAGACACCCATGAAAAACGACACAGAGATTCATCGAAGCCGCCGCCCTTCCGCCGCGTGAGCCTTCTTGGCCGCCGCGGAACCGCCGCGACTTGATGTCCTCTCTGCATCGTTTTTCGTGCAGTGTCTTTCTGTGTTGATTTTGGGATTTTTAGGATATAAATTATATGCCCAGATTTTCCAGAACTAAAATTTACTTTTGGGGGCCTATAATTCCGTATTTTTCCGAACTTCACTGAATTTTGACTATGATGGTTGTATCTGTGATGTTTGCATGTATTGAACGTCGACTAATCGCTATAAGACGTTTAGTCGGGGTTATACATGATCTGTAATGTGCTGGAATGTGTATATAAATATGTTGGATTGTCGCGGGTGAATAGCCGGGGGGTTGTGAGACGAGAGTTTTCTTTTCTTGCAATTCATTGTAAATGTAAATTGATGTAATAATTATTATTTGTTTGGCCGCACAACCGGGTCGGGGTTGTAGCCGTCATTGTATAATTCTTTTACTGTTTTTGCTCCTAGGATAGACCCATGGAGGGGTGCACAAACTACCGGGTATGCCGAAGTGTCGAGTGGCCTACTCATGGAGATGAGGGAGGTTGCTACGCTTCGGGTACTTGGCGGGTAGTTTGCCGCACCCGTAGGGGTCTTGGGTGGGGTATTGGCTATTCACCGCGACCGTGTTATCTGTTTTTTGTTACAGGCTCGTACAAATTACAGATTACTAGTATATCCAATGTATTTATCTGTGATCTGAAATGTTTATCATTGCTTTCTATTTAGGCGTTGCTTATGTTTTACAGACGCGCTAGCCCAGCCCCCGCTCTGTCGTTAGTTAAGTAACCTAACGGGTAATGACGGGGCCCAGTGGCGAATGCGAATGGCATAAGCGTACGTCATATTTTGGTTGTTTTCTGCAATGGTAGGATTAAATGATGGGACGCATTAAAAGTACTAATGCAAGAATATCACGCATTAAAAGAACTAATGCAAGATAATAAACCAAGTTAAAGTCGTTGGAACACTTTCGAAAAACCACTCGGTTCTTTTCAAAACCAACTTTTAAGTGCGGAGTTTGAGCCACTCCTTTTAAAAGCTATCTCGTTCCATCGACCAAATCAAGTTCACTACGTTCACGGTTTCGCCAAAACCATCCGTAGCCCTCCGTCGTTTCACATGAATAGTCAATAGTATTCAAGCTGTGTTTGTTGGCCAAAGTCAAGGCATAGTGATTGGTAGCTATTGGGTATTCATGTGCAGCATAGATAGATGCGTTGGTTTGGAACAGTCGTACTGCCTTGTTGGCCAAAGTCAAGGGTGGGTACGGGTGGATTCAAATTAACCTGGAGAACGACGGGTAGAACTTGACATGTGACTTATGATTTGTTGGCCAAAGTCAAGGTCATAAGAGCATGGGGCAAAAATCCACATCGGGAGTTTCATAAGTACTGAAACTTGCTAGATTTGCATACCATTTGGAGTGTGGTGATTCTGGTAGGATTCCTTCAGTTTCGTCACGCGATGATATTTGGATCCCGATCCTACTGTGAGTATATGCTACTCCTCGGGAAATTTCTCACTTAACGATCAATGCTATAAACCTAGTAGGTGCCTAGAAAGGTGTTAGCGGGGCTACGCCCCTAGGGAAAAGAGGTTCTTTAATTAAGGAACTTCGCGAAAGCGTTGGAAAACCTCCCTCGAAGTACCGACACCAGCCTGGCCGAACGGTTAAGCAAGTATTGTACGGTGGGATTGATCCTGACTAATTCTTCCTTTATGGTTTGAGGAGGGATTCGAGAAACAGTGGGAGCCATCCTGTTTAGACAAATTAAAAACCACTCTAAACTTGCAAGAGCATCATGCTGAGTGTTTCTTCTTCTCTCTCCTAATTGCAGCGACCAATCAACATGACTGGACTTAAGTTACTCCTAGATAAAAACAAGTTGACAGGGCCAAACTACAAAGATTGGCTCAGGAATGTCAAGATAGCAATCACTTATGACAAGCTGGGGTATCTTCTTACCACCAAAGCTCCCCCTGTCCCTGGTCCAACTTCCAGCGTCGCGGATAAGGAAATCCGCAAGACTTGGGAGATTGATAGCGCGAAGGCCAAGTGCCTCCTGCTTTCCTCGATGGACAACGAACATCAGAGGAGGCATGAGAATATGGACATGGAGTCCATATTGCTTCATACAAAAGAACTGTATGGAGAGCAATCACGTATCGCAAGATACGAAGCGTCGAAAAAGTTGTTTTCGACAAGAATGGCCGCCGGATCATCAGTAGCCGAGCACGTGCTAAAGATGATCGGCTACATTGAGGAGCTCGCTGACCTAGGGATCACATTGGAGAGTGAGCTATATACGGATATAGTTCTCCAGTCCCTTCCTTCCACTTACGCCCAGTTTATAATGAATTTCAACCTACAAGAAAAGGAGGTTGAACTTTCAGAGCTCCTCAACCTGCTGAGGAGCGCAGAGGGCACCCTACAGAAAGGTAGGGAAACATCCACTTTGTTTGTAGGAGGATCATCTTCTTCTAGGTCCAAGGCGAAAGCCAAGGGAAAGAAGAAGAAAGCCCCCGCCAAACCAAGGGGCGGTGTTAGTAAAGTGGATACGAAGGGAAAAGGTAAAGCAACAAAGATAGCGGGGAAGCTTGTGGATAAGGAAGAATGCTTCTTTTGTCATAAGAAAGGACACTGGAAGAATGATTGCAGGGCCTGGAAGGCCAGAACACAGGAATTGAAGCAGGTTGCAGCTTCAGCTTCAGGTGTGTATGTTATTGAAAACTGTCTTTCTATAAACTCTACTTCCTGGGTATTGGATACCGGATCAGGATCTCATATCTGTAATTCTTTGCAGGCGTTGAGAAACCGTAGTGTTTTGAAAGCTGGTGACATGACCCTCAGAGTTGCAAACGGAGCTAGCATGGATGCTAAAGCCGTGGGGGACTATCACCTGGGAATGTCAGATGGACATGTTTTGGTTTTGCGTAATTGCTTTTTTGTACCCAACGCAACTTGTAATATCATTTCTGTATCTTTAGTTTCTAAAGAAGGTTATGAATTTGCGTTTGTAAGTAATGTTGTAAACATTCGCCTTAATCAAGTTTTGATTGGGTCAGGTACTTTGAGTAATGGTATATACGTATTAAACCAACCACAGATTTTTAATGTCCAGAATACACACAAAAGAAAGTCTCCAGAAATAAACCAGACTTTCTTATGGCATTGTAGATTGGGTCACATCAATGAGAGAAGGTTGACGAAGTTACATACAGAAGGGTATTTGAATGCGTTCGAATATCAGTCGTATGCCACTTGTCAATCCTGTCTCAAGGGAAAGATGACAAAGACTCCGTTTACTGGACATGGAGAAAGAGCGAGCGAGCTCTTGGGACTCGTACACAGTGACGTGTGCGGTCCAATGTCTACACATGCCCGAAGCGGACATTCTTACTTCATTACTTTTACGGATGACTTCTCAAGGTACGGTTATGTCTTCTTAATGAAACATAAGTCCGAAGCCTTTGGAAAATTCCAGGAGTATAAGAATGAAGTAGAGAAACAGACCGGCAAAAGTATTAAGATTCTAAGATCGGATCGAGGTGGAGAATACTTAAGTGCCGAGTTCCTGGACTATTTAAAAGAGAACGGAATTCTCTCTCAGCTTACTCCTCCATACACCCCGCAACTTAACGGTGTATCGGAGAGACGGAACCGCACCCTATTGGATATGGTGCGGTCCATGATGAGTAACGCTGAGTTGCCGCGATCATTCTGGGGATATGCGCTAGAATCAGCCGCATACCTTTTGAACCGAGTTCCGACTAAGACTGTGCCTTCCACACCATATGAAATGTGGTGTGGGAAGAAACCCTATCTTAAGCACATTAAGACATGGGGATGTCCGGCTTTTGTCAAAAAGCAGCATGCGGACAAGCTCGAGGCACGCTCAGTACAGTGCAAGTTTGTGGGGTATCCAAAGAACTCAAAAGGATATTTCTTCTACTGTGAAGAGGAACAAAAAGTTCTTGTTTCTCGTCATGCCTACTTCTTGGAAACTGAGTTTTTGGAAAACCAGATAAGTGGGAGCACAGTAGAACTGGAAGAAGTTCCAGAACCACAGACTGTTACTGAAAGTTTGGTGGAACCAGAGGGTTCAACAGAACAGGACATTCCTACGCCGCTCCGCAGAAGTAGTAGGCAGTCTCATCCGCCCGAGAGATACTACGGTTTTCTCATAGACGGGGATAGAGAGGATTGCATCATAGATTATGATGAGCCTACTAGCTTCCAGCAGGCCGTTCAGAGCGTTGACTCAGTGAAATGGCTGGATGCAATGCGGACCGAAATGGAGTCCATGTACACCAACAAGGTATGGACGTTGGACATTGCTCCAGACGGGGTAAAACCCGTAGGATGCAAGTGGATCTTCAAAAGGAAGATTGGTGTAGATGGACAGGTTGAGACCTATAAAGCTAGGCTGGTAGCAAAGGATTTTCGTCAAAGACCTGGCTTGGACTATGACGAAACCTTTTCTCCAGTAGCCATGCTGAAATCCATTCGGATCCTTCTTGCCATCGCTGCCTTCCACGATTATGAGATCTGGCAAATGGACGTAAAGACAGCTTTTCTAAATGGAAATTTAGAGGAGTGTGTCTATATGGACCAGCCAGAGGGCTTCATTCAGAGTGGGAGCAGCGGAAAGGTGTGCAAGTTGCTTAAGTCCATCTATGGACTAAAGCAGGCATCGCGGAGTTGGAACATCTGCTTTGATGAGACGGTCAAAGAATTTGGCTTTATCAAAAATCCAGATGAACCATGCATCTATAGTAGATTTGTAGCGAGAACTGTAGTATTCCTCGTTTTATACGTGGATGACATTCTCTTAATAGGAAATGACATTCCTATGCTACAATCTGTCAAGGGGTTCTTATCACACAGGTTCTCCATGAAAGACCTGGGTGATGCCTCATACATCCTGGGGATCCGGATCCATCGTGATAGATCCAAGAGGATATTGGGACTTTCTCAGTCCAGGTACATCGACACCATAGTGAAGAGATTCAGTATGGAAGATTCCAAGCGCGGTAACCTACCGGCTTGTCACGGGATCACCCTCTCTAAAGAGATGTCTCCCAAGACTGATTTGGAGAGGGATCGCATGTCTATTATACCCTACGCTTCTGCGGTAGGCTCTATAATGTATGCGATGTTATGTACCAGACCGGATGTAGCTTATGCACTGAGTGTGGTAAGCCGGTATCAGTCAAACCCTGGGGAGAAACACTGGATAGCGGTAAAGAACATTCTCAAGTACCTAAGAAGGACTAAGGAGATGTTCTTGGTGTATGGCGGAAAAGACCTCCAGATCGAGGCCTTTGCTGACTCCAGCTTCCAGAGTGACAAGGATGATTCCAAGTCCATGTCGGGCTTTGTCTTTACCCTCAATGGAGGGGCGGTGTGTTGGAAGAGTTCCAAACAGGAAACCGTTGCAGACTCGACGATGGAAGCGGAATACATCGCTGCATCTGATGCCGCAAAAGAAGCTGTCTGGATGAGGAAGTTCTTGAAAGAACTTCAGGTGGTTCCGTCCATTATTGATCCAATACCTCTGTATTGCGATAACAATGGGGCTATAGCTTAGCGAAGGAACCCAGGTCCCATCAGAGATCCAGGCACATCTTGAGGCGGTATCACCTGATCAGGGAGATCGTGGATCGCAAGGAGATCGAGGTTCGGAGAGTTGCTTCAGAAGACAACACTGCAGATCCATTCACCAAGGCCCTGCCCCAGACTCAGTTCGAGCGGCTGATCGAGATGATAGGTCTTCGATACGCCAGTACATGGCCTTAGTGCAAGTGGGAGATTGTTAGTGTATATGCCCTAGAGGCCATTACTGTATCATACTAGTTTGTATATTACTTAATGGATGCTTGGGATATTCACCTTGTATATACAATCTTGCTCAAAATAGTAGTATGCTACTTGGTTTGTCTCTACTTCAATGTGTACTTGTGTTTATTTTACTATATCACTTATACGCATTAGTGGAGCCCTTAGGATCTTTGCTTGATTACCAGCGTTGTGATGGCAGTCACACTAGTGGGGGCTGGGTAATCTATAAGCACATCCTTATACAGGTCCCTAGTCGCAGGACTATCGAGATAGGGCATCGATACTCCGGAGTAGACTAGCGTATGCGCTTCTCATCCCAGTGTGGGAGATGGTCTGTCCCACAGCCATCAGTACGTCGTACTGGAGATAGTATACGGGTGCTCGTTGGGTTACGAGTACACTGGACAGGACTCGTCGGGAACTGACAGGTTGGTATTATACCTATCGTCAGTCATCAGTTCCCAGGTGACATGAGTACAGCTTAGTCCGCTGACTTGACACTGGCACTTCGCCTCGAGTGTGTTCCCACTGCACTTTGATCACTACCCTACCACGGCTCAAAGGAGTCGTGCAAACAGGTGGTGGTTGGATGCAGTCCCGAAGCACTTGGAGGCAGTGACGGTTAGACAGGATTCGTCTCTCCCGGTATTGGGGGTTGACATCGCGCTGTGTCTAGGAGAGCCATTACACGAGTAGTCCCTGGCCAGGGCAAACGAGATATACTGGTAGGTTTCCAGTGTTATCTCAGGGTGTTTTTTGGGCTTCGCTCCGGCACGACTTGTACCGCTATTGGGGGACTGACGTTTACCGCCCCCTAGGCCCGCCATGCGATGTATCAGACGAACAGACCGGACTGTACGGAGAATGTCACATTCAGACTCAGTAGGAGTACAGATGGGGTTTCACCTCGTCAGCCTTCTTGTCGGCATCTACCTGGGGACCGTTACGCACAGCTAGTGCCACTTGCGGTCTGTGGTTAAACCCACTGCCAGCGTAGTGTCAAGTCTTTGGAGTCCCACACAGAGGGTATTCGCCTCTGGGCAAAACAGAGTAGAGGTCGCATGGTTTTGCGACAGGGTTCGTTCTCATCCGCGCACTTGTGCACGTTTGGAGTCCGGACGGATTATACTGGCAGGCTCTGGTTTGAGCCAGATACTGGTATATGTTTTTGGGGTTGCTTTTATATCTTGGTATTCTTGTTCCTCGGAACGAGAATGCAGGTGTGTATGCACAGTTGCTTGAGGCGGAGAATGAGGTTTTTCATTAGGGTTTCGGAACGGGTGCGTATGCACAATTGACAGTCTTCATTTTCCAAACCCTAATGGAATTATATATTATCTATTAATAATAATAATTAAATGAGAATTATGTTATGGTTGTTTTTGTTGACTTGTTGTCCTTGGTTGACTTGTTGACCATTGACCACTTTCATGCCTTGAAAGTCTTCCTTGATTCATGCTTACTTTTTATTAAATGAAGCATGGTTGTGGTCATTCAAAAATTACCATCAACTATTCTTATTTCAATTATTATCATTTAGATAATTCATTTCTTTTGCAATATGGTTGCAAGAAAGAAATAATTGAGCTCATTCTATCATAACCTCTCTCTCTCCTCATTTTCATCTTCTTCTTCCTCTTGAAAAGAGAAACCTTCTCATGTGTTGAGAATCATTCTCTTTAGAAAGAAAAGCAAACCCTAATCTATCTCTACTCAATCTAGGATGAAGGTTTAGCAAACCGGAAACCCTAGTTCACTCAAAGATCGAGGAAGAGCCCAAAGTCGAACCTTCGAGGTGGATCCATCTTCGACGGGAGAAGGCGACGTAAAGAGAACCATCAACCTCTACAAGGTTTGAAGAAGAAGGAGTTCAAGTTTAGGTATAACCATCTTCCATAGTAGCTAACTCCTTTTAGTGTATTTGCTAGTTTAGTTTAGACAACGATCCCGACCATGCATAGTCCATGTTGCCTCTTGCCCTAAAAATTTGATTTTTATACCGTTTCCGCCTCCCCGTAAGAACCGGGGGTGGCAACGTGGACTTACAAGACTGACCAGTAGAAGTGGAGGAGGAAGAAGAAGAAGATGGTCTGGCGATCTCCCATTGAAGCGTTTGTTCTGCAAGGTCGTCGAAGAATTGCCACGCTTCCTCGTCCGATTTCGATTGGGAGTGGCCTTGACAAATGGTTTCCAACAACTGCTTGGTTGCTGGGTTCAGGCCCTCGTATAAGGTTTGGCAAAGTTTCCATTTCTCAATACCATGGTGAGGGCACTGAACAAGAAGGTCTTTATACTGGTCAAAGCACTTCCAAAAGGGTTCAGTAGGAAGCTGGGAGAATTGGTTGATTTCGTTACGGATCCTCGCGGTTTTATGATTCGGGTAGAATTTCTTGAGAAACGCTTTCAAAAACTCGTCCCAACTGGTTATGGAGTGGGAAGCAGTGCTATACAGCCACTTTTCAGCAAGATCGCACAAAGTGAACGGAATGACCCTTAGCCGTATAGCATCGTTCGACAGCTGGGTAGTTTTCATCATGGCACAAATATTTTGGAACTTGTTGATGAAGATATAGGCATCTTCAGATTCAAGCCCATGAAATTTCGGAAGCATGTTAATGAAGTGGGGCTTAATTTCAAAATTATCCCCATTGGCCGGTGGAAGGGAAAGACAGGTAGGGAGTGCAGAGCGGGTCGGATAGAAACGATCCTGGAGCGCGATTTGCTGTGGTGCTACGACAGGCGGTGGTGGTGGGTTATTAGCATTCATAGGAGGTCGAATCAATCCCGGGGGAGTTGTAGGGATGTTTGGATTAAATCCTGACATCACGGAAGAAGAGGTTGGTGATGGTGAAGGTGAGGATGCATGAACAGAATTCCGGTCAACGTCGGAGTTGGCCGGCAAAGGTAAGGGTGAAAGAGGCGTGGATGGAGTTTCGACGTCTGAGTCGATCGCGTAGTCGGTAGCGACTAACGTAACGCGGACTAGGCGGGCGCTAGTGTCCCGAGTCCAAGCGGACATACACTAAATGAGTTTAGTATAGTCAAAGAGGAGAAGGTGAGGATAAGAAAACGTCAATGGAGAAATACGATGAGTGGTGAGTGAAAAAATGGGATTTTGGCGACAAAGGGCAAGTTTTTATAAAATTTTTTGGCTTTGTGTTTTTTTTTCTTCTTTTTTTAGAAAGAGCGTTACAGAAATATGTACGGACTTACAGCTTCAAACAATCAAAAACAAGATATGCAAACTCACACCTAGATCTAGGGTCACCTAGGTCAGCTAGACAGCTCCTAACTGTTTTAAAAGGATAGAATTTGGACCTCAAACCGCCTCTTCTCTTCCAATTGCGGCCAGGTAAGTGCCAGGTAAGTGGGAGGCTCCCCACTACGTAAGTAGTGGTCCTAATTAAGTAACCACTTGCCTTGGACACACTTTCCTAGACACCGCAAAGTCAGGATAGGATAAACGGCCGATGCCTGTAACAAGTCCTCTGTCCTATTGAGCGTGAAGTCCTTAAGGCTAAGTCTAGTATTTTTTAATTAAACAATAGTCAATGCATATGCTTTTTGTGATTTCTTGGGTCCTGGGAAGGGTGATGAAATCCCTACCCAATCTGGATTGGTTTCAAGCCCCTTAAAGTCCGTATTACTAAATGCAAAGCAGTAACAATCAACTGCAATCAATTTTTTTATTTTTTATCGCGGTGCAAAGAATCCTGCACAAAAACAATTTATTGGAAGGGGGAAGAGAGTTTACGCAAAGAATGCTGCAGAAAACACAGTTTAGTGGAGTTCAGAGGAGTGGGGGAGAGGGAAGTAGGACTTACAGAAAAATTGAGACCCTAAAGGTAGCAAACCGCCGCGGTTCCGCAGCCTAAGCGTGCTAATG
Organism: Agapanthus africanus; assembly: GCA_030015575.1. NCBI lineage: Eukaryota > Viridiplantae > Streptophyta > Magnoliopsida > Asparagales > Amaryllidaceae > Agapanthus > Agapanthus africanus. The sequence continues at coordinate 231,449,772 of JASDDO010000010.1, forward strand.
CCGTGGTTCCGCGGCTTGAAGGTGCCCTTGGAGCTTCATTTTGCTTGTAGGTGCTGACTTGGCTGTTCTCTTCTTGTCTGGAGGTCCTGAATCTTGATTTGCTTACTGGATCTGCTTCAGAATTTTACAGTAGACCGTTGGTTCCGTTTTGATCAAACGCGGTGTAGCCGCGAGATATGGGTCTAACTTCCCACGTCTTTGGCACTGAACTCGACCTTCTTTTTATCCTGCACACTTGCACAAAAACTAATCAAAAATAACAAGATGTTTTTTTTACAATGTATATTTTTTTGTTTTGTTTTTCGGTTATATTTATATTCACAAATTAACCCGAAATTACACAAAGAAATAAACTACCGTCTCCCCGGCAACGGTGCAATTTGATTGGTAGATTTTTTTTGCGTGCTATGTTTATTATCGCAATCAAGACGGTTTCGCTTTTAGCTAGCCGGTTGAGTACGGATCGTCCGCAGGGAGATGGGAATCTTTTTCTATGTGCTTTAACGAGTTAAGTCCAAATGTCCAGGTTTGTTTTGAGATTAACTATGTGCTAAAATGATATATAAAGAGAGCTTGTTAGGGTTATGATTAGGTTAGTTTGAGTTAGGAGTCACTCACTTCTTTCGTTGCCACTCTTAATATCGGTGTTACGGTAATCGGCAACAACGTGGATTAGCACGACTAGGAAGGAACTTGCGAGTATAAGCTAGGCTTTCCAACGCTTAAGTTCTTCCGTTTGGTGCTTGTCCGTCCGTTCTTGGCTCTTAGCCTTAACCTCCGGTTAATTCAATCACAACCGGTCTCACTAAGGAATCACCGCTATCATGTAGGATAGGGTACCGTAGGGAGCGGATTGTAGTTCAATTAACGGGAGTCTGAATTAAGATGTTGGGCAAGAAAAGAGTGAGAGAGATTTTCTTCTCTCAAACGTTCCTTATCCTACCCTAACATATGAGAAAACTACTCACCCTTTACAAGAAAAAGAAAAAGAAAACAAAGGAGGAAGATAAAAAGAAAGAGGTTAGAAGATTACAACTAGCTATTTGAGACCTCACTTTGGTAAGGATCAAGCTTAAGCATCATTGTTGTTTAAGGATAAAGAAAAAGAGAACAAGAAAGAAACAAACAAAAAATAACAACAACTAGATTAGCAAATGAAAAATACAAGCAATTATAATTAACAATAAGACAAGAATGGTAACAAAAATAACTCTTTATTCATCACTTCACTCACAAAAGCTCACTACAAGGTTTTATTGGAGAAGAGATGAGAAGAGGAAGAAGAAGAACAACATGTATTCTAAAATCTAAATACAAGAATAAGCACCCTTGGCTTGGCAATGTTCTGGGCTATTTATAGGCAGGGAACTGGAAACCTAAAGAACAATCTTCCAAAAGACAAAATTACCAAAATACCCTAAAAACATTTTCATCTGAGGAGACCATACGGCCGCGGATCCGCGGCCTAAGCGTGCTTATGCCGTGGAACCGTGGCCCTATAGAGGAATTGGCTCCTCCAATTTTTTGTGCTTCTCTGTGTTGATATTTACATCAGTTTGGTACACTTTGTTTCTCAGAATCTCTCCACATTTCTTCCAGATTTGCAGCAGGTCAAAAGGTGATTTGATGTGGATCTTTTGCCATGATTTCCTCGAGCTCTGCGTAGATATGTTGGATCTTGTGTTGACATTCAGCTTTGTGCATGGAAATGAAATTGATTTGCCATTTTGTCCCTTAAACTGGTGTGCGGCAACATACGGATAGAGGGCGGAGACACACGTTTTATCTGTGGTTGGCAGTAATCCGGAATTTGTCGTGCTTTTCCATGAATTTCTCTGTTTATAGCTGAGAACCTGTATCCTGCAATTAACTAGAAAATACGGCTCAAGAGTACCTACCGATAAGCAATGTGATAAAAATTGGGCGGTATAAAAATGCAAAAATTTGATATGAACAATGCTTCTCGCCAATTTACGAGAACGCCCCTCCTATCCGTGAAAACACGGAAAAACATAAGACTGTATAAATCCAATAATCTGATACTAGAATCTGGCTTAAACCAAAGCCGGCTAGTAAAAAATGTCCGAACATCGTACGTGCGTGAAAACACGTATGCGTCCGAACCCTTGTCGTAAAACCATACAACCTCTATATCGTTTCGCCCGAAGTAGGGAAACTCTCTGTGTGGGACTCTAAAGACTTGAATACTACGCTGGCAGTGGGTTTAACCACATACCGCATGCGGCACTAGCTGTACGTAACGGTCCCCATGTAGATGTCGATAAGAAGGTCGATGAGGAAACCCATCCGAACTCCTACTGAGCCTGATGTGACAATCTCCGTACTGTCCAGTCTGTTCATCTAAGACTATCGCATATCGGGCCTAGGGGGCGGTAAGCGTCAGTCCCCTAAAAGCGGTATAAGTCATGTCGGAGCGAAGCCCATTACACCTTGAGAAACTACTGGAAAATCCTACCAGTAAATCTCGCTTGCCCTGGCCAGGGACTTTGCGTAAGGGCTCTCCAGACACAGCGCAATATCAACTCCCAATACCACGAGAGATGAATCCTGTCTAACCGTTACTGCCTCCAAGTGCTCGGGACTGCACCCAACTGCTAGCTGTTTGCACGACTCCTTTGAGCCGTGGTAGGGTAGCAATCTAAGAACAGTGGGACACACTCGAGGCGAAGTAGCAGTGTCAAGTCTGCGGACTATGTTGTACTCATGTCACCTGGGAACTGTTAACTGACGACGGGTATAATACCAACCAACAGTTCCATGGGAGTCCTGTCCGGTGTACCCGTAACCCAACAAGCACCTGTATACTATCTCCAGTACGACGTACTGATGGCTGTGGGACAGACCATCTCCCCAACTGGGATGAGAAGCGTACACACTAGTCTACTCCGGAGTATCGATGCCCTGTCTCAATAATCCTACGACTTGGGACCTGAAAAAGGATGTGCTTGTAGACTACCCAGCCCCCACTAGTGTGACTGCCATCACAACGCTGGTAGTCAAGCAAGATCCTAAAGACTCTATCAATACGTACATACATATTATAATAGATATAACCAAGTAGCATACTACCATGTTAGCAAGACTGTTAATATAACTGTGAATATCCCAAGCTTCCATTAAGTAATATACAAGCTAGTATGATACAATAATGGCCCCTGGGCTATATACACTAACAGAATAGTCAATAATCTGGGCGGATGTGCTAAGTTATAGGCAACAGAACCAACCCTCTTTAAGGATCTCAAAAGGACCTATGATCCTGGGATAAGCTTCCCCAAAACTCAACACGTCATTCATCGGAAAATCCGTAGGGATACATGATCTCCCACTACGAACTCAAGCCTGCGACCACCATGGTCGGCATAAGACCTTTGTCTGCACTGGCTGTCATCATCCGAACCTGAACCAACTGGATCATCTCCAAAATCTCTAGACTAGCTGGGGTCCAAAAATCCTATTACAGAGAGTCAAAAAAACAGATTGGTGATCGACACGACCTAACCTATAAACCTAAAGGTTGCCAATTGGAGTGTCTCCAGATAATAGCTATCGAAGGAAAACTCTACCAATGGCGAGTGACGATCCCCAACCTTCGACAACAATTAGTACGTACGCATAAGCATATCCTCCATAGTCGGTATAGCCCGCTCTCACAAAACCATAATCCTGCGGATGGAAAGATGGAGCTAAAGTTCAACCAGTACCCAAGGCTTCCTGAAGTTCTTGCCCAAGATGACAAGCAACCAGGGTGCCCTCATTGGATACGACCCATGAAGGAAGTTTGTGCAATGCACAAACTTAACAAAGAACAACTGAGTAAACTGTGTATAACCGGACAACAAACACCCGAATGAAGTCACACCCTCACTAAACCCGGGTAGATACCATAATGAAATTCGTGGAGATCAACGGTTAAAGGTTGCAACTCTCCAGCCGGTCTCAGAGGCTCAACCCAAACTCACAACAAGACAGACACCTTGAAACGAAATCCAAAACTTCACTCTTCTTCCCGGTCCACCAGTAACTATCTCACAAGTCACGCCAAATGTTAGTGGAAGTTGAATGAACACCGAAGCTGACTGATGTGCCTGTGCTAGGATTTCGCGTCTCTGCCCATCAGCAACAGGTACACAATGCGTCCCTAAACGTAGCTCACCCTGGTTACAAATCAAGGACTCCGAATCATTAACCAGCCGAGTATGCTCAAGTATCTCTAACGAACGTGCGTCGGCGGGCAGTGCTTCGCGCAAGCGATTAAAGAATAATGGTCGGGCGCGGACATGAGCAAGCTGTCCCCTCAGAAGATGCGAACCTAAGCTGTACTCCACGATCACACAAGAACTGTAAATCTGCAGAAGACTGTCTCAACAATCAAAACCCGCTGCAGGAAGATGTACATTAAGCTCTGGTGGTCAGTGCGTATCTGACACGACTCTCGAACGAGTAGTGTCTCCAAATCTCCAATGCAAGACAACCGCGGCTATCTCCAGATCAAGAGTGGGATATCCTGCTCGTACTTCCTCCAGATGTTGGGAAGAAAAAGTGATAACTCTATAGTGTCACCTCAATACACAATCGAGCCCCACTCGCGAAACATCACAGTTAAACAACAAGTCGCCCGAACCAGAAAGCAAGGAAAGAACCGATGCAGTTGTTAACCGAGTCTTCAACAGCTGAAAAACACCGCACGCATGCCTCAGTCCAAAGAAAAGAACCTCCTTTCAGGTCTGTCCAGTCAACGGTGCAGCACTACACTAGCAATCCTACACGAAACGGCGGTAAAAACTTGCTAAGCCCAAAAATCTGCGGACCTTCGTCCGTACACAAGTCTGGGCCAAAGCTGTACGGTCTCAATCTCCCTCGGAACCATACGAAACCGTCTCTAATAACTACAAGACCTAGGTGTCAACACAAACAAGCCTGAAGAAACACTCCGAGAATCTAGCAAACAGCTGGGGCTCTCCCCATGTCTGCAAAACAAATCCTCAAGTGCTACTCCTGTTCCTCAAGACACATTAGAATAGAACAGAATGTAGTCAATAACACAATAATAACTGGTCGAGAAACGGCCTGAAGAATTCTGGTTCATCATATCTACGAATGCTGCTAGGCCAATGGTGAGTCTAATGACACCACCAAAACACACAAAGCCCATAGCACGCACAAGGCAGTCTTCGGAATGTCATCACTCCGAACCCGCAACAATGATGATCTGATCCTAAACAAACTTAGAAAATGTCTCGCACTCTGGAGCTGATCGAAGAAATCGTCAATGCGAGGTAAAGGATACCTATCCGCACCGTAAGCCGGTTAAATTAACGATCAATCGATACACAACCTCAAACTGCTGTATTTCTCTTTGACGAACAGAAATAGGAGCCCCCTAATACGAAACACTCATACGCACAAGCCTCCCAACAACAACTCTGCAGCTGATCCTTAAGCTCCCTAAGCTTTGCCGGCTCATCTGGAACAACGTCGGAAAACTCTCGCACGAAAGGAAACCGGTCTAACAAACCCACTGTGGCACCGGTATCGCGAATGAACGCCAAGAATCCTTGACATCTTCTTCTCAAAAGCCGACTAGCGAAAAAAGCAGCATTCAAGATGTGAGAGACGGCACCACTGTCCCCCTGCACAACAAGAACTGACTTGCCGGGAAAACAGACCTGACTGTTTCCTCGTGGTTGTCCACAGACGCCTAGCACGTAACTAACCAGTATGTGCCAAGGAGAACGTCAAATCCAACATCTATAGAAGGATCAAGTGACGGATGAATCTTCTAACCGATTGGCATAAGACTGAAATACGTGTCCCGCAACAAAAGAATCGCTGACAGAAGTTAACACAACAAACGGCTGATCTAGCTAACACGATCCCCGTCCCAACCACGGCACAAAGGGTGTAAAACAAACAAGTACATCAAGGAAAATGTGAATTTAGAGTACCTGAAAACCCCTCATTGGACGCCCTTGCGTCCCGATGAGTGGAAGCAAACTCTTGTGTCTGCCTTCTACCCGTAACAGGCTGAAATCCTCCTCTCTGCGGTATAGCTGCCTCGCGACTACGTGGCTCATTACAAACTCGAACCCGATGATCCAAACTCCCGCACCGATAACATCCGGAAGAAAACTGCTGACCATACTGGGGATAAGAGCTAGACGACTGTCCTCGCCTCAAGCCTCTTGTACTCCTATGACGTGCACGAAACCTGTCACGACGACTGAACTTCTGTCTATGGGCCGGCACACCTGCATGAGCCCTCCTCCGAACCGAAACTCCTAAAGTCTCCGAAAGATGTGTCTCGTCAACTTGGGCTGCATCCACTGGTGCTGGGTAGGTGACGGAATACTGTGTGCTGATTGCAAGGAACAACTGGGTAACAGGGGTGACAACCTCCTATCGCTGCGCTAGAATGGCCTCAACCAATGAACTCATTGTCTGGCGCAAGTCCTGTATATCTGCCACAAGCCTAGCGAAATAATCTGTCGAAGGCGGATCCGTCTGCTCCTGTGCAACGAGCGTGCCATCCTGCTCAGTCCTCGTCCTACCCGAGTCAATACTGACCTCGGCCCTCGCAGCACCTCTCTGAGTCCCCATAGTCTTCAGCGGTAAAGACTATAAATAGAATATAAGATTCGATAAGAACACGGAAATCGAATCGCAAAGATATGAATCATCAAGAAGGAATTTCAAGAAATTTGTACTTAGGGAACTTCTAGGAGGCGTACATCATCGTGAGCATGCTGCAGACATACACACACTATGTTACTCTGCTTGAGCTACCTACTCCATCATACCAAGGTCATCCTACACTCTGAAAGGTAAAACCTAGCGCTCTGATACCAACTTTGTCAGGACCCGAAATTGGCACGTGACGGCCCTAATACTACGCAACGTCTACAGGCGTAACGTAGTAAAAGAAAGCCAAAACCTAGCAATCTAAACCATCAAAAGTAATAAGAAAGTGATAATAGTATTTTCAAAACCATTGAAATCACAACCCAAATTCTTTAAAGTCTCACTTTTATTCCTTAAAATTTTGGCAGCACCTCCTTTGTAAAACCCAGCCCCAAAATGGGTACAACATAATATATAAGTAAAAGCATCCCAGACGGGAGCAAAATCCACGCCCAACGGCGGAAAACAATCACCACAACAAATATACGACGCCGTAGCGAAGAAAGAGACGATATAAATAAAACTGCATAAAAACCTCCGAGTCACAAAATAATATACAATATAGTCCTCACATCAAGTCACTAAGTCATACATAATGCTGGTAGATGGAGAGTACAGAGATACAACGAATATACAATACAACATCGGATAACCACAAAACCCACCTGGGCAAAACTGCACACTGTCAGGCGAAGTGGTGTCCGCAACAAAGGATGATACGAAGGATGAAAATAGCCTGCCTCTGACTATCTTGAGGAACACCTGCAAACACTGTGGCACAACGGAGGTGAGTTGCCAACTCGTGAATAGTAAATAACATATACAGGTAATCGCGAGTATGCACGTACAGCGCGAATCTAACGTAAGCATTTAATATAAATAAATGGTCATATGTAATGCAATAATCATGAAAAGTACACTAGCTGGTACAATTAATATATAAAGCAATAATATGACGATCAGCATGCAATAATCATGCAATAATGATATGGAGATGTATATATGCAACAGTCATGAAATGTACTCTAACAGATACTACTAATACATGAAACAATGTATAAACACTAAATGTGGAGTTTGGAATGAAATATGTAATTTCCACGGAATCTTGACATCGTGGTAGGATCATAATCCATCCGGACAATCCAAATCCCAATTCCTCAAACCAGCCCCCAAATTGGCTCTAATATCAAATAAGTCTCACAAATCCTGAATGTACACTATCAAGTAGATTTCACATATCCCGTATGTACAATATCAAGTGTATCTCGTATACCCCGAATATACAGTATCAATTAGATCTCACATATCCCGAGTGTACAAAATCAGCAATCTCATATATATCATGTAATCAATATCAAATGAATTCTCAAATGTCCTAAATCCAATGTCAATGAGTCCTTTACATTCTAGGTATATTTGCATGAATAAATATGATGATGTATATAATTAATGTCAATACACATATATTAGCGTCCCATTCCACTAATATTGGTGTAAGGGCATATATAACAGCGGCCTAAACCCCTGTTATATATACAAAGAAGTAAAAAGAAATATCATGAAACCAGTGTGTCAAGCATCGACACAGAAATGCTGATCTATCAAGTGCTGTCACCATGACTGGCACCCTGATAGGTACATATCATACGCTATCCCAAAAGCTCGAGTGCCTAGCTCTGACCCTCGCCTCTCGACGCATCCATACGCACAGGACTCCCGTCGGTATCCCCATGATAACCGCCGAGTCATTGGTAATGTCACCGGAAAGTATGGTTCCCCCACTAACTCATCTCCTCACTGAGATTCTTGCCCCGGGGTACCTCCGGGCCCCACCATGTACTCGCACACGGATCGCTCCTTTCTTCGCGTGGAGTATGTATATATCCGAACCGATAAATCTCACGGTGGCTACTGAAATATCTTATCAAGGGAAACCGGGTTTTTTCAAATAATGCATAATTTCATGAAACTCCCACGGTCCCTAAATCCAGAAAACATCATGAAAAATCCATTTCTCAATGCGAAAATCCATGAATATAATATACACATCGTAAATCTGAAATGCGAGCATACAAAGGAAAAGCCGCAATTAACTGCAACAAGTTAATATAATATCATGCGGTTCCTAATCTCTCCAATTCTAAATCACATCAAGTAAAGGTAAACATGTACTTATAACCAGTTATATGTGTAAATATAAGGTATAGCAAGGTATATGTATCTAACAATAAGTAATGATGTAATATACCCCGTGGGTATAAGTGAAGTATGTGTGCAAGGTATACCTGTAGCTATGTCATGAAGTGTGTATGTACCTATCGCTAATGGTACAATACTTTATAGGTATACAGGTAACTAGCACATAAGTATGTTAAGGCATATGTGTAAGTATGTAGGTATATAGGTATGCTATAAGTCATATGCAATAAGAAATATGAATCAATGTCTCAATGTCCCTAACAAAACCATAGCATTTCTATATGTGGGTTGTGGGTGACATGGCAATTATTTACGGTGTGTGTGGCATACAATCAGTGCTCGTGAAACATGAGCCGTCAATAATAGTGCAGTGTTCTAAGGATACTAGTCCAAGCACAACAATTTACTAAGCAGTAGGGTAAATGCGCAATTCTAAATATGACATAGAATATGCGAAAAAATTAACATCTCTAGCACAGACGCATAACGCCATGCGGGCGATTCCCCTGTAGATGTTAAATCTACTCACCAACACTCCTGGCTAAGTGTAGCCAACCACCTGTTTTCCCTTTGTAGCTGTGTCCGTAGTCCACGCCTGCGAACCTACAACATTAAAACAATAAACCAAGTATATATTAATAATAACCCAAAAACACGTACAAACTACATTAGACCGATGCAATAACACAAAACATACTCTCAAGTGTTCGTATTATGGCTAACATGCGTAGCGACACGACGAAAACAACTTAAGAGCAAAACCACACAAAGTGCACGATTCGTGTCGTATAACGTATCGCGCGAACAAAACAATACAACCTACCTAAGTGATCCCAGATTTTGCATACAGCAAACACTAAAAAAGTAAACAATACCAAACACCCCTAACCAACAGCAGACAACTACCCACGAAACCCCAACACCCCAAGTCCTCTACAAAACCGGTGTCGCCGGAATTTCTATTTGGGTCACCGGCCCGTGCCGGTGGGGTGGGTCTCGTGTCTCAGGTGGTGCTCCAGGGTCACTAGTACATCATTACAATTTTGTTTGATTTTTATGTACGAATTCCAGGTCATAGCAGTTCACAGATATCCCAAACCGACACTAAAATACGATATATTTCACAAAACTTAACTTTAAACACTTAAAACTGAAACTAACTAGTTGCATACCACAAAAACTATAAAAAGAACAGATAGGGATCATTACCTAACCAAAAGAACTCAAAGATCCAAGCTATCCAACCTCCTATGCAACCAAGAGGCAAAAACCAAGAAAAAATGTGATTTTGTGATATATTTTGGGATTTATTGGCTTGGAATTTGTTGCAAATGGAGAAAGAAATGGTCAAGGGCAGAAGAGAGAGGGAGGGCTCGGCCAAGGAGGAAAGGGTGAGGAATTGTGTAGGGCTTTCTAGTTCATTCAACAATAAATGCACACTTAATACATTCATACACACATGCATGCACCTCTTCTCAATTCTTTCCTTTTCTTTTAAATTTATATCTAAAACCCAAACAAATATTTAGATGCTATGTGAAAGGTTTTATTATCTCAAACTTAATTGTTGAAAAGAAGACTTAAGAGAAAATTCCCAAAATGTGAATACCGCATTAAAATAATATAAAAATTGGGAAAAATTCAAATTGGACCAAAACGTCCCATATAACCCCAAAGCTTGTGCACTAGTTTTATATTAGCTAAACTAGGTGATGTCAAGTCTATATGGTCGTTTGATCACAGTCGGTTTAAACGGAAAATACCGACAATTTTACCCAAAAAGGGAAAAATTCACATAACGATTTCTAAAACGTTACAACTAAAGACATATAAAGGGATTTAGAGAGATGACAAAGAAGTATACGGTTACAGTCATGAATCTGGATAATGGAAGAGGCATTACTAGGAATACCCGGATACCCCTTCGAAACATTTACATGTTTCGGTTTCACTGTGTACTGTTAAAAGAAAACTGATTTCCCAATTAGTCATTGCTCCAGGGTATGTATTTACCAGGTTTGATTCTCACATCTGTATAGTTTTACAGACGATGAGTGGGAGTAAGTTATTGGGAATTGGGTGATCATCCTCATTATATCGGGATTCGTTGTAATTGGTGATATTTGAGGAAATCGCCTGGGTTGTTTGCCGGACGGCAAACATTTGGTATTGAATATCCGTTGTTATGCACCAATTTCAAATTGATATATCTGTACGTTTATTTTTATAAAGTGAGATATAACTTTTTGAAATTATGTCTATGACATTTACCTATATCAGTGGATGGTCAGGTAAGGAGCATTAAACAGCGGTGTAATTCTTCTTAACCATAAGTATATTTTTCAACCTACGACGCACAGGGAATGAGTTATTAGACTCAGGGGACTTATACAGAGTATTGCATGTTGTCCAATGTCCATGAGGACAGAGGGGTTGGTACCCGTACTATGTTCTGTTTACTTATGACTTCTCTAGTTCTTAGACAAGTGTTTCGTAGAAACACAAGATCCAAGTTTTGAGAAGTTATTGGTATATGAATAAAGTAGAGAACCAGGTATTGCAAGTATCAGGATTCTTCAAAGTGATCAAAGATGTAGATACTTGTGTATGGTATTCAGTTGATAGTAATGATTAAGAGAACTTGCTTCTCTTTCAGGTTACTCATAATTGGAAACACTCCTAAGTTGAGTAATGTTGATCGGCCTCTCTTCATTTAGTTGACATGCAATGGAGACAGCTGCACGATTTGAATCTGTTTCTAATTAAATCAGTGCCTCTGTTTCTATATTAGATATAGAATAGTTCATATCTTAACAATGTTAAGGTACGGGGTGTTGTCTGGCTTATGCTTAAAACCAGACTCTGGATAACTCAAGGCACGTTTCAGTAATGGCTGTTTGTGGGTTGACCCGGGTTATGACGAGGGTTGACTTTCTACCATCTGGAAGATCAATAGTGATATTGTTCTTGAATCGCCACACTTTTGATAAAAATGGATTTTTTTTCAGAAAACAGTAATGGGAGTATGGTAGAACTGGAAGTGATTCCAGAACCGCAAACGATTACTGAAAATTTAATAGGACCTAAAGATTCAATCTGGTTTGACACTCCATTAACCACTCTGCAGATAGGGTAGGTAACCCCGGGAACCCGAAAAGTACTCCGGTACCCTCAAGGACGGTGACAGGGAGGTTCTTGTTTACCCAGACTTGCCATTGCTGTTGTTCCAGACTGTGAGACCTGGCAGGAGGATGAGTATAGCGTCGTTCTAAACTAGCTTTACAAGTGTAGTGTATATGACTCTGCCAGAGGCTTGTCGTAGTCAGTGGGAGCAGTGGAAGCATAGTAGACAAGTAGCTTATGTCTATTTATGGACTAAAGAAGATATAGCGGAGATAGATCATCTATTTTTGATGTGAAAGTCATAGGTTTGACTTCATCAGAATAGGGGATGGATCTGTTAAGAAGGTAGTAGGATGTGATGTCCTGGTATTTGGATGACATACACAGAGTAGGAAGTGAAATTCCTATACTACGATCGGTTATACTTTGGTTGTCACACAGTGGTTTTTCCACAAAGGACTTGGATATTACATTAGTCATTCTGGTTACTAGATCTATGGTTTTAAATCTAGATTTGGGTAGTTTCCCAATTTGGGTACTTAGATAGTATTCTAAAAGTATTTAGAATGGACGACTACTGGCACGGTAGTATACATGCAGGTGATGGAGTCACCCTCTCTGAAGGTGTCTTACAGACTAAAGGGGAGAGGGATGTGCATGATTGGCAGATCACTTGCTTACGCAATTTAGTCAATCATGAGTTGTCAAGTACCACACCAGATGTTGTTTTTGCACTAGCTGCAATAAGTTCAGATATTAATCCAATCTTGGAGAAACATTCAGAAGCAGTTTTAGAACATAAGTGGATGTTCTAGGGATATGATAACAGCAGCCTCCTTCGGGAGACGGTTATCATTCCAGGCTTCTAAGGTGACATGGATGACAGAGCGACTGTCAGAGTTATATTTTTCCCTCTGACGAGGGGCAGTAGTTTGGATAGATGGTCCAAGCGGATACTGAGGGAGGCATGGCGCAGGGTACTGATTAGGTTCAGTTGACGATACAGTCTAAGAAGTTTAGATTTGGAGTTCATTTATAAACTAGGTCCCATCAGATATCTAGACATATTCTAAGACAGGTATTGCTCATTTCGGGAGATGGCTTTCTCCGCGAACTTGAGAAAAAGAGAGATATAGAAAGAAACAGTAGGGCGGATCCACTCACTGAGGCTATTCTTTGAACGTAATAGTTTCGCAAACGGGCTTTGTGAGACTAATTAGTAGAGGAGTTGGGTGTTTGGTATCACACGGGCTGTGAGTACACGACATCGCAATAATTAGCCTTGAATGCAAGTGGGAGATTGTTGGATATAGTGCCCTCAGAGTCAATTATTAGATAGCAGGCACGTTATTGCAATGATTGAGGGAGGACCTATACCGGTAGGACAATCTTACTCGAGAGTTTTGTATACTATCTGGTTTGTCTTTATCATCACGTACATACTTTAGGTGACATTGTAGTTCACTATTACATGTTGATAGAGAATAGTATGCTACCATGGTTTATCTTTATCATCGTGTACTGCTTTAGGTGACCTTACAGGTCGCTATACACGTTGATAGAGCCCTTAGGATTCTTGCTTGACTGCCAGCAGTATGATGGCAATCATATACGTGGGCGCTAGGGTCTATAAGCACATACTTAAAGTGCTCCCTAGTCGTGGGAGTTTCAAGACCGGGCATCGATACTCCATTAGTAGACTAGTGTATACAGTCGAGACCCCAACGAGGGGTGGTGGTAAGTCTCATAAGCCATTGGTGTCAGTTGGTTCACCTAAGATGTATACAGGTGCTCATTGGGTTATGAGTACACCGGACATGACTCGCCGGGAACAAGCTAGTTGGTATTATACCTGACGTCAGATAGCAGTTCCCTGGAGACATGTGTACAGGTTAGTTCATAGACCTGGGATCGTCATTTGTCTCGTGTGAGTTCCCACTGTACTTTTATTACTACCCTACCACGGCTCAAAGGAGTCGTGCAAACATGTTTTAGTTGGGTACAGTCCCTACCCACATGGAGGCAGTGCGCGGATCGTCAAGGGTTTCGTCTCTCCCGGTATTGGGGGTGAGATCGTGCTGTGTCTGGGAGAGCCATTACACGAAGTCCTTGGCCAAGGCAGGAGATTTACTGGTAGGTATTCCAGTATCTCAGGGTGTTATGGGCTACACTCCGACACGACTTGTACCGCTTTTAGGGGTCTGACTTTTACCAACCCCCTAGCCCCGCCATGCGATGCTCATAGACGAATGGACCGGACTGTACGGATATTGTCACTGGCAGGCTCAGTAGGGTGTCAGGATGAGTTCGCTCATCGACCTCCCTTTTGCTCAATCCCTGGTAGCCCGTTACGTACGGCTAGTACCTCTGACGTCCTAGTGGTTAAATCCATAGCCAAAGTATTGACGAGTCTTTAGAGTCCCCCACAGACAGTTTCTAAGTTTCTGTCGAAACGTTGTAGAGGTCGTATGATATATGGTAGGGTTCGATCATATACGTGCAGTAGTTCACGGATCATGATCGGACGGATCATACTAGTAGGCTTTGGTTTAAGCCGGATCCTAGTATTAGATTTGTTGGATTACTTTAGTCTCATCGTATTCGCATTCAGTCGGAATGCGGATGCAGGTATGTATATACAGGTGAAGGGTATCCTTGTGATTCGTCATGAGTTACTTTAGATTTTGCCGTATCTTTTTATTGTTGCAAACATTTGGATTAATTTTTGCATATGGAAATTATGAGCTAGAAGTCATCATGAGGTGCATTTATTGTGACACATGCAACCTAGTGACTCATGGTCTCTTTTATTGTGCATATGTCACTTTATTTGATGGATTTGAGTGTTGAAATAAGAAGGAGAGAGAAAGGGGCTGCCATATGATAGGTTTTGGTCTTGTATTTTTGATAACACTCTCTCACTCTCATTATCAACATAACACATAAGAAAAAGAAATTGGGACTTGATTGTTGAGTTTGCGTGTTCATGTTTATTACTGCAATCAAGACGGTTTCGCTTGTAGCTAGCCGGTTGAGTACGGGTCGTCCGCAAGGAGATGGGAATCTTTTTCTATTTGCTTTAACGAGTTAAGTCTAAATGTCCAGGTTTGTTTAAGATTAACTATGTGCTAAAGATGTATATAAAGAGAGCTTGTTAGGGTTAGGATTAGGTTAGTTTGAGATAGGAGTCGCTCACTTCTTTCGTTGCCACTCTTAATATCGGTGTTACGGTAATCGGCAACAACGGGGATTAGCACGACTAGGAAAGAGCTTTCGAGTATAAGCTAGGCTTTCCAACGCTTAAATTCTTCCTTTTGGTGCTTGTCCGTCCGTTCTTGGCTCTTAACCTTAACCTCCGGTTAATTTAACCACAACCGGTCTCACTAAGGAATCACCACTATCATGTAGGATAGAGTGCCGTAGGGAGCGGATTGTGGTTCAATTAACGGGAGTCCGAATTAAGATGTTGGGTAAGGAAAGAGTGAGAGAGATTTTCTTCTCTCAAACTTTCCTTATCCTACCCTAACAAGTAAGAAAACTACTCACCCATTACAAGAAAAAGAAAATACAACAAAAGGAAGAAGATAGAAAGAAAGAGGTTAGAAGATTACAACTAGCTATTTGAGACCTCACCTTGGCAAGGATCAAGATTAAGCATCATTGTTGTTTAAGGATAAAGAAAAAAGAGAACAAGAAAGAAACAACAACTAGATTAACAAATGAAAATTACAAGCAATTACAATTAACAAAATAACAAGACAAGCATGATAAGGAAAAGAACTCTTTTATTCATCCTTCACTCATAAAAAGCTCACTACAAGATTTTAATGGAGAAAAGATGAAAAGAGGAAGAAGAAGAACAAAATATATCCTAAACCTAATACAAGAATAAGCACCGTTGGGTTGGCAATGTTCTGGGTTATTTATAGGCAGGAAACTGGAAAACTAGGGCAACAATCTGCCACCACATAAAAGCACCAAACTACTCCTGAAAAAGTTCCATCTGCCGAGCCCATATGGCCGTGGATCCGCGGCCTAGACCCCATGTTGGCCGTGGATCCGCGGCCATATAGAGGAATTGGCTCCTCAAATTTTGTGGTTCTCCCTGGTTTTATGTACTCTTCAGTGTGGTATATGTTGTTTCTCAGAAGATCTTAACAATTTTTCCAGAATTTCAGCAGATCAAAAGGTGATGTGATGTGGATCTTTTGCCACGATTTTTCTTGAGCTCCGCGTAGACATGTTTGATTTTTTGTTGACATTGTGCTTTGTGCATGAAAATGACATCGATTTGCCATTTTGTCCCTTAAACTGGTGTGCGGAAACATACGGATAGAGAGCGGAGACTCGTGTTTTATCTGTGGTTGGCAGTAATCCGGAATTTGTCGTGATTTTCCATGAATTTCACTGTTTAGAGCTGAGAACCTGTATCCTGCAACTAACTAGCAAACACTGCTCAAGAGTACCTACCGATAAGCAATGTGATAAAAATTAGGCGGTATAAAAATACAAAAATCTGATATGAACAAATACCCCCAAACTTACCATTTGCTCGTCCCGAGCAAAGCCAATTTATTCAAAAAAATTCCTAACCTCACTTTCGCAGGGAACGCGATTGCACTGAGCATGTGCAACAAGCCGTTAAACCTCTAGGTGTCCCTAGTAGGAGGAGTGTTGTCTCCTGTGGGTTTTCAGCGGATACTACCCATAAAATCCGGTCAAGCTAGTTTTGGAAAATAACTATGATTCAAATCCTAAGGTTTTGTTTCAGAAAATAACAATTCTATTATCCTAAGTCTAGACTATCGAACCTTTATTTTTCACACCTCGCTTCTTATTTAACTTAAGATTTTATATGTCTTTACGTGCAGTGCAAGTAGTGTCGTTAAGTTCCAGAAGGATCGATTAAAGTCATTATGTCACAAAATAAAGCCCAGATAAATTTTTTAAAAGGATCACATAAGTTTTATAAAGAGTTAAGCATTTTTCAAGTTTCGTTTTCCAGTAAGGTTTCAATTTCAGAATTTCTATCTTCCTTAACAGGAAACTATATCTTATTTTTCACTCCACCTTTTTCTTGTTTTCATTTCATACACACCTCTATGAACGTGCAATAGTCTTAATCATAGAATAAAACCTCCATATCTCCGCTAGAAATATTTTTTTATAAAAACCTGTCTTTTGTCAAGATTATTCTCACACAAAGAACCGTTAGGAATTTTAACTCGGAGAGAACACTTGCTTGACATTGTTTTAATCTGGACTTTCTAGGCTTCTTAACGAGCTTTGGGCCAATGCTCCCAAACCAGTTGGCTTTAGGGCATTAGGTGTAGAGACACCCAAGCGGACTTAATTACTCAAGTTACCTAGGTCCAAAAACAAAAGACAATTTAGCGTAAAAATCATGATGATTCAATACGAATGGAGTTATAACCGGAAGTTCAATTATTTTTTGGATAAAAGACGTGTTTTAGTGGGTTCGGTGTGTAATCATTCCAATTAAGTTCCAGATGGGTTATTTTTCAGAATTAGTTCCAATTAAGGCATCAATAACATTCCTTTATATTCGCTTCACTTCATAAACTATTCTTGATTTTACTTATTTCAGAACAAACCTATTTGATCCTCAGAAAATAATTTATCCATTTAAAAGTTTTTTAGACATAATAGACTTGTCATCTAATTTTCAAAACTCACGACACGTATAGTGTGATGTAAAGACGTATATCAGGTATTGTTAACTTGAAAGGAGAGTTATCTTTCAGGTTTTCAAAATCTAAAAATAAGATTTAGTTATTCTTATTATATCAAACAAAACCGTCGAAATGTTGAATCTGAGTTCTCCCACTAGCTAACTTGACAGAAAAGTTTTTATGATTTTAGAAAATTTTCTTATTTTTATGGATTTTATGGATTTTATTATGCAGATGCAAAAATATACATATGAATGCGAAGATTAGAAATGCGTACCGAGCGTACCCCCAAACTTAAACTGGACAGTGTCCTCATTGCATGAAGAATTATTGAAGGGTCAAAATTGTCAGTTAGATATACACAAATTTTTTTTTAAAGAAAAGAATAATAAAAATGGATATGCACCGGACAAGAATATCCACATATATGTACAAAATGGTATATACATACCCCCAAACTTATTTGAAACAGTATCCACTGTTTTGGCTGGATAACCGAAGTTTGTTGGTAGGCAGAGGAAGATTATGCAGGGTAAACCGGCTCCTGTAAGACCAGGAGCTCCTCTGTTGGTTTGGCGCTAAGGTACGGTTTTAGTCTGTGTCTGTTTACTTTGAAAAATGAACCGTCCTTTGGATTCTCCAAATCCACAGAGCCATGAGGATACACATTCTGCACAAAGTATGGCCCTTTCCAGCGAGATCTGAGCTTACCTGGATGGAAATGTAGCCGGGTGTCGTAAAGCAGTACCTGTTGACCAGGTGCAGATGTTTTGCGCAAAAGGTGTTTATCGTGAAACACCTTCGTTCGGTTCTTAACGACAACCACATTTTCGTAAGCCTCATCACTAAGCTCGCTCAATTCGTTCAACTGCAGCTTCTGATGGCTGCCCGCATCTTCGAGAGACAGATTCAGCTCCTTTATCGCCCAAAATGCGCGATGCTCTATTTCCACAGGAAGGTGGCAAGCCTTTCCGTAAACAAGCCGATAGGGAGACATGCCAAGATCGGTCTTATAAGCCGTTCGAAATGCCTAAAGGGCATCAGTGAGTTTTAACGACCAATCTTTACGGTTCTTGGAAACCGTCTTCTCCAGTATCTGCTTGATTTGCCGATTTGAAACTTCGGCTTTCCCACAGGTTTGGGGGTGGTAGGGCGTAGATAGCTTATGAGTAATGGAATATTTCCGCATCAAGGCCTCGAAAGTCTTATTGCAGAAATGAGTTCCATTGTCGCTAATGATCGCTCGGGGGTGCCCAAACCGGGAGAAAATGTTTTCCTTAAGAAATCTAACAACAACCTTGTTGTCGTTAGTCCGGCTGGGCACAGCCTCGACCCACTCAGAGACGTAATCAACAGCGAGAAGGATGTACAAGTTCCCAAAAGTGCTGGGAAACGGCCCCATGAAATCTATCCCCCAAACATCGAAAATCTCCACAACCAAGATTGGTTGGAGCGGCATCTTGTTCCTCCTGGATATCCGACCCAAGTGTTGGCACCGGGAGAAAGTCTTGCAGTAGTCACGAGCGTCTTTGAAGAGTTGTGGCCAGTAGAAACCACACTGCAAGATCTTATCGGCTGTCATTCTGGGGCCAAAATGCCCGCCACATGCTTGATCGTGGAAAAACAATAGCACACTCTTGAATTCATCGTCAGGGACACACTGACGAATAATTTGGTCGGGACGGTACTTGAACAGATAGTGTTCTTCCCAGTAAAAGTGTTTTACTTGGGATAAGAATCGAAGTCTGTCCTGACTTGACCATTCAGTCGGTAGTAATCCTGTGGCCAAATAGTTCACAATATCAGCGAACCAGGGTTCGCAAGATACTGTAAAGAGCTGTTCATCCGGAAAAACGTCGTTGATCGGAATTTGAAGCGACGGCGAAGAAGGAAGTCGTGAGAGATGGTCGGCGACTACGTTTTCACATCCTCTTTTGTCCTTGATGACAAGGTCAAACTCTTGAAGCAGGAGGATCCAACGTATCAGCCGAGATTTTGCATCTTTCTTCGCAAAAAGATGGCGCAGAGCAGAATGTTCCGTATAGACGATGACTGGAGAGCCGATGAGGTAGGGCCTGAACTTTTCTAAAGAAAATACAACAGCCAAGAATTCCTTCTCAGTTGTTGTATAATTCAATTGGGCGTCGTTCAGGGTTCGGCTAGCATAATAGATTACGTGCAGCATCTTGTTGATGTGTTGTCCATGGACAGCACCGATGGCAAAGTCGGATGCATCGCACATAATCTCAAATGGGTGCGTCCAGTCAGGAGAAGAAAGAACGGGAGCAGAAATAAGTGAGCTTTTTAATGACTCGAACGGAGTCACACAGCTCGAGTTGAAGTCGAATGGCGTTTCCTTGGCCAGCAAAAGAGTCAAAGGCCTTGCAATCTTGCTAAAGTCCTTGATGAACCATCTATAGAAACCGGCATGGCCAAGGAAGGCTCGGATGTCTCTGATGCATCTGGGAGGAGGGAGATTGGAAATGACCTCAATCTTCGCTTTGTCAACCTCAATGCCGTTTTACGAAATGATATGTCCTAAGACAATACCTTCGCGCACCATGAAGTGGCACTTCTCCCAATTCAAAGTGAGGTTCTTGTCCTTACATCGGGTAAGGACAGCGTCGAGATGCAGCAAAAACTCATTAAAGGAATCGCCGAAATGGAGAAATCGTCCTTGAAGATCTCCAAGAATTTTTCCACCATGTCTGAAAAGATTCCCATCATACTCCGCTAGAAGGTAGCGGGAGCATTGCATAACCCAAAGGGCATGCGACGATATGCAAATGTGCCGAAAGGACAAGTGAATATGGTCTTGTCCTGGTCTTTTACGGCGATGGGAATCTGATTATCTAACGTTTCAGAAATCGTTTTGCGAATTTTCCCGTTTTAGGGCAAAATTGTCGGTATTTTCCGTTTTAACCCGATTTCGATCAAACTTCCGTAGAAACTTACCGGCACCTTTTTTAGCTAAAATAAAGCTTGTGCATAAAGTTTAGGGGTATTTTGGAGGTTTTGGTTCAGATAGAATTTTTTCCAAATAAAATATTATTTTAAGCGGTATTTGATGCACGTAAATCGGGAAATTTCTTCTCTTGAGAATAAATTTATTTTTTGTCACTAGAATATTTTGTAAACTTCTTTTTAAATATCTAGATATTTTTTGGAGTGCAAAAGGTTTTATTTTAAAAAAGAAAAGAAAATGTGTAAAGGTGGCATATAGCATTTATTAGCATTTATTACTCTTTTTCCTAGCAATTTCTTCACAAAAAATCATAAAAATACCCCCCTCACCTCCTTGGCCGGCCCTTCCCTTCCCCTTGCTGCCCCCTATCATTTCCACCACTTTTCTTCTCATTTTGCTTCAAAATAATCAAGAAATATCCAAATAAATTCATAGAAATTCAAATAAAATCCAAAACCTTCATTCTTCTTCACAAAAGTTGCATGGATCTTCATTCAAAACATCATTTTGGAGGAAAAGATGATGAGTTTGGTTTCTTGGTTTTGATGTTTTGTGGAGGTATAAAACCCTAACCCTAATCCTTTTTGTTGCAACTAAATTTCTAATTAGTATATTAATTGTTTATTTAAGCTTTTAATTTCATGTTTGAAATTCAAGACTTAATTTTTATAATAATATAGTTAGGGTAAAACTTGATTTATGTGTTTAATGTTCATTTAAATTGTTAATTTGTGATTTGGAAAAGATTAACCTATTAGAAATGTTAATTTTTTTTAATGAATAGTTTGTTTAATTATGCAATTTTGCTTACTAGGTTTTTCGTAAAATTTATTTAGCAAGTGTTAAAAATATAGGAATGGTTTAGATAGCTTAGTTAAGCTATTATAAGGTGTTTGTAATCGCTAGATATGCGTTAGCTTGAAACTATTGCGAAATATTGCGATAAGCTGCTTACTAGGTTTCGGGGTTTTCCGATGTGGGTTCGATTGGTCGTTGCGAGATTATATCTATTGTATTCCTCGTAATTCTTGTGTTGTGTTGCGCGATCGGGACGATCGGGATCCAGACTTGGTGTTTTGTAGTTTAGCGACCCCAATTAGAGATTTTGACCGGTATCGTGCGTGATAGATGCGCTAAGCGCGCAGTGTAATTTTCAGGGCGTTATTCTTTCGTTTCGATATCTTTTCGTCGATGTAGGATTTTTGCTTATGTGATGTGTTTGTGAAATTTTAGGTTCGCAAGCGGGGACTTCGGACGCTTCGACAAGGGAAAACAGGTGGTAGGCTTCACTTAGCCAGGAGCGTTGGTGAGTAGATTTAACATCTATAGGGGAATGGCCCGCACGGCGTTATGCGTCTGGGCTAGAGATGTTATTTCTGTCGCATATTCTATGTCATATTTAGAATTACGCATTTACCCTATTACTCAGATATTGTTGTGCTTGGACTAGTATCCTTAGGACACTACACATATTATTGACGATTCAAGTTGCACGAGCACTGATTGTATCCTACACACACCGTCAATAATTGCCATGTCATGCACAACCCACTTATAGATATGATATTGCTTGTTTAGGGACATTGAGACTTTGATTCATATTTCTTTACGCATTGACTTGTAGCATACCTGTTTACCTACATGCTTACACATATGCTCTAACATACTTACATGCTGGTTACCTGTATACCTATAGAGTATCGTACAATTAGTGATAGGTACATACACACTTTATATCATAGCTACAGGTATACCTTGCACACCTATTTCACTTATACCCAGGGGGTATACTACATCATTACTTGTAGGTAGATACATATATCTTGCTATACCTTTATGTTTTCACATACATCTGGTTATAGCAACATGTTTACCTTTAGTTGATGATATTTAGAATTGGAGAAAATAGGAATCGCATGATATTTTATATTAACTTGTTGCAGTTAATTAGCGGCTTTCCCTTGATATGCTTTCATTACAGTTTTACGTTGCATATATTATATTCATGGATTTTCGCATTGAGATATGGATTTTTCATGATGTTTTCTGGATTTGGGGATGGTGGGAGTTCATGAAATTATGCATTAATTGAAAAACCCGGTTTCCCTTGATATGATATTTCAGCAGCCACCATGAGATTTATCGGTTCGGATATATATATACCCCAAGCGAGGAACGGAGGGGTCCGTGTGCGGGTACATGGTGGGGCCCGGAGGTACCCCGGGGCAATAATCTCAGTGAGGAGCTGAGTTAGTGGGGGAACCATACTTTCCGGTGACATTACCAATGACTCGGCGGTGATCATGGGGATACCGTTGGGAGTCATGTACGTATAGATATGTGGAAACACGAGGGTCAGAGCTAGGCACTCATGCTTTTCGGATAGCGTGTGATACGTACCTATCAGGGGGCCAGTCGTGGTGACATCACCCGATAGATCAGCATTTCGGTGTCGATGCTTGACACATTGGTTTCATTATATTTATTCTTGCTCCTTTGTATATATAACAGGGGATTAGGCCGCTGTTATATATGCCCTTACACCAATATTTGTGGAATGGGACGCTAATATATGGGTATCGACATTAAATTTATACATCATCATATTTATTTATGCAAATATACATAGAATGTAATGGACTCATTGACATTGGATTTAGGACATTTGAGAATTCCTTTGATATTGATTACTGGATATATGTGAGATCTACAAGATATTGTACATTCGGAGTATACGAGATACACTTGACATTGTACATACGGGATATGTGAGATCTACTTAATGTTGTACATTAAGGTTATGTGAGACTTGCTTGATATGATAGTCAAATTGGGGGCTGATTTGAGGAAATTGGGATTTGGATTGTCTTGATGGATTTTGATCCAACCACGATGTCAGGATTCCGTGGAAATGACATGTTTCATTCCATACTCCACATTTATTGTTTATGCACTGCTTCATGTATTAGTAGTACCTGTTAGAGTACCTTCCATGACTGTTGCATTTACATACCTTTATTCATATCATTTCTTCTTGTATTAGTAGTACCTGTTAGAATACCTTCCATGACTGTTGCATTTACATACCTTTATTCATATCATTTCTTCATATATTAGTAGTACCGATATAGTACCTTACATGATGCTCCATACAGATTGTCATATTATTACCGCTTCATGTGTAGTTGTACCTGTTAGTGTACTTTTCATGATTATTGCATTATATATGACTATTCATTGATATTAAATGATTATGTTAGATTCGCGTTGTACGTGCATACTCGCGATTACCTGCATATGTTATTTACTAGTCACGAGTTGGCAACTCACCCCTGTTGTGCCACAGTGTTTGCAGGTGTTCCTTAGGATAGTCAGAGGCAGGGCTATTTTCATCCATCGTATCATATTTTGCTGCGGATACCACATTAGTTCACAGTGTGCAGTTTTTCCCAGGTGGGTTTTGTGATTATCCGATGTTGTATTGTATATTCGTTTTATCCATATACTCTCCATCTACCTGTTTTATGTATGACTTACTGACTTGGTGTGAGGACGATATTGTATATTATTTTGTGACTTGGAGGTTTTTATACAGTTTCCTTTCTATCTTCTTCTATTTCTTCGCTACGGCGTCGTATATCTGTTGTGGTGGTTGTTTTTCGCCTTTTGGCGTGGATTTGCTCCCGTTAGGGATGCTTTACTTTATATTTATTTTGTACCCATTTTGGGGGCTTGCTTTACAAAGGAGGTGCTGCAAAAAATTTTAAGAAATTAAAGTGAGATTTTAAAGAATTTGGGTTGTGATTTCAAAGGTTTTGAAAATATTATTATCACTTTCTTGCTACTTTTGATTGTTTAGATTTCTGGGTTTTGGCTTTCTTTTACTGCGTTACGTCTGTAGGCGTTGCGTAGTATTAGGGCCGTCACGTGCCAATTTCGGGTCGTGACAAAGTTGGTATCAGAGCGCTAGGTTTTTACCTTACGGAGTGTAGGATGACCTTGGTAAGATGTAGTAGGTAGCTTAAACAGAGTAACGTAGTGTGTGTATGTCTGCAGCATACTCACGATGCTGTACTCCGCCTAAAGTGACCTAAGTACAATTACTTGAAATTCCTTCCTTGATGATTCATATCTTTGTGATTCGATTTCCGTGTTCATATCGAATCCTATCCCTATTTATAGCCTTTGCCGCCGCCGACTATGTGGACTCAGTGAGGTGCAGCGAGGGCCGAGGTCAAAGTTGACTCAGGTGTGTCAAGGACTGACCAGGATGGCACGCTCGTTGCACAAGTGTAGACGGATCCGCCTTCGACAGATAGTATCGCTAGGCTTGTGGCAGAGATGCAGGACATGCGCCAGACGATGAGTTCTTTGGTTGAGACCATTCGAGCGCAGTGATAGGAGGTTGTCACCCCTGTTACCCAGTTGTTCGTTGCGATCAGCACACAGCTTTCCGTCAATTACATAGCACCAGTAGATGCAGCCCTAGTTGACGAGTCACGTATTCCAGAGACTTCGAGAGTTCCGGGACCGTGGAGGACTCGTACCGGGGTATCAGCTCAGAGACAGAGGCTTAGTCGTCGAGACAGCTTTCGTGACCGTTGCGGGAGTAGCAGAGGTTTGGGACGAGGGGATTCGTGTTTGCTAGATCAACCGTTTGTTGTGTTAACTTCTGTCAGCGATTCTTTTGTTGCGCGACACGTATTTCAGTCGTATGCCAATCGGTTAGGAGATTCATCCATCACTTGATCCTTCTAGAGATGTTGGATTTGACGTTCTCCTGGGCACGGACTGGTTAATTACGTGCTAGGCATATGTGGACTACCGTGATGAAACAGTCATGTTATGTTTTCCCCGGCGAGTCAGTTCTTGTTGTGCAGGTGGATAGTTGTGCCGCCTCTCACAACTTGAATTCAGCCTTTTTGCTAGTCCGCTTTTGAGGAGAGGATGTCGTGGATTCTTGGCGTTCATTCGTGATACCGTAGCCATAGAGGGTTGTTGAACCGGTTTTCTTTCGTGCAAGAGTTTTCCGACGATGTTCCAGAGGAGATGGCGAAGCTTAGGTAGCTTAAGGATCAGATGCAGAGTTGTTTGTTGGGGAGTTTTGTGCGTCTGAGCGTTTCGCTTTTGGAAGCTCCTATTTCTGTTCGTCAAGGAGAAAGACGACAGATTGCGGTTGTGGATTGATAGATCGTCAATTGAACCGGCTTACGGTGCGGATGGGTATCCTTTACCTCGCCTTGACGATTTCTTCGATCATCTCCACATTGCGAGAAATTTTCTAAGTTGTTCGGGATCAGGTCATCATTGTTGCGGGTTCGGAGTGATGACATTCCGAAGACTGCCTTGTGTGTGCTACGGGCTTTGTGTGTTTTGGTTGTGTCGTCGGACTCACCAATGCCCTAGCGGCATTCGTAGACATGATGAACCAGATTTCTTCAGGCCGTTCCTCGACCAGTTATTGTTGTGTTATTCACGACATTCTGGTCTATTTTAATGTGTCTTGAGGGACATGAGTAGCACTTTAGGATTTGTTATGAAGATGCTGGGAGAGTGCCAGCTGTTTGTTAGATTCTCGGAGTGTTCCTTCAGGCTTTTTTATGTTGACTCCTAGGTCTTGTAGTCACGGGAGACGGTTTTGTATGGTTCCGAGGGAGATCGTGGCCATACAGCTTAGGCCCAGACTTGTGTGCATGAAGGAGGTCCGCAGATTTTGGCCTTAGCAGGTTTCTACCGCCGTTTCGTGCAGGATTGTTAGTGTAGTGCTGCACCGTCGACTGAATTGACCGGAGTGGAGGTTTCTTTCTTTGGACTAAGGCATGTGTGCAGAGTTTTCGGCAGTCGAAGATTCGGTTAACAATTGCATCAGTTCTTTCTTTGCTTTTGGTTCGGGCGACTTTATGGTTTAACTGTAATGTTTTTTGAGTGGGCTCGATTGTTTGCTGAGGTAGCACTATAGAGTTATCGCTTTTGCTTCCCTACATTTGGAGGAAGTACTAGCAGGATATTCCACTCACGACCGGGAGATGGCCGCGGTGGTCTTGCGTTGGAGATTTGGAGACACTACTTGTTCGAGAGTCGTATCAGATTTTCACGGACTACCAGAGCTTAATGTACATCTTCTTGCAGCGGATTTTGATTGTTGAGATAGTCTTCTACAGATTCACAGTTCTTGTGCGATCGTTGAGTATAGCTTAAGTTCGCCTCTACTGATGGGACAACTTACTCATGTCCGCGCCCGACCACTTTTCCTTAATCGCTTTCACGAGACACTGCCCGCCGATGCTCGTTCGTCAGAAATACTTGAGCATACTCGGCTGGGTAATGATTCAGAGTCCTTGATTTGTGACATGGGTGTGCTGAGTTTAGGGATACGTATGTGTACCTGAAACTATTGGGTAGAGACGTGAAATCCTAGAGCAGGCACATCTGTCAACTCTCTGTACTCATTCAAATTCCACCAGCATTTTACGTGACTTGTGAGATAGTTACGGGTGGGCAAGGATGTAAAGTGAAGTTTCGGATTTTGTTACAAGGTGTTGTCTTGTTGTGTGTTTTTGTTGAGCATCTGAGACCGGCTGGAGAGTTGCAACCTTAAACCGTTCCGAAGTGGGAATGGGAGCAGATCTCCAGGAATATTCTTTGTGGCGTATACCCAGGTTTAATCAGGGTGTGACTCCATTTAGATGTTTGTTGTCCGGTTATACTCAGGTTGCTCAGTTGTTCTTTGTTAAGTTTATGCGTTACACAGAGTTCCTTCATGGGTCGTATCCAATGAGGGCAGCCTATCTGCTTGCCGTCTTGGGCAGGAGCTTCAGGAAGCCTTGGGTACTGGTTGAGCTTTAGCTCCATTTTTCCATCCGCAGGATGATGGTTTTGTGAGAACGGGATATACCGACTCTGGAGGATATGCTTGTGCGTACGTATTAATTGTTATCGGCAGTTGGGATCGTCACTTGCCATTGTTCGGATTCTCCTTCGATAGCTGTTATCAGGAGGCACTCCAATTGGCAACCTTTAAGTTTTGTTTGTTAGGTGGTGTCGATCTCCAGTCTGTTTTTCTGACTATGCGTAAGTAGGATTTTTGGACCCCAGCTAGTCTAGAGATTTCGGAGATGATCCAGTTAGTTCTGGTCAGGATGAGAGTAGCCCAGTGAAGACAGAGGTCTTATGCCGACCGTAGTGGTCGCAGACTTGAATTCGCAGTGGGAGATCATGTATTCCTACGGGATTTTCCAATGAATGACGTGTTGAGTTTTGGGAAGTATTCCAGGATTGTAGGTCCTTTTGAGATCCTCAAGCGAGTTGGTTCCGTTGCCTATATTTTGGCACTTCCGCCCAGATTTTTGACTATTCACCCCGTTTTCTTTGCGTCGATACTTTACAATTACCTTCATGACCTTTCTCACATGATTCGGCACCAGACCATTTAGCTTGGACGCGAACGTTTCGTTCACCGACAGCCAATTGTGTTAATGTCTCGGCAGTTGGAGAAACTTCGGCAAAGGGTCTTGCCGTCTGTGAGGGTTCTTTGGCGTAGCTGTATAGTGAGGTGATCACTTGGCAAGCTGCGAGCGAGATTTGGGAGCTTTGTACTCATCTTCTTGAAGGTATGCGTAGATGAATTTTAATTCGGGGACCGAATTTCTTTAAGGGGGGAAGATTGTAACGTTTCAGAAATCGTTTTGCGAATTTTCCCGTTTTAGGGCAAAATTGTCGGTATTTTCCGTTTTAACCCGATTTCGATCAAACTTCCATAGAAACTTACCGGCGCCTTTTTTAGCTAAAATAAAGCTTGTGCGCGAACTTTAAGGGTATTTGGGAGGTTTTGGTTCAGATAGAATTTTTCCCAAATAAAATATTATTTTAAGCGGTATTTGGTGCACGTAAATCAGGAAATTTTTCTCTTGAAAATAAATTTATTTTTTCTCACTAGAATATTTTGGAAACTTCTTTTTAAATATCTAGATATTTTTTGGAGTGCAAAAGGTTTTATTTTAAAAAAGAAAAGAAAATGTGTAAAAGTGGCATATAGCATTTATTAGTATTTATTACTCTTTTTCCTAGCAATTTCTTCACAAAAAATCACAAAAATACCCCCTCACCTCCTTGGCCGGCCCTTCCCTTCCCCTTGCTTCCCCTTATCATTTCCACTCCTTTTCTTCTCATTTTGCTTCAAAATAATCAAGAAATATCCAAATAAATTCATAGAAATTCAAATAAAATCCAAAACCTTCATTCTTCTTCACAAAAGTTGCATGGATCTTCATTCAAAACATCATTTTAGAGGAAAAGATGTTGAGTTTGGTTTCTTGGTTTTGATGTTTTGTAGAGGTATAAAACCCTAAACCTAATCCTTTTTGTTGTAACTAAATTTCTAATTAGTATATTAATTGTTTATTTAAGCTTTTAATTTCATGTTTGAAATTCAAGACTTAATTTTTATGATAATATAGTTAGGGTAAAACTTGATTTATGTGTTTAATATTCATTTAAAGTGTTAATTTGTGATGTGGAAAAGATTAACCTAGTAGAAATGTTAATTTTTTTTAATGAATACTTTGTTTAATTATACAATTTTGCTTACTAGGTTTTTCCTAAAATTTATTTAGCAAGTGTTAAAAATATAGGAATGGTTTAGATAGTTTAGTTAAGCTATTATAAGGTGTTTGTAATCGCTAGTTATGCGTTAGCTTGAAACTAGTGCGAAATATTGCGATAAGCTGCTTACTAGGTTTCGGGGTTTTCCGACGTGGGTTCGATTGGTCGTTGCGAGATTATATCTATTGTATTTCTCGTAATTCTTGTGTTGTGTTGCGCGATCGGGACGATCGGGGTCCAGACTTGGTGTTTTGTAGTTTAGCGACCCCAATTAGGGTTTTTGGCCGGTATCGTGCGCGATAGATGCGCTAAGCGCGCGGTGTAATTTTCAGGGCGTTATTCTTGCATTTCGATGTCTTTTCGTCGATGTAGGTTTTTTGCTTATGTGATGTGTTTGTGAAATTTTAGGTTCGCAAGCGGGGACTTCGGACGCTACGACAAGGGAAAACAGGTGGTAGGCTTCACTTAGCCAGGATCGTTGGTGAGTAGATTTAACATCTACAGGGGAATGTCCCGCATAGCGTTATGCATCTGGGCTAGAGATGTTATTTATGTCGCATATTCAATGTCATTTTTAGAATTGCGCATTTACCCTATTACTTAGATATTGTTGTGCTTGGACTAGTACCTTAGGACACTGCACATATTATTGACGATTCATGTTGCACGAGCACTAATTGTATCCTACACACACCGTCAATAATTGCCATGTCACGCACAACCCACTTATAGATATGATATTGCTTGTTTAGGGACATTGAGACTTTGATTCATATTTCTTTACGCATTGACTTGTAGCATACCTGTTTACCTACATGCTTACACATATGCTCTAACATAATTACATGCTAGTTACCTGTATACCTATAGAGTATCGTACCATTAGTGATAGGTACATACACACTTTATGTCATAGCTACAGGTATACCTTGCACACCTATTTCACTTATACCCAGGGGGTATACTACATCATTACTTGTAGGTAGATGCATATATCTTGCTATACCTTTATGTTTTCACATACATCTGGTTATAGCTACATGTTTACCTTTACTTGATGCTATTTAGAATTGGAGAAAATAGGAACCGCATGATATTTTATATTAACTTGTTACAGTTAATTAGCGGCTTTCCTCTGATATGCTTTCATTACAGTTTTATGTTGCATATATTATATTCATGGATTTTCGCATTGAGATATGGATTTTTCATGATGTCTTCTGGATTTGGGGACCGTGGGAGTTCATGAAATTATGCATTAATTGAAAAACTCGGTTTCCCATGATATAATATTTCAGCAGCCACCATGAGATTTATCTGTTCAGATATATATATACCCCACGCGAGGAACGGAGGGGTCCGTGTGCGGGTACATGGTGGGGCCCGGAGGTACCCCGGGGCAAGAATCTCAGAGAGGAGATGAGTTAGTGGGGGAACCATACTTTCCCAGGACATTCCCAATGACTCGGCGGTAATCATGGGGATACCGTTGGGAGTCATGTACGTATAGATACGTGGAAAGACGAGGGTCAGAGCTAGGCACTCGTGCTTTTCGGATAGCGTGTGATACGTACCTATCAGGGGGCCAGTCGTGGTGACAACACCTGATAGATCAGTATTTCGGTGTCGATGCATGACACATTGGTTTCATGATATTTCTTCTTGCTCTTTTCTATATATAACAGGGGATTAGGCCGCTGTTATATATGCCCTTACACCAATATTAGTGGAATGGGACGCTAATATATGTGTATTGACATTAAATTTATACATCATCATATTTATTTATGCAAATATACCTAGAATGTAAAGGACTCATTGACATTGGATTTAGGACATTTGAGAATTCATTTGATATTGATTACAGTATATATGTGAGATATACTTGATATTGTACATTCGGAGTATACGAGATACACTTGACATTGTACATACGGGATATGTGAGATCTACTTGATGTTTTACATTAAGCTTATGTGAGACTTAGTTGATATGATAACCAAATTGGGGGTTGATTTGAGCAAATTGGGATTTGGATTGTCTTGATGGATTTTGATCCTACCATGATGTCAGGATTCCGTGGAAATGACATGTTTCATTCCATACTCTACATTTATTATTTATGCACTGCTTCATGTATTAGTAGTACCTGTTAGAGTACCTTACATGACTGTTGCATTTACATACCTTTATTCATATCATTTATTCATGTATTAGTAGTACCTGTTAGAGTACCTTCCATAACTTTTGCTTTTACATACCTTTATTCATATCATTTCTTCATGTATTAGTAGTACCGATATAGTACCTTACATGATGCTGCATACAGATTGTCATATTATTACCGCTTCATGTATAGTTGTACCTGTTAGTGTACCTTTCATGATTATTGCATTACATATGACTATTCATTGATATTAAATGCTTATGTTAGATTCGTGTTGTACGTGCATACTCGCGATTACCTGCATATGTTATTTATTATTCACGAGTTGGCAACTCACCCCCGTTGTGCCACAGTGTTTGCAGGTGTTCCTCAGGATAGTTTTAGGCAGGGCTATTCTCATCCATCGTATCATCTTTTGCTGCGGATACCACATCAGCTCACAGTGTGCAGTTTTGCCCAGGTGAGTTTTTTGATTATCCGATGTTGTATTGTATATTCGTTGTATCCATGTACTCTCCATTTACCAGTTTTATGTTTGACTTGGTGACTTGGTTTGAGGACGATATTGTATATTATTTTGTGACTTGGAGGTTTTTATACAGTTTCCTTTCTATCGTCTTCTATTTCTTCGCTACGGCGTCGTATATCTATTGTGGTGGTTGTTTTCCGCCTTTTGGCGTGGATTTGGTCCCATTGGGGATGCTTTACTTTACATTTATGTTGTACCCATTTTGGGGGCTTTTTTTACAAAGGGGGGTGCTGCCAAAAATTTTAAGAAATAAAAGTGAGATTTTAAAGAATTTGGGTTGTGATTTCAATGGTTTTGAAAATATTATTATCACTTTCTTGCTACTTTTGATGGTTTAGATTTCTGGGTTTTGGCTTTCTTTTACTGCGTTACGTCTATAGGCGTTGCGTAGTATTAGGGCCGTCACGTTCTAATTTCGGGTCGTGACAGATTATAGCCGGAGTAGCCGTCAAGAAAGCAGTAGTACTCATGTCCGGCCAATCGTTCAAGCATCTGGTCAATGAAAGGTAGCGGAAAGTGGTCCTTTCGCGTTGCGGCGTTGAGTTTTCTGTAATCGATGCATACTCGCCACCCAGTCTGGGTGCGAGTAGGGATTAACTCGTTCGCTTCGTTGGTTATAACCGTTATGCCTGATTTCTTGGGGACAACGTGAATGGGGCTAACCCACTGGCTATCAGAGATAGGGTAAATGATACCACTATCTAGACACTTTACGATCTCCTTTTTTACAGCCTCCTTCATGACTGGGTTGAGACGTCTTTGTGGATCCCTGGCTGGTTTGGCATCATCCATCAGATGAATGTGATGTTCAACGATCAGGGGACTAATCCCCTTGATGTCCGCCATTGACCAGCCAAAGGCTTGCCTATTGCTGTGCAAGACTGCAAGAAGGGTTTTCTCTTGCTCTGGAGCCAGTGAAGCCGAGATGATAACAGGAAGGGTCTCGTTCTCACCCAAGTAGGCGTACTTAAGGTGAGATGGCAACGGCTTGAGTTCGAGCGTTGGAGGTGAAACGATGGAAGGCAAGATTGGTGAAAAGGTCTCGAACTCAAAGGATTCCAGCAAAGGTTCAAAATGAGTGTAAGCGACCGAGTCGGATGGTTCTGGTAACTAATCCGAAAATTCAAAGGATTCCAACTCGGGTGGTGACTGGCTAAGATCGGTCGAGAAAGTGAAACACTCGTAGTCATTGTCGGGCGTAGAAGTAACAGCAGGTTCGAAAAGGAACGCACTAGTGGCGTTAAGGTTGTCGTGATCGAACAAAAACTCCCCGAATTCACACTCCTCTGGGGTGATCTCCTGGATTGAGCAAACGTCTAGGATATGAGCATTAGGTTCGGAGGGCTGATTCCCTAACCTAAAAATGTTGAGTTCAATTGTCATGTTTCCAAAAGATAGGTTCATCGAACCATTTCGACAATTGATCACAGCATTTGAGGTTGCAAGGAATGGGCGACCGAGTATCACCGGAATTTGATTCCGGGGGTTAGCTACAGGCTGTGTGTCTAAAATAATGAAGTCAACGGGGAATATGAAGTCCCCAACCTTGATTAACACATCCTCTAGATCACCCCTAGGATGAGTGATCGATCGGTCGGCCATTTGGAGAGTGCAGTGTGTGGGTTTCAGCTCTCCTATACCTAGTTGCTCATATACTGAGTACGGAAACAGGTTAACACTGGCACCAAAATCTAAAAGTGCGCAGTTGATGTTCTTATCCCCAATGGTAATAGAAATAGTAGGATAGCCAGGGTCCTTCCGTTTTTGAGGTAAAGATTGGGTAAGAGCATCACTCACAACACTAGCCAATAAAACTTTCTTGGGTACCTGAGATTTTCTCTTTTTCGTGCACAAGTCCTTTAAGATTTTCGCGTAGGACGGGACTTGTTGGACAGCATCTAAAAGGGGAATGTTGATGTTAACCTGCTTAAAAAACTTTAGAATCTTCTCCATTTGTGGATTTTGTTTATTTGTCCTCTACCGGTTTGGAAATGGAACGTTTTTGAAATTGGTTGAGTCCAATGCTTGTGGAGGAGATTGTGGAGTTGGAACGGATCCCAGAGCTGGTGTTTTCGTAGAGTGAGAAATGGGTCCGTTTAGAGCAGAAGAAGAGGAAGAGCCTTTTGAAGAATGGAGAATAGGCTCAGAAGACGAAGAAGAAAAAGAAGAAGAAGAAGCGGCCGGGGTGTCATCGCCGATCCGTGTGCCAATGTTGTTTTGCAGCATCCTTCCAGATCTCAATGTAGTCATGGCACTCACATTATGGTTCTGTTGTTCAAGAGCAACATGTACATTATGTGGGTGACCGGGATTTGGGAGTGGCTGAGATGGAAGCTTCCCCTTCTCTCGCTCGCTTAAGGCCTCATTCAGTTGTGCTATCTGGGCTTCGATGGTTTTGATGCTTTGCCCATGAGCGGCAGTGTGTTGCACCAACGACTGAATGGAAGACTGGATGTTGGCGGTGGATTGAGTTGATTGCTTTACAAACGCCTCCGGACTTCGTTCGAGCGAGGAAACCTTATTGTTGTTTGACGGAACAAATTTGTTTTGGGGAAAAGAATTGTTGGGTGCAAATTTGTTCGTCTGAATTTGAAAAGGTTGGGGTTGGAAGGGCTGCTGAAATTGATGTTGAGTTTGTTGTTGCGCTTGTTGTTGCGGAGGAGGGGGCCTCTGGAAATTGTTGCCTTGGAACTAATGCTGGTTCTGATTCCAAGCGAAGTTGGGGTGGTTCCTCCAACCGGGATTGTAGGTGGAAGAGTATGGATCGTTTCTTGGTCTTTGCTAAAATGCAGCATTAACTTGATCCTGTCCTTGAGATGGTGGATTGTACAGACACTCTTCGGTTAAGTGAGATGGATCGGAACAACAAGCACAAATGGTACGAAGGGGAAGAACAGGGGCAGGAGCAGGAGATAAAAATTTGCTCTCTATCGCTTCATGTTTTCTCGTTATTGCAGCCATTTCAGCTTTCATCACAATAGAGATATCGAGTTGGTGAATGCCTACCCTAGAATGACCAGTAGAAGTGGAGGAAGAAGAAGAGGAAGTTGGTCTGGTGCTTTCCCATTGAAGTGTTTGTTCAGCAAGGTCGTCGAAGAATTGCCACGCTTCCTCGTCAGATTTCGATAGGAAGTGGCCTTGACAAATGGTTTCCAACAACTGCTTGGTTGTTGGGTTCAGGCCCTCGTATAAAGTTTGGCAAAGTTGCCATTTCTCAATACCGTGGTGAGGGCACTGAACAAGAAGGTCTTTATACCGGTCAAAGCACTTCCGAAAGGGTTCATTAGGAAGCTGAGAGAATTGGTTGATTTCGTTACGGATCCTCGCGGTCTTATGATTCAGATAGAATTTCTTGAGAAACGCTTTCAAAAACACGTCCCAACTGGTTATGGAGTAGGAAGCAGTGCTATACAGCACTTTTCAGCAAGATCGCACAAAGTGAATAGAATGACCCGTAGCTGTATAGCATTGTCTGATAGCTAGGTCGTTTTCATCATGGCACAAATATTCTGGAACTTGCTGATGAAGATATAGGCATCTTCAGATTCAAGCCCATGAAATTTCGGAAGCATGTTAATGAAGTGGGGCTTAATTTCAAAATTATCGTTATTGGCCGGTAGAAGGGAAAGACAGGTGGGAAGTACAGAACGGGTGGGATAGAAACGATCCTGGAGCGCGATTCGCTGTGGCGCTACAACAGGCGGTGGTGGTGGGTTATTCACATCCATAGGAGGTGGAATCAATCCCGGGGGAGTGAAAGGGATGTTTGGATTAAATCCTGACATCACGGAAAAAGAGGTTGGTGATGGTGAAGGTGAGGATGTATGAACAGAATTCCGGTGAACGTCGGAGTTTGCCGGCAAAGGTAAGGGTGAAAGAGGCGTGGATGGAGTTTCGACGTCTGAGTCGATCGCGTATTGGTAGCGACTAACGTAATGCGGACTAGGCGGGTGCTAGTGTCCCGAGTCCAACCGGACATACACTAAACTAGTTTAGTGTAGTCAAAGCAGAGAAGGTGAGGGTAAGAAAACGTCAATGGAGAAATACGATGGGTGGTGGATGATAAAATGGATTCTGGCGACAAAGGGCAAGTTTTTATAAAAGTTTTTGTTTTGTGTTTTTTTTAGAAAGAGCTTTACAGAAATATGTACGGACTTATGGCTCCAAACAATCACAGACAAAAATATGCGTAATCACACCTAGATCTAGGGTCACCTAGGTCAGCTAGACCGCTCCTAACTGTTCCAAAGGGCTAGAAATAGGACCTCAAACTGCCTCTTCTTCGCCAATTGCGTCCAGGTAAGTGCCAGGTAAGTAGGAAGCTCCCCACTACGTAAGTAGTGGTCCTAATTAAGTAACCACTTGCCTTAGACGCACTTGCCTAGACACCGCAAAGTCAGGATAGGATAAACGGCCGATGCCTACAACCAGTCCTCTTTCCTATTGAGCGCGACGTCCTTAGGGCTGAGTCTAGTATTTTTTAATTAACAATGGTCAATGCATATGCTTTTTGTGATTTCTGGGGTCCTGGGAAGGGTGATGAAATCCCCACCCAATCTGGATTGATTTCAAGCCCCTTAAAGTTCGATTAAAATATGCAAAGCAGTAACAATCAACTGCAATCAATTTTTTTTAATTTTTAGCGTGGCGCAAAGAATCCTGCCCAAAAACAATTTATTGGAAGGGGAAAGAGAGTTTGCGTAAAGAATGCTGCAGAAAACACAGTTCAGTGGAGTTCAGAGGTGTGGGGAAGAAAGCAGAAATACTCACAGAAATTTTGAGATGTTGAAGGCATCAAGTGGCCGCGGTTCCGCGGCTAAAGCCTGCTTAGGCCGCGGTTCCGCGGCTAAAGCCTGCTTAGGCCGCGGTTCTGCGGCATTAAAGTGGAGTTGGGCCTCTGTATTTCTTGTGTGTGCCTTCTGGGGTGTCCTCTTCTTGTCTGGAGCTCCTGAATCTTGATTTGATCACTGGGTCTACTCCAGGATCTTTCTGCAAACCGTTTGTTCCTTCTTGATCACCCACGGTGTAGCCGCAAGATATGGATCTAACTTCCCACGTCTTTGGCACTGAACTCGACCTTTCCTTTTCTCCTGCACACTTGCACAAAAACTAATCAAAAATAACAAGATGGTTTTTTTACAATATTTTTTTTTGTTTTGTTTTTCGGTTATATTTATATTTACAAATTAACCCGAAATTACACAAAGAAATAAACTACCGTCTCTCCGGCAACGGTGCCATTTGATTGTTGAGTTTTGCGTGTTCAAGTTTATTACCGCAATCAAGACGGTTTCGCTTGTAGCTAGACGGTTGAGTACGGGTCGTCCGTAGGGAGATGGGAATCTTTTTCTATGTGCTTTAACGAGTTAAGTCCAAATGTCCAGGTTTGTTTGAGATTAACTTGTAGCGTTCCTAGGCACTCTTACAAGGTTCTACAAGGCATCAACCATGCCCGATTCAAAAAACAAATTGCCGTGCCGAACAACCCTAACCAAGATCGTATACTAGAGATTATGCGAAAACTAGCAAGTTAAACACTTTAACTACAAGTGAAAGGGATTACAACCTTTGTAGATCCGGTCCTTCACTTCTAAAGCTCCGTGTTGATGTCCCTTCGATGCGATCATCGGGATCCCAGCCTCTAGCGATAGTTTCTTCGGAGAAATGAGCGGGCTAGGTCGTTAACTTCGAGGCCGAAGATGATCTACGTCGAGGAGACTCAAACTCAAGCTCCATCTTCACTAGGTCAAGAACTTTGTGAAGAGAACACCCTAAACTAAATGGAAAGTTGCAGAGGATGATGAAATAGGAAGTGGGTTCACTTTAGATTTGGATTTCTCACTCTAAATCTTCACTTGAAAATTTTTCTAGCAAGCTTTCTTATTCTTGAAGAAGAAGAAGAAAAGAATATGAATGAATAATGAATTATGACAAAAGAATAATCAAGTGAAGTCTATCTTCTTGCAACCATGGGTGACTTTACCTTTGTAGAGACTAAACCATAGTTTGAGGTAATGGTTAGGTTAATGAAAATCTTATGCAAAACAAAATTAGTGGACTTTGTCAAAGATGCTTGAAAGCTTCATGAAGCTTCAAGCAAAGACAAAGTAATCCACCATTTTGTTTTACCAAAATAAATAAAAACCCAAAACCATTATCTTAAATATGGTGTAAGCCATACACACACCCAAGTTTGCATGTATCATCAATCATGATACAAACTAGTGCACAAACTGTAAGTCCATGCTACCTCTCCCGGTACTTTCGGGAATGCGGAATTTGGTAAAAAACGATTTTTACGGAGGTGGTAACATGGACCTAAAACCCGGATCTTGGTTAAACATCTATCTAACAACCTAACTATGAGTTTCTTGCTACTCGGTTAGGGGGTTATACCTTGCTTGTCTTGAACTCCTTCGTCTTCAAGCTCCGATGGTGGTCCGATGGCTTCTTCTCGTCGTCTCCGTACGCCGAAGATAGATCCACCTGAAAGCTCCAACCTTTAGCTCCTTCTTCGTTCTTTGAAGAAACTAGTTCACTTGGTTTGCTAAACCTAGTGAACTAGAATGAGTAGAGAAGAATTAGAATGGGATTTTATCTATGGTTCTTGATTCTCAACTCATGAGACAAGAGAACCATAGATTAAAGAGAGGGAGCAAGAGCAAGAGGGTGAGAGCAAATGGAGAGCTCAAGAACAAGAGAGAGAATGAGCAAGAAAGAATGAGGCTCTCTTTTGTCTTTCACCCTCTCATAATCCAAAGTAATCATAACTCATCATATCAACAAAAGTCTTATGTGATGGTTGAAGCAACCATAACCATATCATATCATGCACTCATTTTACACAAATGAGCAAGCAAGTAAAAGTCTTTGCCATGAAATGATGGCTATGGTTATCATGATGGTCAACTAGTCAAGCCTAGTCAACCGGTCAACAAAGTCAACAAGTCAACAAAGTCAACAAAAGTCAACAATCATGTCACCATAATACTTAATTAATATAATAGTTAATCACATATCATATTCTCATTAGGGTTGAGCAAAAAGTCAAATAGTCAACGGTCAACTGTCAACAACCCTAATGAGAATCCGCTGTCTCTGCCTCCCTGTCAACTGTGCATACACACCCGCATCCGCGTTCCGAGGAACACGAATACAAACTGGATAAATCCAATCCCATAAGGTACACTAGGATCTGGCTTAAACCAAATCCCGCTAGTGTAAACTATCCGGACACTGTACGTGCACAAGTGCACGGATGTGACCGAACCCTGTCGCAAAACCATGCGACCTGTCGCAATACCATGCGACCTCTACTCTTTTGCCTAAAGGCGAAAAGCTTTCTGTGTGGGACTCTAAAGACTCGACACTACGCTGGTAGTGGGTTTAACCACAGACCGCAAGCGGCACTAGATGTGCGTAACGGTCCCCAGGTAATGCCGACAAGAAGACCGACGAGACGAAACCCATCTGAACTCCTACTGAGCCTAAGTGTGACATTCTCCGTACAGTCTGGTCTGTTCGTCTGATACATCGCATGGCGGGCCTAGGGGGCGGTAAACGTCAGTCCCCCAATAGCGGTACAAGTCGTGCCGGAGCGAAGCCCAAAACACCCTGAGATAACACTGGAAGCCTACCAGTATATCTCGTTTGCCCTGGCCAGGGACTACTCGTGTAATGGCTCTCCTAGACACAGCGCGATGTCAACCCCCAATACCGGGAGAGACGAATCCTGTCTAACCGTCACTGCCTCCAAGTGCTTCGGGACTGCACCCAACCACTACCTGTTTGCACGACTCCTTTGAGCCGTGGTAGGGTAGTGATCAAAGTACAGTGGGAACACACTCGAGGCGAAGTGACAGTGTCAAGTCAGCGGACTAAGCTGTATTCATGTCACCTGGGAACTGATAACTGACGATAGGCATAATACAAACTAGTCAGTTCTCGACGAGTCCTGTCCAGTGTACCCGTAACCTAACGAGCACCCGCATACTATCTCAAGTACGACGTACTGACGGCTGTGGGACAGACCGTCTCCCTCACTGGGATGAGAAGCGTATGCGCTGGTCTACTCCGGAATATCGATGCCCTGTCTGGATAGTCCTGCGACCAGGGACCTGCATAAGGATGTGCTTATAGATTACCCAGACCCACTAGTGTGACGGCCATCACATCGCTGGTAATCAAGCAAAGATCCTAAGGGCTCCACTAATGTGTATAGGCGATATACAAAAATAAACACATGTACACATTGAAGTAGAAACAAACCAAGTAGCATACTACTATTTTGAGCAAGATTGTATATACAAGGTGAATATCCCAAGCTTGCATTAAGTAATATACAAACTAGTATGATACAGTAATGGCCTCTAGGGCATATACACTAACACAAACATATATCACATATACAACTTGTGCACATCAAGTGAGAAAATCAATCTTATGTGAACATATACTAGTTAATGTAAAGTAATATATCAAATGTATAATTATACATTAAATCATTAAATCAACACTTGATTTAATGATCCGGTCATATCGCATATAACCGACTAATATCTAGTGTATCAATGTATCGAATCAACACTTGATTCGGTAACCCGGCTATATCTCATATAACCGTCCGATGATACAAATCGCGAGAATAGTATACAGTATCACATACTGGTATTATTCTCGGTCCCGCACATATCTCATATACGCTCCTATTTCATTTCGCTTGAGCCAGGAAACCTCTGTGTAGGACTCTAAAGACTCGTCAATACGCCGGCAGTAGGCGGTGATCATATCAATCACCCACAAGCCGCAAGCGGTCTGCTAAACGTAACGGTCACCCGGGTATTGAGCGATCAGAAGATCAACGAGCAAGCCTGCTCACACTCCTACGAATCCAATCAGTAACACTTACCGCACAGTCCGGTCTGTTCGTCTGATATGACGCATATCTCGCCTAGCGGTGGTAAACGTTAGCCCCCAGCAGCTTGATAAGTCATGCCGATGTAAGGTCCATAACAAGCATGAAACTATTGATAACACTTACCAGTAAATCCGTGCAACCCTGGCCAGGGATTTCCAGTTATGGCCAGTCGAGCATAGCGCAACATCAACCCCCAATACTGGGAGAGATGAATCCCCTCCTATCGCTCATTGCCTCCATGTGAATCGGGACTGTACCCAAAAACCACCTGTTTGTATGACTCAGTAGAGCCGTGGTAGGGTGGAAATCAAAGCACGGTGGGAGACACACAAGACTCTATGACGATCTTGGGTCAACAGACTAAGCTTTCCAGTGTCATCAGAGAACTGCCATCTGACGTGAGGGATAATACCATTTGGGAGTTCTCGGCGAGTCCGTCCAGTGTACCCAGTCACCACTGAGCACCCGCATACCATCTCTGATGTCAAACACCAATGGATATGGGATCATCCATCGCCCATCACATGGGTCGAGAAGATATACGCTAGTCTACCCTGGAATATCGATGCCCCGTCTCGATATTCCCACGACTAGGAACATTGAAGGATGTACTCATGAACTACCCAGGCCCCACTAGTATGGTCTGCATCATAGTCCTGCAAGTCGAGTACACATCCTAAGGGCTTTATCAACATGTAACAGAGAGACAGAAAGTATACATCTTAAGATAAAGAGCAACCAGATAGCGTACTATCATGTCGAGCAAGAAAGTCCTACCTATTTATGTCCCAGCATCCACTACAATATACATCTCATGTACAGTAATGGCCTCTATGGCATACATATAACTAACAATCTCCCATTTGCACTAGGGACATCTGTAGCAGTGGTTATAGTATCTCATACTCAACCATCCCCAAAAAAATCTCTCTCTGGGAAAAATCCTTTGTGAGTGGATCCGTCGTGTTGTCCTCTTAGTCTACTCTCCTAACCTCGATCACCCTGGGGATAAACTATTTCCGTGATCAGGTGATAC
Source organism: Agapanthus africanus (assembly GCA_030015575.1). Lineage (NCBI taxonomy): Eukaryota > Viridiplantae > Streptophyta > Magnoliopsida > Asparagales > Amaryllidaceae > Agapanthus > Agapanthus africanus. The sequence continues at coordinate 231,491,707 of JASDDO010000010.1, forward strand.
TGCCTTAGAATATGTCTGGGTCACTGATGGGACCGTGGTTCCTGGGCCAAAGCCACACTTCCATTATCACACAATGGTAGGAACCTAGTTCATCTCATGAACTAATATACACCTAAACTTCCTCTTTGGTAGTATCTTTGATAGCGATGTCACCAGCCTTTATCGTCTGGTTTGCCACGGTATCTCAGCTTGGAACTCATCCAACATACCGTCCCTCCACTGAGGGTAAAGACAATTCCTGCGACTGATATTCAGTCGTCCTTTTCACCTTGGAACTTTTCCAGTGATTCTCCCCAGAATCGATTGATACCATCTCACTACACCTAGTGAGAATCCTAATATCCATTTAGATCTATCGCATAAATCCATAACCCAGGATTTAGGAGGTATTACTTTGATCCTATTTGGAGAATCCTTGTGATAAGCGAAGATTGACCGAGCGTAGCATAGGAAACTCTTTTCCTATCAAGAGTATGTTGTCTACGTATAATACGAGGATGACCACCTTACTCTCTGCTACCTTTTCGTATATACAAGGTTCATCTACTATTTTGATGTAGTCAAACTCTTTGACTACTTCATCAAAACAGACGTTCCAACTCCGCGATGCCTGCTTTGTCACAGAAAGCATCTTGCACACGTTTTCGTTGTTCCACTGTCTATGAAGCCCTCTGGCTGTGTACTTATAGACGCTCTCTTCTAAATCAATATTAAGAAAAGTATTCATGACACCCAACCACCAGATATCGCGGTCATGGTATGCAGCAATGGCAAGTAGGATCCGGATGGACTTAAGCACAGCTACTGGAAAAGGTTTCATCATTATCCATGCCTGGTCGATGACGAAAACCTTTAACAAGTCTAGCTTTGAAAGTCTCAACTTTTCCATCTACACCAAGTAATCTTCTCAAGATATACTTGCTCCTGATGGTAATTTAACCCTTCAGATATAGCAACCAATGTCCATACTTTGTTGGTGTACATGGATTCCATCTCAGATCGCTAAACATCCAGCCATTCTTACAGAGTCCCCACTCTTGATGGCCTGCTCGAAACTAGTTGGGTCATCATCTCATGATGCAATCCTCGCTCCCACTGTCATCGAGAAACCGAAGTATCTCTCAGGCGGATGAGGAACCCTGCTAGATCGGCGGAGAGGCTGAGGTTTGTCGGAATTTATTGAATCCTTTGGTTCTACCAAATCATTTGATGTAGTTTGTATAGCTGGAACTCCTTCCAGTTCTACCTCATGACCATTAATTTCTTCATAAGAAATTCCCTTTCACAAAGGTGGTATGTTGAGAAACAAAATATATTTTGTTCCTCTGTTAGGTAGAAGATATTCCTTTGCGAATGCTTGGGATATCCAACAAACATCTACAGAACTGACTTTTCCTCGAGCTTGTCCAGATTTTGCTTTTAGACACAGGCCGGACAACCCCAAATCATAACAAACTTAAGATATGGGCTCTTCCCATTCCATATCACATATGAAGTGGTAGGCAATGGATTTGATTGGAACCTTATTCAATAGGTATGCATTTTCTCAAGTGCATAACTCCCAAAAGGAAATAGGAAACTCAGTAGTACTCATCATAGAGCGCACCATATCACATAGGGTGTGATTGCTCCGCCCCGATACACCGACGTGCTGTAGTGTATACGGAGGAGTAATGCTGAGAGAGAATCCCATTCTACTTTAGAATAGTCCAGGAATCCCGTGCTCAAGTATTCTCCTCCCTGATCATATCAAAGGACATAATACTTATACCCGTTGTTGGTTCTCTACTTCTTACTTATATTCGATGATTATCTCAAAAGTTTTGGACTTGTGTTTCCACAGGAACATATGTCTGAATCTAGAGAGGTCATCAGGAAATGTAATGAAGTACAAAGAACCGGTCGTGGCATATGTAGACTGGGGACCTTTATACATCACTATGTATCTGTCCCAAGAGTTCACTAACTCTTTCTCTGTTTCCAGTAAACGGAGCTATGGTCATCTTATCTTTGTGACATGACTGGAAAGTTTCATAAGATGTAAATTTAAACTGATTTAAATATGCATCTAAATGTAACTTAGCTAGTCGGGTCGCATTGATGTGACCTAGTCTACAATGCCTCAAGAAGAATTCATTCATTTGTGAACTCTTCCTCTCGTGTGTGTTCTGTATACTAAGAACTGTAGTTTGATTTAGAACGTCAATGCTTTTAGATAACGTGCCTGAACCGATCAACTCTTGATATAGGAAATGTTAAAAATATTATCCAATAATACAAAATTATATCCTTTCTTTACTAATAAAGAAACTGATATGATGTTGTATATCAGGTTCGGTATCTAATAATATTCGTTCAGAATCAATGTATTCTGGTAATACAGGGTGATAGTGACCAACAGACTTGGCTGCAACACTTGCACCGTTTTCTGTCTCGTGAAACTTATCACCCGTTCTCAGTTCTCTACCTTTCTGTAGCCCATGTAACAGATTACATATGCGGGATCCTGATTCGGTATCTAATACCCAGGACGTAGAGGATACAGAGAAACAGTTCTTTGTAATGAACACACCTGAAGAAGATGCATCATCATACACTTTCTTCGTTTGGGCGGCATGGGAAATCTGGTATTCCCCAATTTCCTGCTCGGTCTTATAACAATTATAAGTTGGAGCGGGACCAACGTTCCCCAGCTCAGTATAACAAGCGGGTTCGGTCAATACATCCATATTATTATCTTGATTAAGGCGTGACATGGTCGCTACCTGTGGAGAGAGAGAAGAAAACACTCTGCGTGCGCTCTTGCAAGATTATATTGGTTATATATTTTATCTAATCAGGATGGCTCCCACTGTTTTTATCAAATCCTCGTTCAAACCCTAAAAGGAAAGACTAGCCGGGATTAATTACACTCTACAAGGTCGCCAATCTTTCAGTCAGGCCAGTGCAGGTACTTTGAGGGAGGTTCCCCGTGCTTTCGCACGGACCTAATTAAAATAAACCTCATTTTCCCAGGGGCGTAACCCCGTTGACACCTTTCAAGACACCTACTTGATCGGCTAATTGTAAAGTGCAAAACTCTCCCAGGAGTAACAATTACTCGCAGTGGGTATCGGGATCCAACAATCCCATAGAAGGTATGCAATCTCAATGCAAATTTCAACACTTGAAACTCCTGATAAAGGTTTTTACCCCTAGCACTTGTGACCTTAACTATGGTCAACAAATCATAAGCACTAGTCAAGCTCTACCCGTCATTTCGTGATTAATTAGACCCACCCACATGACCCTTAAAAAAGGTCAACAAAGTCACGCGACTGTCCTAACTAATTGCATCATATGCTGTGTAGGAAGACATCACTTAGCTACCGTACACTGTGCCTTGACTATGGTCAACAAACACAGGACGAATACTAAGTACTCAACTTCCTAAAATGACTGAGGGTTGCGGATGGTTTTTAAGAAAACCTTTAACGCTTTGAACTTGATCTCGTTGCGGAATCAAATGGTTTTAAATGGAGTGTTTTTGAGGCTTCTGCTAATTTTGCTAAAGAGGTCACTCCCGGAGAAGGGATCTCGGCTCTTTCCTCGTCGAATGAGGTGCAGGATATTCACAATACCACTATGCAAAGCAAGAACTAGAAAAGCAATCAAAAGACAAACCAAAGGTTGTAGCATCTGCTAGTTATTGCAAAAGAGGTCACTCCCGGTGAAGGGATCTCGGCCCTTTCCTTATCGAATAAGGTGCTGGATGTTCTACAAGGAACACCGCTATGCAAAGCAACAAATAGAGCTACCTAATTTTTGAAATTCGATTCCACAACATCTTTTAGGTTTATTTTCTTTCATTAATCTTATTAATGAATGTCCCATCATTTAAGTCCACCTAAACATTACAGATAAATACAACGTATGCTTATGCCATCCGCATTCGCCTCAATGTCCCGGCTGCACCGTTAGGTTAGGTAACTAACGGCAGAGCGGGGCAGGGCTAGCGCAGGGGTAAAACATAAGCAACGTTTATATAATATATCATATATACTATATAGAATATCTATATGAACATATCACATGATCACATCACAGATAACGCTGCAGAAAACATCATATGAAATATTGGATATATTAGGGCGTCCGTGTTTTATTTTGAGCCTGTATAAAACACGGATTCTACGGTCGTGATGAATAGCCAATCCCACACCCCTAGACCCCTACGAGAGCGGCAAGCAACCCTACCAATTCTAGAGTTGGAGACCCGGACTCGACTCCTCGAGATGGTCTCCCACTGGACCATAGAACCCGGTTACTTGTGCTCCCCTCCTTGGGTCTATCCTAATGCGGAAAAGTAAATAATATACATCAACGGTGACATCTTCCTCAGCCCGGAAGTGCCCCAATAAAAGAATATTACATACAAGTTTTTACATGAATGAAAATGAAAAACACTCATCTCATATAAAAAAAACCCGGTTATTCAAACACGACGATCCAATATAACATATCCAGCAACACATAACATCACATGTCATCAACGTAAGTAAATATGCCCATCCCAATTGTCGTTGACATATAGCAACGAAACCGACGATATCACATATTACACTTACGGTCGCAGAAAAGAAAGTGTAAAACTACAATAGTTGGAATCCGCAACCTCTTTAGACATCGCATGCCTAACCAAATGAATTCCTTAGACATCGCATACCTAACAATTATAAACCCCGCATTTTAGTCTCATTATCAAAAACTCTTTTCAATATCAAGTCGGGCAATTCAACAAGATTCCCGACATCCTGATCGAATGCTCATCGCAAACTTTAGTAGACGGCCGCACCCCCGGATGCCGTCGACGAAGTGCACTAAGGAGGAACACCGCTGCCGCAAGCACCCGAACGGATGCTTTTAGCGACTGGGTTCTCCTGCAGTCACTTGGTCGGGGCTATGGGGCGTGGCTGTCTATTATGTTTACCTGGAGAGTATCCGCGTACTCTATGTGATTGCGACGGACTTTTGATCACATCAAAATTCCGTGGCAACCGATCAAATGAGACTAAAGTGCCAGATTTCTAACATTCAAATTAGTTATTTCATAACTACTTGTGGATTCCAAATATTGTATCACATTCCAGATAAATAAACAATGTTAAACTTTCCGATCGAATAATCAAACACCCAAGTTTTCCCAATAGCTCAACAAATGAGGGGAGTTTAAAAACATCCATTTCATGCCACAGTACCAACGGTCCAGCCGTAGAAGGGTCAAGCCAACGCCTCATATATGGCACGCCGTACTGCCCCAAAGCCTAAGGTTCAAAAGGCAGTTCAAGACGGTCACATAATCGAGTTAAGCTTTGTTGTCTTCTAGAGGGTCCATCGCGTTACGGGCATGATTTAGACGTTCTTAAACAACGGAAAAATCCAACACTTGGAAATTTTCCGGCAGGGGAACGATCTGCGGACATTGACAAACCCGGAGGAGCCCTTAAAAAGTCATTAGGTCAACAGATGGGCAAAGAAAAAGTGAGTTATTGATATACGGTCGAACTTTTTAACACGATCTAAAAATTACCCGGACAAACTAAATAAAGTTAAATTATCCGATCGAATCAACGCGTCCCCAATACAACCCTAAGAAAACACAACACTTGAGTGGAATTAAAAAATTCCAAGAAAAAATTGACAAGAAAGGACCTAAGATTAAATATATGAAGTATGAGTGACTAAGTCATAATTTGGGCCGCGGAACCGCCGCCAAACCCTTAGTTTGGCCACGGTTCCACGGTCATATAGACGAATCAGTGGGTCGTACTTCACAGTAATTCTTAGTTTTTCCTGCTTAATTTTCTGAGCATTTTTAATTCATAAAAAATCACAGTTTTGAAAATGGTCCAGAGAAGGGTATTCGTCGGGGTTTGCGGGTTCGATCGGACTTTATACTTCGCATAGACTTCCCGTAAAGCTCTAGCTTGGCTCTGATACCACTGTAGGGTTCCTAGGCACTCTTATAAGGTTCTACAAGGCATCAACCATGCACGATTCAAAAAAAAAAATAGCCGTGCCGAACAACCCTAACCAAGATCGTATACTAGAGATTATGCGAAAACTAGCAAGTTAAACACTTTAACTACAAGTGAAAGGAATTACAACCTTTTTAGAACCGGTCCTTCACTTCTAAAGCTCCGTGTTGACGTCCCTTCGCAGCGATCATCGGGATCCCGGACTCTAGCGATTGTTTCTTCGGAGAATTGAGCGGGCTAGGTTGTTGACTTCGAGGCCGAAGATGATCTACGTCGAGGAGACTCAGACTCAAGCTCCATCTTCTCTAGGTCAAGAACTTTGTGAACAGAACACCCTAAACCAAATTGAAAGTTGTAGAGGGTGATGAAATAGGAAGTGGGTTCACTTTAGATTTGGATTTCTCACTCTAAATCTTCACTTGAAAATTTTTCTAGCAAGCTTTCTTCTTCTTGAAGAAGAAGAAAAGAATAAGAATGAATAATGAATTATGACAAAAGAATAATCAAGTGAAGTCTATCTTCTTGCAACCATGGGTGAGTTTACCTTTGTAGAGAATAAACCATAGTTTGAGGTAATGGTTACGTTAATGAAAATCTTATGCAAAACAAAATTAGTGGACTTTGTCAAAAATGCTTGAAAGCTTCATGAAGCTTCAAGCAAAGACAAAGAAATCCACCATTTTGTTTTACCGAAATAAATAAAAACCCAAAACCATTATCTTAAATAAGGTGTAAGTCATACACACACCCAAATTTGCATGTATCATCAATCATGATACAAACTAGTGCACAAACATATATCACATATACAACTTGTGCATATCAAGTGAGAAAATCAATCTTAAGTGAACCAATACTAGTTAATGTAAAGTAATATATCAAATATATAATTATACATTAAATAATTAAATCAACACTTGATTTAATGATCCGGTCATATCGCATATAACCGACTAATATCTAGTGTATCAATGTATCAAATCAACACTTGATTCGGTAACCCGGCTATATCTCATATAACCGTCCGATGTTATAAATCGCGAGAATAGAATACAGTATCACATACTGGTATTATTCTCGGTCCCGCAGATATCTCATATGCGCTCCTATTTCGTTTCGCTTGAGCCAGGAAACCTCTGTGTAGGACTCTAAAGACTCGTCAATACGCCGGCAGTAGGCGGTGATCATATCAATCACCCACAAGCCGCAAGCGTTCTGCTAAACGTAACGGCCTCCCGGGTATTAAGCGATCAGAAGAACAACGAGCAAGCCTGCTCACACTCCTGCGAATCCAATCAGTAACACTTACCGCACAATCCGGTCTGTTCGTCTGATATATCGCATATCTCGCCTAGTGGTGGTAAACGTCAGACCCCAGTAGCTCGATAAGTCATGCCGATGTAAGGTCCATAACTAGCAAGAAACTACTGATAACACTTACCAGTAAATCAGTGCAACCCTGGCCAGGGATTTCCAGTTATGGCCAGTCGAGCATAGCGCAACACCAACCCCCAATACCGGGAGAGAAGAATCCCCTCCTATCGCTCATTGCCTCCATGTGAATCGGGACTGTAACCAAAAACCACCTGTTTGAACGACTCAGTAGATCCATGGTAGGGTGTAAATCAAAGCACAGTGGCAGACACAAAAGACCTATGACAATCTCAGGTCAACAGACTAAGTTGTACCAGTGTCACCAGAGAACTGCCATCTGACGTGAGGTATAATACCATCTGGGAGTTCTCGGCGAGTCCGTCCAGTGTACCCAGTCACCACTGAGCACCCGCATACCATCTCTGATGTCAAACACCAATGGATATGGGATCATCCTGTTAGTTATATGTATGCCCTAGAGGCCATTACTATACATGAGATGTATATTGTAGTGGATGCTGGGACATATATAGGTAGGACTTTCTTGCTCGACATGATAGTACGCTCTCTGGTTGCTCTTTATCTTAAAATGTATACTTGCTATCTCTCAATTACATGTTGATGAAGCCCTTAGGATGTGTACTCGACTTCCAGGACTATGATGTAGATCATACTAGTGGGCCCTGGGTAGTCCATGAGTACAACCTTCAATGTTCCTAGTCGTGGGAATATCGAGACGGGGCATCAATATTCCAGAGTAGACTAGCGTATATCTTCTCGACCCATGTGATGGGCGATGGATAATCCCAAATCCATTGGTGTTTGACATCAGAGATGGTATGCGGGTGCCCAGAGGTGACTCGGTACACTGAACGGACTCGCAGAGAACTCCCAGATGGTATAATACCGCACGTGTCACGACCCGAAAGTACGGAACATGACCGACACTTAAACTACGAACGTCTCGAGGCGTAAGTAATCTAAGTAAACCGAAAACCCAGAAATCCAAACGAAGAAAAGTAGTAGAGTGCAGGAAAACCAATTTAAAACAAGTAGTTTTAATAGCATAAGCCGAATTATGCGGTTTTTAAGAACATCAAAATTTACTGAAAATTTCGGCAGAGTCTCATTTGTAAAAACTGGCTCCCAAACGGGATACAACATGAATAGTATACGGAATCAATAAAAGGGCATCCCCAAGCGGGAGCTAGCTCTTCGTCAATCGACGGTCACAACCACACAAGCAATATAATATACAACGCCAACGGCGAGGATCAAAACTCAAAAGGAACTCAAAACCACCAGAAATATAACGAGCTACTCTAAGGTCGAAAGAATAAACAGCACTGGTCTCTATCTCAAAATAAATACATGTTTGGTTGATGGAATTTACTAGATACAACTGAAATATATTATACAAGGTAATATAATGTGTACGATACAAGAAAAACCCACCTACTAGCAAGTCACCCGAATGAAACTGAGCCCGCAACGCCGTAATGAAACCTGTACGGCAAACCTGCAAGAAACTGGGGCACAACGGGGGCGAGTTGCCAACTCGTGAATAGAAAAACATATACGCACAGAAATCGCATAAATAACGCAACCTAGGTCAATGATCATAATATATCCTCAAAATATACATAACAAGCAGCCTATAACAATGGCTAGGGTAATATCAAACCGAGTGAAATCTCATGTGCCCGTGTCAGTGCCTCAGGTAGCAATATATCATATGAATGAGGTATGAATGCATGAAAACAGAATACATGTGAATGAAGAAACTGTTTTCATAAATTAGTGAGATTTCCTTCGTATTTTTAAACTGAGGTATCATAATGAAATCAGTATCAACAGTGTCTAGCATCGACATGAAACATAAATCTCACTGTGTCGAAATATCAATGTCTCAATCTCAATATCTAGGGCGCCGTCAGTCCAGACCGGCCCCTACCATCCATCTCAAGACCACGACGGTATCCTCCGGATATCCGACGCGTCGGGTAATATCACCGGTAGGTAATCTGTCCCCTGCCAGGCTCAACGTCAACACCACATTCATCTTGCCCCGGGGTACCATACCGGGCCCACCATGTACCCGTGACGGTTCCTCCACTCCTCGACACGGATCTCGAAAACCACAGCAAACTCATGGTGGACGACACTTACATCACTAGAAAACCGCAATTTACATATTTTAAAAGGTTAATAAGTTTAGAAATTTTGCGGCTTTCCCCCGAAATCCAGAAATATCATAAATCTCAAGAAGTCATCACAAGTGCATATGTCAATGCTAATGAATGTATATGGTATCAATAACCAAGTTGCAATGTATGATTAATAACTAGGCATTAACAATGGAATAACAGTATGCATGAAGTGACAAGTAATAACTACAATGTCTAAACTGGCATATAAACCAGGTACACTAATATCGTATCAACTACTAACTAACAAGCTAAGCCAAGCAATAGTATTTTCTAAGTGTACGTGACATGGCAATTACCGATGAAGATGTGTGTGAGCCGGCAAGTAAGTGTATTTGGTACATACGCATCATCGGTAATGGTGCTGGTGTCATAACAGCATGATATCAATAATGGAGTATGCAGCAAAATAAGTATGCGGGGCAGAGCGAACAGCAATAATGTACGGAAGCAGAATACTAGACACAACGATAACTAATCATTATTAAACTAATATAAGTCCTACAAATGGTGCCTTTTGAAATAACACGAATCATGGGGTTTTGAAAATAGGGGCAACGGTGTTTTTATGAAAAGATACGTCTTTTGAAATATCCGTAGGATCCCTTGGGCTGTCTTTTAAAATACCCACGATTCGTTAGTTTTTGAAATAGGTAAGAAGTCTAATCTAATCTAACAACTACACTAAACTATACTGCTGAACTACAGGTAAGGGAACCGCCTATCATCTGAGTCGATACATATACATACCTGTATATGTATAGTCGGTGATCCCGCCTCAATAATATCATATCCGATACCATATTTATAATCAGGCATCCCAAGTCAAGAGTGCGGATCAATCATCAATATAGCTCGTACGTAAATCCGTCGTACGGCATCCCAATCTGGGTACGGGTCAATATCACATTCATCATACTATTCACCTGGTATCCTCTTTATCAATTATCATGATCGGGGTACTGATCTACGTCTAGTACCATACTGATACCGCCTACGTAAGCATGGACGTGTGTGAAACACTACGTCAAGGACCCGCTACAACGTCATGTCGTATCTAAGATACGAACCCTGCTATATCACCGATCTCACGGCCTCAAATCGAATCTCATCGACTCAGCTCAAACCCAAGTATCATCCTCAAATCCGTATGTGAACACATAGTCCCATACCCATGTGAACACATACTATAAAGAATCCCATGAGCACATATCAATAGGAATGTATGCAAGTATGTATGTGTGTATGTGTAGTGCAACACTTTCCTAGGGTTCGCAACACTAAAATAATCCAACACACCAATATCTATCCTAAGCATCGTTATTAATCCCAAATAACATATAATAATTGTTGGTGTGTATACGCATCCGTATACACCACCACTGACTGCGGGGGTACTATACGCCATCTACCCGACTTCTCCCCGTAGATATAAATCTACTCACCTGGTCCTCGCTCGCCGGTGCCGACGTAGCCTAGCGCTTGCTTGTCGTCCCGAAGTTCACATGGGGTACCTACATATCATAACGCACCATATCGCATTAAAACTAAATTCGAAATTGAAACGGCATACGAAAATCAAATCGGCACGCGTATCACGCATAGATCCAAACCTATCGCCTACGCATGCAAGAATAGTCAAACCAACCCCCGATGTCGATGTACAAACGTCAAACCATCGAGAAAACCCAAACACACCAATCGTGATTTCAAAACTCACTAATTATATAAGAAATAGGGTTTAGTTCATCAAAACCATAAAATTAAACAATTCGTTTTATTTTCCAAAAACCTAGTTAGCACAAATTCCCATTTCGGTTCAAAACTTGATGTTTTACCCGAACTAAATATTTTGACGATTCTAATGGCCAAAATGCTCACTTAATATCATAATTAGGTCATACAAATCACCTCCATATTTTTAATCTCACGAATTAGCATTAACTCAAAATTCAAGTTTGCAACAAATATCGATTTTAACACTTTCCAAAGTAAAATTCACAATTTATCAATTAAGCATGGTTTTGCATGATCAAAGTCTCTAAACAACAAATTAAAATGCTAATAAAGTCATCAAAACCTTAATTACATTTTAAATCTCAATTTTATATGTATTTCACTAAAACATAGTTTGCAAATTACATAATTAATACAAATTTAAATTTAACAAAGATATAAACTACCAATTAGATTAGTTTTAGCATAATAACAACATGTTAAACTACACAATTTTCCCATGATCAATTATAAGAACCCCAACTTAAATTCACAACCCTAATCTAGAATTTCTTAATCATACAATTGAACCCACATAAAACTAAATTAACACTTAATTAAGCTAGCTACAAGCAATTAACAACGATTTAAGCAAAAGGGTTAGAATTACCCAAACAAATTGAAGATCCCACAAGCATACATAGCCCTCCAAAATGCTCCCTTGTCACCAAAATCCATGTGATAAGGGCTAAGCAAAAATGGGTAGGAGTCGGATTTGGGTTTTGGGATTTTTTTGATGGATTTTGGGGTAATTTTTGAAGAAGTTTTGAAGAGAAAAGAGAAGGGGAAAAGGGGGGGCTGTTGCTGCTGTAAGAGAGGGAGGGGTCGGCCAGAAATTGAAGGGGGGGGAGGAGAGAGAGGGAGGTATAGAAAGTGGGGGAAAGTCAAGGTCAAGGTAAGGTCAAAAGTCCACCTAATTCATCCATTTTCTTTTCTTTTCTTTCATATCTTTTCCTTTGAAAATCAAGTGGGGAAAATATGGTGGCTGCTGAATTCAGCTATGGGGAGGAGTAAGTGGGGGTGTGTAGGTGTGGGTACGGGTGTGGGGTGATGAAAAATGATAAATACAATACCCCAAGCATCCATTTACGCTAAAAAAAAGCCTTTTTTCTTCAATAATTTCTAAACCGTTTTGACAAATGATTTCGTTCCAAAAACCACATGATAAAATTTTATTTAATGTTTTATGATGCACAAAATTTGTTTCAACTCATTCCAATTTGTAATTTTCCCTAATTAAATGTATTAGTGACGGCTTAAAATAATAATAAAATAATATTTTTTTTTCAGAAAATTTGAAATTTCATCAGCGGCTCAATAAACACCAAATAATAGCAATTACATAGCTAGAATATGTATATTTAATTTTTATAATAAGATATTTGTATTTTGACTTTTTACAGAAAATCCCCTTATTTTACCGTTTTTTCGAAATTTCACCGAAACGATTTTCAAAACGTTACAATCTTCCCCCCTTAAAGAAATTCAGTCCCCGAATTTAAATTAAAACTCTCCCCAAAAACTAAAACATCTAAACCAAAACCATCAAGTCGTCAGGGCTCCGAAATTGTAAATACATAAGACAAATCGTAGCGCAGCGCATGCGCTTGAAAAATGAGTATATAACTCAAATCAAAACTCCGTCAAGCATCCCGCAATCATCGGAGTCATGGAGAAGATATCAATGCCAAATCCAAATCAAAACCAATATGATATAGCCCGAAACTATACATGTAAATATCGAATCTATATCTGTAAGTATCCGAAGGAAATGCATGCCAAATCTCCTTAAGTCGCTGTGCAACGCGTATAACACTGCACAGTGGCGGACGTCTATCATAAGAAAATAACTATATACATATATACCTTTGTTTGAAATGTACGTTCCGCCGTTTTGGAAAAAATTTAGAAGGGTCTCCTTTTTTTAAACATTTCGTGTCATATCAGACACGTAGGTAAATACTGAGGCTATAGCTCGCTTTTTGGAAATCCCTTCAATAACTATCAATGCATGAAAAATATATTTAGGTACTGTCCTCTGACTAGTCCTGCTCAGTACGAAAACACATAGCAATATCATAAAAACGTACTACTCTATAAGAAATCAATCCCAAAATATGCACATGAATACTACGTGCGTCTGGTGCGCACGGAAATCAAAATCCATGAATGTGCCATACATGCGCACAGAAACAACATCTAAGTGCATCGGGTGTGCACGAAACATCTGTCGTAGGCAACAGGTGTGCCTGACAGCAAAACCAGGTGCATCTGACATGCAAAAAAAAATCTCGATTTAGTGCATCTGGTGTGCACCAAATCGCATCTCGTAACAGGCGCCCAACATGCGCTAAAAATCCAATCCGGTGCATAAAATGCACAAAACAAATGTCGAGCATCACCCTCGAAATCGAAATCCAGTGTATCCAAGTGCACAAAATATATGTCACTGCACTGCCAGCATATATAAACTATACAGAGTGTAGGAACCAAATCGCGTGCGTGCATACGCACAAAATCAACTCAACTGTTTAAAACCGTAAAATCACAAACATGTGAAACTAAAGCACGAAAACGATATCAAGTGCAACACTTTGCAAAGATCGTAAATCCTCAATCATCAAAATCAAATAATACGAATAAATCACCCAAAACATCGAAATCAATAATGGCGGAATAGTATCGCTCAAATGCATCCTCTAAGAATCTCGGGCCAACTGTCGCGGTCACTAATGGGACGTCTCGTCGATGATCATGAACTCTGGCCTGCTGGCGTGCGTAACCATGACCACTCCTTGGTCAAGGTCTTCACTGTGAATTACCAATCTTTCGGTCCATCGGCTCATCGGCCCTGTCAGGTGTGCTAACGGGGACGATTCCATTCTGGCACTTCTCTGGTCATCTCTTGGTCAATCATCGCGACCACTCGTAAGACAGCATATCACTGGCGTCGGCCTCCGGCTCTCTGAATGTACGTGACACATCTGACCCTGGGTGCAAGTATCATTGCAGCAGTGTCCTGGAAGAAATCCTGCTCACGGTCTCTTCCATGTCTCGTCTCTGCCAACTGTCCGGAAGTCATCGTCCTTTCCTATATCTGCATCTTGCTCCGGAATGGCTGCATACCCATCGCGACCTCTTCTGGAAGGTATATCCAGTACTCTGCCTCGGCATGCGTATCACATCTCTGATGTCGGCGGAGTGGAACGTCGTCTTATCCAGATCTTGTACGGACCTCTTTACTCCACTTTCTCTAATGTCGACTGCTTCGGACTTGTCTCATCGTGGCTACATGGACTGAGCTCCAACGGCTATCCTCGTATCGGGAGTCTCCCAAGAAATGTATCTCACCACCTAGCATCCGAATTAAGTCAAGCCATCCTATCGATTCATCAAAACCTCAAAATCCCCCAAGAGCTCAACATCTTGGGCACAGTTTAATAGTATCGAATACATACCACAGCATCGGCGGTCCAGCCGTAGAAGGGCAAACCCAAGCCTCACTAATGGCGCCGCAGAACTGCCGTAAACTCTAAGTTTCAAAGGCTTTCACACGGTCATTAAGTCGAGTTAGGGTTTCATTCTTCTAGAGGGACGATAGAATTGCCTGCATGTCTTTCCGACTACTTTAAACCTGGAATAATAGGTTTCCGACATTCGATCGTCTCTGTCGACCCTCACGTCTCTGCGTGAAGTCGTCTCTAGCTGGAATCAATCTATCTGATGACCTCGCATCGGGGTAAGCGAACGATCCACATGTCCTAGTCATTCATCCTAGACGACTAGCGACCTCCTATCATCTCTTAGTACAACTCGTCCTGCACGATTTCCAGCATCTGGGGCAATATCTCGTTGTTCGCAGCAATAACTGGCTCGCTCGTCTGCACGCTGAACAGTGCCTCGATCGTCATGAATAAGAAACACACCAACGGTCATCAAAATCTGGCTGGCCTCCATCATTGGCTCAATTCTCTAGTGTCGATCAGCACCTCCGAGTAACATCATAAAGGCGATCCGCCAAACGCTCGTGGCGCGGAAACACAGTAAAAAGACACATCTCTGCAATCGTGTTTCGCCGGAATTTCGCCCTGGTCAGTCCTCGTTCGTGACGAGCTTGTGCTGACCGCAACTCTAGCCGCAGCTCTCCCTGCCCGTAACCGTAGCAGCAAAACCATAACTGGTACTGATGAGGCTAGATCGGAATGAATATAATACTGAGCAAAGAAATGTACATCCTAAGGCTTCTTAAGTGGAGTAGCGTATCGTAAATATGCCGCGGAACATACCCACGGTACGTCACTCTACTTTAGTCACCTATTCCATCAACCAAGGGTCATCCTACGCTCCGAAGGTAAATCCTAATGCTCTGATACCAACTTTGTCACGACCCGAAAGTACGGAACATGACCGGCACTTAAACTACGAACGTCTCGAGGCGCAAGTAATCTAAGTAAACCGAAAACCCAGAAATCCAAACCAAGAAAAGTAGTAGAGTGCAGGAAAACCAATTTAAAACAAGTAGTTTTAATAGCATAAGCCGAATTATGCGGTTTTTAAGAACATCAAAATTTACTGAAAATTTCGGCAGAGTGTCCTTTGTAAAAACTGGCTCCCAAACGGGATACAACATGAATAGTATACGAAATCAATAAAAAGGCATCCCCAAGCGGGAGCTAGCTCTTCGTCAATCGACGGTCACAACCACACAAGCAATATAATATACAACGCCAACGGCGAGGATCAAAACTCAAAAGGAACTCAAAACCACCAGAAATATAACGAGCGACTCTAAGGTCGAAAGAATAAACAGCACTGGTCTCTATCTCAAAATAAATACATGTTTGGTTGATGGAATTTACTAGATACAACTGAAATATATTATACAAGGTAATATAATGGGTACGATACAAGAAAAACACACCTACTAGCAAGTCACCCGAATGAAACTGAGCCCGCAACGCCGTAATGAAACCTGTACGGCAAACCTGCAAGAAACTGGGGCACAACCGGGGTGAGTTGCCAACTCGTGAATAGAAAAACATCTACGCACAGAAATCGCATAAATAACGCAACCTAGGTCAATGATCATAATATATCCTCAAAATAAGCATAACAAGCAGTCTATAACAATGGCTAGGGTAATATCTAACCGAGTGAAATCTCATATGCCCGTGTCAGTGCCTCAGGTAGCAATATATCATATGAATGAGGTATGAATGCATGAAAACAGAATACATGTAAATGAAGAAACTGTTTTCATAAATTAGTGAGATTTCCTTCGTATTTTTAAACTGAGGTATCATAATGAAATCAGTATCAACAGTGTCTAGCATCGACACGAAACATAAATCTCACTGTCTCGAAATATCAATGTCTCAATCTCAATATCTAGGGCGCCGTCAGTCCAGACCGGCCCCTACCATCTATCTCAAGACCATGACGGTATCCTCCGGATATCCGACGCGTCGGGTAATATCACCGGTAGGTAATCTGTCCCCTGCCAGGCTCAACGTCAACACCACATTCATCTTGCCCCGGAGTACCATACCGGGCCCACCATGTACCCGTGACGGTTCCTCCACTCCTCGACACGGATCTCGAAAACCACAGCAAACTCATGGTGGACGACACTTACATAACTAGAAAACCGCATTTTACATATTTTAAAAGGTTAATAAGTTAAGAAATTTTGCGGCTTTCCCCCGAAATCCAGAAATATCATAAATCTCAAGAAGTCATCACAAGTGCATATGTCAATGCTAATGAATGTATATGGTATCAATAACCAAGTTGCAATGTATGATTAATAACTAGGCATGAACAATGGAATAAAAGTATGCATGAAGTGACAAGTAATAACTACAATGTCTAAACTGGCATATAAACCAGGTACACTAATATCGTATCAGCTACTAACTAACAAGCTAAGCCAAGCAATAGTATTTTCTAAGTGTACGTGACATGGCAATTACCGATGAAGATGTGTGTGAGCCGGCAAGTAAGTGTATGTGGTACATACGCATCATCGGTAATGGTGATGGTGTCCTAACAGCATGATATCAATAATGGCGTATGCAGCAAAATAAGTATGCGGGCAGAGCGAACAGCAATAATGTGCGGAAGCAGAATACTAGACATAACGATAACTAATCAGTATTAAACTAATATAAGTCCTACAAATGGTTCCTTTTGAAATAACACGAATCATGGGGTTTTGAAAATAGGGGCAACGGTGTTTTTATGAAAAGATACGTCTTTTTAAATATCCGTAGGATCCCTTGGGCTGTCTTTTAAAATACCCACGATTCGTTAGTTTTTGAAATAGGTAAGAAGTCTAATCTAATCTAACAACTACACTAAACTATACGGCTGAACTACAGGTAAGGGAATCGCCTATCATTTGAGTCGATACATATACATACCTGTATATGTATAGTCGGTGATCCCGCCTCAATAATATCATATCCGATACCATATCTATAATCAGGCATCCCAAGTCAAGAGTGCGGATCAATCATCAATATAGCTCGTACGTAAATCCGTCGTACGGCATCCCAATCTGGGTACGGGTCAATATCACATTCATCATACTATTCACCTGGTATCCTCTTTATCAATTATCATGATCGGGGTACTGATCTACGTCTAGTACCATACTGACACCGCCTACGTATGCATGGACATGTGTGAAACACTACGTCAAAGACCCGCTACAACGTCATGTCGTATCTAAGATACGAACCCTGCTATATCACCGATCTCACGGCCACAAATCGAATCTCATCGACTCAGCTCAAACCCAAGTATCATCCTCAAATCCGTATATGAACACATAGTCACATACCCATGTGAACACATACTATAAAGAATCCTATGAGCACATATCAATAGGAATGTATGCAAGTATGTATGTGTGTATGTGTAGTGCAACACTTCCCTAGGGTTCGCAACACAAAAATAATCCAACAGACCAATATCTATCCTAAGCATCGTTATTAATCCCAAAAAACATATAATAATTGTTGGTGTGTATACGCATCCGTATACACCACCACGGACTGCGGGGGTGCTATACGCCATCCACCCGACTTCTCCCCGTAGATATAAATCCACTCACCTGGTCCTCGCTCGCCGATGCCGACGTCGCCAGGCGCTTGCTTGTCGTCCCGAAGTTCACATGGGGTACCTACATATCATAACGCACCATATCGCATTAAAACTAAATTCGAAATCGAAACGGCATACGAAAATCAAATCGGCACGCGTATCACGCATAGATCCAAACCTATCGCCTACGCTTGCAAGAATAGTCAAACCAACCCCCGATGTCGATGTACAAACGTCAAACCATCGAGAAAACCCAAACACACCAATCGTGATTTCAAAACTCACTAATTATATAAGAAATAGGGTTTAGTTCATCAAAACCATAAAATTAAACAATTCGTTTTATTTTCCAAAAACCTAGTTAGCACAAATTACCATTTCTGTTCAAAACTTGATGTTTTACCCAAACTAAATATTTTGACGATTCTAATGGCCAAAATGCTCACTTAATATCATAATTAGGTCATACAAATCACCTCCATATTTTTAATCTCACGAATTAGCATTAAATCAAAATTCAAGTTTGCAACTAATATCGATTTTAACACTTTTCAAAGTAAAATTCACAATTTATCAATTAAGCATGGTTTTGCATGATCAAATCGCTAAACAACAAATTAAAATGCTAATAAAGTCATCAAAACCTTAATTACATTTTAAATCTCAATTTTATATGTATTTCACTAAAACCTAGTTTGCAAATTACATAATTAATACAAATTTAAATTTAACAAAGATATAAACTACCAACTAGATTAGTTTTAGCATAATAACAACATGTTAAACTACACAATTTTCCCATGATCAATTATAAGAACCCCAACTTAAATTCACAACCATAATCTAGAATTTCTTAATCATACAATTGAACCCACATAAAACCGAATTAACACTTAATTAAGCTAACTACAAGCAATTAACAACGATTTAAGCAAAAGGGTTAGAATTTACCCAACAAATTGAAGATCGCAGAAGCACACATAGCCCTCCAAAATGCTCCCTTGTCACCAAAATCCATGCGATAAGGGCTAAGCAAAAATGGGTAGGAGTCGGATTTGGGTTTTGGGATTTTTTTGATGGATTTTGGGGCAATTTTTGAAGAAGTTTTAAAGAGAAAAGATAAGGGGAAAAGGGGGGGCTGTTGCTGCTGTAGGAGAGGGAGGGGTCGGCCAGAAATTGAGGGGGGGAGGAGAGAGAGGGAGGTAGAGAAAGTGGGGGAAAGTCAAGGTCAAGGTAAGGTCAAAAGTCCACCTAATTCATCCATTTTCTTTTCTTTTCTTTCATATCTTTTCCTTTGAAAATCAAGTGAGGAAAAATATGGTGGCTGCTGAATTCAGCTATGGGGAGGAGTAAGTGGGGGTGTGTGGGTGTGGGTACGGGTGTGGGGTGATGAAAAATGATAAATACAATACCCCTAGCATCCATTTACGCTAAAAAAAGCATTTTTTCTTCAATAATTTCTAAACCGTTTTGGCAAATGATTTCGTTCCAAAAACCACATGATAAAATTTTATTTAATGTTTTATGATGCACAAAATTTGTTTCAACTCATTCCAATTTGTAATTTTTCCTAATTAAATGTATTAGTGACGGCTTAAAATAATAATAAAATAATATTTTTTTTCAGAAAATTTGAAATTTCACCAGCGGCTCAATAAATACCAAATAATAGCAATTACATAGCTAGAATATGTATATTTAATTTTTATAATAAGATATTTGTATTTTGACTTTTTACAGAAAACCCCCTTATTTTACCATTTTTTCGAAATTTTACCGAAACGATTTTCAAAACGTTACATCACGTCAGATGGCAGTTCTCTGGTGACACTGGTACAACTTAGTCTGTTGACCCGAGATCGTCATAGAGTCTTGTGTGTCTCCCACTGTGCTTTGATTTCCACCCTACCACGGCTCTACTAAGTCGTGCAAACAGGTGTTTTTTGAGTACAGTCCCGATTCATATGGAGGCAATGAGCGATAGGAGGGGATTCGTCTCTTCCGGTATTGGGGGTTGATGTTGCGCTATGCTCGTCTGGCCATAACTGGAAATCCCTGGCCAGGGTTGCACTGATTTACTGGAAAGTGTTATCAGTAGTTTCATTCTTGTTATGGAACTTACATCGGCATGACTTATCAAGCTGCTGGGGTCTGACGTTTACCACCCCTAGGAGAGATATGCGACATATCAGAAAAACAGACCGGACTGTTCGGTAAGTGTTACTGGTTAGATTCACAGGAGTGTGAGCGGGCTTGCTCGTTGATCTTCTGATCGCTCAATACCCGGGTGGTCGTTACGTTTAGCAGACCACTTGCGGCTTGTGGGTGTTTGATATGATCATCACCTCCTGCCGGCGTATTGACGAGTCTTTAGAGTCCTATACAGAGGTTTCCTGGCTCAAGCGAAACGAAATAGGGACGCATATGAGATATGTTCGGGGCCGAGAATAATACTATTATGTGATACTGAATTCTATTCTCGTGATTTGTATCATCGAACGGTTATATGAGATATAGCCGGGTTACCGAATCAAATGTTGATTCGATATATTGATACACTTGATATTAGTCGGTTATATGCAGTATGACCGGATCATTAAATCAAGTGATGATTTAATGATTTATTGTATAATTATATATTTGATATATTACTTTACATTAACTAGTATTGGTTCACTAAAGATTATTTTTCTCACTAGATTGTGCACATTGTATATATGATATATGTTTGTGCACTAGTTAGTATCATGTTTGATGATACATGCAAACTTGGGTGTGTGTATGCTTTAAACCATGTTTAGGTTAATGGTTAGGGTTTTAACTTATTTATTTATTTATTTTGGTTAAAAAACTAAATGGTGGCTTTTCTTTCTTTGCTAAAAGTTTCATGATACTTCAAGCAACTTTGACAAAGTCTAAACTATGGTTTGCTCTCTACATGAGTTAACTTCACCCATGGTTGCATTATGTTAAGTATTCACTTGATTTATTATTTTTTATAATCATTTTTTATTTTCCTTCTTCTTCTTCTTCATGAAGAAGACAGCTTTCTTGAAAATTCCAAGTGAAAAAATCAAGTGAGAAATCCAATTCTAAAGTGAACCCACTTCCTATTTCTTCATCCTCTACAACTTGCCATGTAGTAGAGTGTGTTATCTTCACAAGTTTTATGACCTAGTGAAGATGGAGCTTGAGTTTGAGTCGCCTCGACGTAGATCATCTTCGGCATCGAAGTCAACGACCTAGCCCGCTTATTTCTCCGACGAAACCAACGCTAGAGTCCGGTATCCCGATGATCGCAGCGCAGGGACGTCAACACGGAGCTAAAGAAGCAGAGGATCGGATCTACAAAGGTTGTAGTCCCTTTCACTTGTAGATAAAGTTGTTAACTTGTATGTATTTCGCCTTACCTCTAGTAACGATCTTGCATTAGGGTTCCACGGCACAAGCAAAAATTTGATTTTGGCATGGTTGATCAGTTGTAGAACCTCATGAGTGTGCCTAGGAACCCTACAGTGGTATCAGAGCCTAGCTAGAGCTTTAGGCGAAGTGTAGACGATGTTAGAAATCCGATCGAACCCCGAAACCCTAAACAAAACCCTTCTCTATAAATTTTTTCAAAACTGTGATTTTTGTGAATTAAAAATTGTCAAAACATTCAACAGGGTTTTGTAGGAGTTACTGTGCAGCACGTGACCTCAACTCGACCAATGCGCCGCGGAACCACGGCCCCACCCTGGCATGCGCGGCGGTTCCGTGGCCATAATGGCGAATCTTGCCACATGGTTTGCACAGTAATTTCTTTCAGTAAGTGCTGTGTTTTCTGGGAATTTTTAACTTCTACTCAAAAGTTGAGTTTTCTGGGTTGTTTTGGGGACTCGATGATTCGATCGGATTATTTAACTTTGTTTATTGTGTTTTTCCGGGTAATTTTAGAACATGTTAAAAAGTTCGACCGGATATAAATACCCACTTTTTCCCCTACTGGAAAATTTCCAAGTGTTGGATTTTTCCGTAGTTTGAGAACGTCTAAGAAGTGCAAGTAACGCGATGGACCCTCTAGAAGACAACAAAGCTTAACTCGATTATGTGATCGTCTTGAACTGCCCTTTGAACCTTAGGGTTTGGGGCAGTACTGCGTGCCACATGTGAGGCGTTGGCTTGACCCTTCTACGGCTGGACCGTTGGTACTGTGGCATGAAGTGGATGTTTTTAAACTTATTTCATGTGTTGAGCTTTTCGGGAAAACTTGGGTGTTTGATTATTCGATCGAAAAGTTTAAAATTGTCTATTTATCTGGAATGTGATACAATATTTGGAATCAACTACATTTGAATATTATAAATCTAGCAGTTTAGTCTCACTTGATCGGTTGCCACAGGATTTTGATATGATCAAAAGTCCGTCGCAATCACGTAGTGTACGCGGATACTCGCCGGTAAACTTAACAGACAGCCATACCCCATAGCCCCGATAAAGTGACTGTAGGAGAACCCCGTCGCCGATAGCATCCGTTCGGGTGCTCGCGACAGCGGTGTTCCGCCTTAGTGCACTTCGTCGACAGTATCGGGGGTGCGGCCGTCTACTAAAGTTTGCGACGAGCATTCGTTTTGGATGTCGGGAATCTTGTTGAATTGCCCGACTTGATATTGAAAAGAGTTTTCAATAATGAGACTAAAATGCGGGGTTTATAATTGTTAGGCATGCGATGTCTAAGGAATTCATTTGGTTAGGCATGCGATGTCTATACAGGTTGCGGATTCCAACAGTTGTAGTTTTACACTTTCTTTTCTGCGACCGTAAGTGTAATATGTGATATTGCCGGTTTCGTTGCTATATGTCAACGACAATTGGGATGGGCATATTTACATACGTTGATGACATGTGATGTTATGTGTTGCTGGATATGTTATATTAGATCGTCGTGTTTGAATAGCCTGGTTTTTTTTTATGTGAGATGAGTTTTTTTCTTTATCATTCATATAAAAACTTGTATGTAATATTCTTTTATTGGGGCACTTCCGGGTTGAGGATGATATCACCATTGTATATTATTTACTTTTCCGCATTAGGATAGACCGAAGGAGGGGAGCACAAGTAACCGGATTCTACGGTCAAGTGGGAGACCATCTCGAGGAGTCGAATCCGGGTCTCCTAACTCTAGAATTGGTAGGGTTGCTTGCTGCTCTCGTAGGGGTCTACGGGTGTGGGATTGGCTATTCATCACGACCGCGGAATCCTTGTTTTATTCAGGCTCAAAATAAAGCACGGACGTCCTAGTATATCCAATATTTCATATAATATTTTCTGCTGCGTTATCTGTGATGTGATCATGTGATTTGTTCAGATGGATATTGTATATACTATATATGATATATTATATAAATGTTGCTTATGTTTTACACCCGCGCTAGCCCTGCCCCGCTTTGCCGTTAGTTACCTAACCTAACGGTGCAGACGGGACATCGAGGCGAATGCGGATGGCATAAGCGTATGTTATATTTATCTGTGATGTTTAGGTGGACTTAAATGATGGGACATTCATTAATGAGAATAATGAAAGAAAATAAACCTAAAAGATGTTGTGGAATCGAATTTCAAAAATAAAACAGGTAGCTGCAGTTCTTGCTTTGCATAGCGGTGTTCCTTGTAGAACATCCAGCACCTTATTCGATAAGGAAAGGGCCGAGATCCCTTCACCGGGAGTGACCCCTTTAGCAATAACTGGAAGATGCTACAACCCTCGGTTTGTCTTTTGATTGCTTCTATAGTTTTTGCTTTGCACAGCGGTATATGTGATATATCCTGCACCTTATTCGACGAGGAAAGCGCCGACGATCCCTTCACCGGGAGTGACCCCTTTAGCAAAACAAGAAAGGCCTAAAAAACACTCCATTTAAAAACAATTTGATTCTGCAGCGAGATCAAGTTCAAAGTGTTAAAGGCTTTATTAAAAACCATCCGCAACCCTCCGTCATTTTAGGAAGTAGAGTACTTAGTATTCGTGCTGTGTTTGTTGACCATAGTCAAGGCACAGTGTACGGTAGCTAAGTGATGTCTTCCTACACTACATATGATGAGATTAGTTAGGACAGTCGCGTGACTTTGTTGACCTTAGTTAAGAGTCATGTGGGTGGGTCTAATTAGTCATGAAATGACGGGTAGAACTTGACTAGTGCTTATGATTTGTTGACCATAGTTAAGGTCATAAGTGCTAGGGGTAAAAACCTTTATCGGGAGTTTCAAGTGTTGAAATTTGCAATGAGATTGCATACCTTCTATATGATAGTTGGATCCCAATAACCACTGTGAGTAATTGTTACTCCTGGGAGAGTTTTGCACTTCACAATTAGCCGATCAAGTAGGTGTCTAGAAAGGTGTCAACGGGGTTACGCCCCTGGGAAAACGAGGTTTACTTTAATTAGGTCCGTGCGAAAGCACGGGGAACCTCCCTCAAAGTACCGACACTGGCCTGGCTGAAAGATTGGCGAACTTGTAGATTGTAATTAATCCCGGCTAATCTTTCCTTTTAGGGTTTGAAGGAAGATTTGATAAAAACAGTGGGAGCCATCCTGAAT
Source organism: Agapanthus africanus (assembly GCA_030015575.1). Taxonomy (NCBI): domain Eukaryota; kingdom Viridiplantae; phylum Streptophyta; class Magnoliopsida; order Asparagales; family Amaryllidaceae; genus Agapanthus; species Agapanthus africanus. The sequence goes on from JASDDO010000010.1 coordinate 231,516,766, forward strand.
AGATAAACTAAATAACCAATCTAATCTTGAAAGAGCGCACGCAGAGTGTTTTCATCTCTCTCACCAGGTAGCGACCATATCACGCCTTAATCAAGATAATAATATGGATGTATTGACCGAACTCGCTTGTTATACTGATGCTGGGGAACGTTTGTCCCGCTCCAACTTATAATTGTTATAAGACCAAGCAGGAAATTGGGGATTACCAGAATTCCCGTGCCGCCCAAACGAAGAAGTGCATTATGATGCATCTTCTTCGGGTGCGTTCGTTACAAAGAACAGTTTCTCGGTATCCTCTGCGTCCTGGGTATTTGATACCGAATCAGGATCCCAGATATGTAATCTCTTACATAGGGCTACAGAAAGGTAGAGAACTGAGAATGGGTGATAAGTTTCATGAGACAGAAAACGGTACAAGTGTTGCAGCCAAGTCTGTTGATCACTATCACCCTGTATTACCAAAATACACTGATTCTGAACGAATGTTATTAGATACCGAACCTGATATACAAAATCATATCAGTCTCTTTATTAGTAAAGAAGGATATAATTTTGTATTATTCAATAATGTTTTGAACATTTCAAAAGTTGATCGGTTCAGGCACGTTATCTAAAAGCATTGACGTTCTAAATCAAACTACAGTTCCTAGTATAAAGAACACACATAAGAGGAAGAGTTCAAAAATGAACGAATCCTTCTTAAGGTATTATAGACTAGGTCATATCAATGTGACCTGACTAGCTAAAGTTACATTGAGATGCATATTTAAATCAGTTTGAATTTACATCTTGTGAAACTTTCCAGTCATGTCACAAAGATAAGATGACCATAGCTCCATTTAGTGAACTCTTGGGACTGATACATAGTGATATATGATGGTCCCCAGTCTACATATACCAGAACTGGTTCTTTGTACTTCCTTACATTCACTGATGATCTCTTAAGATTCGGACACATGTTCCTGTTGAAACACATGTCTGAAGCTTTTGAGAAATTCAAAGAATATAAGTCAGAAGTAGAGAACCAATACAGGTATAAGTATTATGTCCTATGATGAGATCAGGGAGAAGAATACTTGTGCATGGAATTCATGGGCTATTCTAAAGGAGAATGAGATTCTCTCTCAGTGTTACTCCTCTGTAATACACCACAGCACGTCGGTGTATCGGGGCGGAGCAATCACACACTATATGATATGGTGCGCTCTATGATGAGTACTTCTGAGTTACCTGTTTCCTTTTGGGGGTTATGCACTTAAGAAGATCATACCTATTTGAATTAGGTTCGAATCAGATCATTGCCTACCACTCCATATAAGATATGGTATGGGAAGAGCCCATCTCTTAAGCAAGTTAAGATTTGGGGTTGTCCAGCCTATGTCAACAGCAAAATCCGGAAAAGATCGAGGCAAGGTCAGTTCTGTAGAACTGGAAGGAGTTCCAGTTATACAAACCACAACTGATGATTTGATAGAACCAAAGGATTCAATAGTCTCCGACGAACCTCAGCATCTCCGCCGATCTAGCAGGGTTCCTCATCCGCCTGAGAGATGCTTCGGTTTCTCGATGATAGTGGGAGCGAGGATTGCATCATGAGATGATGACCCAACTAGTTTCGAGCAGGCCATCGAGAGTAGGGACTCTATAAGAATGGCTGGATGCTTAGCGATCTGAGATGGAATCTATGTACACCAACAAAGTATGGACTTTGGTTGCTCTATCTGAATGGTTAAATCCCCATCAAGAGCAAGTATATCTTGAGAAGATTACTTGGTGTAAATGGAAAAGTTGAGACTTTCAGAGCTAGACTTGTTAAAGGTTTTAGTCATCGACCAGGCGTGTAAAATGATGAAACCTTTTCCAGTGGCTATGCTTAAGTCCATCCGGATCCTACTTGCCACGGCTACATACCATGACTACGATATCTGGCGGTTGGGTGTCATGACAGCTTTTCTAAATACTGATTTAGAAGAGAGCGTCTATAAGTACACAGCAAGAGGGCTTCGTAGATAGTGGGAGCAGCGAAAACGTGTGCAAGATGCTTTCCGTGACAAAGCAGGCATCGCGGAGTTGGAACGTCTGTTTTGATGAAGTAGTCAAAGAGTTTGACTTCATCAAAATGGTAGATGAACCTTGTGTATACAAAAAGGTAGTAGAGAGTATGGTGGTGATCCTCGTCGAGTACGTGGATAACATACTCTTAATAGGAAAAGAGTTTCCTATGCTACACTCGGTCAATCTCCTCTTATCATAAGGATTCTCCATATAGGATCGAAGTGATACCTCCTAAATCCTAGGTTTTTGATCTATGAGATAGATCAAAATGGATATTAGGATTCTTACTGGGTGTAGTAAGATGGTATCAATCGATCCTGGGGAGAATCACTGGAAATGTTCCAGAGTGATAAGGTCGACTGAATATCAGTCGCAGGCATTGTCTTTACCCTCAGTGGAGGGACGGTATGTTGGAAGAGTTCCAAGCTAGATACCGTGACATACTAGGCGATTAATGGCAAGATACATCATTACCAAGGATACTACCAAAGAGGCAGTTTGGGTGTATATTACTTCATGAGATGAACTAGGTTCCTACCATTGTGTGACATTGGAAGTGTGGCTATGGCCCAGGAACCCCGGTCCGATCAGTGACCCAGACATATTCTGAGGCAGCATCACCTGATCATGGAGATAGTTGATCTCCAGGGTGATCGAGGTTAGGAGAGTAGACTCAGAGGACAACACGGCGGATCCACTCATAAAGGCCTTTTCCCAGAGAAAGACTTATATGGGATGGTTGAGTATGAGATACTGCAACCACTGCTACAGATGGCCCTAGTGTAAGTGGGAGATTGTTAGTTATATGTATGCCCTAGAGGCCATTACTATACATGAGATGTATAGTGTAGAGGATGCTGGGACATATATAGGTAGGACTTTCTTGCTCGACATGATAGTACGCTATCTGGTTGCACTTTATCTTAACATGTATACCTGCTATCTCTCTATTACATGTTGATAAGCCCTTAGGATGTGTACTCGACTTCCAGGACTATGATGTAGATCATACTAGTGGTCCCTGGGAAGTCCATGAGTACATCTTTCAATGTTCCTAGTCATGGGAATATCGTGACGGGGCATCGATATTCCAAAGTAGACTAGCGTATATCTTCTCGACCCATGTGATGGGCGATGGATAATCCCATATCCATTGGTGTTTGACATCAGATATGGTATGCGGGTGCTCAATGGTGACTGGGTACACTGAACGGACTTGCAGAGAACTCCCAAATGGTATAAAACCTCACGTCAGATGGCAGTTCTCTGGTGACACTGGTACAGTTTAGTCTGTTGACCCGAGATTGTCATAGAGTCTTGTGTGTCTCCCACTGTGCTTTGATTTCCACCCTACCACGGCTCTACTGAGTTGTGCAAACAGGTGGTTTTTGGGTACAGTCCCGATTCACATGGAGGCAATGAGCGATAGGAGGGGATTCGTCTCTCCCGGTATTGGGGGTTGTTGTTGCGCTATGCTCGACTGGCCATAACTGGAAATCCCTGGCCAGGGTTGCACTGATTTACTGGTAAGTGTTATTAGTAGTTTCATGCTTGTTAAGGACCTTAATTCGGCATGACTTATCAAGCTACTGGGTCTGAGGTTTATCACCCCTAGGCGAGATATGCGACATATCAGACGAACAGACCGGACTGCACGGTAAGTGTTACTGGTTGGATTCACAGGAGTGTGAGCGGGCTTGCTCGTTGATCTTCTGATCGCTCAATACCCGGGTGGCCGTTACGTTTAGCAGACCGCTTGCGGGTTGTAGGTGTTTGATATGATCATCACCTACTGCCGGCGTATTGACGTGTTTTTAGAATCCTACACAGAAGTTTCCTGGCTCAAGCGAAAGGAAATAGGAGTGCATATGAGATATGTGCGGGACCGAGAATAATACCAGTATGAGATAATGAATTCTATTCTCGCGATTTGTATCATCGAACGGTTATATGAGATATAGCCGGGTTACCGAATCAAATGTTGATTCGATATATTGATACACTTGATATTAGTCGGTTATATGCAGTATTACAGGATCATTAAATCAAGTGTTGATTTAATGATTTAATGTATAATTATATATTTGATATATTACTTTACATTAACTAGTATAGGTTCACTTAAGATTATTTTTCTCACTAGATTGATATATGTTTGTGCACTAGTTTGTATCATGTTTGATGATACATGCAAACTTGGGTGTGTGTATGCTTTAAAGCATGTTTAGGTTAATGGTTAGGGTTTTAACTTATTTATTTATTTATTTTGGTTAAAAAACTAAATGGTGGCTTTTCTTTCTTTGCTAGAATTTTCATGATACTTCAAGCAACTTTGACAAAGTCTTAACCATTTTGTTTTTATCCTTTGACCTAACCATTTATCTAAACTATGCTTTGCTCTCTACATGAGTTAACTCCACCCATGGTTGCATTATGATAAGTATTCACTTGATTTATTATTTTTAATAATCCTTTTTCATTTTCTTTCTTCTTCTTCTTCATGAAGAAGAAAGCTTTCTTGAAAATTCCTAGTGAAGAAATCAAGTGAGAAATCCAATTCAAAAGTGAACCCACTACCTATTTCTTCGTCCTCTACAACTTGCCATGTAGTAGAGTGTGTTATCTTCACAAGTTTTATGACTTAGTGAAGATGGTGCTTGAGTTTGAGTCGCCTCGACGTAGATCATCTTCGGCATCGAAGTCAACGACTTAGCCCGCTTATTTCTCCGACAAAACCAACGCTAAAGTCCGGGATCCCGCTGATCGCTGCGGAGGGACGTCAACACGGAGCTAAAGAAGTGGAGAATCGGATCTACAAAGGTTGTAGTTCCTTTCACTTGTAGATAAAGTTGTTAACTTGTATGTATTTCGCCTTACCTCTAGTAACGATCTTGCATTAGGGTTTCACGGCACATGCAAAATTTTGATTTTGGCATGGTTGATCAGTTGTAGAACCTCATGAGTTTGCCTAGGAACCCTACACTTCCATCGCCCATCACATGGGTCGAGAAGATATACGCTAGTCTACTCTGGAATATCGATGCCCCGTCTCGATATTCCCACGACTAGGAACATTGAAGGATGTACTCATGGACTACCCATGCCCCACTAGTATGATCTGCATCATAGTCCTGCAAGTCGAGTACACATCCTAAGGGCTTTATCAACATGTAACAGAGAGACAGAAAGTATACATCTTAAGATAAAGAGCAACCAGATAGCGTACTATCATGTCGAGCAAGAAAGTCCTACCTAGATATGTCCCAACATCCACTACAATATACATCTCATGTACAGTAATGGCCTCAAGGGCATACATATAACTAACATAACTATGTGCTAAAGATGTATATAAAGAGAGCTTGTTAGGGTTAGGATTAGGTTAGTTTGATATAGGAGTCGCTCACTTCTTTCGTTGCCACGCTTAATATCGGTGTTACGGTAATCGGCAACAACGGGGATTGGCACGACTAGGAAAGAACTTGCGAGTATAAGCTAGGCTTTCCAATGCTTAAGTTCTTCCTTTTGGTGCTTGTCCGTCCGTTCTTGGCTCTTAGCTTTAACCTCCGGTTATTTTAACCACAACCGGTCTCACTAAGGAATCACCACTATCATGTAGGATAGGGTGCCGTAAGGAGCGGATTGTGGTTCAATTATCGGGAGTCCGAATTAAGATGTTGGGCAAGGAAAGAGTGAGAGAGATTTCCTTCTCTCAAACTTTCCTTATCCTACCCTAAAAAGTAAGAAAACTACTCACCCATTACAAGAAAAAGAAATTAGAACAAAAGGAGGAAGATAGAAAGAAAGAGATTAGAAGATTACAACTAGCTATTTGAGACCCTACCTTGGCAAGGATCAAGCTTTAACATCATTGTTGTTTAAGGATAAAGAAAAAAAAGAACAAGAAAGAAACAACAACAAATAACAACTACTAGATTAACAAATGAAAATTACAAGCAATTACAATTAACAAAATAACAATACAAGCATGATAAGGAAAAGAACTCTTTTATTCATCCTTCACTCATAAAAAGCTCACTACAAGATTTTAATGGAGAAAAGATGAACAGAGGAAGAAGAACAACAAAATATATCCTAAACCTAATACAAGAATAAGCACCGTTGGCTTGGCAATGTTCTGGGCTATTTATAGGCAGGAAACTGGAAAACTAGGGCAACAATCTGCCACCACATAAAAGTACCAAACTACCCTTGAAAAAGTTCCATCTGCCGAGCCCATATGGCCGCGGATCAGCGGCCTAGACACCATGTTGGCCGTGGATCCGCGGCCATATAGAGGAATTGGCTCCTCAAATTTTGTGGTTTTCCTTGGTTTTCCGTACTCTTCAGTGTGGTATATGTTGTTTCTCAGAAGCTCTTCACAATTTTTCCAGAATTTCAACATATCTAAATATGATGCGATGTGGATCTTTTGCCATGATTTTTCTTGAGCTCCGCGTAGACATGTTGGATTTTGTGTTGACATTGTGCTTTGTGCATGAAAATGACATCGATTTTCCATTTTTTCCCTCAAACTGGAGTGCTGCAACATACGGATAGTGAGCGGAGACCCGTGTTTTATCTGTGGTTGGCAGTAAACCATAATTTGTCGTGCTTTTCCATGAATTTCACTCTTTAGAGCTGAGAACCTGTATCCTGCAATTAACTAGCAAACACGGCTCAAAAGTACCTACCGATAAGCAATGTTATAAAAATTGGGCGGTATAAAAATGCAAAAATCAGATATGAACGGGACTTCTTCTTCCTCCTCTTCGTCTTCTTCCTCTAGCTCACAACCTCCATTAATGGCATCATCTCTAACCTCCATCCATACAATGGATGCAAGAGACATAGTTATCACACACATTCTCTACATCGTCTTGGACAAGTCGGCTAGCGAACTTCGTGCCCAAGTTGCTTCGGATGAAGCGGGAGCCCGTAAAAAGACTCGAAGATGTGGTGCCCTTTCCGACGAGGAAATCGAGACCGGAGATGCCGCGAGGAGCTTGGGATGGTGGCCAAAGACCGAAGGACACGGATCGATCGGTATAGCTTTCCTATCCCTTCTATAATTTCTAGTTTATAGGTTAATGGTTCGATCCGGATTTTAAGCATACGATAGCGCCGGTTTCTAGTTTAGAAAAAGTTTTCGTTTACGCCTTTTGGCCTCGGACAGACGGCCGGGGATCTACCGTAGTCTTACAGATAAGTCATGCCGATGTAAGGTCCATAACGAGCGTGAAACTACTGATAACACTTACTAGTAAACCACATCAACCCTGGCCAGGGATTTCCAGTTATGGTCAGTCGAGCATAGCGGACATCAACCCCTAATAGCGGGAGAGACGAATCCCCTCCTATCGCTCATTGCCTCCATGTAACTCGGGACTGTTCCCAAAAATGACCTGTTTGCACGCTTAGTAGAGCCGTTGTAGGGTGGAAATCAAAGCACAATGGGAGACACACAAGACTCTATGACGATCTCGGGTCGACAGACTAAGCTGTGCCAGTGTCACCAGAGAACCGCCATATGACGTGAGATATAATACCGTTTGGGAGTTCTCGGCGAGTCCGTTCAGTGTAACCAGTCTCCACTGAGCACCCGTATACCATCTCTGATGTAAAACACCAATGGATATGGGAACATCCATCGCCCATAACATAGGTCGTGAAGATATACGCTAGTCTACTCTGGAATATCGATGCCCCGTCTCGATATTCCCATGACTAGGAACATTGAAGGATGTACTCATGGACAACCCAGGCCCCACTAGTATGATCTATATCATAATCCTGGAAGTCATGTACACATCTTAAGGGCTTTATCAACATGTAACAGAGATACAATAAGTGTACATGTTAAGATAAAGAGCAACCAGATAGCGTACTATCATGTCGAGCAAGAAAGTCCTCCCTTTATATGTCCAAGCATCCACTACAATATACATCTCATGTACAGTAATGGCCTCTAGGGCATACATATAACTAACACTAATAAGTAATTAAAACCCTAAACTTGAACTAACCCTCTCTTTAAAACCCTAAAGTTGTATTAAACACTACCCTGTAAACTAATTAGAACTAATTAAGGTAAAGATTAGCAAAACAAGTTGAAACTTGGTTTCATACCTCAAGAGATTTAGAACAAAACCCTAACTTGAAGAGATAGCCTCACAAAAGGAAGACTTGCGTCTAAGAACCTTTAAAGAGGCTAGAAAATAGGATTTTGGAAGGGTTTTAGTGAAGGATTAAAGGTGATTAGGAGAGCGCTTTAGAGGAGGTGGAGAGATTAGCATGGGAAGAGAAGAAGAAGGAAAAGACAAAAGGATGAGGTGAGGGATAATCTAGAGAATGAGAGAGAGAGAGAACCCCTAAGCCCTGGCTCTTCCATGACTCACCCATGACATGCAATTAATTCACCATGCTTGATATTTTGTTTTTCTTTTTATTTATTTATTTTAGGAAATTATAGAATCATGCAATATAAAAATATGTTAACTCAATTTATTTGTGACATGGTTTCAAAAACTTGTAACAACTTAACCTAACTTGATTAATACAAGATTAGTTTGTAAGTGCAAGTTTAAATTTTTTTTTTAATAATTCATAAATAAGGAAATATATAAGCAAACAAGTAATTAAATAAATAACTAATTAAATACCAAATAAATAAGTAATTACATAAGTAAATAAGAATATGTTTGTCGATATGGAAAAATAATTATAACAAGGTTTTATAGAAAGCACATGTTATCACTAATTAACATACAATTATCCCAAACAATTTTTAAAGCGTTACAACCTCTACGTGAAACAAGATCCATCAATTTCATGCACACGACCCAAACACGTGGTGTGTATTTATTGATAGGGGGCACTTTGTTAGGGTTAAAAATTACACCCCATTGACCAAGTCAAAATCATGGTCAACATCCAACCCAAGTGGGCTTGAGCCTAAGCAAGCAGGCCTGAACCCAAGCCAGGTGGGCCCGAGCCCAAGTCAAGCCCAAGCAAGAGGAGGGGCCATCCCCAAGCCATGAATAGACAAAATTTTGTAATGAATAAATTTAAGTGTAATTGCCAGAAAATAAATATAAAATAGGTAAGAAGCCAAATTTTGTAAAACCCATAGCTTATGTGCAAAAAGAAATGAGGACATAGCCATAAAAATGTAACAAGTACCATTTTGTAAAGCCCAAAAGGCTATATGTAAACTTGTAAGCCTATAAAATGACAGTATAATGAATGATAATTAACAGTTATTCTCTCCTCAATCTTTCTAGGGTTTTGTGCCTTCCTTCTTTCTCTCTTCAAGGTTCATCTCCTTCTTCTTTTTTAAATTAAATCAAGGAAAAACCCCTTCCTTTTCAAAAAGAAATAGGATTAGGCCACAAAATCATTTAAGGGAAGCATCAATCTCCCATCAAATCCAAAAAGGGGAAGGTTTTTAATTGTTGGAGATAGTGCCCTCAGAGTCAATTATTGGATCACAGGCACGTGATTGCAATGATTGAGCTCGGTAGGACAGTCTTACTCGAGATGATAGTATGCTATCTGGTTTATCTTTATCATCGTGTACTGCTTTAGTTGACCTGACATGTCGCTATTACACGTTGATAGAGCCCATAGGATTCTTGCTTGACTACCAGCAGTATGATGGCGATCATATACGTGGGAGCTGGTAGTCTATAAGCACATCCTTAAAAGGTCCCTAGTCGTAGGAGTTTCGAGACAGGGCATCGATACTCCATTAGTAGACTAGTGTATACAGTCGAGACCCCAACGAGGGGCGGTGGCCGGTCTCACAAGCCACTGGTGTCAGTTGGTTCACCTAAGATGTATACAGGTGCTCATTGGGTTATGAGTACACAGGACAGGACTCGCCGGGAACCTGCTAGTTTGTCTTATACCAAATGTCAGATAGCAGTTCCCTGGTGACATATGTACAGGTTAGTTCATCGACCTGAGATCGTCATTTGTCTCGTGTGAGTTCCCACTGTGCTTTGATTACTACCCTACCACGGCTCAAAGGAGTCGTGCAAACAGGTTTTAGTTGGGTACAGTCCCGAGCCACATGGAGGCAGTGAGCGGATCTTCAGGGGTTCGTCTCTCCCGGTATTGGGGGTGAGGTCGCGCTGTGTCTAGGAGAGCCATTACGCAAAGCCCTCGGCCGAGGCAGGAGATTTACTGGTAGGTATTCCAGTAGTATCTCAGGGCGTTCTGGGCTACACTCCGACACGACTTGTACCGCTTTTGGGGGTCTGACTTTTACCAACCCCCTAGGCCCGACATGCGATGCTCATAGACGAACGGACCGGACTGTACGGATATTGTCACTGACAGGCTCAGTAGGGTGTCAGGATGAGTTCGCTCATCGACGTCCCTTTTGGTCAATAGCTGGTGGCCCGTCACGTATTGGCTAATACCTCTGACGTGCTAGTGGTTAAATCTACAGCCATAGTATTGATGAGTCATTAGAGTCCACCACACTTTCAGTTACTCAAGCTTTCGGGCGAAACGCTGTAGAGGCCGTATGGAGATATGGCAGGGTCCGATCAGATACGTGCGGTATTGCACGAATCAGGATCGGACAGTTTTGTACTAGTGGCCGTATGGATATATGGCAGGGTTCGATCAGATACGTGCAGTATTGCACGGATCAGGATCGAACGGATTTTACTAGCCGGCTTTGGTTTAAGCCGGATCCTAGTTTAGTACAGTGTAGATTTTGTCTCATTGCATTTGTATCCGGTCGGAATACAGATGCGGGTGTGTATGCACAGTATCGGGGTTTTCCTGTAATTTATTACGGGACCAGTTTTCTGGAGTTGCCAGTTTGCATTCCGTTCCGGCCGGTTTTCCTTTGTTCTTTCCCGGCCGGACATTTCTGATGGAGGGGGTTATTTGCAAGTTTGCAAATAACATTTTGTGGAGGGTTTATTTGTGAGATGATTGATTATGATGGCATCTTTTCTTTTCCACCATCATTTGATTCTCTTTACATCACTTAAAAGTGATTAGTAGTTGATGTGAGATTGTTATGATGAGGTTTGGATATGGTCACCATTCTCTTTATCCTACACTCACCTCCCTTCTTGTTATGTTTTGGATTTTCATTCCTCCACCATTCTCACTAGATGAGAGAGGGTTCACTTGAGAGAAAAAGAATGAGAGAGTTCATTTGGTTATGTGAGGAATTCTTCATCTCAACTTCTTCTTGCTAGAAAATTGAAATCACCAATTTTCTTTACCTCTTCCTCCATCCATCAATGGCAACTACATAAACTCCAAGAGGCAAAGTTTCTACACTACATTCTACAGCATATCTTGGGCATGTCGACTTGCCGGCTTCATGCCCGAGTTGCCTCGGTATTGAGGCGGGAGCCCGTAAAAGACGCAGGCGATGTGGTGCCCTTCCGGCGAGGAGGCGACGATATGGAGACAAGACTTTCCACGGGAGATCGGGACGATGACGAGAAGACCGGAGGACTCGGATCACTCGGTATATCTCTCACCCTTTCTCTTGATCCCTAGTATCGGTTAATGGTTACGATCCGGGTGTATTGTCCGCGGTAGCGCCAGTTTGAAAGTTAAGAAAATTTTGATTCCGCATTTTGGCCTCGGATAGACGGCCGGGGCGCTGCCGTGGCGCAACATGGTATCAGAGCCAAGCCATTAACCTTGCCTAGCTTGTTCTAATGTGTTTTGCTTATCCGATCGACCAAAATTCCAAAAACCTCATTTTCCTCACATCAGTTTTCTGTTGAAATTTTTTGATGTCTAAAAATTTTTCAGGTTCTATAAAACTAATGTACTGGAAATTCTAAGACTGCTGTAAAAATTCGACGCAGTCAGTCGATCATTGAAGCGCGGAACCGCGGCCAAACCCCCCCTTGGGCCGCGGTTCCACCGCACTTTGGTGTCCTCACTGTGTCCAATTTTTCCAGTGGGCTTGTGGGCTGATTTTGGGGGTTTTGGAATATTAAATTTGGGCCCAGAATTTCTGTGAGTGCTACCGTATTACTTGGGGGCCCACTTGTTAATTTTTTATCGATTGGATATTTTAAACACATTATTTCACAGTATTTACATTATATCTGCGACCGTGAATGTCACTTGATCGGTAAATCCCGTCTAACTGCTATAGCCCGGTTAGACGGATTTGCGAACGTGACTTTCACGTTGATGTTCTGTGTTTATGCCGTGTTGTTGCGGATCGGTCGTGGGGGATAGCCTGGATGCAATGTTAGTACAGTTTTGTTTTATATGTACATTTGGTATTGCGGGGCGAGCGTCCGACATGTGGACTGCCGTCACTGCCTGTTTGTATTATTCTTTTGGGGCATGACCTGGTTGCGGTCGATGTACCCGGTGTATGTATATTTTACTTTCTGTACTAGGATTACCCCGCGGAGGGGTGCACGGATAGCCGGGTTCTAGAGGGCAACGGGCCCGCATCTCATGGCATTGAGACGGAGGGGGCTTCATTCTAGGATTGGCGGGCTATTCGCCGCACTCGTAGGGGGTACAGGTTGACCCAGGAGGGGTGCCCAAGTTACCGGATTCCATGAAGTGCTGGGTGGTCCATTCACGGTGCTGAAGGGGGCTGCCTCGCTTCAGGTTTTGGCGGGTGACTTTCCGTGCCCGTAGGGGTCTAGGTTTTCATTGCACAGGCTATCCACACGACCAGGGGAACGTCGGGTTTCAGCAGCGGCTCTGTGAAACCCGGGGATCCCAGATATCTGTATTGTTCTGTGATGCTGTACATTTCTGTGATGTTGCATTTTATCACGCCTTGAGCGAATATAATATATTGGTATATATATTAGTAGATGTTGTATATGTTTTACATCCGCGCTAGTCCATTCCCCGCTCTGTCGTTAGTTAGCTAACCTAACGGGTAATGACGGGACCCAGTGGAATTGCGGATGGCATATACGCACATCAGTATATTTTCGTTCTTTGTGGTGTGATCAATTGATGGGAATGCATTGATTCGGATCAATGCAAGCTAAACAAACCTATTCTGATGTTGTTGGAACATTTTTCAAAAAGCTGTTATTGCAAGGTCGTTCACTTTTGTTTTGCATAGTGGTATTCATTTGGAATATCCTGCTCCTCAGTCGACGAGGCAAGGTCCGAGATCCCTTCACCGGGAGTGACCCCTTGGACAGAAGTTTGCGTCAGGGCATTAACTTCACTATAGCCGATTACTTTTGCTTTGCATCGTGATATTCAGTTGGAATATCCTGCACCTCATTCTACGGGGAAAGAGCCGAGATCCCTTCACCGGGAGTGATCTCTTTAGCGAAGGTTTTCGTCACTATATTTTTATAAAAGGTTATGCAGTTCCTTCAACGATATCAAGTTCATTACGTTAAAGGCTTTTCGCCAAAAACCAGCCGTAGCCCTCCGTCATTTCCTACAGGTATTATTTAGTATTCGTGCTGCGTTTGTTGACCTAGTCAAGACGTAGTGTTCGGTAGCTGAGTGGTACTTGTTTGTTGCAAAAGTGGGATTGGTTAAGACAGTCGTGCGACCTTATTGACCTAGTCAAGGGCACGTACGGGTGGGTTTAATGCAATCCAGAATAATGACGGGTTGAACTTGACTGGCGGTTTATGGTTTGTTGACCTAGTCAAGGTCATAAACCGCTTGGGGTAAAAACACACATCGGGAGTTTCAAATGAACTGAAACTTGCCAGGCATGCGCATACCTTCTGGAGTGTGGTGACTTGAGTTGATTCCGTCAAGTTATCATGCGATGATAGTTGGATCCCGATTCCCACTGATGAGTTGGTTTACTCCTTGGGTGATCCCGACTAATTCTTCTTTCAGGTTTGGAGGAGAATTTGAGGTGACAGTAGGAGGTTTCCAGATTAGACAAAGTGATAACCATTCTGATCTAGGTTAGAGTGCACGCTCAGTGTTTCTTTTCTCTCTCTCTTTGGCAGCGACCATTGACCCGACCCTGGACTATGACTTAGTGACCAAGTTGACCGAACCTTCTTAACACTGGCTTTTGGATTGTCAGAGTTGCAAACCTCATTGCCACTCCTACTTTTACCCTTTTCTCCAGGACACCCCGTATTACTATGAACGTCCACTTCCATTGGACAAAACCATCGTATGGTTATATACGAACTCGAAGGACTTCGAGGATGGTTTCTGGTTCTGGAGAAAACGAATAGGATTATTCAGTTGTCTTTTCTTTTCACCTTCTCTCATTGCGAGTACTCCTTGGTTTAGGAGATAGTACACCTATTACGCAAATTGGATAGTCTTCTTCCAAACCTTAGGCTGGTGCCGACCGGTAGGGAATGAAGAAAACCAATTAGCATAACGATGGTGTGCAGAAGGTATTAAGTTAAGACAAAGCAAGGGATTAGTAAGAGGGCAAAGTAAATTGTGACTGCTATTCACGATCAAACCAATTATTTCTTCGCCAATCCAAAATCACCTTTGTATTTCTCCAGGACACTCCGTATCACTACGAAGATCCACAGTTTATTTGGATACTCCATCGTATGGTTATATACGAACTCGAAAGGAACTTGTTCCAGTTCGGGGATGGATTCTGGTTCAGGAGAAATAGGAATAAGGTTTATTCGGTTGTCTTTTATCTTCACCATCTCTCGCTTTGCGAGTGCTCCTAGGATTAGGACAGTACACCTTTTATGCTTATTGGATAGTCTTCTTCCAAACCATAGGCTGGTGCCGAACGGTAGGGAAGGAAGAAAACCATTTGGCCTAAAAGGGTGTGCAGACGGTAATGACTAAAGACATATAAAGGGATTTGGACAGATGGCAAAGAGATATACGGTTACAGTTGTGAATCTGGATGATGGAAGAGGCATTACTAAGAATACCGGAATACCCCACCGAAACATTTCAATGTTTCAGTTTCACTGTGTAATGTTAAAAGAAAAACTGATTTCCCGATTAGATACTTACTCCAGGGTATGTATTTACCAGGCATGATTCTCACATCTGTATGGTTTTACAGATGATGAGTGGGAGTAAGTTATTGGGAATAGGGTGATCATCCTCATTATATCGGGATTCGTTGTAATCGGTGATATTTGAGGAGATCATCTAGGCTGTTTGCCGGTCGGCAAATATTTGGTTTTGAATATCCGCTGTCGTGCACCAATTTCAAATTGATATATCTGTACGTCTATTTTCATAGAGTGAGATATACCTTTTGATATTATGTCGATGACATTTACCTATATCAGTGGATGGTTAGGTAAGGAGCATTAAACAGCGGTGTAATTCTTCTTAACCATAAGTACAGTTTTCAACCTACGACGCACAGTGAAAGAGTTGTTAGACTCAGAGGACTTATACAGAGTATTGTATGTTGTCCAGTGTCCATTAGGACAGAGGGGTTGGTCCTCATACTATATTCTATTTACTTTTAACTTCTCTAGTTCTTAGACATGTGTTTCGTAGGAACACAGGGTCTAAGTTTTGAGGAGTTATAGGTATTTGAATAGAGTAGAGAACCAGGTGTAGCAAGTATTGGGATTCTTCAAAGTGATCGAAGATGTAGATACTTGTGTATGGTGTTCAGTTGATAGTAATGATTAAGAGAAATTGCTTCTCTTTCAGGTTACTCATAATTGGAAGCATTCCTAAGTTGAGTAACGCTGATCGGCCTCCTTCCATTTAGTTGACAAGCACTGGAGATAGCTGCATGATTTGAATCTGGTTCAATTAAATCAGTGCCTCTGGTTCTATATTAGATATAGAACAGTTCATATCTTAACGATGTTAAGGTACGGGGAGTTGTCCGGCTTATGCTTAAAATCAGACACTGGACAACTCAAGGCACGTTTCTATAATGGCTGTTTGTGGGTTGACCCAGGCTATGACGAGGGTTGATTTTCTACCATCTGGAAGATCAATAGAGATATTGTTCTTGACTCGCCACATTTTTAAAAGAAATGGATTTTTTAGAAAAACAGTAGTGGGAGTATGGTAGAACTGGAAGTGATTCCAGAACCGCAAACGATTACTGAAGATTTGATAAGGAACCTAAAGATTCAATCTGGTTTGACATTCCATTGGCCACTCCGCAGATACGGTGGGTAACCTCAGGCACCCGAGAGGTACTCCAGTAGCCTCAAGGACGGTGGCAGGGAGGTTCTTGTTTACCCACACTTGCCATTGCTGTTGTTCCAGGCTGCGAGACCCGGTGGGAGGATGAGTATAGCGTCGTTCTAAACTAGCTTTGGAAGTGCACATCTATATGACTCTGCCAGAGGGTTGTCGTAGTCAGTGGGAGCAGCGGAAGCATTGGTGGACATCAGGCTTATGTCGATTTATAGACTAAAGCAGATATAGCGGAGATAGATCATCTATTTCTGATGTGACAGTCATAGGTTTGACTTCATCAGAATAGGGGATGGATCTGTTGAGAAGGTAGTAGGGTGTAATGTCATGGTATTTGGATGACATACACAGAGTAGGAAGTGATATTCCTATGCTACGATCGGTTATACTTTGGTTGTCACACAGTAGTTTCTCCACACAGGACTTGGATATTGTATCAGACATTCTGGTTACTAGATCTATGGTTTTAGATCTAGATTTGGGTGGTTTCCCAATCTGGGTACTTAGACAGCATTCTAAGAGTATTTAGAATGGACGACTCCTGGTATGGTAGTGTATCTGCAGGTAATGGAGTCACCCTCCTTAAAGGTGTCTTACAGACTAAAGGGGAGAGGGATGTGCATGATTGGCATATCACTTGCTTAGGCAATTGAGTCAATCATGAGATGTCAAGTACCACACCAGATGTTGTTCTTGCACTAGATGCAATAAGTTGACATTGATCCAATCCTGGAGAAACAGTCGGAAGCAGTTTTAGAACATAAGTGGATGTTCTAGGGATATGATAACGACAGCCTCATTTGGGAGACAGTTATCATTCCAGGCTTCCAAGGTGACATGGACGACAAGGAGGTTGTCAGAGTTATAGTTTTCCTTCTGACGAGGGGCAGTATATTGGACATGTGGTCCAGGTGGATACTGAGGGAAGGCATGGCGCAGGATACTGATTAAATTCAGTTGACGATATAGTCTAAGAAGTCTGAATTTGGAGTTCATTTATGAACTAGGTCCCATCAGACATCCAGACGTTCCAAGACAGGTATTGCTCATTTCGGGAGATGGTTTTCTCCGTGAACTTGAGATATAGAGAGACATGGAAAGAAACTTCTCTGCGGATCCACTCACTGAGGCTATTCCTCGAACGCAATAGTTTCGCAAACGGGTTTTGTGAGACTGACTAGTAGAGGAGTTGGGTGTTCGGTATCACACGGGCTGTGAGTATGCGACATCGCAATAATTAGCCTTGAGTGCAAGTGGGAGATTGTTGGAGATAGTGCCCTCAGAGTCAATTATTGGATCACAGGCACGTGATTGCAATGATTGAGGGAGGACCTATCCCGGTAGGACAGTCTTACTCGAGATGATAGTATGCTATCTGGTTTATCTTTATCATCATGTACTGCTTTAGTTGACCTGACATGTCGCTATTACACGTTGATAGAGCCCCTAGGATTCTTGCTTGACTACCAGCAGTATGATGGCGATCATATACGTGGGAGCTGGTAGTCTATAAGCACATCCTTAAAAGGTCCCTAGTCGTAGGAGTTTCGAGACAAGGCATCGATACTCCATTAGTAGACTAGTGTATACAGTCGAGACGCCGACGAGGGGCGGTGGCCGGTCTCACAAGCCACTGGTGTCAGTTGGTTCACCTAAGATGTATACAGGTGCTCATTGGGTTATGAGTACACCGGACAGGACTCGCCGGGAACCTGCTAGTTGGTCTTATACCATATGTCAGATAGCAGTTCCCTGGTGACATGTATACAGGTTAGTTCATCGACCTGAGATCGTCATTTGTCTCGTGTGAGTTCCCACTGTGCTTTGATTACTACCCTACCACGGCTCAAAGGAGTCGTGCAAACAGGTTTTAGTTGGGTACAGTCCCGAGCCACATGGAGGCAGTGAGCGGATCTTCAGGGGTTCGTCTCTCCCGGTATTGGGGGTGAGGTCGCGCTGTGTCTAGGAGAGCCATTACGCAAAGCCCTCGGCCGAGGCAGGAGATTTACTGGTAGGTATTCCAGTAGTATCTCAGGGCGTTCTGGGCTACACTCCGACACGACTTGTACCGCTTTTGGGGGTCTGACTTTTACCAACCCCCTAGGCCTGACATGCGATGCTCATAAATGAACGGACCGGACTGTACGGATATTGTCACTGACAGGCTCAGTAGGGTGTCAGGATGAGTTCGCTCATCGACGTCCCTTTTGGTCAATAGCTGGTGGCCCGTCATGTATTGGCTAATACCTATGACGTGCTAGTGGTTAAATCCACAGCCATAGTATTGACGAGTCTTTAGAGTCCACCACACTTTCAGTTACTCAAGCTTTCGGGCGAAAGCTGCAGAGGCCGTATGGAGATATGGCAGGGTCCGATCAGATACGTGCGGTATTGCACGAATCAGGATCGGACAATTTTGTACTAGTGGCCGTATGGATATATGGCAGGGTTCGATCAGATACGTGCGGTATTGCACGGATCAGGATCAAACGGATTTTACTAGCCGGCTTTGGTTTAAGCCGGATCCTAGTTTAGTACAGTGTAGATTTTGTCTCATTGCATTTGTATCCGGTCGGAATACAGATGCGGGTGTGTATGCACAGTATCGGGGTTTTCCTGTAATTTATTACGGGACCAGTTTTCTGGAGTTGCCAGTTTGCATTCCGTTCCGGCCGGTTTCCCATTGTTCTTTCCCGGCCGGACTTTTCTGATGGAGGGGGTTATTTGCAAGTTTGCAAATAACATTTTGTGGAGGGTTTATTTGTGAGATGATTGATTATGATGGCATCTTTTCTTTTCCACCATCATTTGATTCTCTTTACATCACTTAAAGGTGATTAGTAGTTGATGTGAGATTGTTATGATAAGGTTTGGATATGGTCACCATTCTCTTTATCCTACACTCACCTCCCTTCTTGTTATGTTTTGGATTTTCATTCCTCCACCATTCTCACTAGATGAGAGAGGGTTCACTTGAGAGAAAAGGAATGTGAGAGTTCATTTGGTTATGTGAGGAATTCTTCATCTCATCTTCTTCTTGCTAGAAAATTGAAAGCACCAATTTTCTTTACCTCTTCCTCCATCCATCATTGGCAACTACATAAACTCCAAGAGACAAAGTTTCTACACTACATTCTACAGCATATCTTGGGCATGTCGACTTGCCGGCTTCATACCCGAGTTGCCTCGGTATTAAGGCGGGAGCCCGTAAAAGACGCAGGCGATGTGGTGCCCTTCTGGCGAGGAGGCGACGATATGGAGACAAGACTTTCCGCGGGAGATCGGGACGATGACGAGAAGACCGGAGGACTCGGATCACTCGGTATATCTCTCACCCTTTCTCTTGATAGCTAGTATCGGTTAATGGTTACGATCCGGGTGTATTGTCCGCGGTAGCGCCAGTTTGAAAGTTAAGAAAATTTTGATTCCGCATTTTGGCCTCGGATAGACGGCCGGGGCGCTGCCGTGGCGCAACATTAATTTCCTCCATCTTCTTCTTCAAGATCCAAAAAAGAAGAGGAAGAAGGAGAATCCATATCCAAAACCTTATTTTTGGCAAGATTCAAGGCTTGGGGTCACGACCCGAAATATTAGCTCATGACCGGCACTTAAATCACGCCACGTCTAAAGGCGTCACATAATTCAAGTAAGCCGAAATCCAGAAATCTAAACCCTTTTTAAGAAAAATCAAGGAGATGAAGTTTTTAAATAAATGGATAAGGAAATCAAGTTTTCTTAATGCATAGAAAAGGGACAAGAAAATGCAAGTGAAAATTTCTACTTTGAAAACATGTTTTGTCTTTTAAAAATTTGGGCATCACCTCCTTTGTATTTTTTGATCCTAACCACAAATATATAATAATGATAAAGGCATCCCCAAGCGTGAGCTAGCTCTCGCCAACCGGCAGATCACAACCACGCAAGACAGTATATATGAATATACGACGCGCAACTACGAAGTTCACCACAAAAGAAATAAAAGAAAAGCAAGACATAAATCCCTAAAAGCGAACATAAACCCATCGCTCAAGTCTCGTAATTACAAGTCTTGCTAAGTCTCATTACTTATACAAATACTAGTTTGATTTAATGGAGTTAACTAGATATAATATGAAATATAGATACAAGAGTGAGTACGATACAAATGTCCCACCTACCAATCAAACCACCTAAAAGTAGCTATGTGACAGCGATACCGCTACTAATCCGTGCGGTCAACATGCAAGACCGTGGCACAACGGGGGTGAGTTGCCAACTCGTGAATAGAAAAACATCTACAAGTAGAAATCGAATAAACAACGGCTCCTAGGTCAACTATAACATAAAGGTAATACTATGATATCTAAGGTAACCGGGTCATCATATATGCCAACAATATAATCAATACCTATATGTATGCGGATATAATCCAACAATATAACCAATGTCTGTATGCATGTGGATCTCGTCCAACCATATAATCAATGTATGTTTGCATGTGGATCTCGTCCACCCTTATAATCAATGTATGTATTCATGTGGATCTCGTCCACGTGTCAACCAATGACACCACAATATCATGCATGTAAATATCATAAAAATCATATGCATGAATGTATGAGGATATAAATCAACGTGTGCCCCTCGCAACACCTCAAATCATGGAAAACGTCAATGGAGAAATACGTTGGGTGGTAGGTGATAAAATGGATTTTGGCGACAAAGGGCAAGTTTTTATAAAAGTTTTTGTTTTGTGTTTTTTTTTAGAAAGAGCTTTACAGAAATATGTACGGACTTATGGCACCAAACAATCACAGACAAAAATATGAGCAATCACACCTAGATCTAGGGTCACCTAGGTCAGCTAGACAGCTCTCAACTGTTCCAAAGGGCTAGAAATAGGACCTCAAACCGCCTCTTCTCCGCCAATTGCGTCCAGGTAAGTGCCAGGTAAGTAGGAAGCTCCCCACTACGTAAGTAGTGGTCCTAATTAAGTAACCACTTGCCTAGACACCGCAAAGTAAGGATAGGATAAACGGCCGATGCCTACAACCAGTCCTCTGTTCTATTGAGCGCGACGTCCTTAGGGCTGAGTCTAGTATTTTTTAATTAACAATGGTCAATGCATATGCTTTTTGTGATTTTTGGGGTCCTGGGAAGGGTGATGAAATCCCCACCCAATCTGGATTGGTTTCAAGCCCCTTAAAGTCCGATTAAACTATGCAAAGCAGTAACAATCAACTACAATCAATTTTTTTATTTTTTAGCGCGGCGCAAAGAATCCTGCACAAAAACAATTTATTGGAAGGGGAAAGAGAGTTTGTGCAAAGAATGCTGCAGGAAACACAGTTCAGTGGAGTTCAGAGGTGTGGGGAAGAAAGCAGAAATACTCACAGAAATTTTGAGATGTTGAAGGCATCAAGTGGCCGAGGTTCCGCGGCTAAAGCCTGCTTAGGCCGCGGTTCCGCGGCATTAAAGTGGAGTTGGGCCTCTGTATTTCTTGTGTGTGCCTTCTGGGGTGTCCTCTTCTTGTCTGGAGCTCCTGAATCTTGATTTGATCACTGGGTCTACTCCAGAATATTTCTGCAAACCGTTTGTTCCTTCTTGATCACCCGCGGTGTAGCAGCAAGATATGTGTCTAACTTCCCACGTCTTTGGCATTGAACTCGACCTTTCCTTTTCTCCTGCACACTTGCATAAAAACTAATCAAAAATAACAAGATGGTTTTTTACGATATATTTTTTTTGTTTTGTTTTTCGGTTATATTTATATTCACAAATTAACCCGAAATTACACAAAGAAATAAACTACCGTCTCCACGGCAAAGGCGCCATTTGATTGTTGAGTTTTGCGTGTTCAAGTTTATTACCGCAATCAAGACGGCTTCTCTTGTAGCTAGACGGTTGAGTACGGGTCGTCCGTAGGGAGATGGGAATCTTTTTCTATGTGCTTTAACGAGTTAAGTCCAAATGTCCACGTTTGTTTGAGATTAACTTGTAGGGTTCCTAGGCACTCTTACAAGGTTCTACAAGGCATCAACCTTGCCCGATTCAAAAAACAAATAGCCGTGCCGAACAACCCTAACCAAGATCATATACTAGAGATTATGCGAAAACTAGCAAGTTAAACACTTTAACTACAAGTGAAAGGGATTACAGCCTTTGTAGATCCGGTCCTTCACTTCTAAAGCTCCATGTTGACGTCCCTTCGATGCGATCATCGGGATCCCGGACTCTAGCGATGGTTTCTTCGGAGAAATGAGCGGGCTAGGTCGTTAACTTCAAGGCCGAAGATTATCTACGTCGAGGAGACTCAAACTCAAGCTCCATCTTCACTAGGTCAAGAACTTTGTGAAGAGAACACCCTAAACTAAATGGAAAGTTGTAGAGGATGATGAAATAGTAAGTGGGTTCAATTTAGATTTGGATTTCTCACTCTAAATCTTCACTTGAAAATTTTTCTAGTAAGCTTTCTTCTTCTTGAAGAAGAAGAAGAAAAGAATAAGAATGAATAATGAATTATGACAAAAGAATAATCAAGTGAAGTCTATCTTCTTGCAACCATGGGTGAGTTTACCATTGTAGAGACTAAACCATAGTTTGAGGTAATGGTTAGGTTAATGAAAATCTTATGCAAAACAAAATTAGTGGACTTTGTCAAAGATGCTTGAAAGCTTCATGAAGCTTCAAGCAAAGACAAAGTAATCCACCATTTTGTTTTACCAAAATAAATAAAAACCAAAAACCATTATCTTAAATATGGTGTAAGTCATACACACACCCAAGTTTGCTTGTATCATCAATCATGATACAAACTAGTGCACAAACATATATCACATATACAACTTGTGCACATCAAGTGAGAAAATCAATCTTATGTGAACCAATACTAGTTAATGTAAAGTAATATATCAAATATATAATTATACATTAAATCATTAAATCAACACTTGATTTAATGATCCGGTCATATCGCATATAACCTACTAATATCTAGTGTATCAATGTATCGAATCAACACTTGATTCGGTAACCCGGTTATATCTCATATAACCGTCCGATGATACAAATCGCGAGAATAGAATACAGTATCACATACTGGTATTATTTCCGGTCCCGCACATATCTCATATGCGCTCCTATTTCGTTTCGCTTGAGCCAGGAAACCTCTGTGTACGACTCTAAAGACTCGTCAATACGCCGGCAGTAGGCGGTGATCATATCAATCACCCACAAGCCGCAAGTGGTCTGCTAAACGTAACGGTCACCCGGGTATTGAGCGATCAGAAGATCAACGAGCAAGCCTGCTCACACTCCTGCGAATCCAATCAGTAACACTTACCGCACTGTCCGGTCTGTTCGTCTGATATGTCGCATATCTCGCCTAGGGGTAGTAAACGTCAGACCCCAGCAGTTTGATAAGTCATGCCGATGTAAGGTCCATAACAAGCATGAAACTACTGATAACACTTACCAGTAAATCAGTGCAACCCTGGCCAGGGATTTCCAGTTATGGCCAATCGAGCATAGCGCAACATCAACCCCCAATACCGGGAGAGACGAATCCCCTCCTATCGCTCATTACCTCCATGTGAATCGGGACTGTACCAAAAAACCACCTGTTTGCACGACTCAGTAGAGCCGTGATAGGGTGGAAATCAAAGCACGGGGGGAGACATACAAGACTCTATGACGATCTCGGGTCAACAGACTAAGTTGTACCAGTGTCACCAGAGAACTGCCATCTGACGTGAGGTATAATACCATCTGGGAGTTCTCGGCGAGTCCGTCCAGTATACCCAGTCACCACAGAGCACCCGCATACCATCTCTGATGTCAAACAACAAAGGATATGGGATCATCCATCGCCCATCACTTGGGTCGAGAAGATATACGCTAGTCTACCCTGGAATATCGATGCCCCGTCTCGATATTCCCACGACTAGGAACATTGAAGTATGTACTCATGGACTACCCAGGCCCCACTAGTATGATCTGCATCATAGTCCTGCAAGTCGAGTACACATCCTAAGGGCTTTATCAACATGTAACAGGGAGACAGAAAGTATACATCTTAAAATAAAGAGCAACTAGATAGCATACTATCATGTCGAGCAAGAAAGTCCTACCTATTTATGTCCCAGCATCCACTACAATATACATCTCATGTACAGTAATGGCCTCTAGGGCATACATATAACTAACAATCTCCCACTTGCACTAGGGCCATCTGTAGCAGTGGTTATAGTATCTCATACTCAACCATCCCAAAAAAAATCTCTCTCTAGGAAAAAGCCTTTGTGAGTGGATCCGCCGTGTTGTCCTCTGAGTCTACTCTCCGAACCTCAATCACCCTGGGGATCAACTATCTCCGTGATCAGGTGATACTGCCTTGGAATATGTCTGGGTCACTGATGGGACCGTGGTTCCTGGGCCAAAGCCACACTTCCATTATCACACAATGGTAGGAACCTAGTTCATCTCATGAACTAATATACACCCAAACTTCCTCTTTAGTGGTATCTTTGATAGCGATGTCACCAGCCTTTATCGTCTAGTTTGCCATGGTATCTCAGCTTGGAACTCATCCAACATACCGTCCCTCCACTGAGGGTAAAGACAATACCTGCGACTGACATTCAGTCGTCCTTATCACCTTGGAACTTTTCCAGTGATTCTCCCCAGAATCGATCGATACCATCTCACTACACCTAGTGAGAATCCAAATATCCATTTAGATCTATCATATAAATCCATAACCCAGGATTTAGGAGGTATTACTTTGATCCTATTTGGAGATTCCTTGTAATAAGCGGAGATTGACCGAGCGTAGCATAGGAAACTCTTTTCCTATCAAGAGTATGTTGTCTACGTTTAATACGAGGATGACCACCTTACTCTCTACTACCTTTTTGTATATACAAGGTTCATCTACTATTTTGATGTAGTCAAACTCTTTGACTACTTCATCAAAACATACGTTCCAACTCCGCGATGCCTACTTTGTCACAGAAAGCATCTTGCACACGTTTTCACTGCTCCCACTGTCTACGAAGCCCTCTGGCTGTGTACTTATTGACGCTCTCTTCTAAATCAATATTTAGAAAAGTAGTCATGACACCCAACCACCAGATATCGCGGTCATGGTATGCAGCAATGGCAAGTAGGATCAGGATGGACTTAAGCACAGCCACTGGAAAAGGTTTCATCATTATCCATGCCTGGTCGATGACGAAAACCTTTAACAAGTCTAGCTTTGAAAGTCTCAACTTTTCCATCTACACCAAGTAATCTTCTCAAGATATACTTGCTCCTGATGGGAATTTAACCCTTCAGATATAGCAACCAAAGTCCATACTTTGTTGGTGTACATGGATTCCATCTCAGATCGCTAAACATCTAGCCATTCTTACAGAGTCCCCACTCTTGATGGCCTGCTCGAAACTGGTTGGGTCATCATCTCATGATGCAATCCTCGCTCCCACTGTCATCGAGAAACCGAAGTATCTCTCAGGCGAATGAGGAACCCTGCTAGTTCGGCGAAGAGGCTGAGGTTCGTCGGAATCTATTGAATCCTTTGGTTCTAGCAAATCATTTGATGTGGTTTGTATAGCTGGAACTCCTTCCAGTTCTACCTCATGACCATTAATTTCTTCATAAGAAATTCGCTTTCACAAAGGTGGTATGTTGAGAAACAAAACATATTTTGTTCCTCTGTTAGGTAGAAGATATTCCTTTGCGAATGCTTGGGATATCCAACAAACTTCTACAGAACTGACTTTGCCTCGAGCTTGTCCGGATTTAGCTCTTAGACACAGGCCGGACAACCCTAAATCTTAACAAACTTAAGATATGGGCTCTTCCCATTCCATATCACATATGAAGTGGTAGGCAATGGATTTGATTGGAACCTTATTCAATAGGTATGCATCTTCTCAAGTGCATAACTCCCAAAAGGAAATAGGAAACTCAGTAGTACTCATCATAGAGCGCACCATATCACATAGGGTGTGATTGCTCCGCCCCGATACACCGACGTGCTGTGGTGTATACGGAGGAGTAATGCTGAGAGAGAATCCCATTCTCCTTTAGAATAGTCCAGGAATCCCGTGCTTAAGTATTCTCCTCCCTGATCATATCAAAGGACATAATACTTATACCCGTTTTTGGTTCTCTACTTCTTACTTATATTCGGTGATTATCTCAAAAGTTTCGGACTTGTGTTTCAACAGGAACATATGTCTGAATCTAGAGAGGTCATCAGGGAATGTAATGAAGTACAAAGAACCGGTCGTGGCATATGTAGACTGGGGACCTTTATACATCACTATGTATCAGTCCCAAGAGCTCACTAACTCTTTCTCTGTTTCCAGTAAACGGAGCTATGGTCATCTTATCTTTGTGACATGACTGGAAAGTTTCATAAGATGTAAATTTAAACTGATTTAAATATGCATCTAAATGTAACTTAGCTAGTCGGGTCGCATTGATGTGACCTAGTCTCCAATGCCACAAGAAGAATTCGTTCATTTCTGAACTCTTCCTCTCGGGTGTGTTCTGTATACTAAGAACTGTAGTTTGATTTAGAACGTCAATGCTTTTAGATAACGTGCCTGAACCGATCAACTCTTGATATAGGAAATGTTAAAAATATTATCCAACAATACAAAATTATATCCTTTCTTTACTAATAAAGAGACTATTATGATGTTGTATATCAGGTTCGGTATCTAATAACATTCATTCAGATTCAATGTATTCTGGTAATACAGGGTGATAGTGACCAACGGACTTGGCTGCAACACTTGCACCGTTTTCTGTCTCGTGAAATTTATCACCCGTTCTCAGTTCTCTACTTTTATGTAGCCCATGTAACAGATTACATATGCGGGATCCTGATCCGGTATCTAATACCTAGGACGTAGAGGATACAGAGAAACAGTTCTTTGTAATGAACACACCTGAAGAAGATGCATCATCATACACTTTCTTCGTTTGGGCGGCATGGGAAATCTGGTATTCCCAAATTTCCTGCTCGGTCTTATAACAATTATAAGTTGGAGCGGGACCAACGTTCCCCAGCTCAGTATAACAAGCGAGTTCGGTCAATACATCCATATTATTATCTTGATTAAGGCGTGACATGGTCGCTACCTTTAGAGAGAGAGAAGAAAACACTCTGCGTGCGCTCTTGCAAGATTAGATTGGTTATATTTTTTATCTAATCAGGATGGCTCCCACTGTTTTTATCAAATCCTCCTTCAAACCCTAAAAGGAAAGACTAGCCAGGATTAATTACACTCTACAAGGTCGCCAATCTTTAAGCCATGCCAGTGCAGGTACTTTGAGGGAGGTTCCCCGTGCTTTCGCACGGACCTAATTAAAATAAACCTCGTTTTCCCAGGGGCGTAACCCCGTTGACACCTTTCTAGACACCTACTTGATCGGCTAATTGTAAAGTGCAAAACTCTCCCAGGAGTAACAATTACTCGCAGTGGGTATCGGGATCCAACTATCTCATAGAAGGTATGCAATCTCAATGCAAATTTCAACACTTGAAACACCTGATAAAAGTTTTTACCCCTAGCACTTATGACCTTAACTATGGTCAACAAATCATAAGCACTAGTCAAGATCTACCCGTCATTTCGTGATTAATTAGACCCACCCACATGACCCTTAACAAAGGTCAACAAAGTTACGCGACTATCTTAACTAATTGCATCATATGCAGTGTAGGAAGACATCACTTAGCTATTGTACACTGTGCCTTGACTATGGTCAACAAACACAGCACGAATACTAAGTACTCTACTTCCTAAAATGACGGAGGGTTGCGGATAGTTTTTAAGAAAACCTTTAACGCTTTGAACTTGATCTCGTTGCGGAATCAAATGGTTTTAAATGGAGTGTTTTTGAGGCTTCTGCTAGTTTTGCTAAAGAGGTCACTCCCGGTGAAGGGATCTCGGCTCTTTCCTCATCAAATGAGGTGCAGGATATTCACAATACCACTATGCAAAGCAAGAAATAGAAAAGCAATCAAAAGACAAACCGAAGGTTGTAGCATCTGCTAGTTATTGCAAAAGAGGTCACTCCCGGTGAAGGGATCTCGGCTCTTTCCTTATCGAATAAGGTGCTGGATGTTCTACAAGGAACACCGCTATGCAAAGCAACAACTAGAGCTACCTAATTTTTGAAATTCGATTCCACAACATCTTTTAGGTTTATTTTCTTTCATTAATCTCATTAATGAATGTCCCATCATTTAAGTCCACCTAAATATCACAGATAAATACAACGTACGCTTATGCCATCTGCATTCGCCTCGATGTCCCGGCTGCACCGTTATGTTAGGTAACTAACGGCAGAGCGGGGCAGGGCTAGCGCGGGTGTAAAACATAAGCAACATTTATATAATATATCATATATACTATATAGAATATCTATATGAACATATTACATGATCAGATCACAGATAACGCAGCAGAAAACATCATATGAAATATTGGATATAGTAGGACGTCCGTGTTTTATTTTGAGCCTGTATAAAACACGGATTCCACGGTCGTGCAGAATAGCCAATCCCACACCCCTAGACCCCTACGAGAGCGGCAAGCAACCCTACCAATTCTAGAGTTAGGAGACCCGGACTCGACTCCTCGAAATGGTCTCCCACTGGACCCTAGAACCCGGTTACTTGTGCTCCCCTACTTGGGTCTATCCTAATGCGGAAAAGTAAATAATATACATCAACGGTGACATCTTCCTCACCCCGGAAGTGCCCCAATAAAATAATATTACATACAAGTTTTTACATGAATGAAAATGAAAAACAATCATCTCACATAAAAAACCCCGGCTATTCAAACACGACGATCAAATATAACATATCCAGCAACACATAATATCACATGTCATCAACGTAAGTAAATATGCCCATCCCAATTGTCGTTGACATATAGCAACGAAACCGGCGATATCACATATTACACTTACGGTCGCAGAAAAGAAAGTGTAAAACTACAATAGTTGGAATCCGCAACCTCTTTAGACATCGCATGCCTAACCAAATGAATTCCTTAGACATCGCATACCTAACAATTATAAACCCCGCATTTTAGTCTCATTATCGAAAACTCTTTTCAATATCAAGTCGAGCAATTCAACAAGATTCCCGACATCCTGATCGAATGCTCATCGCAAACTTTAGTAGACGGCCGCAACCCCGGATGCCGTCGACGAAGTGCACCAAGGTGGAACACCGCTGCCGCGAGCACCCGAACGGATGCTTTTTGCGACGGGGTTCTCCTGCAGTCACTAGGTCGGGGCTATGGGGCGTGGTTGTCTATTATGTTTACCTGGCGAGTATCCGCGTACTCTACGTGATTGCGACGGACTTTTGATCACATCAAAATTCCGTGGCAACCGATCAAATGAGACTAAAGTGCTAGATTTATAACATTCAAATTAGTTATTTCACAACTACTTGTGGATTCCAAATATTGTATCACATTCAAGATAAATAAACAATGTTAAACTTTCCGATCGAATAATCAAACACCCAAGTTTTCCCAATAGCTCAACACTTGAGGGGAGTTTAAAAACATCCATTTCATGCCACAGTACCAACGGTCCAGCCGTAGAAGGGTCAAGCCAACGCCTCACATGTGGCACGCCGTACTGTCCCAAACCCTAAGGTTCAAAAGGCAGTTCAAGACGGTCACATAATCGAGTTAAGGTTTGTTGTCTTCTAGAGGGTCCATCGCGTTACGTGCATGATTTATACGTTCTTAAACAACGGAAAAATCCAACACTTGGAAATTTTCCGGCAGGGGAACGATCCTCGGACATTGACAAACCCGGAGGAGCCCTTAAAAAGTCAATAGGCCAATAGATGGGCAAAGAAAAAGTGAGTTATTGATATACGGTCGAACTTTTTAACACGATCTAAAAATTACCCGGACAAACTAAACAAAGTTAAATTATCCGATCGAATCAACGAGTCCCCAATACAACCCTAAGAAAACTCAACACTTGAGTGGAATTAAAAAATTCCCCGAAATAATTGACAAGAAAGGACCTAAGAATAAATATATGAAGTATGAGGGACTAAGTCATAATTTGGTCCGCGGAACCGCCGCCAAACCCTTGGTTTGGCCGCGGTTCCACGGTCATATAGACGAATTAGTGGGTCGTACTTTACTGTAATTCTGAGTTTTTCCTGCTTAATTTTCTGAGCATTTTTAATTCATAAAAAATCACAGTTTTGAAAATTGTCCAGAGAAGGGTATTCGTCGGGGTTTACGGGTTCGATCGGACTTTAAACTTCGCATAGACTTCGCGTAAAGCTCTAGCTTGGCTCTGATACTACTATAGGGTTCCTAGGCACTCTTACAAGGTTCTAAAAGGCATCAACCATGCCTGATTCAAAAAAAAAATAGTCGTGCCGAACAACCCTAACCAAGATCGTATACTAGAGATTATGCTAAAACTAGCAAGTTAAACACTTTAACTACAAGTGAAAGGGATTACAACCTTTTTAGATCCGGTTCTTCACTTCTAAAGCTCTGTGTTGACGTCCCTTCGCTGCGATCATCGGGATCCCGGACTCTAGCGATGGTTTCTTCGGAGAAATGAGCGGGCTAGGTCGTTGACTTCGAGGCCGAAGATGATCTACGTCGAGGAGACTCAAACTCAAGCTCCATCTTCTCTAGGTCAAGAACTTTGTGAAGAGAACACCCTAAACCAAATGGAAAGTAGTAGAGGATGATGAAATAGGAAGTGGGTTCACTTTAGATTTGGAATTCTCACTCTAAATCTTCACTTGAAATTTTTTCTAGCAAGCTTTCTTCTTCTTGAAGAAGAAGAAGAAGAAGAAGAAAAGAATAAGAATGAATAAAGAATTATGACAAAAGAATAATCAAGTGAAGTCTATCTTCTTGCAACCATGGGTGAGTTTACCTTTGTAGAGACTAAACCATAGTTTGAGGTAATGGTTACGTTAATGAAAATCTTATGCAAAACAAAATTAGTGGACTTCGTCAAAGATGTTTGAAAGCTTCATGAAGCTTCAAGCAAAGACAAAGAAATCCACCATTTTGTTTTACCAAAATAAATAAAAAACAAAAACCATTATCTTGAATATGGTGTAAGTCATACACACACCCAAGTTTGCATGTATCATCAATAATGATACAAACTAGTGCACAAACATATATCACATATACAACTTGTGCACATCAAGTGAGAAAATCAATCTTAAGTGAACCAATACTAGCTAATGTAAAGTAATATATCAAATATATAATTATACATTAAATCATTAAATCAACACTTGATTTATTGATCCGGTCATATCGCATATAACCGACTAATATCTAGTGTATCAATGTATCAAATCAACACTTGATTCGGTAACCCAGCTATATCTCATATAACCGTCCGATATTACAAATTGCGAGAATAGAATACAGTATCACATACTGGTATTATTCTCGGTCCCGGACATATCTCATATGCGCTCCTATTTCATTTCGCTTGAGGCAGAAAACCTCTGTGTAGGACTCTAAAGACTCGTCAATACGCCGGCAGTAGGCGGTGATCATATCAATCACCCACAAGCCGCTAGCGTTCTGCTAAACGTAACGGCCACCGGGGTATTAAGCGATCTGAAGAACAACGAGCAAGCCTGCTCACACTCCTGCGAATCCATTCAGTACCACTTACCGCATAGTACGGTCTGTTCGTCTGATAGGTCGCATATCTCGCCTAGGGGTGGTAAACGTCAGACACCAGCAGCTTGATAAGTCATGCCGATGTAAGGTCCATAACAAGCAAGAAACTACTAATAACACTTACCAGTAAATCAGTGCAACCCTGGACAAGGATTTCCAGTTATGGCCAGTCGAGCATAGCACAACATCAACCCCCAATACCGGGAGAGACGAATCCCCTCTTATCGCTCATAGCCTCCATGTGAATCGGGACTGTAACCAAAAACCACCGGTTTGCATGACTCAGTAGAGCCGTGGTAGGGTGTAAATCAAAGCACAGTGGAAGACACACAAGACCCTATGATGATCTCGGGTAAACAGACTAAGCTGTTCCAGTGTCACCAGAGAACTACCATCTGACGTGAGGTATAATACCATCGGGGAGTTCTCGGCGAGTCCGTCCAGTGTACCCAGTCACCACTGAGCACCCGCATACCATCTCTGATGTCAAACACCAATGGATATGGGATCATCCTGTTAGTTATATGTATGCCCTAGAGGCCATTACTATACATGAGATGTATATTGTAGTGGATGCTGGGACATATATAGGTAGGACTTTCTTGCTCGACATGATAGTACGCTATCTGGTTGCTCTTTATCTTAACATGTATACTTGCTATCTCTCTATTACATGTTGATAAAGCCCTTAGGATGTGTACTCGACTTCCAGGACTATGATGTAGATCATACTAGTGGCCTTGGGTAGTCCATGAGTACATCCTTCAATATTCCTAGTCGTGGGAATATCGAGACGGGGCATCAATATTCCAGAGTAGACTAGCGTATATCTTCTCGACCCATGTGATGGGCGATGGATGATCGCATATCCATTGGTGTTTGACATCAGAGATGGTATGCGGGTGCTCAGTGGTGACTGGGTACACTGAACGGACTCGAAGAGAACTCCCAGATGGTATAATACCTTACGTCAGATGTCATTTCTCCGGTGACAGTGGTACAGCTTAGTCTGTTGACCCGAGATCGTCATAGAGTCTTGTGTGTCTCCCTCTGTGCTTTGATTTCCACCCTACCACGGCTCTACTGAGTCGTGCAAACAGATGGTTTTTGGGTACAGTCCCGATTCAAATGGAGGCAATGAGCGATAGGAGGAGATTCGTCTCTCCCGGTATTGGGGGTTGATGTTGCGCTATGCTCGACTGGCCATAACTGGAAATCCCTGGCCAGGGTTGCACTGATTTACTGGAAAGTGTTATCAGTAGTTTCATGCTTGTTATGGACCTTACATCGGCATGACTTATCAAGCTGCTGGGGGTCTGACGTTTACCACCCCTAGGCGAGATATGCGACATATCAGACGAACATACCGGACTGTACGGTAAGTGTTACTGGTTGGATTCACAGGAGTGTGAGTGGGCTTGCTCGTTGATCTTCTGATCGCTCAATACCCGGGTGGTCGTTACGTTTAGCAGACCGCTTGCGGCTCGTGGGTGTTTGATATGATCATCACCTACTGCCGGCGTATTGACGAGTCTTTAGAGTCCTACACAGAGGTTTCCTGGCTCAAGCGAAACGAAATAGGGGCGCATATGAGATATGTTCGGGGCCAAGAATAATACCATTATGTGATACTGAATTCTATTCTCGTGATTTGTATCATCGAACGGTTATATGAGATATAGCCGGGTTACCGAATCAAATGTTGATTCGATATATTGATACACTTGATATTAGTCGGTTATATGCTGTATGACCGGATCATTAAATCAAGTGTTGATTTAATGATTTAATGTATAATTATATATTTGATATATTACTATACATTAACTAGTATTGGTTCACTTAAGATTATTTTTCTTACTAGATTGTGCACATTGTATATATGATATATGTTTGTGCACTAGTTTGTATCATGTTTGATGATACATGCAAACTTGGGTGTGTGTATGCTTTAAACCATGTTTAGGTTAATGGTTAGGGTTTTAACTTATTTATTTATTTATTTTGGTTAAAAAACTAAATGGTGGCTTTTCTTTCTTTGTTAGAAGTTTCATGATACTTCAAGCAACTTTGACAAAGTCTTAACCATTTTGTTTTTATCCTTTGCCCTAACCATTTATCTAAACTATGGTTTGCTCTCTACATGAGTTAACTTCACCCATGGTTGCATTATGATAAGTATTCACTTAATTTATTATTTTAAATAATCCTTTTTCTTTTTCCTTTTTCTTCTTCTTCTTCATGAAGAATAAAGTTTTCTTGAAAATTCCTAGTGAAGAAATCAAGTGAGAAATCCAATTCTAAAGTGAACCCACTTCCTATTTCTTCATCCTCTATTACTTGCCATGTAGTAGAGTGTGTTATCTTCAAAAGTTTTATGACCTAGTGAAGATGGAGCTTGAATTTGAGTCGCCTCGACGTAGATCATCTTCGGCATCGAAGTCAACGACCTAGCCTGCTTATTTCTCCGACGAAACCAACGCTAGAGTCCGGGATCCCGATGATCGCAGTGGAGGGACGTCAACACGGAGCTAAAGAAGTGGAGGATCGGATCTACAAAGGTTGTAGTCCCTTTCACTTGTAGTTAAAGTTGTTAACTTGTATGTATTTCGCCTTACCTCTAGTAACGATCTTGCATTAGGGTTTCACGGCACATGCAAAAATTTGATTTTGGCATGGTTGATCAGTTGTAGAACCTCATGAGTGTGCCTAGGAACCCAACAGTGGTATCAGAGCCTAGCTAGAGCTTTAGGCGAAGTGTAGACGATGTTAGAAATTCGATCGAACCCCGAAACCCTAAACAAAACCCTTCTCTGTAAATTTTTTCAAAACTGTGATTTTTGTGAATTGAAAATTGTCAAAAAATTCAGCAGGGTTTTGTAGGAGTTACTGTGCAGCACGTGACCACAACTCGACCAAGGCGCCACGGAACCGCGGCCCCACCCTGGCTTGCGCGGCGGTTCCGCGGCCATAATGGCGAATCTTGCCACGTGGTTTGCACAGTAATTTCTTTCAGTAAGTGCTGTATTTTCTGGGAATTTTTAACTTCTACTCAAAAGTTGAGTTTTCTGGGTTGTTTTGGGGACTCGATGATTCGATCGGATTATTTATATTTGTTATTGTGTTTTTCCGGGTAATTTTAGAACATGTTAAAAAGTTCGACCGGATATAAATACCCACTTTTTCCCCTGCCGGAAAATTTCCAAGTGTTGGATTTTTCCGTAGTTTGAGAACGTCTAAGTATTCCAAGTAACGCGATGGACCCTCTAGAAGACAACAAACCTTAACTCGATTATGTGACCATCTTGAACTGCCCTTTGAACCTTAGGGTTTGGGGCAGTACGGCGTGCCACATATGAGGCGTTGGCTTGACCCTTCTACGGCTGGACCGTTGGTACTGTGGCATGAAGTAGATGTTTTTAAACTTATTTCATGGGTTAAGCTTTTCGAGAAAACTTGGGTGTTTGATTATTCAATCGGAAAGTTTAACATTTTCTATTTATGTGGAATGTGATACAATATTTGGAATCAACAACATTTGAATATTATAAATCTAGCAGTTTAGTCTCACTTGATCGGTTGCCACGGGATTTTGATGTGATCAAAAGTCCGTCGCAATCACGTAGTCTACGCGGATACTCGCCGGTAAACTTAACAGACAGCCACACCCTATAGCCCCGATAAAGTGACTGTAGGAGAACCCCGTCGCCGAGAGCATCCGTTCGGGTGCTCGTGGCAGCGGTGTTCCGCCTTAGTGCACTTCGTCGACGGTATCGGGGGTGCGGCCGCCTACTAAAGTTTGCGACGAGCATTCGTTTTGGATGTCGGGAATCTTGTTGAATTGCCCGACTTGATATTGAAAAGATTTTTCAATAAAGAGACTAAAATGCGGGGTTTATAATTGTTAGGTATGCGATGTCTAAGGAATTCATTTGGCTAGACATGCGATGTCTATGCAGGTTGCGAATTCCAACTGTTGTAGTTTTACACTTTCTTTTCTGCGACCGTAAGTGTAATATGTGATATCGCCGGTTTCATTGCTATATGTCAACGACAATTGGGATGGGCATATTTACTTACGTTGATGACATGTGATGTTATGTGTTGCTGGATATGTTATATTAGATCGTCGTGTTTGAATAGCCGGGGGTTTTTTATGTGACATGAGTGTTTTTCTTTATCATTCATATAAAAACTTGTATGTAATATTCTTTTATTGGGGAACTTCCGGGTTGAGGATGATGTCACCATTGTATATTAATTACTTTTCCGCATTAGGATAGACCCAAGGAGGGGAGCACAAGTAACCGGGTTCTAGGGTCCAGTGGGAGACCATCTCGAGGAGTCGAGTCCGGGTCTCCTAACTCTAGAATTTGTAGGGTTGCTTGCTGCTCTTGTAGGGGTCTAGGGGTGTAGGATTGGCTATTCATCACGACCGTGGAATCCGTGTTTTATTCAGGCTCAAAATAAAGCACGGATGTCCTAGTATATCCAATATTTCATATAATATTTTCTACTGCGTTATCTGTGATGTGATCATGTGATTTGTTCAGATGGATACTGTATATACTATATATGATATATTATATAAACGTTGCTTATGTTTTACACCCGCGCTAGCCCTGCCCTGCTCTGCCGTTAGTTACCTAACCTAACGGTGCAGACGGGACATCGAGGCGAATGTGGAAGGCATAAGCGTACGTTGTATTTATCAGTGATGTTTATGTGGACTTAAATGATGGGACATTCATTAATGAGATTAATGAAAGAAAATAAACCTAAAAGATGTTGTGGAATCGAATTTCAAAAATAAAACAGGTAGCTACAGTTCTTGCTTTGCATAGCGGTGTTCCTTGTAGAACATCCAGCACCTTATTCGATAAGGAAAAGGCGGAGATCCCTTCACCGGGAGTGACCCCTTTAGCAATAACCGGCAGATGCTACAACCCTCGGTTTGTCTTTTGATTGCTTCTATAGTTTTTGCTTTGCACAGCTGTATATGTGATATATCCTGCACCTTATTCGATGAGGAAAGGGCCGACGATCCCTTCACTGGGAGTGACCCCTTTAGCAAAACTAGAAAGGCCTAAAAACACTCCATTTAAAAACCATTTGATTCTGCAGCGAGATCAAGTTCAAAGCGTTAAAGGTTTTATTAAAAACCATCCACAACCCTCCGTCATTTTAGGAAGTAGAGTACTTAGTATTCGTGCTGTGTTTGTTGACTATAGTCAAGGCATAGTGTACGGTAGCTAAGTGATGTCTTCCTACACCGCATATGATGTGATTAGTTAGGACAGTCGCGTGACTTTGTTGACCTTAGTTAAGGGTCATGTGGGTGGGTCTAATTAATCACGAAATGACGGGTATAACTTGACCAGTGCATATGATTTGTTGACCATAGTTAAGGTCATAAGTGCTAGGGGTAAAAACCTTTATCGGGAGTTTCAAGTGTTGAAATTTGCAGTGAGATTGCATACCTTCTATATGATAGTTGGATCCCGATACCCACTGCGAGTAATTGTTACTCCTGGGAGAGTTTTGCACTTTACAATTAGCCGATCAAGTAGGTGTCTAGAAAGGTGTCAACGAGGTTACGTCCCTAGGAAAACGAGGTTTACTTTAATTAGGTCCGTGCGAAAGCACGGGGAACCTCCCTCAAAGTACCGGCACTGGCCTGGCTGAAAGATTGGTGAACTTGTAGAGTGTAATTAATCCCGGCTAATCTTTCCTTTTAGGGTTTGAAGGAAGATTTGATAAAAACAGTGGGAGCCATCCTGATTAGATAAACTAAATAACCAATCTAATCTTGCAAGAGCGCACGCAGAGTGTTTTCTTCTCTCTCTCACCAGGTAGCGACCATATCACGCCTTAATCAAGATAATAATATGGATGTATTGACCGAACCCGCTTGTTATACTGATGCTGGGGAACGTTTGTCCCGCTCCAACTTATAATTGTTATAAGAACGAGCAGGAAATTGGGGATTACCAGAATTCCCGTGCCGCCCAAACGAAGAAAGTGCATTATGATGCATCTTCTTCGGGTGCATTCATTACAACG
Source organism: Agapanthus africanus (assembly GCA_030015575.1). Lineage (NCBI taxonomy): Eukaryota > Viridiplantae > Streptophyta > Magnoliopsida > Asparagales > Amaryllidaceae > Agapanthus > Agapanthus africanus. Next base: position 231,554,715 of record JASDDO010000010.1, read on the forward strand.
AACTGTTTCTCAGTATCCTCTACGTCCTGGGTATTTGATACCGAATCAGGATCCCAGATATGTAATCTGTTACATAGGGCTACAGAAAGGTAGAGAACTGAGAACGGGTGATAAGTTTCATGAGACAGAAAATGGTACAAGTGTTGCAGCCAAGTCTGTTGATCACTATCACCTTGTATTACCAAAATACACTGATTCTGAACGAATGTTATTAGATACCGAACCTGATATACAAATCATATCAGTCTTTTTATTAGTAAAGAAGAATATAATTTTGTATTATTCAATAATGTTTTGAACATTTCAAAAGTTGATCGGTTCAGGCACGTTATCTAAAAGCATTGACGTTCTAAATCAAACTGCTGTTCCTAGTATAAAGAACACACCTAAGAGGAAGAGTTCAGAAATGAACGAATCCTTCTTAAGGTATTGTAGACTAGGTCATATCAATATGACCCGACTAGCTAAAGTTACATTTAGATGCATATTTAAATCAGTTTGAATTTACATCTTGTGAAACTTGCCAGTCATGTCACAAAGATAAGATGACCATAGCTCCGTTTACTGGAAACAGAGAAAGAGTTAGTGAACTCTTGGAACTGATACATAGTGATATATGAAGGTCCCTAGTCTACATATACCAGGACTGGTTCTTTGTACTTCCTTACATTCACTGATGATCTCTTAAGATTCGGACACATGTTCCTGTTGAAACACATGTCTGAAACTTTTGAGAAATTCAAAGAATATAAGTCAGAAGTAGAGAACCAATACAGGTATAAGTATTATGTCCTATGATGAGATCAATGAGGAGAATACTTATGCATGGAATTCTTAGACTATTCTAAAGGAGAATGAGATTCTCTCTCAGTGTTACTCCTCTGTAATACACCACAGCACGTCGGTGTATCCGGGCGGAGCAATCACATACTATATGATATGGTGCGCTCTATGATGAGTACTACTGAGTTAGCTATTTCCTTTTGGGGGTTATGCACTTAAGAAGCTGCATACCTATTTGAATTAGGTTCGAATCAGATCACTGCCTACCACTCCATATAAGATATAGTATAGGAAGAGCCCATCTCTTAAGCAAGTTAAGATTTTGGGTTGTCCGGCCTATGTCAACAGCAAAATCCGGACAAGATCGAGGCAAGGTCAGTTCTGTAGAACTGGAAGGAGTTCCAGTTAGACAAACCACAACTGATGATTTGATAGAACCAAAGGATTCAATAGTCTCTGACGAACCTCAGCATCTCCGCCGATCTAGCAGGTTTCCTCATCCGCCGGAGAGATGCTTCGGTTTCTCGATGACAGTGGGAGCGAGGATTGCATCATGAGATGATGACCCAACTAGTTTCGAGCAGGCCATCGAGAGTCGGGATTCTGTAAGAATGGCTGGATGCTTAGCGATCTGAGATGGAATCCATGTACACCAACAAAGTATGGACTTTGGTTGCTCTATCTGAGGGTTAAATCCCCATCAGGAGCAAGTATAACTTGAGAAGATTACTTGGTGTAAATGGAAAAGTTGAGACTTTCAGAGCTAGACTTGTTAAAGGTTTTAGTCATCGACCAGGCGTGTAAAATGATGAAACCTTTTCCAGTGGCTATTCTTATGTCCATCCGGATCCTACTTGCCACGGCTACATACCATGACTACGATATCTGGCGGTTGGGTATCATGACTGCTTTTCTAAATAATGATTTCGAAGAGAGCATCTATAAGTACACAGCCAGAGGGCTTCGTAGACAGTAGGAGCAGCGAAAACGTGTGCAAGATGCTTTCTGTGACAAAGCAGGCATCGCGGAGTTGGAACGTCTATTTTGATGAAGTTGTCAAAGAGTTTGACTTCATCAAAATGGTAGATGAACCTTGTATATACAAAAAGGTAGTAGAGAGTAAGGTGGTGATCCTCGTCGAGTACGTGGATAACATACTCTTAATAGGAAAAGAGTTTCCTATGCTACACTCAGTAAATCTCCTCTTATCACAAGGATTCTCCATATAGGATCAAAGTGATACCTCCTAAAACCTAGGTTTTGGATCTATGAGATAGATCAAAATGGATATTAGCATTCTCACAGAGTGTAGTGAGATGGTATCAATCGATCCTGGGGAGAATCACTGGAAAAGTTCCAGAGTGATAAGGTCGACTGAATGTCAGTCGCAGGCATTGTCTTTACCCTCAGTGGAGGGACGGTATGTTGGAAGAGTTACAAGCTAGATACCGTGACATACTAGAAAATTAAAGGCAACATACATCGTTACTAAGGATACTACCAAAGAGGCAGTTTGGGTGTATATTAGCTCATGAGATGAACTAGGTTCCTACCATTATGTGACAATGGAAGTGTGGCTATGGCCCAGGAACCCCGGTCCCATCAGTGACCCAGACATATTCTGAGGCAGCATCACCTGATCATGGAGATAGTTGATCTCCAAGGTGATCAAGTAGGAGAGTAGACACAGAGGACAACACGGCGGATCCACTCATAAAGGCCACTTCCCAGAGAGAAACTTATATGGGATGGTTGAGTTTGAGATACTGCAACCACTGCTACAGATGGCCCTAGTGCAAGTTGGAGATTGTTAGTTATATGTATGCCCTAGAGGCCATTACTATACATGAGATGTATATTGTAGTGGATGCTGGGACATATATAGGTAGGACTTTCTTGCTCGACATGATAGTACGCTATCTGGTTGCTCTTTATCTTAACATGTATACTTGCTATCTCTCATTTACATGTTGATAAAGCCCTTAGGATGTGTACTCGACTTCCAGGACTATGATGTAGATCATACTAGTGGTCCCTGGGTAGTCCATGAGTACATCCTTCAATGTTCCTAGTCGTGGGAATATCGAGACGGGGCATCGATATTCCAGAGTAGACCAGCGTATATCTTCTCGACCCATGTGATGGGCGATGGATGATCCTATATCCATTGGTGTTGACATCAGAGATGGTATGCGGGTGCTTAGTGGTGACTGGGTACACTGAATGGACTCGCAGAGAACTCCCACATGGTATAATACCTCACGTCAGATGGCAGTTCTCTGGTGACACTGGTACAGCTTAGTCTGTTGACCCGAGATCGTCATAGAGTCTTGTGTGTCTCCCACTGTGCTTTGATTTCCACCCTACCGCGGCTCTACTGAGTCGTGCAAACAGGTGGTTTTTGGGTACAGTCCCGATTCACATGGAGGCAATGAGCGATAGGAGGGGATTCATCTCTCCCGGTATTGGGGGTTGATGTTGCGCTATGCTCGACTGGCCATAACTGGAAATCCCTGGCCAGGGTTGCACTGATTTACTGGTAAGTGTTATCAGTAGTTTCATTCTTGTTATGGACCTTACATCGGCATGACTTATCAAGCTACTGGGTTCTGACGTTTACCACCCCTAGGCGAGACATGCGGCATATCAGACGAACAGACCGGACTGTACGGTAAGTGTTACTGGTTGGATTCACAGGAGTGTGAGCGGGCTTGCTCGTTGATCTTCTTATCGCTCAATACTCGGGTGGCCGTTACGTTTAGCAGACCGCTTGCGGCTTGTGGGTGTTTGATATGATCATCACCTACTGCCGGCGTATTGACGAGTCTTTAGAGTCCTACACAGAGGTTTCCTGGCTCAAGCGAAACGAAATAGGAGCGCATATGAGATATGTGCGGGACCGAGAATAATACCAGTATGTGATACTGAATTCTATTCTCGCAATTTGTATCATCAAACGGTTATATGAGATATAGCCGGGTTACCGAATCAAATGTTGATTCGATATATTGATACACTTGATATTAGTCGGTTATATGCAGTATGACCGGATCATTAAATCAAGTGTTGATTTAATGATTTAATGTATAATTATATATTTGATATATTACTTTACATTAACTAGTATTGGTTCACTTAAGATTATTTTTCTCACTAGATTGTGCACATTGTATATATGATATATGTTTGTGCACTAGTTTGTATCATGTTTGATGATACATGCAAACTTGGGTGTGTGTATACTTTAAACCATGTTTAGGTTAATGGTTAGGGTTTTAACTTATTTATTTATTTATTTTGGTTAAAAAACTAAATGGTGGCTTTTCATTCTTTGCTAGAAGTTTCATGATACTTCAAGCAACATTGACAAAGTCTTAACCATTTTGTTTTTTATCCTTTGACGTAACCATTTATCTAAACTATGGTTTTCTCTCTACAAGAGTTAACTTCACCCATGGTTGCATTATGATAAGTATTCACTTGATTTATTATTTTTAATAATCCTTTTTCATTTTCCTTCTTCTTTTTCTTCTTCATGAAGAAGAAAGCTTTCTTGAAAATTCCTAGTGAAGAAATCAAGTGAGAAATCCAATTCTAAAGTGAACCCACTTCATATTTCTTCATCCTCTACAACTTGCCATGTAGTAGAGTGTGTTATCTTCACAAGTTTTATGACTTAGTGAAGATGGAGCTTGAGTTTGAATCGCTTCGACGTAGATCATCTTCGGCATCGAAGTCAACGACCTAGCCCGCTTATTTCTCCGACGAAACCAACGCTAGAGTCCGGGATCCCGATGATCGCAGCGGAGGGATGTCAACACGGAGCTAAAGAAGTGGAGGATCGGATCTACAAAGGTTGTAGTCTCTTTCACTTGTAGATAAAGTTGTTAACTTGCATGTATTTCACCTTACCTCTAGTAACGATCTTGCATTAGGGTTTCACGGCACATGCAAAATTTTGATTTTGGCATGGTTGATCAGTTGTAGAACCTCATGAGTGTGCTTAGGAACCCTACACATCCATCGCCCATCACATGGGTCGAGAAGATATACGCTAGTCTACTCTGGAATATCGATGCCCCGTCTCGATATTCCCACGACTAGGAATATTGAAGGATGTACTCATGGACTACCCATGCCCCACTAGTATGATCTGCATCATAGTCCTGCAAGTCGAGTACACATCCTAAGGGCTTTATCAACATGTAACAGAGAGACAGAAAGTATACATCTTAAGATAAAGAGCAACCAGATAGCGTACTATCATGTCGAGCAAGAAAGTCCTACCTATATATGTCCCAGCATCCACTATAATATACATCTCATGTACAGTAATGGCCTCTAGGGAATACATATAACTAACATAACTATGTGCTAACGATGTATATAAAGAGAGCTTGTTAGGGTTAGGATTAGGGTAGTTTGAGATAGGAGTCGCTCACTTCTTTCGTTGCCACGCTTAATATCGGTGATACGGTAATCGGCAACAACGGGGATTGGCACGACTAGGAAAGAACTTGCGAGTATAAGCTAGGCTTTCCAACGCTTAAGTTCTTCCTTTTGGTGCTTGTCCGTCCGTTCTTGGCTCTTAGCCTTAACCTCCGGTTAATTTAACCACAACCGGTCTCACTAAGGAATCACCACTATCATGTAGGATAGGGTGCCGTAAAGAGCGGATTGTGGTTCAATTATCGGGAGTCCGAATTAAGATGTTGGGCAAGGAAAGAGTGAGAGAGATTTCCTTCTCTCAAACTTTCCTTATCCTACCCTAAAAAGTAAGAAAACTACTCACCCATTACAAGAAAAAGAAATTAGAACAAAAGGAGGAAGATAGAAAGAAAGAGATTAGAAGATTACAACTAGCTATTTGAGACCCTACCTTGGCAAGGATCAAGCTTTAACATCATTGTTGTTTAAGGATAAAGAAAAAAAAGAACAAGAAAGAAACAACAACAAATAACAACTACTAGATTAACAAATGAAAATTACAAGCAATTACAATTAACAAAATAACAATACAAGCATGATAAGGAAAAGAACTCTTTTATTCATCCTTCACTCATAAAAAGCTCACTACAAGATTTTAATGGAGAAAAGATGAAAAGAGGAAGAAGAACAACAAAATATATCCTAAACCTAATACAAGAATAAGCACCGTTGGCTTGGCAATGTTCTGGGCTATTTATAGGAAGGAAACTGGAATACTAGGGTAACAATCTGCCACCACATAAAAGTACCAAACTACCCCTGAAAAAGTTCCATCTGCCGAGCCCATATGGCCGCGGATCCGCGGCCTAGACCCCATGTTGGCCGCGGATCCGCGGCCATATAGAAGAATTGGCTCCTCAAATTTTGTGGTTTTCCCTGGTTTTCTGTACTCTTCAGTGTGGTATACGTTGTTTCTAAGAAGCTCTTCACAATTTTTCCAGAATTTCAGCAGATCTAAAGGTGATGCGATGTGGATCTTTTGCCATGATTTTTCTTGAGCTCCGCATAGACATGTTGGATATTGTGTTGACATTGTGCTTTGTGCATGAAAATGACATCGATTTGCCATTTTGTCCCATAAACTGGTGTGCGGCAACATACGGATAAAGAGCGGAGACCCGTCTTTTATCTGTTGTTGGCAGTAATCTGGAATTTTTCGTTCTTTTCCATGAATTTCACTGTTTAGAGCTGAGAACCTGTATCCTGCAACTAACTAGCAAACACGGCTCAAGAGTACCTATCGATAAGCAATGTGATAAAAATTAGGCGGTATAAATATGCAAAAATCTGATATGAACGGGACTTCTTCTTCTTCCTCTTCGTCTTCTTCCTCTAGCTCACAACCTCTATTAATGGCATCATCTCTAACCTCTATCCATACAATGGATGCAAGAGACAAAGTTATCACTCACATTCTCTACATCGTCTTGGACAAGTCGGCTAGCGAATTTTGTGCCCGAGTTGCTTCGGATGAAGCGGGAGCCCGTAAAAAGACTCGAAGATGTGGTGCCCATTCCGACGAGGAAATCGAGACCGGAGATGCCGCGAGGAGCTTGGGATGGTGGCTAAAGACCGAAGGACACGGATCGATCGGTATAGCTTTCCTATCCCTTCTATAATTTCTAGTTTATAGGTTAATGGTTCGATCCGGAGTTTAAGCATACGATAGCGCCGGTTTCTAGTTTAGAAAAAGTTTTCGTTTACGCCTTTTGTCCTCGAACAGACGGCCTAGGCTCTACATTAGTCTTACAGATAAGCCATGCCGATGTAAGGTCCATAACGAGCATGAAACTACTGATAACACTTACTAGTAAATCACATCAACCCTGGCCAGGGATTTCCAGTTATGGTCAGTCGAGGATAGCGAAACATCAACCCCCAATACCGAGAGAGACGAATCCCCTCCTATCGCTCATTGCCTCCATGTAACTCGGGACTGTTCCCAAAAACGACCTGTTTGCACGCTCAGTAGAGCCATGGTAGGGTGGAAATCAAAGCACAACGGGAGACACACAAGACTCTATGACGATCTCGGGTCGACAGACTAAGCTGTACCAGTGTCACCGGAGAACCGCCATATGACGTGAGGTATAATACCATTTGGGAGTTCTCGGCGAGTCCGTTCAGTGTACCCAGTCTCCACTGAGCACCCGTATACCATTTCTGATGTAAAACACCAATGGATATGGGAACATCCATCGCCCATCACATTGGTCGAGAAGATATACGCTAGTCTACTCTGGAATATCGATGCCCCGTCTCGATATTCCCATGACTAGGAACATTGAAGGATGTACTCATGGACTACCCAGGCCCCACTAGTATGATCTATATCATAATCCTGGAAGTCAAGTACACATCCTAAGGGCTTTATCAACATGTAACAGAGAGACAATAAGTGTACATGTTAAGATAAAGAGCAACCAGATAGCGTACTATTATGTCGAGTAAGAAAGTCCTCCCTATATATGTCCAAGCATCCACTACAATATACATCTCATGTACAGTAATGGCCTCTAGGGCATACATATAACTAACACTAATAAGTAATTAAAACCCTAAACTTGAACTAACCCTCTCTTTAAAACCTTAAACTTGTATTAAACACTACCCTATAAACTAATTAGAACTAATTAAGGTAAAGATTAGCAAAACAAGTTGAAACTTGGTTTCATACCTCAAGAGATTTAGAAAAAAACCCTAACTTGAAGAGATAGCCTCACCAAAGGAAGACTTGCGTCTAAGAACCTTTAAAGAGGCTAGAAAATAGGATTTTGGAAGGGTTTTAGTGAAGGATTAAAGGTGATTAGGAGAGCGCTTTAGAGGAGGTGGAGAGATTAGCATGGGAAGAGAAGAAGAAGGAAAAGACAAAAGGATGAGGTGAGGGATAGTCTAGAGAATGAGAGAGAGAGAGAACCCCTAAGCCATGTCTCATCCATGACTCACCTATGACATGCAATTAATTCACCATGCTAGATATTTTGTTTTTCTTTTTATTTATTTATTTTAGGAAAATTCTAGAATCATGCAATATAAAAATATGTTAACTCATTTTATTTGTGACATGGTTTCAAAAACTTGTAACAACTTAACCTAACTTGATTAATACAAGATTAGCGTGTAAGTGCAAGTTTAAAATATTTTTTTTAATAATTCATAAATAAGGAAATATATAAGTAAACAAGTAATTAAATAAATAACTAATTAATTACCAAATAAATAAGTAATTACATAAGTAAATAAGAATATGTTTGTCGATATGGAAAAATAATTATAACAAGGTTTTATAGAAAGCACATGTTATCACTAATTAACATACAATTATCCCAAACAATTTTTAAAGCGTTACAACCTCTACGTGAAACAAGATCCATCAATTTCATGCACACGACCCAAACACGTGGTGTGCATTTATTGATAGGGGGCACTTTGTTAGGGTTAAAAAGCACACCCCATTGACCAAGTCAAAATCATGGTCAACATCTAATCCAAGTGGGCCCGATCTAAGCAAGCAGGCCTGAACCCAAGCCAAGTGGGCCCGAGCCCAAGTCAAGCCCGAGCAAGAGGAGGGGCCATCCCCAAGCCATGAATAGAAAAACTTTTGTAATGAATAAATTTAAGTGTAATTGCCAGAAAATAAATATAAAATAGGTAAGAAGCCAAATTTTGTAAAACCCCATAGCTTATGTCCAAAAAAGAAATGAGCACATAGCCATGAAAATGGAACAAGTACCATTTTGTAAAGCCCAAAAGGCTATATGTAAACTTGTAAGCCTATAAAATGACAGTATAATGAATGATAACTAACTGTTATTCTCTCATCAATCTTTCTAGGGTTTTGTGCCTTCCTTCTTTCTCTCTTCAAGGTTCATCTCCTTCTTCTTTTTTCAATTAAATCAAGGAAAAAACCCTTCCTTTTCAAAAATAAATAGGTTTAGGCCACAAATCCATTTAAGGGAAGCATCAATCTCCCATCAAATCCAAAAAAGGGGAGGTTTTTAATTTCCTCCATCTTCTTCTTCAAGATCCAAAAGAGAAGAGGAAGAAGGAGAATCCATCTCCAAAACCTTATTTTTGGCAAGATTCAAGGCTTGGTGTCACGACCCGAAATATTAGCTCATGACCGGCACTTAAATCACGCCACGTCTAAAGGCGTCACATAATTCAAGTAAGCCGAAACCCAGAAATCTAAACCCTTTTTAAGAAAAATCAAGGAGATGAAGTTTTGAAATAAAGGGATAAGGAAATCAAGTTTTCTTAATGCATAGAAAAGGGACATGAAAATGCAAGTGAAAATTTCTACTTTGAAAACATGTTTTGTCTTTTAAAAATTTGGGCAGCACTTCCTTTGTATTTTTTGATCCAAACCACAAATATATAATAATGATAAAGGCATCCCCAAGCGGGAGCTAGCTCTTCGCCAACCGGCGGATCACAACCACGCAAGACAGTATATATGTGTATACGACGCGCAACTGCGAAGTTCACCACAAAAGAAATAAAAGAAAAGCAAGACATAAATCCCTAAAAGCGAACATAAACCCATCGCTCAAGTCTCGTAATTACAAGTCTTGCTAAGTCTCATTACTTATACAAATACTAGTTTGATTTAATGGAGTTAACTAGATACAATATGAAATATAGATACAAGAGTGAGTACGATACAAATGTCCCACCTACCAAGCAAACCACCCAAAAGTAGCTATGTGACAGCGATACCGCTACTAATCCGTGCGGTCAACCTGCAAGACTGTGGCACAACGGGGGTGAGTTGCCAACTCGTGAATAGAAAAACATCTACAAGTAGAAATCGAATAAACAACGGCTCCTAGGTCAACTATATCATAAAGGTAATACTATGATATCTAAGGTGACCGGTTCATCATATGTGCCAACAATATAATCAATACCTATATGTACGCGGATATAATCCAACAATATAACCAATGTCTGTATGCATGTGGATCTCGTCCAACCATATAATCTATGTATGTATGCATGTGGATCTCGTCCACCCTTATAATCAATGTATGTATTCATGTGGATCTCGTCCACGTGTCAACCAATGACACCCAAATATCATGCATGTAAATATCATAAAAATCATATGCATGAATGTATGAGGATATAAATCAACGTGTGCCCCTCGCAACACCTCAAATCATGGAAAATGAGTGTCCAGCATCGACACTCGAAACATCATGAAAACCTGTGTCCAGCATCGAAACGTAAATCCTCATATCTCAAGCGCCGCATCCTCAGATCGGCCCTCAAGCGCCGCACACCCTGGTCGGCCCTCATATCCATCTCGCTACTCCGGTAGGTATCCTCCGGATAACTTCCGAGTCCAAAAACTATCACCGGTAGGTAGTGCTCCCCTGCCAGGCTCACCGTCTAACAATACGAGTCTTCTTGCCCCGGGTACCTCACCAGGTCCACCATGTACCCGCAAACGGTGCCTACCGCTCCTCGAATCAGGTTTCACATGCCACTCTGAGAAACGAGAAAACACATGGTGGACGCACTGAAATATCATATCAAGAGCAACCGGGTTTTTAAAATAATACATATTCTCTTTTGAAATAATCACGGTTCTCAAATCCAGAAATCTCATGAAAACAATATATCTCAATGCGTATAATCATAAATCATGATGTATGCGACATATAATAGAAATGTAAGCATATCCGTAAATCATGCAGCATGGAACAGTAATATGCACATATCGAGGGAAAACCGCTCTTTTAAATGAATCCGATTTTAAATTATATCATGCGGTTCCCAAATCACCAAAATCGAATGCAATACCATATAAATGTGCATATGTGTATGTATGAAAGTATGGACGTACAAATGTCTATGTCCGCAAGTATGGATGTACAATATGTATGTACGCAAGTATGGTGTACAATATGTATGTGCACCAATATGGATGTACAAGTGGTATATACGCCAGCATGAGTGTACAATATGTATGTGCACTAATATGGATGTACAAGTGGTATATACGCAAGCATGAGTGTACAATATGTTTGTGCGCCAATATGGATGTATAAGTGGTATATACGCAAGCATGAGTGTACAATAGGTATGTGCGCCAATATGGATGTACAAGTGGTATATACGCAAGTATGTGTGTACAATGGGTATGTGCGCCAATATGGCTGTACAAGTGGTATATACGCAAGTATGAGTGTACAATAGGTATGTGCGCCAATATGGATGTACAAGTGGTATATATGCAAGGATGTGTGTACAATAGGTATGTGCGCCAATATTGATGTTCAAGTGGTATATACACAAGCAGGAGTGTACAATAGGTATGTATGCCAATATGGATGTACAAGTGGTATATACGCAAGTATGTGTATACAATAGGTATGTGCGCCAATATGGATGTACAAGTGATATATACGCAAGTATGTTATGCGAAGATTTATATCATGATGCAGCAATCCTACTGTGTAATTACATGGCAATTATCGATGATGAAGTGTGTGAGCCTACAATCTGTGTACGTGTAACATATGCATCATCGATAATGGTACAGGTGTACTATCACAGGTTTAAGTAATGCAATGCGAATAACATGAATGCAGCATAAGATAAATCGTATGCAAATGCTGACGGGTATATGTATCTAACATGACTGAGTCGGTGAATCTATCAATCAGCATCTTGCCACAGAACATCATTTACGGTATAATCCATCGTACGGCAGCCTCTAGTCAAGGATATGGATCAAACATCAAGTTAAACTCATCACGTACGGAAAATCATCGTACGGCGGGATTAAGCTATCAGGGATCCTATCAACCTATAAGACGAGGGGGGTACGGACCTAATGCCTTGTACGGATTTCACTCACAACATATATAAATATCTCTATATACTTTTGTCCCAGGTCACATCCGCAACAATCTCATATCAGGGGACCGACAAGGTATCAAACATCTCAATCGACTCTCATCCGTATACCAACATATCACCAAGTCATCATATCGCATCGTATATTCTTTTCATCACATTTATATCACACATCGAAGAAAATGTTATAAATATACACATTCTACCTTTAACATAAGCATAAGTATCTAATCTAACATACATACCCGAACCATACAATCAGTTTTTAAAAGAAGCGAATCGTAGTTTTGAAAGTAGGGGTTACGGTGTTTTTAAGGAAAAGATCTCATTTGAAAATCCGTAACGTCCCTCAAGGTATTTGTTTAAAAGATGCATACGATTCTTCTGTTTAGAAATACGTATGGTTTGGATGACGCATCTACGTCGGTTATCTAGTCCAATAGTACCCTAAACGGCAATATCGTCAAATATCATCCTCAAATCCCGTCATCACATATTAGCCGTATCATATCACTTCTAACTATCCCTTAGATTCTAATATCCTTCTCTAACTACCTTTTAACTATATCTATAGTTTTCTTTTAAAGGTTTCATTAACCATAATCTATATATATAAATCGGTTTCCATCAAAGTGTGCGGGGGTGCTATACGCCATCCACCTGACTTCCCCCGTAGATATAGATCTACTCACCTTGGTCTTCGCTTGACGAAGTCGATGACGCCACGCTCTGTCGCATCGGAATCCATACGAAGGTACCTACAATAACAACACATATCGCAACGCTATTAAAATCAAATTCTGAAATCCAAACGGCACGCTCATTGCTAATAGGTTAAAACCTATAGCTTACGCGTACAAAACCAACCAAACAACTTTGTTGTTGATGTAAAAACATCCAAAAACCAAATACAAATCAAAATATCAAAATTAAACATTTCAAAATACGGAAAACTTAGCCAAAATCACACCAAAGTGCTTCCAGATTTTGACTCAGGCTAAAACAAGGTGCACAAACAAGTCTAGGGTGCTCTACATGGTGTATATGACCTACTAGATCAACCCCGACACCAAATGCTACCAAGTGGCCAGACACATCCATATAAAATCCGGCCACCTCGGCCATGGTGCCTCTGTTAGGGTTCGTATGGTCGGGGTGGTCTCCTAGTACTCTAATTTGGTCCCTGGAGTTGTTTGCTTGTCTCAGAAATCCCCCGGGTCATCCCAGATTCCCTGTAGGCACGCTAAATGTCGCAAAACCGACATGGATCAATTCCTAAATCCATATTTTGGTTTCTATACTAAATCCAAGCCCCTGAATTCAATCCCTAAGGTCTTGTACAGCCACTACACATCCCCAATTCCACTCAATCACTCAAACCCTCACTAGGATTTTCTAACTTCACAAATCCACATCTTAACCCCATTTCTAACTAACTAGAATATAAAGAAACTTGAAACTTACAAAATAGTAGAAATTATACCTCATGGATGTCACTTAAGCAAACCCCAGAAGTCCAAAGTCATCAAGATCCAACTTTGCTTAGTCCAATGTGTAGAGAAAGAGATGGGGATTAATTTTTGTGAAGGGGGTATAAGGTTTTGGGGATTATTTGGAGATGGATCTAGGGGTAGAAGTGAAGGGAAGTGAGCTTGAGGAGATGAATAAGGAGACGAAAATGATGTGGGAAAAAGGTTATGGCAGCAGCCCCCCTCTCTCTCACTTATTCTCACACACTCTCTCTCTCTCCAATCATTCACCTTTTTAACCCTTTTTCATTTCTTTTTCTTTTCTCTTTTAATTTTCAAAACAAAATCACGTAATACCCATAAAACAACACAAATTCAACAACATGTAACAATATGAAACATGTCATGGTGCACTAACCATGAAAACTGTAGAAACACGGATTTGTCTTAATCTCGATTAGCAGTGCACTAATCTGGTTTTTATCTAAACTGCATATAATAAATTTTAAAAATGCCAAATCCTTTAATTATATTTTTAAATGAATAAATCATTTTAATTTCCATTTATTTTACAATTATTGGTATAAATTAATACCCTTTTTCAAAAACCCCAATTTCGCAAATCGGGCAGTTTTCGGGAAAAATATTATTTTAATATTAAATTCCAAAAATAATATTTTATATTTTCTGAAATGTTACAATCTTCCCCCCTTAAATAAATTCGGTCCCCAAATTGAAATGTAAACCTCCAAAATCTAAAACATTACCATAATCAGCTCAAAACAACGGGGCTCCGAAATCACGGAAGATATAGAAATAACACTGCACATCGCGTGCGCCTGAAAACGAGTATACAACTCAAAATCGAACTCCGTCAAGCATCACTGAAATCATCCGATTTGCACGCATTTCCTCGGAGTTACAATGATGATACAGATCTCAAAATCCACTATAGAAATCCAATATACACTAGTCAAATACTATAATACGTGTATAGTATGTATCCTTGGAAAACTTTCAGGAACTGAATAAAACTCATGAAAAAATCTTTTCTAAATTGCCGTGTGATGCATAACTCACGGCCTAAGTGACGGACGCTTATTTGTAAAATAATAATATATGTCCATATATGTTTTGCTAAATATACGTTCCGTCGTTTTTCAAAATATCCCAAAAGGTTTTCCTTTATAAACGTTCGTGTCGCTCACGGACACGTAGGAAATAGCGAGACTATACAACTCCTTTTGAAAACATCTTGGTAATCTTTCAATGCATGCAAAGTACTCAGGTGCTGTCCTCAGATCAGTCATGTTTAGCTAATACACAATATAGTGCCCAACATAAAAACAAAGTGCTCAAAAGCAAAATCAGCCTCAAAAGGCGTATCCAATAATCACGTGCGTCTGGTGCACACAGAAATTAAATCCAAATACAAATGCCACAATATGCACAAAAGCAAAACTCAGTGCAATGGGTGTGCACGAAAGCATCTGTCCAGTGCAACGGGTGTGCACGACAACAATATCAAGTGCATCTAGAGTGCCTCCGGTGCAACTAATATGCACGAATGAAAATCCCAATTGAGTGCATCCGGTGTACAAAAAACAACATCTCATAGCATGCGCCTAACATGAGCGAAAATCCAAATCAAGTGCATCCATCATGAACGAAAGAAATCTAAATCAAGAGCATCCGACATGCACGAGTAAAAATCCCACTCAAGTGCATCCGATGCGCACAAAATCCAAAATCAAGCGCCTAATATGCGCAAAAATCCAACCCAAACGCGTCGGGTCCGTAAAAGCATATAGTGCATTAGCATGCACGAAAACGAACGACAAGTGCCAACGCGCACGAAAACACAAATCGGATAACACAAATGCTCAAAGACCTAAATCGAGAGCAACCAAGGTAGGGAGTATAAATCCAGTGCGACCGATGCACAAATACCCATCCGGTGCAACAAATGCAAGAAATGCAAATATAGTGCAACTAATATACGAAATACGAATCTGGTGCATCAAATGCACAAAATATAAATCTGGTGCGACAATTGCATGAAATGAAAATCTAGTGCAACAAATGCACGAAGTGTAAATCTGGTGCATCCAGTGCACGAAATACGAATACAGTGCATCCAGTGCATGAAATACGAATACAGTGCATCCAGTACATGAAATACAAATCCATAACTCAAATGCGTATAAAAGCAACAGCGAGTGTATCAGGGTGTATAAAATCGTAAACGCGTGCAACTGCGTGCACAAAACACGTATCAATGCACTGCAAGCACATGTAACCTATACCGAATGCAAAAATCAAATCGAGTGCGTACCACACGCACAAAATCAAATCAACCGTATGAAATCCACAAAATCATAAATACGTGCAGTCAAGGCACAAACCGAATATCAAGTGTAATAGATATGCACAAATCATAAACCAATACAACGGTGTATAAAAACATATCTCAAGTGCAATAACTATGCACAAAATGTAAATGCCTAGTAGGTGCAGCCATGGTGCACGAAATCAATATCAGGAAACTCATCATCAAAACTCAAATCCAAGCGATATAAGCGTGATACTCAGATCACAAGCACAAATCGCAACAAATGACATTGAGATACACCTCCTACAATATCGAAAAATGTCGGTGCGCCCCAGAACTGGCAGAGCAAGAACATCTGTTTGCCTCTTGCTCATGGTCTGGCGTCTTTTGTCTCTGGGTCTTCATTTATCTGTGGATTACCAATTTCGCAATCCATCGGCTCGTCGGCCCAGTCAGGTGTGCTAACGGGGACGATTCCTTCCTAGCACATCTCTGGTCATCTCTCGGTCAATCATCACGACCATTTGTAAAGCAGCACGTCACTGGCGTCGGTCTTTGGCCCTCTGAATACACGTGACACAACTGATCCTAGGTGCAAATCTCATCGCGGCAGTGTCCTGGAAGGAACCTTCTCAGGTTCTCTTCTAATCTCGCATATGCCGACCTGTACGGAGGCTGGTACCCTTGAATAATCTTTTCTCGTTTCTGTACATCTGCATTCTCAGCACAGCATTTTCTTGGGAATTGGCCGCATCCTAACGCCTCTGTATGCGTATCATATTAATAATCTCGACGGGGAGTGACAACAGCTTGTCCGCATCTCGCACGAAACTCTTGTTCTGCTCGTCTTTATCATCGTCCACCTTGACGTCATGCCATGCTATCTGCGTACTGCAATATTTCTTGGCCACGGTCAATCCGAAGTCTCTCACACGGACTCGAAGTCACGAACTCAGTATCTTCATCACTCTGTAGAAGATATCTGGCCGAACACATCCTCGGGAGCTCGTCCCAACCATCGGAGGAATGCTCAATACTCGTCCGTTCTTTGTCAACTTACAACGCATCTGAGTGAGGTCCTCTATCTGAAACTTGTCAGCTTGCTGATCTCTAATCACATGATATCCGGACGACGCTAAACTTTTCGATCGAGTCATCGAGGTCCCAAAATTTCCCGAAGGCTCAACACCTGATCACAGTCTAAAAATATCTGGTACATACCACAGTACCTCTAGACCAGCCGTAGAAGGGCAAAGCCAAGCCTCACTGATGGCACCGCTAAACTGCTGCAAACCCAAAGGTTCAAAAATGGTTCCATGGTCATCATGTCGAGTTAGGGTTTCATTCTTCTAGAGGGTCCACAGAATCACTTGCATGTTCCTCCGAACACTTTAAACTTGGGAAAATGGGTTTCTGACACTCGCTCGAACTCTTTAGCTTCGCCTAGCCGATATGTGAATACCCTTCGTCCGCATGCTAAACAATGCCTCAATCCTCCAGGAAGGACGATATATCAACTGTCATCTCTGGAGCGGTCTACTCCAGATCTGAGTAAGACTCTCCACACTGGAAATCTTTAACTCAACTGGGCCTGCGTCGGCGCATCAATCTGACGAATCACCTTTGTCTCTCAAATCAGGGTAGACTAGCTATCATCTGTCGCATCTCTGCCTGGGAGCTCCACGATCTCAGCTCGTAAGCCCTGGGAACGACATCCCATCATCTCAACAACAGCTGGGTCATCTATCTGCACGGTAGTCGACATCAAAATCTCTGAGGTATGCTGTACATCAACAGTCCTCTCGCAACTGGCAGCTCTAACAATGGCCCGATCATCCAGTGTAAAACCAAACACTCGCCTCCACAAGAGGTCACAACATAACACTACATCGAGACGTTCCCATGTCACCAGAAAACACAATGGTCAGCCCTCGTACCAGATGAGCTCGCCCTGACCGCAACACTAGCAGCAGCTAAATCTGTGCTCACACCATGGTGACAGGAACCTCAATCGAGTATCGATGAAAACAGATCAAGGCATGAAAAGAAATGACAGATCCAGAATGGATACATGATCATAAGAAGGAATAGCATCAATGAGAGTGTGATCATGGAAACGAATAGAATCAAGGATCTCAAATGGATGTATAATCACGGGTATAAAGAGAATCATATGTCTCAAAAATATGTATATCCTATGGTTTCTTAAGTAGAGTATCGTGTCGTAAATATGCCACGGAACATACGTACGGTATGTCACTCTACTCAAGCTACCTATTCCATCAATCAGGGTCAGCCTATGAAACGAAAGTTCGGGGTCTAATACCCCCCCCCCCCCGTTCAAGTCTATGTTCCATAAGGTCAAGCCTAGGTTCCGAAATAATTTACGCCCCAGACTACACATGGTCAAACCTAAACTCGAACCAAGGTTAAACCTAACGCTCTGATACCAACTTTGTCATGACCCGAAATATTAGCTCATGACCGGCACTTAAATCACGCCACATCTAAAGGCGTCACGTAATTCAAGTAAGCCGAAACCCAGAAATCTAAACCCTTTTTAAGAAAAATCAAGGTAGTGAATTTTTGAAATAAAGGGATAAGGAAATCAAGTTTTCTTAATGCATAGAAAAGGGACATGAAAATGCAAGTGAAAATTTCTAGTTTGAAAACATGTTTTGTCTTTTAAAAATTTGGGCAGCACCTCCTTTGTATTTTTTGATCCAAACCACAAATACATAAAAATGATAAAGGAATCCCCAAACGGGAGCTAGCTCTTCGCCAATCGGTGGATCACAACCATGCAAGACAGTATATATGAATATGCGACACCCAACGGCGAAGTTCGCCACAAAAGAAATAAAGGAAAAGCAAGACATAAATCCCCAAAAGCGAACATAAACCCATCGCTCAATTCTCGCAACTACAAGCCTTGCTAAGTCTCATTACTTATACAAATACTAGTTTGATTTGATGGAGTTAACTAGATACAATATGAAATATAGATACAAGAGTTAGTACGATACAATTGTCCAACCTACCAAGAAAACTACCCAAAAGTAGCTATGTGCCAGCGATGCCGCTACTCATTCATGCGGTCAACCTGCAAGACTGTGGCACAACGGGGGTGAGTTGCCAACTCGTGAATAGAAAAACATCTACAAGGAGAAATTGAATAAACAACGACTCCTAGGTCAACTATATCATAATGGTAATACTATGATATCTAGGGTGGCCGGGTCATCATATGTGCCAACAATGTAATCAATACCTATGTATATGCGGATATAATCCAACAATATAACCAATGTCTGTATGCATGTGGATCTCGTCCAACCATATAATCAATGTATGTATGCATGTGGATCTCGTCCACCCATATAATCAATGTATGTATGCATGTGGATCTCGTCCACGTGTCAACCAATGACACCATAATATCATGCATGTAAATATCATAAAAAGAATATGCATGAAAGTATGAGGATATAAATCAACGTGTGCCCCTCGCAACACCTCAAATCATGGAACCTGAGTGTCCAGCATCGACACTCGAAACATCATGAAAACCTGTGTCCAGCAACGACACGTAAATCCTCATATCTCAAGCGCCGCATCCTCAGATCGGCCCTCAGGCGCCACACACCCTGGTCGGCCCTCATATCCAACTCGCTACTCCGGTCGGTATCCTCCAGGTAACCGCCGAGTCTAAAAACTATCACCGGTAGGTAGTGCTCTCATGCCAGGCTCACCGTCTAATAATACGAGTCTTCTTGCCCCGCGGTACTTCACCAGGTCCACCATGTACCCGCAGACGGTGCCTACCGCTCCTCGAATCGGGTTTCACATGCCACTCTCAGAACCGAGAAATCACATGATGGACGCACTGAAATATCATATCAAGAGAAACCGGGTTTTTTAAACAATACATACACTCTTTTGAAATAACCACGGTTCTCAAATCCAGAAATCTCATGAAAACAACATATCTCAATGTGTATAATCACAAAGCATGATGTATGCGACATATAACAGAAATGTAAGCATATCTGTATATCATGCAGAATGGAACAGTAATATGCACATATCGAGGGAAAACCGCTCTTTTAAATGAATCCGACTTTAAATTATATCATGCGGTTGCCAAATCACCAAAATCGAATGCAATATCATATAAAGGTGCATATGTGTATGTATGCAAGTATGGACGTATAAATGTGTATGTCCGCAAGTATGAGTGTACAATATGTATGCACACAAGTATTGTGTACAATATGTATGTGCACCAATATGGATGTACAAGTGGTATATACGCAAGGATGAGTGTACAATATGTATGTGCGCCAATATGGATGTACAAGTGGTATATACGCAAGCATGAGTGTACAATAGATATGTGCGCCAATATGGATGTACAAGTGGTATATACGCAAGTATGTGTGTACAATAGGTATGTGCTCCAATATGGATGTACACGTGGTATATACGCAAATATAAGTGTACAATAGGTATGTGCCCCAATATGGATGTACAAGTGGTATATACGCAAGTATGTGTGTACAATAGGTATGCACGCCAATATGGATGTACAAGTCGTATATACGCAAGCATGAGTGTACAATAGGTATGTGCGCCAATATGGATGTACAAGTGGTATATACGCAAGTATGTGTGTACAATAGGTATGTGCGCCAATATGGATGTACAAGTGGTATATACGCAAGTATGTTATGCGAAGAGTCATATCATGATTCAGCAATCCTACTGTGTAGTGACATGGAAATTAACGATGATGAAGTGTGTGGGCCTACAATCTGTGTACGTGTAACATACACATCATCGATAATGGTTCAGGTGTATTATCACAGTTATAAGTAACGCAATGCGAATAACATGAATGCAGCATAAGGAAAATCATATACAAATGCTGAAGGGTATACATATCTAACATGACCGAGTCGGTGAATCTATCAATCAGCATCTAGCCACAAAACATCACGTACGGTATAATCCATCGTACGGCAGCCTCTAGTCAAGGGTATGGATCAAACATCAATTTAAACTCATCACGTATGGAAAATCATCGTACGGCGGCATTAAGCTATCAGGGATTCTATCAACCTATAAGACGAGGAGGGTACGGACCTAACGTCTCGTACGGCTATCACTCACGATTCACAACATATATAAATATCTCTATATACCTATGTCCCAGGTCACATCCGCAACAATCTCATATCAGTGGACCGGCAAGGTATCAAACATCTCAATCAACTCTCATCCGTATACCAACATATCACCAAGTCATCATATCGCATCGTACATTCTTTTCATCACATTTATATCTCGCATCGAAGCAAATGTTATAAATATACACATTCTACCTTTACCATAAGTATAAGTATCTAATCTAACATACACACCCGAACCATACAATCAGTTTTTAATAGAAGCGAATCGTAGTTTTGAAAGTAGGGGTTACGGTGTTTTTATGGAAAAGATATCATTTGAAAATCCATAATGTCCCTCAAGGTATTTGTTTAAAAGATGCATACGATTCTTCCGTTTAGAAATACGTATGGTTTGGATGACACATCTACGGCGGCTATCTAGTCCGATAGTACCCTAAACGGCAATATCGTCAAACATCATCCTCAAATCCCGTCACCACATATTAGCCGTATCATATCACTTCTAACTATCCCTTTGTTTCTAATATGGTTCTATAACTACCTTTTAACTCTATCTATAGTTTTCTATTAAGTTTTCATTAAGCATAATATATATATAAATCGGTTTCCATCAAAGTGTGCGGGGGTGCTATACGCCATCCACCCGACTTCCCTCGTATATATAGATCCACTCACCTTGGTCTTCGCTTGCCGAAGTCGATGATGCTATGCTCCGTCGCATCGGAATCCACGTAAAGGTACCTGCAATAACAACACATATCACAACGCTCTTAAAATAAAGTTCTGAAATCCAAACAGCATACGCATTACTCATAGGTTAGAACCTATATCATACGCGTACAAAACCAACCAAACAACCCTTGTTGTTGATGTACAAACATTCAAAAACCAAATACAAATCCAAATATCAAAACTAAATATTTCAAAATATGGAAAACATAGCCAAAATCACACCAAAGTTCTCCCAGATTTTGACTCAGGCCAAAACAAGGTGCACAAATAAGTCTATGGTGCTGTACATGGTGTATATGACCTAATGGATCAACCCCGATACCAAATGCCACCAAGTGGCCGGCCACATTCCTATAAAATCCGGCCACCTCAGCCATGGTGCCTCTGTTGGGGTTCATATGGTCGGGGCGGTCTCCTAGTACTCTAATTTGAACCGTGGAGTTGTTTGCTTGTCTCAGAAATCCCCCGGGTCATCCCATATTCCCTGTAAGCATGCTAAATGTCGCAAAACCGACATGGATCAATTCCTAAATCCAAATTTTGGTTTCTATACTAAATCCCAGCCCCTGAATTAAATCCCTAAGGTCTTGTACAACCACTACACATCCCCAATTCCACTCAATCACTCAAACCCTCACTAGGATTTTCTAACTTCACAAATCCACATCTAAACCCCATTCCGAACTAACTAGAATATAAAGAAACTTGAAACTTACAAAATGGTAGAAATTATACCTCATGGTTGTCACTTAAGCAAACCTTAGAAGTCCAAAGTCATCAAGATCCAACTTTGCTTGGTCCAATTTGTAGTGGAAGATATGGGGATTAATTTTTGTGAAGGGAGTATAAGGTTTTAGGGATTATTTAGAGATGGATCTAGGGGTAGAAGTGGAAGGAAGTGAGCTTGAGGAGATGACGAAGGAGATGAAAATTATTGGGGGAAAAGGTTATGGCAGCAGCTCCCCCTCTCTTTCACTTATTCTCACACACTCTCTCTCTCTCTCCAATCATTCACCTTTTTAATCATTTTTCATTTCTTTTTCTTCTCTTTTAAATTTCAAAACAAAATCACATAATACCCATTAAACAACACAAATGCAACAAAATGTAACCAAATGAAACATGTTATGTTGCACTAACCATGAAAACTGTAGAAACACGGATTTAGCTTAATCGCGATTAGCAGTGCACTAATCGGGGTTTTATCCAAACTACATATAATAAACTTTAAAAATGCCAAGTCCTTTAATTACATTTTTAAATGAATAAATCATTTTAATAATCATTTATTTCACAATTATTGGTATATATTTATACCCTTTTTCGAAAACACCAATTTCGCAAATCGGGCAGTATTCGGGAAAAATATTATTTTAATATTAAATTCCAAAAATAATATTTTATATTTTCTGAAATGTTACACTTGGAAAAGGAAAAAAGGCCCATTTTCACCGTTCAAGACCCAAGATCAAAGTTTCGAAGATTCAAGAGAGCATCCCGATCAAAAGAGGAGAAGAAAACCCCCCCTTGGAGATATATGCCCTAGAGGCCATTATTGTATAATACTGGATTGTATATTATATTTTGGAAGCTTGGGATATTCAC
This sequence comes from Agapanthus africanus, assembly GCA_030015575.1. Lineage (NCBI taxonomy): Eukaryota > Viridiplantae > Streptophyta > Magnoliopsida > Asparagales > Amaryllidaceae > Agapanthus > Agapanthus africanus. Next base: position 231,578,183 of record JASDDO010000010.1, read on the forward strand.
AGATATAATAACTATCTTTCTCAAAATAGTAATATGCTACTTGGTTTGATTCTACATCAATATGTGTATATGTTTTTTTAGCATATCGCTAATACATATTGGTAGAGACCTTAGGATCTTTGCTTGACTACCAGCGTTGTGATGACAGTCACACTAGTGGGGGTTGGGTAGTCTATAAGCACATCCTTATACAGGTCTCTAGTCGTAGGATTATCGAGACGGGGCATCGATACTCCAGAGTAGACTAGTGTATACCCTTCTCATCCAAGCAAGGGAGATGGTCTGTCCCACAACCATTGGTATGTCGTACAGGAGATAGTATACAGGTTTTCATTGGGTTATGAGTTACACTGGATGGACTCGTTGGGAACCGTTGATTGGTATTATACCTATCGTCAGGTAGCGGTTCCTAGGTGGCATGAGTACAGGTTAGTCCGTTGACTTGACATCACTATTCATCTTGAATGTGTTCCCATTGTACTTAGATTACTACCCTACCACGGCTCAAAGGAGTCATGCAAATAGTGACAGTGTGTCCTAACACCACCACAAAGTTTTAACCAGCATCAAGCATGCAATTTTTAAAAAAAATTTGTGCTAAGCTACACTAACTGTTAGTGATATATGCCCTAGAGGCCATTATTGTATAATACTGGATTGTATATTATATATTGGATGCTTGGGATATTTCACAGTTATAATAACAGTCTTGCTCTATATGATAGTATGATACCTAGTTTGATTCTACCTCAATATGTGCATGTGTTTCTTTTAGCATATCGCTTATACATATTGGTAGAGCCCTTAGGATCTTTGCTTGACTACCAGCGGTATGATCGCAGTCACACTCATGGGGGCTGGGTAGTCTATAAGCACATTCTTATAAAGGTCCCTAGTTGTTGGGTTATCGAGACGGGGCATCGATACTCCAAAGTAGACAAGTGTATACGCTTCTCATCCCAGCAGGTGATATGGTCTGTCCTTTAGCCATTAGCATGACGTACTGGAGAAGGTATGCAAGTGCTCACTGGGTTGTGAGTTACACTGGACAGGACTCGTCAGGAACTGCTTGTTGGTATTATACCTATCGTCAGGTAGCAGTTCCCAGGTGGCATGAGTACAACTTAGTCCGTTGACTTTCTATCGCTACTTCGTCTCGAGTGTGTTCCCACTCCACTTTGATTACTACCTTACCAGGCTCAAAGGAGTCCTGCAAACAGGTAGTAGTTGGGTGTAGTCCCGAAGCACTTAGAGACATTATTGATCAGATAGGATTCGTCTCTCCCGGTATTGGGGGTTGATATCGCGCCGTGTTCGGAAAACCATTACACAAAGTCCCTGGCCAGGGTAGTCAAGAAATACTTGTAAGGTACTCCAGTAGTTTCTCATGGTGTATTGGGCTCTCCTCCAGCATGACTTATCACGTTATTAAGGGTCTGACGTTTACCATCCCCCTAGGCGGATATGCAAGTATCTCAGACGAACAGGACGAACTGTACGGAGATTGTCACCGATATCCTCAGTAGGAGTCCGAGTGAGTTTGCTCATCGGTCTTCTTATCGACAGATACCTGGGTAGCCGTTACGTGCAGCTGGTACCGCTGACGGCTTGTTGTTAAACCCACTGACAGCATACTGTCGAGTCTTTAGAGTCCCACACAGAGAGTTTCCCTGCTTCAGGCAATTGATGTAGAAGTCGTATGGAGCCCTTATGATCTTTGCTTGATTAACAGCGTTGTGATGGCAGTCACACTCGTGGGGGATGGGTAATCTACAAGCACATCCTTATGAAGGTCCCTAGTCGCAGGACTATCGAGACAGGGCATCGATTCTCCGGAGTAGACTAGCGTATGCGCTTCTCATCCCAGTGTGCGAGACGGTCTGTCCCACTGCCGTCAGCACGTCGTACTTGAGATAGTATGCGGGTGCACGTTAGGTTACGAGTACACTGGACAGGACTCGTCGGGAACTGTTGATTGGTACTATACCAATCGTCAGTTATCAGTTCCTAGGTGACATGAGTACAGCTTAGTCCGCTGACTTGACACTGTCACTTCGCCTCGAGTGTGTTCCCACTGTACTTAGATTACTACCCTACCACGGCTCAAAGGAGTCATGCAAATAGGTAGTAGTTGGGTGCAGTCCCGAAGCACTTGGAGGCAGTGACGGTTAGACAGGATTCGTCTCTCCCGGTATTGGGGGTTGACATCGCGCTGTGTCTAGGAGAGCCATTACATGAGTAGTCCCTGGCCAGGGCAAGCGAGATATACTGGTACGTTTCCAGTTTTATCTCAGGGTGTTCTGGGCTACACTCCGACACGACTTGTACCGCTAGTAGAGGACTGACATTTACCGCCCCCTAGGCCCGCCATGCGATGTATCAGACGAACAGACCGGACTGTACGGAGATTGTCACATTCAGACCCAGTAGGAGTTCAGATGCGTTTCACCTCGTCAGTCTTCTTATCGGCATCTACCTGGGGACCGTTACGCACAGCTAGTGCCGCTTGCGGTCTGTGGTTAAACCCACTGCCAGCGTAGTGTCGAGTCTTTAGAGTCCCACACAGAAAGCTATTCTCCATTAGGCAAAAGAGTAGAGGTCGCATGGTTTTGCGACAGGTCGCATGGTTTTGCGACAGGGTTCGGTCACATCCGTGCACTTGTGCACGTTCAGTGTCCGGACAGTAAACACTAGCGGGCTTTGGTTTAAGCCAGATCCTAGTGTATATTTTGGGATTGGTTTTATCTCGTTTGTATTCGTGTTCCTCGGAACGCGGATGCCGGTGTGTATGCACTGTTGACAGAGAGAAAGAGACAGAGGATTCTCATTAGGGTTGTTGACTGTTGATTGTTCACTGTTGACCATTGACTTTTGCTAAACCCTAATGAGAATAAGAAATATGATTAGTGATAATATTAATTAAGTATTATTGTGTCATGGTTGAGATGAGGGGCTGACTTTGTTGACTTGTTGAATTTGTTGATCGGTTGACTAGGTAGGACTAGTTGACCATCATCATTACAATGGTTATCATTTCATGGCAAAGACTTTTGCTTGCTTGTTTATTTTTGCAAAATGAGTGCATGAAATGATATGGCCATTTTCACTTGAACCATCACATAATACTCAATTACTATTATGAGTAATCATGGTTTCAAATTATGAGAGCTTGGATGGCAAAAGACTTACTCATTCTCTCATTTTCTTTCTCTCTCTAGCTTGAGCTCTCCCTCTTGCTCTTCCTCTTGCTCTCTCTCTAGCTCAAGGCAACTCCATCTCATGAGTTGAGAAACATTACCTTAGAGATAAAAGAAAACCCATATCAGTTCTTTACTCATCCTAGTTCACAAGGTTTAGCAAACCAACTGTTCTAGTTTCTTCAAGTTCGAAGAAGAAGCCAAAGGTAGAAGCTTTCTGGTGGATCCATCTTCGGCGCAAGGAGACAACTAGGTGAGGCCGATCCGTACACCGCAAAGAGTTGAAGATGAAGGAGTTCAAGAAAGGTATAGCCCCCTAACCGAGTAGGTAAAAGTCCTAGTTAGGTTGTTAGGTAGTTGTTTAACAAAGATCCGTATTTTGAGTCCATGTTACCACCTCTTGAAAAATCGTTTTTCATCATTTCCGCAAGCCCGTATGTACCGGGAGAGGTAACGTGGACTTACACTTCTTCCTTAAACAACTAAGCCCTAACCTTCACATGTGTTGTGAGCCAAGGGTTTAGTGAGATAAACAATCCATTAGTATTCAGTACATCTCCTAGGCTAGTTGGTTTAGCAAACCATCTACCTTAGTTACCTCATTTAGAGGTTGAAGCTTGGAGCACATTCTCCCGCGGTGGATCAACTTTGACATGAGAATGCCAATGGAGCAAGCTCGATCCAATCACCGATGAGCCTTGGAGAGGAGCACTAGAAGACCCGAAGGACCGTATCTTGGAGGTATAACTTTCTATCATAGTAGATAAGCCTTTGGAAAGATTAGCTAGTTAAGGCTTTAGTTAAAATCCTGGAGTTATAGCCATTGTTGCGTAGTCAAAATCATCGTTTTGGTAAATTCCGCCTCCCCGCGAACCACAGGGTGCGCGACATCGGCTTACACAAACATAGAATCTAACTAAAGTATTAGGGTTTAAACATGATATAATGCAAGTTTTATACTATGAGATGGAAATTACAACCTTTGTAGACCAAGTCCTTCTCATCTATAGCTTCGGGTAGTAGTCCCTACGACTCCTCTAAGTTCCACAAGAAGAATGGATCCAGCTTGCTTCACAACCTTCGTGTCGAAGATGATCCACCCGAAGTTCATCTAGGTCAAGATACATCTTCACTAATATAGTATTAGTGAAGTAAACAACCTAGTATAAAGTGATAATCTAGACTAGGATGATGAAGTAGTGGTTTTAAGCTCACTTAGGTTATTCAAAAACCCTATGGTTCACATCACATGTGAGGTCTAGGGCTTGGAAGAAGAAGAAGAAGGAAAATGAGAGAGCTAAAAACTCATCGAAATGAGCTATGGAAAAAACCAAGTAAAGAATGGCTTCAAGCTCTCACATTATTGAAGCATACAATACCCATCAATTATAAATTGTAACCATGCTTCAATAGTGTAGAATGACAAATAAAATAATCATCAAGCCATGCTTCACCCATTCCTCAAATATCTCTTCTTTTCCACCTCATCTTTTTTATTTTCATAAAATAGAAAATCCAACCATGCTTCATTTAATATATATATATATATACATATATCAAATATATATATATATATATATACATATATCAAATATATATTAAGAAAATAATTAGTGAGCTATAATATTAGTTAATATATAATTATATCAAATATAAATATATATATCATATTATTAAATCTACACTTGATTCAATAATCCGGTTATATCACATATAACCGACTAATATCATTTATCTGTATAATACATTATCAAATCAACACTGGATTCAATAATCCAGTTATATCATATATAACCTAACCGATATCAAATGTCGCCAGATTAGAATACGGTATCACATACTCGTATTTAATCTGGCTCCCACACCTATCAACATATGTGCCCTACTTCATTTCGCTTGAACTATGAACCCTCTATGTAGGACTCTAAAGACTCGTCAATACGCCCGCAGTAGATAATGATCACATCAGTTACCCACAAGCCGTCAGCGGTACTAGCTGGACGTAACGGCTACCCAGGTATTATGCGATTAGAAGATCAACAAGTAAGCTTGTCCAAACTCCCGTGAAGCCTATAAGTAACACATACCATACAGTCCGTGTTAGTTGTATGTATGCCCTAGAGGCCAATATTGTACAGATGATGTATATTATATTGGATGCTTGGACATATATAGAGAGGACTTTCTTGCTCGACATGATAGTATGCTATCTGGTTGCAATTTACTTTAACATGTATACTTGTCTCTTTATACCGTCTTATCAATACATGTTGGTAAAGCCCTTAGCATGTGTACTTGACTACCTGGACTATGATGCGGATCATAATAGTGGGGACACGGTAGTCCATAAGTACATCCTTCAAGGTCCCTAGTCGTGGGTGTATCGAGACGGGGCATCGATACCAGTGTAGACTAGCGTATACGCATCTCGACCCATGAGATGGGCGATGGATGATCCCATATCCTTTGGTGTTTGACATCAGAGATGGTATACGGGTGCTCAGTGGTATTAGTGTATATGCCCTAGAGGCCCTTACTGTATCATACTAGTTTGTATATTACTTAATGGAAGCTTGGGATATTCACCTTGTATATACAATCTTGCTCAAAATAGTAGTATGCTACTTGGTATGTTTCTACGTCAATGTGTACATGTGTTTATTTTAGTACATCACCTATACACATTAGTGGAGCCCTTAGGATCTTTGCTTGATTACCAGCGTTGTGATGGCAGTCACACTAGTGGGGGCTGGGTAATCTATAAGCACATCCTTATACAGGTCCCTAGTCGCAGGACTATCGATACAGGGCATCGATACTCCGGAGTAGGCTAGCGTATGCGCTTCTCATCCCAAGTGGGAGGTGGTCTGTCCCACAGCTATCAGTACGTCATACTGGAGATAGTATACGGGTGCTCGTTAGGTTACGAGTACACTGGACAGGACTCGTCGGGAACTGACCGGTTGGTATTATACCTATCGTCAGTTATCAGTTCCCAGGTGACATGAGTACAGCTTAGTCCGCTGACTTGACACTGTCACTTCGCCTAGAGTGTGTTCCCACTGTACTTTGATTACTACCCTACCACGGCTCAAAGGAGTCGTGCAAACAGGTAGTAGTTGGGTACAGTCCCGAAGCACTTGGAGGCAGTGACGGTTAGACAGGATTCGTCTCTCACGGTATTGGGGGTTGACATCGCGCTGTGTCTAGGAGAGCCATTACACGAGTAGTCCCTGGCCAGGGAAATCGAGATATACGGGTAGGCTTCCAGTGTTATCTCAGGGTGTTTTGGTCTTCACTCCGACACGACTTGTACCGCTATTATGGGACTGACGTTTACCGCCCCCCTAGGCCCGCCATGCGATGTATGAGACGAACAGACCGGACTGTACGGAGACTGTCACATTCAGGCTCAGTATGAGTTCAGATGGGTTTCACCTCGTCAGTCTTCTTGTCGACATCTACCTGGGGACCGTTACGCACTGCTAGTGCCGCTTGCGGTCTCTGGTTAAACCCACTGCCAGTGTAGTGTCGAGTCTTTAGAGTCCCACACAGAAAGCTATTCGCCTTTAGGCAAAAGAGTAGAGGTCGCATGGTTTTGCGACAGGTCGCATGGTTTTGCGACTGGGTTCGGTCACATCCGTGCACTTGTGCACGTTTAGTGTCCGGACAGTTAACACTAGCGGGCTTTGGTTTAAGCCAGATCCTAGTGTACGTTTTGGGATTGGTTTTATCCAGTATGTATTCGTGTTCATCGGAACGCGGATGCGGATGTGTATGCACAGTTGACGGAGAGACAGAGGCAGAGAATTCTCATTAGGGTTGTTGACCGTTGACTGTTGACTATTGACTTTTTGCTCAACCCTAATGAGAATATGATATGTAATTAATAATAATATTAATTAAGTATTATAGTGACATGGTTGTTGAGGGGTTGACTTTGTTGACATGTCGACCGGTTGACTAGGTTGGACTAGTTGACCATCATGATGATAATGGCTATCATTTCATGGCAAAGACTTTTGCTTGCTTGTTCTCTTGTGCAAAATGAGTGCATGAAGTGATATGGCTATTGTAGCTTAAACCATCACTAATACTTGATTGCTATTATTGGTTATGATGGTTTTGGATTATGAGAGCCAAGAGGGAAAAGTCTTGCTCATTCTTTCATTTCCTTTCTCTCTCTTGTGTTCTTGAGCTCTCATCTTCTTCCTCTTGCTCTCCCTCTCTTTAGTCTATGGTTCACTTGTCTCATGTGTTGAGAACCAAGAACCATAGAGAAAAATCCCAACACACTCTCCTCTACTCACTCTAGTTCACAAGGTTTAGCAAACCGAGTGAACTAGATTCTTCAAAGCTCGAAGAAGAAGCCAAAGGTAGAAGCTTTCAGGTGGATCGATCTTCGGCGCAAGGAGACGACGGTGTGAAGCCCATACGGACAACCATCGAGGTTTGAAGACGAAGGAGTTCAAGAAAGAAAGGTATAACCCTCTAACCGAGTAGTTAACAACTTCTAGTTAGGTTGTTAGTTAGATGTTTAACAAAGATCCGGTTTTGAATCCATGTTACCGCCTCTAGAAAATTGTTTTTCATAAAATTCCGCATGTCCGAAAGTACCGGGAGAGGTAGCATGGACTTACAGTAGTATCAGAGCCTAGTTAAACTCTATCTAACATGTTAGCATAGTAGCTTGAAATTCGATCGGGGAAAAAGTCCCGAAATGAACCCGAAATTCATGCTTGTTGTCGATTTTCAAAGTACTGTAAAAGTAATAAATCATGCTTTAAAAATCGACTCAGGGTTTTTATAGTCTACTCTAGAAAAACGGTCCAGAGATCTCACCAAACCACCGCGGAAACGCGGGAATAGCTTGCTATTGCCGTGGTTCCGCGGCCGATTGAGCTCCTCTCTGGATCGTCTTCACTGCAGTTTGTTCTATGGGGTATTTTGGGAATTTTGGTATATGGTTTTTCAGCCCAGATTTTCCAGAAAGAAAAACTTGTTTTTGGGGCTCTAAAAACCGTATTTTGATCGAGTTTCTAAAGACTTAAGCTGACGGGTATTTCTGTGATGTGATATTTGTATTGAACGTCTGCTAATCGCTATATGTCGATTAGTGGGGGTTATACAAATCTGTGATCTGTAATGTTGCTGGAATGTGTATATGAATTCATTGGATTGTCGTGGGTGAATAGCCGGGGGTTGTGAGACGAGAGTTTTCTTTTCTTTCAATTCATGTAAATTTGTAAATTGATGTAATATTTATTTGTATGGCCGCACAACCGGGTCGGGTTGTAGCCGTCATTGTATAATTTCTTTTTACTGTTTTTGCTCCTAGGATAGACCCATAGAGGGGGTGCACAAACTACCGGGTATCCCGAAGTGCCGAGTGGCCTACTCACGGAGTTGAGGGAGGTTGCTTCGCTTTGGGTACTTGGCGGGTAGTTTGCCGCACCCGTAGGGGTCTTGGGTGGGGTATTGGCTATTCACCGCGACCGTGTAATCTGCTTTTCGTTACAGGCTCGTACGAATTGCGGATTCCTAGTATATCCAATGTTTTCATCTGTGATCTGAAATGGCTATCATTGCAATATATCTATATATGATATTATTTAGGCGTTGCTTATGTTTTACAGCCGCGCTAGCCCAGCCCCCGCTCTGTCGTTGGTTAAGTAACCTAACGGGTAATGACGGGGCCCCGTGGCGAATGTGAATGGCATAAGCGTACGTCATATTTTGGTTGTTTTCTGCAATGGTAGGATTAAATGATGGGACGAATTAAAAGAACTAATGCAAGAAAATAAACCAAGTAAAAGACGTTGGAACACTTTCGAAAAACCACTCGGTTCTTTTCAAAACCAACTTTTAAATGCGGAGCTTGAGCCACTCCTTTTAAAAGCTATCTCGTTCCATCGATTATATCAAGTTCACTACGTTCACGGTTTCGCCAAAACCATTCGTAGCCCTCCGTCGCTTCACATGAATAGTCAATAGTATTCAAGCTATGTTTGTTGGCCAAAGTCAAGGCATAGTGATTGGTAGCTATTGGGTATTCATGTGCAGCATAGATAGATGCGTTGATTTGGAAGAATCGTACTGCCTTGTTGGCCAAAGTCAAGGGTAGGTACGGGTGGATTCAAATTAACCTGGAGAACGACGGGTAGAACTTGACATGTGACTTATGATTTGTTGGCCAAAGTCAAGGTCATAAGAGCATGGGGCAAAAATCCACATCGGGTGTTTCAAAAGAACTGAAACTTGCTAGTGTTGCATATCATTTGGAGTGTGATGATTCTGGTAGGATTCCTTCAGTTTCGTCATGCGATGATATTTGGATCCCGATCCTACTGTGAGTATATGCTACTCCTCGGGAAATTTCTCACTTAACGATCAATGCTATAAACCTAGTAGGTGTCTAGAAAGGTGTTAGCGGGGCTACGCCCCGAGGGAAAGGAGGTTCTTAAATTAAGGAACTTCGCGAAAGCGTTGGAAAACCTCCCTCGAAGTACCGACACTAGCCTGGCTGAACGGTTAAGCAAGAATTGTACGGGGAGATTGATCCTGACTAATTCTTCCTTTTTGGTTTGAGGAGGGATTCGAGAAACAGTGGGACCCATCCTGTTTAGACAAACTAAAAACCATTCTAAACTTGCAAGAGCATCATGCTGAGTGTTTCTTATCTCTCTCCTAATTGCAGCGACCAATCGACATGACTGGACTTAAGTTACAACTACATAAAAACATACTGACAGGGCCAAACTACAAAGATTGGCTCAGGAATGTCAAAATGGCAATCACTTACGACAAGCTGGGGTATCTTCTTACCACCAAAGCTCCCCCTGTCCCAGGTCCCACCTCCAGCGTCGCGGATAAGGAAATCCGTAAGACTTGGGAGATCGATTGCGCGAAGGCCAGGTGCCTCGTGCTTGCCTCTATGGACAACGAACATCAGAGGAGGCACGAGAATATGGACCTCGAATCCATATTTCTCCATACAAAAGAATTGTATGGAGAGCAGTCTCATATTGCAAGATACGAAGTGTCGAAGAAGTTATTTTCGGCAAGGTTGGCCGTCGGATCATCGGTAGCGGAACATGTGCTTAAGATGATTGGCTGCATAGAAGAGCTCGCGGATCTTGGGACCACGTTGGAGAATGAGCTCTATATAGACTTGATTCTCCAGTCCCTTCCTTCCACTTAGGCCCATTTTATCCTGAACTTCAACTTACAAGAAAAGGAAGTTGAACTTTCAGAACTCCTCAACATGCTGATGAGCGCAGAGGGCACCCTACAGAATGGTAGGGAAACATCCACTTTGTTTGTAGGAGGATCTTCCTCTTCTAGGTCTAAGGCGAAAGCCAAGGGAAAGAAGAAGAAAGCCCCCGCCAAACCAAGGGGCGGTGTTAGTAAAGTGGATACGAAGGGAAAAGGAAAAGCAAAAGCAACAAAGAAAGCGGGCCAGCTTGTGGATAAAGAAGAATGCTTCTATTGCCATAAGATGGGACACTGGAAGAATGATTGTAGGGCTTGGAAGGCCAAAACACAGGAACTGAAGCAGGTTGCGGCTTCAGCTTCAGGTGTGTATGTTATTGATAACTGTCTTTCAATAAACTCTATTTCCTGGGTATTGGATACCGGATCAGGATCTCATATCTGTAATTCTTTGCAGGCGTTAAGAAACCGTAGGTTTTTAAAGGCAGGTGACATGACCCTCAAAGTTGCAAACGGAGCTAGCATGGATGCTAAGGCCGTGGGGGACTATCACCTGGGAATGTCAGATGGACATGTTTTGGTTTTGCGTAATTACTTTTTTGTACCCAACGCAACTAGTAATATCATTTCTGTATCTTTGGTTTCTAAAAAAGGTTATGAATTTGCGTTTGTAAGCAATGTTGTAAACATTCACCTTAATCAATTTCTGATTGGGTCAGGTACATTAAGCAATGGTATATATGTATTAAACCAACCACAGATTTTCAATGTCCAGAATACACACAAAAGAAAGTCTCTAGAAATCAATCAGACTTTCTTATGGCATTGTAGACTGGGTCACATCAATGAGAGAAGGTTGACGAAGTTACATACAGAAGGATATTTGAATCCGTTCGAATATCAATCGTATGCCACTTGTCAATCCTGTCTCAAAGGAAAGATGACAAAGACTCCGTTCACTGGACACGGAGTAAGAGCGATGAGCTTTTGGGACTCGTACACAGCGACGTGTGCGGTCCAATGTCTACACATGCGCGAAGCGGTTATTCTTACTTCATTACTTTTACGGATGACTTTTCAAGGTACGGTTATGTCTTCTTAATGAAACATAAGTCCGAAGCCTTTGGAAAATTCCAGGAATATAAGAATGAAGTAGAAAAACAAACCGGCAAAAGTATCAAGATTCTAAGATCGGATCGAGGTGGTGAATACTTGAGTGCCGAGTTCCTGGACTATTTAAAAGAGAACGGAATTCTCTCTCAGCTTACTCCTCCATACACTCCGCAACATAACGGTGTATCGGAGAGACGGAACCGAACCCTATTGGATATGGTACGGTCCATGATGAGTAACGCTGAGTTACCGCGATCATTCTGGGGGTATGCGCTAGAATCAGCTGCATACCTTTTGAACCGAGTTCCAACTAAGACTGTGCCTACTACACCATATGAGATGTGGTGTGGGAAGAGACCCTATCTTAATCACATTAAGACATGTGGATGTCCAGCTTTTGTCAAAAAGCAGCATGCGGACAAACTCGAGGCATACTCAGTACAGTGCAAGTTCGTAGGATATCCAAAGAACTCCAAGGGATATTTCTTCTACTGTGAAGAGGAACAAAAGGTTTTTGTTTCTCGTCATGCCTACTTCTTGGAAACTGAGTTTTTGGAAAACCAGATAAGTGGGAGCACAGTAGAACTGGAAGAAATTCCAGAACCACGAGCTATTACTGAAAGCTTAGCGGAACCAGAGGGTTCAAAAGAACAGGGCATTCCTACGCCGCTCCGCAGGAGTAGTAGGCAGTCTCATCCACCTGAGAGATACTACGGTTTTCTCATAGACGGGGATAGAGAGGATTGCATCATAGAGTATGATGAGCTTACTAGCTTCCAGCAGGTCGTTCAGTGCGTTGACTCGGTAAAATGGCTGGATGCAATGCGGACCGAAATGTAGTCCATGTACACCAACAAAGTATGGACGTTGGACATTGCTCCAGACGGGGTAAAACCCGTAGGATGCAAGTGGATCTTCAAAAGGAAGATTGGTGTAGATGGACAGGTTGAGACCTATAAAGCTAGACTTGTTGCAAAGGGTTTTCGTCAAAGACCTGGTTTGGACTATGACGAAACCTTTTCTCCAGTGGCTATGCTGAAATCCATTCGGATCCTTCTTGTCATTGCTGCCTTCCACGATTATGAGATTTTGTCAGATGGACGTAAAGACCGCTTTTATAAATGGAAATTTAGAGGAGTGTGTCTATATGGACTAGCCAGAGGGTTTCATTCAGAGTGGGAGCAGCGGAAAGGTGTGCAAGTATCTTAAGTCCATCTACGGACTAAAGCAGGCATCGCGGAGTTGGAACTTCTGTTTTGATGAGACGGTGAAGTAATTTGGCTTTATTAAAATTCCAGATGAACCATGCATCTATAGTAGATTTGTAGCAAGAACTGTAGTATTCCTCGTTTTATACGTGGATGACATTCACTTAATAGGAAATGACATTCCTATGATACAATCTGTCAAGAGGTTCTTGTCACACAGGTTCTGCATGAAAGACCTGGGTGATGCCTCATACATCCAGGGGATCCGGATCCATCGTGATAGATCCAAGAGGATATTAGGACTTTCACAGTCCAGGTACATCGACACCATACTGAAAAGATTCAGTATGGAAGATTCCAAGCGCGGTAACCTACCGGCTTGTCACGGGATCACCCTCTTTAAAGAGATGTCTCCCAAGACTGATTTGGAGAGGGATCGCATGTCTATTATACCCTACGCTTCTGCGGTAGGCTCTATAATGTATGCGATGTTGTGTACCAGACCGGATGTAGCTTATGCACTGAGTGTAGTAAGCCGGTATCAGTCAAACCCTAGGGAGAAACACTGGATAGCGGTAAAGAACATTCTCAAGTACCTGAGGAGGACTAAGGAGATGTTCTTGGTGTATGGAGGAAAAGACCTCCAGATCGAGGCCTTTGCTGACTCCAGCTTCCAGAGTGACAAGGATGATTCCAAGTCCATGTCGGGTTTTGTCTTTACCCTCAATGGAGGGGCGGTGTGTTGGAAGAGTTCTAAACAGGAAACCGTTGCAGACTCGACGATGGAAGCGGAATACATCGCTGCATCTGATGCCGCAAAAGAAGCTGTCTGGATGAGGAAGTTCTTGAAAGAACTTCAGGTGGTTCCGTCCATTGTTGATCCAATACCTCTGTATTGCGACAACAACGGGGCTATAGCTTTAGCGAAGGAACCCAGGTCCCATCAGAGATCCAGACACATCTTGAGGCGGTATCACCTGATCAGGGAGATCGTGGATCGCCAAGAGATCGAGATTTGGAGGGTTGCTTCAGAGGATAACACTGCAGATCCATTCACCAAGGCCTTGCCCCAGACTCAGTTCGAGCTGCTGATCGAGATGATAGGTCTTCGATACGCCAGTACATGTCCTTAGTGCAAGTGGGAGATTGTTAGTGTATATGCCCTAGAGGCCATTACTGTATCATACTAGTTTGTATATTACTTAATGGAAGCTTGGGATATGTTGGATATATGTATGCCCTAGAGGCCATTATGTGATAGTGGATGTATCTATACATGTATATATATTCAGTTTGCATTCTTGCTCGACATGATAGTATGCTATCTGGTTCTTCTTTATCTGACATGTTGATTTGATCATGCTTTTATTCATTCATACATGCTGATAAAGCCCTGAGGATATCGGCTTGACTACTCTGATTATGATGGAGATCATACTAGTGGGACATCTGTAGTCTATAAGCATATCCTGGAACGTCCCTAGTCCTAGGTAAATCGAGACGGGGCATTGATATACCAGAGTAGACTAGCGTATATGATACTAGACCCATACGATGGGTGATGGATGTTCCCACATTCATCGATGTTTGACATCAAGATCATATACGGGTGCTCAGTGGTGACTGGGTACACTGGACGGACTCACCGAGAACTGCTATATGGAATTATATCTATCGTCGGATAGCAGTTCTCAGGTGACACTGGTACAGGTTAGTCTGTAGACCCGAGATCGTCATAGAGCCTTATGTGTTCTCCCACTGTACTTTGATTACCACTGATTATAATAAATTTGTGTTGTGTGATATCTAATCAAATAGTCCCCGGCAACGGCGCCATTTGATTGATGATAATTTCTGTGATTGTAATAAATCGAATGAAATAGTAAAGAAATCACAACCAAAGATTATTTGACCGCAATCAACTACGGTGTCGGATTGTAGTTAGTATGTGAGTGCGGATCGTCCACAGGGAAAGTGTAATCGTTCGTCTTTCGAATTAGATGAATTGAAACTTTAAAGAAAGAAAACAAAACAATTCAAGATTTGTAGTTGAAGTTCAAGAATGAGAAAAAACTAGATCTAAGAAAGCATTAAAAGATAGAATCAAGAATTGATCGTTTGATGATTTTTCCAAACCAAATCTCAAGAATCGAAATGAGGCTCGTAGGAATCGATCGGATCTATAGATGTGATGTAATCTTACAATTACGTATTCTTATCCATCGATGAATTGATACTAGATCGATGATCATCGATGAGAATTAGGGATTTCTTGTGAAACTAGGGTTTCATCTTATCCCTTGTTCTTTCGTCGATGTCATTCACATTCTAGCCTCTAGTAAATTCAAGAAACGATCGTTGATCCCTAATTTCGAGCGATCACAATCAAGAAAGCATCGTTACGAAACTAGGTCATCGATTCTTGAACTTGCTAGGGTTTACAAAACTCGTAGGACTTAAAAATAGTATTAGAATTTGTTACATCATCATTCTACAATCGTCTCGACTCCTTAACGAGCGGAGTTTTACTCGAACATCATAACAAGAACAACAATTACAAATTGAGATCTAATCATGATGCAAGAATTAAAAGAAAGCAAGATTAACGAATTTCACCTTTTATTTATATCGACAATTTTATTACATTCACTCAAGAACTACAAGAGGAAGAACTTGATCGTCGACTTGGCTTCGCTCGTCTCCGTGGATCGCGGATCGGCTTGGATCACTTGCCCGATTGAAGATCGGCTCGGCTCCTAAAAGGTTGAAGGCTTCATGCTTGATTTGGTACTCAAGATCTTGGATTTGGAGTGGAATTAGGGTCAGGGTTTCGCACAAGCCTTGTCACGAGACTTGTGGAAGAAGATGATGAAAGAGGGAAAGATTATTTAACTAATGAACTAGCTAATGATTGAACTAATGAACAACTAATGATGAACAACCACAACCCTTAGATTTAGGCTCCTATTTATAGATAACTAACCCTAGATCTAGGATTTCAAATTCTAAGTTTCCCTCCAAAAGTTTGTTAAATGAAATTCAAATTTCCCTCCAAAAGTTTGTTAAATGAAATTCAAATTTCCCTCCAAAAGTTTGTTGGATGAAATTCAAATTTCCCTCCAAAAGTTTGTTAAATGAAATTCAAATTTCCCTCCAAAAGTTTGTTAAATGAAATTTGAATTTCCCTCCAAAATGAACTACCTCATTTGAATTTGAATTTTCCCTCCAAAATGAACAACTTTTCCCTCCAAAATGAACTACCTCATTTGAATTTGAATTTTCCCTCCAAAATGAGGTTGTTAGAAAGAATCTTCTAGAAAAAGTTTGTTGGAAGGAATATTCTAGAATGAGGTTGTTACAAGAAGGCTTCTAGAAGAAGGTTGTTGGAGAGAGCTTTCTAGAAGAAGGTTGTTATAAGGAGGCTTCTAGAAGAAGTTAGTTGGAGGGAGGCTTCTAGAACTAGGTTGTTAGGCCGAGCCTTCTAGATGAAGCCACGTGGAGTTTCTGGAGAGTTCTGGAAGGTTTGCCGTTAGAAATAAGCACATGGGGAAAATCTGCTTCTCTGCTGACGTCATCATGCCACGGATCCGCGGCGGGAAGCGCCCATTGGCCTTGAATAAATTTCTGGAATTTTACTGCCAGATCACCAGACTTAGATTTGGTGTAATTTTTTATCAGCACTTTTGACAATTTGGCTCGGTTTCTGGAATTTCCTGCACAGACTTCGAAACAAGTGTTGCGCAAATACAGAAATGATGCGATGCCATGAAATGCGGTTAATTTTCCTTAAAGTGTCGGTTTAAAAGTCTAATACATGCAATCTCATATTTTGTGACAGATTTGCTAATATGTAGAATATGAATGCCGAACACTTCTAAGTGTATGAAAATGTTAAGGAAATTGCCGGCTAAAATATACAATATTTTCGACTGATCAACCACCCTACCACGGCTCTACTGAGTCGTGCAAGCAGGTGGCCGTTGGGTACAGTCTCGAGACACAAAAAGGCAATAAGCGATAGGAGGGGTTTCGTCTCTCCCGATATTGGGAGTTGATGCTGTGCTGTGCCCGACTGGTTATAACAGCAAGTCCCTGGCCAGGGCTGCTGAGATTTGCTGATAAGTGTTATCAGTAGTTTCTCGATCTGTTATAGACCATTCACCGACACGACTTATTGAGTTATTGGGGTCGACGTGACCATCCCTAGGCTAGATATGCAGCATATCTGACGAAGAGACCGGACTGTACGGTTGTGTTGCCGGATGGCTCGACGGGAGCTGTAGCAGGTTCGCTTGTTGTCTTCTGATCGCTCAATATCCGGGTGGCCGTTACGTTTAGCTGACCGCTTGCGGCTTGAGGGTACTTGATATGATCATCACCCTCTGCCGGCGTATTGACGAGTCTTAGAGTCCCACAGAGGAGTTACCCAGTCCAGGCGAAACGTTGTGGTGCGCGTATGCGATATGCGCTTGCACCCGATTGAAATGTGCGTATATGATACCGAACATTGATCGGGTGAACTGCTTTTGGTGGGGTCATATGAGATATGACCGGATTGATAAATCAAGTGTTGATATATCATTTAACCATTGGTTTTCTCACTTAAAACCTTTTCTTGGATGATGGATGTGTGCATGCATGTGTGCTTTTCTTTCTTTCTTTCATGCTAGTTTAATGCACATGTGGATGTGTATACATGCATACATACATACACCCATCCATCATGGTTGTTAGCATATGGAAATGGTGGCAATATAAGACTCACACCATGGATTATATTATGGATTATTATTTAATTTTGGTTTAAAGTAAAATGAAAAAGAAAAGGATAATCATTCTTGATTCTACACTCTTCTTCTAACCTAACACATCTCAACTACCACTAACCTATGGTTATCTTTCTCTTTATCATTTAAAGCCCAAGTTAAACTAACTATCCATCATTTAATCATGGTTGAAGTTAAGAAGAAAATAAATATATATAGTGATATATATTTCTTTTTCTTCTTAACTCAAAGAGTTATCTTTTATCTCTTGTTAAAAATTGCCACCATCTTGCTCTCTTGATTTTCCTAGTGAGCAAATACCACATAAAGATAGGTTTTTGAAGTGAGATCCCAAACCACAACATCATTCTACTCAAGTCTAGCCGACTTGATTAGAGTGTTTCCTTCGGTTTTCCAAAGAAGCGAGCTTGGACGGAGTACTCTGTGGTGGATCGTCGTGGACGCAAGGGAACTTCGAGAGGACCTCGACTCAACACCCAAGACACCAAGGAGTCTAGCAAAGGGGAGCTACAAAGGTTGTAGCCTTCAAACCCTAATCTTTTCTAGTTTAAAGTTTAATAACCCTAATTTTCTAGGATCGATCCACTTGCATGTTAGTTTAGCACCTTAAAAATTATAACTTTGGGTCATGTGATGCTTCAAAACTCTTCAAAGGGTGCCATACTAACCTTACAGGATATTCACCTTGTATATACAATCTTGCTCAAAATAGTAGTATGCTACATGGTTTTTTTCTACTTCAATGTGTACATGTGTTTATTTTAGTAAATCACCTATACACATTAGTGGAGCCCTTAGGATCTTTGCTTGATTACCAGCGTTGTGATAGCAGTCACACTAGTGGGGGCTGGGTAATCTATAAGCACATCCTTATGCAGGTCCCTAGTCGCAGGACTATCAAGACAGGGCATCGATACTCCGGAGTAGGCTAGCGTATGCGCTTTTCATCCCAGAGTGGGAGGTGGTCTGTCCCACAGCCATCAGTACGTCGTACTGGAGATAGTATACGGGTGCTCGTTAGGTTACGAGTACACTGGATAGGACTCGTCGGGAACTGACCGGTTGGTATTATACCTATCGTTAGTTATCAGTTCCCAGGTGACATGAGTACAGCTTTGTCCGCTGACTTGACACTGTCACTTCTCATCGAGTGTGTTCCCACTGTACTTTGATTACTACCCTACAACGGCTCAAAGGAGTCGTGCAAACAGGTAGTAGTTGGGTACAGTCCAGAAGCACTTGGAGGCAGTGACGGTTAGACAAGATTCGTCTCTCCCGGTATTGGGGGTTGACATCGCGCTGTGTCTAGGAGAGCCATTACACGAGTAGTCCCTGACCAGGGCAATCGATATACTGGTAGGCTTCCAGTGTTATCTCAGGGTGTTTTGGGCTTCACTCCGACACGACTTGTACCGCTATTAGGGGACTGACGTTTACCGCCCCCCTAAGCCCGCCATGCGATGTATCAGACGAATAGACCGGACTGTACGGAGACTGTCACATTCAGGCTCAGTAGGAGTTCAGATGGGTTTCACCTCGTCAGTCTTCTTGTCGACATCTACCTGGGGACCGTTACGCACAGCTAGTGCCGCTTGCGGTTTGTGGTTAAACCCACTGCCAGCGTAGTGTCGAGTCTTTAGAGTCCCATACAGAAAGCTATTCGCCTTTAGGCAAAAGATTAGAGATTTTGCGACAGGTCGCATGGTTTTGCTACAGGGTTCAGTCACATCCGTGCACTTGTGCACGCTTAGTGTCCGGACAGTTAACACTAGCGGGCTTTGGTTTAAGCCAGATCCTAGTGTACATTTTGGGATTGGTTTTATCCAGTATGTATTCGTTTTCCTCGGAACGCGGATGCGGGTGTGTATGCACAGTTGACGGAGAGACAGAGGCAGAGGATTCTCATTAGGGTTGTTGACCGTTGACTGTTGACTATTGACTTTTTGCTCAACCCTAATGAGAATATGATATATAATTAACAATAATATTAATTAAGTATTATAGTGACATGGTTGTTGAGTGGTTGACTTTGTTGACTTGTTGACTTTGTGGACCGGTTGACTAGGTTGGACTAGTTGACCATCATGATGACAATGGCTATCATTTCATGGCAAAGACTTTTACTTGCTTGTTCCCTTGTGCAAAATGAGTGCATGAAATGATATGGCTATTGTAGCTTAAACCATCACTAATACTTGATTGCTATTATTGGTTATGATGGTTTTGGATTATGAGAGCCAAGAGGGAAAAGTCTTGCTCATTCTTTCATTTCCTTTCTCTCTCTTGTGTTCTTGAGCTCTCATCTTCTTCCTCTAGCTCTCCCTCTCTTTAGTCTATGGTTCACTTGTCTCATGTGTTGAGAACCAAGAACCATAGAGAAAAATTCCAACACACTCTCCTCTACTCACTCTAGTTCACAAGATTTAGCAAACCGAGTGAACTAGTTTCTTCAAAGCTCGAAGAAGAAGCCAAAGGTAGAAGCTTTCAAGTGGATCGTTCTTCGGCGCAAGGAGACGACGGGGTGAAGCCGATCCGGACAACCATCGAGGTTTGAAGACGAAGGAGTTCAAGAAAGAAAGGTATAACCCCCTAACCGAGTAGTTAACAACTCCTAGTTAGGTTGTTAGTTAGATGTTTAACAAAGATCCGGTTTTGAGTCCATGTTACCGCCTCTAGAAAATTGTTTTTCATCAAATTCCGCATGCCCGAAAGTACCGGGAGAGGTAGCATGGACTTACAAGTGGAGACAGGGTATACCCGACAGACTCGCCGAGAACTCCCAGATGGTATTATACCTCACGTCAGATTGCAGTTCTCTGGTGAAACTTGTGCAGGTTAGTCTATAGACCCGAGATCGTCATAGAGTCTTGTGTGATTCCCACTGTGCTTTAATTTCCACCTTACCACGTCCATGAGGGCGTGCAAAACGGTGGTTTTTAGGTACAGTCCCAAGTCACATGGAGGCAATGAGCGATAGGAGGGGTTTCGTCTCTCCCGGTATTGGGGGTTGATGTTGCGTTGTGCTCGATTGGTCGTAACAGGGAAGTCCCTGGCCAGGGCTGATTTAGAGATATACTGGTAAGTGTTACCAGTAGTTTCTCGACCCGTTATTGTAAGTCCATGCTACCTCTCCCGGTACTTTCGGGAATGCGGAATTTGGTAAAAACAATTTTTACGGAGGTGGTAACATGGACCTATAACCCGGATCTTGGTTAAACATCTATCTAACATCCTAACTACGAGTTTCTAGCTACTCGGTTAGGGGGTTATACCTTGCTTGTCTTGAACTCCTTCATCTTCAAGCTCCGATGGTGGTCCGGATTGGCTTCTTCTCGTCGTCTCCGTACGCCGAAGATAGATCCACCTGAAAGCTCCAACCTTTAGCTCCTTCTTCGTTCTTTGAAGAAACTAGTTCACTTGGTTTGCTAAACCTAGTGAACTAGAATGAGTAGAGAAGAAATAGAATGGGATTTTATCTATGGTTCTTGATTCTCAACTCATGAGAGATATGAACCATAGATTCAAGAGAGGGAGCAAGAGCAAAAAGGGTGAGAGCAAAAGGAGAGCTCAAGAACAAGAGAGAGAATGAGCAAGAAAGAATGAGCAAGTATTTTGTCTCTCACCCTCTCATAATCCAAAGTCATGATAACTCATCATATCAAAAAAGTCTTATGTGATGGTTGAAGCAACCATAACCATATCATATCATGCACTAATTTTACACAAATGAGCAAGCAAGTAAAAGTCTTTGCCATGAAATGATGGCTATGGTTATCATGATGGTCAACTAGTCAAGCCTAGTCAACCGGTCAACAAAGTCAACAAGTCAACAAAAGTCAACAAGTCAACAAAGTCAACAAAAGTCAACAACCATATCACCATAATACTTAATCAATATAATAGTTAATCACATATCATATTCTCATTAGGGTTGAGCAAAAAGTCAAATAGTCAACGGTCAACTGTCAACAACCCTAATGAGAATCCACTGCCTCTGTCTCCCTGTCAACTGTGCATACACACCCGCATCCGCGTTCCGAGGAACACGAATGCAAACTGGATAAATCCAATCCCATAAAGTACACTAGGATCTGGCTTAAACCAAACCCCGCTAGTGTAAACTGTCCGGACACTATACGTGCACAAGTGCATGGATGCGACCGAACCCTGTCGCAAAACCATGCGACCTGTCCCAATACCATGCGACCTCTACTCTTTTGCCTAAAGGCGAAAAGCTTTCTGTGTGGGACTCTAAAGACTCGACACTACGCTGGCAGTGGGTTTAACCACAGACCGCAAGCGGCACTAGCTGTGTGTAACGGTCCCCAGGTAATGCCGATAAGAAGACCGACGAGGCGAAACCCATCTGAACTCCTACTGAGCCTGAGTGTGACATTCTCCGTATAGTCCGGTCTGTTCGTCTGATACATCGCATGGCGGGCCTAGGGGGCGGTAAACGTCAGTCCCTCAATAGCGGTACAAGTCGTGCCGGAGCGAAGCCCAAAACACCCTGAGATAACACTGGAAGCCTACCAGTATATCTCGTTTGCCATGGCCAGGGACTACTCGTGTAATGGCTCTCCTAGACACAGCGCGATGTCAACCCCCAATACCGGGAGAGAAGAATCCTGTCTAACCGTCACTGCCTCCAAGTGCTTCGGGACTGCACCCAACCACTACCTGTTTGCACGACTCCTTTGAGCCGTGGTAGGGTAGTGATCAAAGTACAGTGGGAACACACTCGAGGCGAAGTGACAGTGTCAAGTCAGCGGACTAAGCTGTACTCATGTCACCTGGGAACTGATAACTGACGATAGGCATAATACCAACTAGTCAGTTCCCGACGAGTCCTGTCCAGTGTATCCGTAACCTAACGAGCACCCGCATACTATCTCAAGTACGACGTACTGACGGCTGTGGGACAGACCGTCTCCCACACTGGGATGAGAAGCGCATGCGCTGGTCTACTCCGGAGTATCGATGCCCTGTCTCGATAGTCCTGCGACCAGGGACCTGCATAAGGATGTGCTTATAGATTACCCAGCCCCACTAGTGTGACGGCCATCACATCGCTCGTAATCAAGCAAAGATCCTAAGGGCTCCACTAATGTGTATAGGCGATATACAAAATATAAACACATGTACACATTGAAGTAGAAACAAACCAAGTAGCATACTACTATTTTGAGCAAGATTGTATATACAAGGTGAATATCCCAAGAATCCATTAAGTAATATACAAACTAGTATGATACAGTAATGGCCTCTAGGGCATATACACTAACAATCTCCCACTTGCACTAAGGCCATGTACTGGCGTATCGAAGACCTATCATCTCGATCAGCCGCTCGAACTGAGTCTAGGGCAAGGCCGTGGTGAATGGATCTGCAGTGTTGTCTTCTGAAGCGACTCTCCGAACCTCGATCTCCTGGCGATCCACGATCTCCCTGATCAGGTGATACCGCCTCACGATGTGCCTGGATCTCTGATGGGACCTGGGTTCCATCACTAAAGCTATAGCCCCGTTGTTGTCGCAATACAGAGGTATTGGATCAACAATGGACGGAACCACCTGAAGTTCTTTCAAGAACTTCCTCATCCAGACAGCTTCTTTTGCGGCATCAGATTCAGCGATGTATTCAGCTTCCAACGTCGAGTCTGCAACGGTTTCCTGTTTGGAACTCTTCCAACACACCGCCCCTCCATTGAGGGTAAAGACAAAACCCGACATGGACTTGGAATCATCCTTGTCACTCTGGAAGCTGGAGTCAGCAATGGCCTCGATCTGGAGGTCTTTTCCGCCATACACCAAGAACATCTCCTTAGTCCTTCTAAGGTACTTGAGAATGTTCTTTACCGCTATCCAGTGTTTCTCCCCAGGGTTTGACTGTTACCGGCTTACCACACTCAGTGCATAAGCTACATCCGGTCTGGTACACAACATCGCATACATTATAGAGCCTACCGCAGAAGCGTAGGGTATAATAGACATGCGATCCCTCTCCAAATCAGTCTTGGGAGACATCTCTTTAGAGAGGGTGATCCCGTGACAAGCCGGTAGGTTACCGCGCTTGGAATCTTCCATACTGAATCTCTTCAGTATGGTGTCGATGTACCTGGACTGTGAAAGTCCTAATATGCTCTTGGATCTGTCACGGTAGATCCGGATACCCAGAATGTACGAGGCATCACCCAGGTCTTTCATGGAGAACCTGTATGACAAGAACCCCTTGACAGATTATAGCATAGGAATGTCATTTCCTATTAAGAGAATGTCATCCACGTATAAAACGAGGAATACTACAGTTCTCGCTACAAATCTACTATAGATGCATGGTTCATCTGGATTTTTGATAAAGCCAAATTCTTTGACCGTCTCATCAAAGAAGATGTTCCAACTCCGCGATGCCTGCTTTAGTCCATAGATGGACTTAAGCAACTTGCACACCTTTCCGCTGCTCCCATTCTGAATGAAACCCTTTGGCTGGTCCATATAGACACACTGCTCTAAATTTCCATTTAGAAAAGCTGTCTTTACGTCCATTTGCCAAATCTCATAATCGTGGAAGGCAGCAATGGCAAGAAGGATCCGAATGGATTTCAGCATGGCTACTGGAGAGAAGGTTTCGTCATAGTCTAAGCCAGGTCTTTGACGAAAACCCTTTGCTACCAGCCTAGCTTTATAGGTCTCAACCTGTCCATCTACACCAATCTTCCTTTTGAAGATCCACTTGCATCCTACGGGTTTTACCCCGTCTGGAGCAATGTCCAACGTCCATACCTTGTTGGTGTACATGGACTCCATTTCGGTCCGCATTGCATCCAGCCATTTCACTAAGTCAACGCTCTGAACGGCCTGCTGGAAGCTAGTAGGCTCATCATAATCTATGATGCAATCCTCTCTATCCCCGTCTATGAGAAAACCATAGTATCTCTCGGGCGGATGAGTCTGCCTACTACTCCTGCGGAGCGGCGTAGGAATGTCCTGTTCTGTTGAACCCTCTGGTTCCACTAAGCTTTCAGTAACAGTCTGTGGTTCTGGAACTTCTTCCAGTTCTTTTGTGCTCCCACTTATCTGGGTTTCCAAAAACTCAGTTTCCAAGAAGCGGGCATGCTGAGAAACAAAAACCTTTTGTTCCTCAGCGGAATAGAAAAGATACCCCCTGGAGTTCCTTAGGTATCCCACAAACTTACACTGTACTGAACGTGCCTCAAGCTTGTCCGCATGCTGCCTTTTTACAAAATCTGGACATCCCTATACCTTAAAATACTTAAGACAGGGTTTCTTCCCAGTCCACATCTCATATGGGGTGGTAGGCACAGTCTTGGTGGGAGCCTTGTTCAAGAGATACGCAGCTGCTTCTAGCGCATATCCACAGAATGATCGCGGTAACTCAGCGTTACTCATCATGGACCGCACCATATCCAATAGGGTGCGGTTCCGTCTCTCCGATACACCGTTATGTTGCGGGGTGTATGGAGGAGTAAGCTGAGAGAGAATTCCGTTCTCTTTTAAATAGTTCAGGAACTCGGCACTTAAGTATTCTCCACCTCGATCCGATCTTAGAATCTTAATACTTTTGCCGGTCTGTTTCTCTACTTCATTCTTATACTCCTGGAATTTCCCAAAGGCCTCGGACTTATGTTTCATTAAGAAGACATAACCGTACCTTGAGAAGTCATCCGTAAAAGTAATGAAGTAAGAATGTCCGCTTCGGGCATGTGTAGACATTGGACCGCACACGTCACTGTGTACGAGTCCCAAGAGCTCGCTCGCTCTTACTCCATGTCCAGTAAACGGAGTCTTTGTCATCTTTCCTTTGAGACAGGATTGACAAGTGGCATACGACTGATATTCGAACGCATTCAAATACCCTTCTGTATGTAACTTCGTCAACCTTCTCTCATTGATGTGACCCAGTCTACAATGCTACAAGAAAGTCTGATTTATTTCCGGAGACTTTCTTTTGTGTGTATTCTGGACATTGAAAATCTGTGGTTGGTTCAATACGTATATACCATTACTCAATGTACCTGACCCAATCAAAACTTGATTAAGGTGAATGTTTACAACATTACTTACAAATGCAAATTCATAACCTCTTTAGAAACTAAAGATACAGAAATGATATTACAAGTTGCGCTGGGTACAAAAAAGCAATTACGCAAAACCAAAAGATGTCCATCTGACATTCCCAGGTGATAGTCCCCCACGGCTTTAGCATCCATGCTAGCTCTGTTCGCAACTCTGAGGGTCATGTCACCTGCCTTCAAAACCCTACGGTTTCTCAACGCCTGCAAAGAATTACAGATATGAGATCCTGATCCGGTATCCAATACCCAGGAAGTAGAGTTTATTGAAAGACAGTTTTCAATAACATACACACCTGAAGCTGAAGCTGCAACCTGCTTCAATTCCTGTGTCCTGGCTTTCCAAGCCCTGCAATCATTCTTCCAGTGTCCTTTCTTATGACAATAGAGGCATTCTTCCTTATCCACAAGCTTCCCCGCTATCTTTGTTGCTTTTGCTTTTCCCTTCGTATCCATCTTACTAACACCGCCCCTTGGTTTGGCGGGGGCTTTCTTCTTCTTTCCCGTGGCTTTCGCCTTGGACCTAGAAGAAGATGATCCTCCTACAAACAAAGTGGATGTTTCCCTACCTTTCTGTAGGGTGCCCTCTGCGCTCCTCAGCATGTTGAGGAG
This sequence comes from Agapanthus africanus, assembly GCA_030015575.1. Classification (NCBI taxonomy): domain Eukaryota; kingdom Viridiplantae; phylum Streptophyta; class Magnoliopsida; order Asparagales; family Amaryllidaceae; genus Agapanthus; species Agapanthus africanus. Next base: position 231,604,404 of record JASDDO010000010.1, read on the forward strand.
CTCTGAAAGTTCAACCTCTTTTTCTTGTAAGTTGAAGTTCAGTATAAACTGGGCGTAAGTGGAAGGAAGGGACTCGAGAATTATATCCGTATATAGCTCACTCTCCAATGTGATCCCTAGGTCCGCGAGCTCCTCAATATAGCCGATCATCTTTAGCACGTGCTCGGCTACTGATGATCCGACGGCCATTCTTGTAGAAAATAACTTTTTCGACGCTTCGTATCTTGCGATATGAGATTGCTCTCCATACAGTTCTTTTGTATGAAGCAATATGGATTCCAAGTCCATATTCTCGTGCCTCCTCTGATGTTCGTTGTCCATCGAGGCAAGCACGAGGCACTTGGCCTTCACGCTATCAATCTCCCAAGTCTTGCGGATTTCCTTATCCGCGACGCTGGAAGTTGGACCAGGGACAGGGGGAGCTTTGGTGGTAAGAAGATACCCCAGCTTGTCGTAAGTGATTGCTATCTTGACATTCCTGAGCCAATCTTTGTAGTTTGGCCCTGTCAGTTTGTTTTTATCTGGGAGTAACTTAAGTCCAGTCATGTTGATTGGTCGCTGCAATTAGGAGAGAGAAGAAGAAACACTCAGCATGATGCTCTTGCAAGTTTAGAGTGGTTTTTAGTTTGTCTAAACAGGATGGCTCCCACTGTTTCTCGAATCCCTCCTCAAACCATAAAGGAAGAATTAGTCGGGATCAATCCCACCGTATAATGCTTGCTTAACCGTTCAGCCAGGCCGGTGTCGGTACTTCGAGGGAGGTTTTCCAACGCTTTCGCGAAGTTCCTTAATTATAGAACCTCTTTTCCCTGGGGGCCTAGCCCCGCTAACACCTTTCTAGGCACCTACTAGGTTTATAGCATTGATCGTTAAGTGAGAAATTTCCCGAGGAGTAGCATATACTCACAGTAGGATCGGGATCCAAATATCATCGCGTGACGAAACTGAAGGAATCCTACCAGAATCATCACACTCCAAATGGTATGCAAATCTAGCAAGTTTCAGTACTTATGAAACTCCCGATGTGGATTTTTGCCCCATGCTCTTATGACCTTGACGAAGGTCAACAAATCATAAGTCACATGTCAATTTCTGCCCGTCATTATCCAGGTTAATTTGAATCCACCCGTATATACCCTTGACGAAGGTCAACAAGGTAATGCGAATGTCCCAAACCGACGCATCTATCTATGCTACATACGAATACCCAACAGCTACCAATCACTATGCCTTGACGAAGGTCAACAAACACAGCTTGAATACTATTGAATATTCATACGAAACGACGGAGGGCTACGAATGGTTTTGGCAAAACCGTGAACGTAGTGAACTTGATTTGGTCGATGGAACGAGATAGCTTTTAAAAGGAGTGGCTCAAGCTCCGCATTTAAAAGTTGGTTTTGAAAAGAACCGAGTGGTTTTTCGAAAGTGTTCCAACGACTTTAACTTGGTTTATTATCTTGCATTAGTTCTTTTAATGCGTGATATTCTTGCATTAGTTCTTTTAATGCGTCCCATCATTTAATCCTACCATTGCAGAAAACAACCAAAATATGACGTACGCTTATGGCATTCGTATTCGCCACTGGGCCCCGTCATTACCCGTTAGGTTACTTAACTAACGACAGAGCGGGGGCTGGGCTAGCGCGTCTGTAAAACATAAGCAACGCCTAAATAATATCATATATAGATATACTGCAATGATAAACATTTCAGATCACAGATGAATATATTGGATATACTAGGAATCCGTAATTCGTACGAGCCTGTAACGAAAACAGATTACACGGTCGCGGTGAATAGCCAATACCCCACCCAAGAGCCCTACGGGTGCGGCAAACTACCCGCCAAGTACCCGAAGCGTAGCAACCTCCCTCATCTCCATGAGTAGGCCACTCGACACTTCGGCATACCCGGTAGTTTGTGCACCCCCTCCATGGGTCTATCCTAGGACCAAAAACAGTAAAAAGAAATTATACAATGACGGCTACAACCCCGACCCGGTTGTGCGGCCATACAAATAATTATTACATCAATTTACAAATTTACATGAATTGAAAGAAAAGAAAACTCTCGTCTCACAACCCTCGGCTATTCACCCGCGACAATCCAACATATTCATATACACATTCCAGCAACATTACAGATCACAGATTTGTATAACCCCCACTAATCGACATATAGCGATTAGTAGACGTTCAATACAAATATCACATTACAGAAAACCCGTTAGCTTAAGTCTTTTAGAAGTTCGATAAAAAATACGGATTTTCGGGACCCCAAAATAAAATTTTCGTTCTGGAAAATCTGGGTTGAAAATACATGTACCAAAATTCCCAAAATACCCCCAGAAGCACACTGTAGCAAAGAAACACCAGAGAGCAGGCAAGTAGGTCGCGGAACCGCGGCAATAGCAAGCTATTGCCGCGTTTCCGCGCTTGTTTAGGCGAATCACTTGGTGATTTTTCTACAGTGTCTTTTAAAAACCCTGAGCCGATTTTAGGTGTTAAAATAATCAACTTTTGAACAGTAAAAAAATCGACAGAAACTCGAATTTTTGGGGTTCGTTTTCGGGACTTTTTCTTTGATCGATTTTCTAGTTACTTGCTAACAAGTTAGATAGAGTTTAACTAGGCTCTGATACCACTGTAAGTCCATGCTACCTCTCCCGGTACTTTCGGGAATGCGGAATTTGGTAAAAACAATTTTTACGGAGGTGGTAACATGGACCTATAACCCGGATCTTGGTTAAACATCTATCTAACATCCTAACTACGAGTTTCTAGCTACTCGGTTAGGGGGTTATACCTTGCTTGTCTTGAACTCCTTTGTCTTCAAGCTCCGATGGTGGTCCGGATTGGCTTCTTCTCGTCGTCTCCGTACGCCGAAGATAGATCCACCTGAAAGCTCCAACCTTTAGCTCCTTCTTCGTTCTTTGAAGAAACTAGTTCACTTGGTTTGCTAAACCTAGTGAACTAGAATGAGTAGAGAAGAAATAGAATGGGATTTTATCTATGGTTCTTGATTCTCAACTCATGAGAGATATGAACAATAGATTCAAGAGAGAGAGCAAGAGCAAGAGCAAAAAGGGTGAGAGCAAAAGGAGAGCTCAAGAACATGAGAGAGAATGATCAAGAGAGAATGAGCAAGTATTTTGTCTCTCACCCTCTCATAATCCAAAGTCATGATAACTCATCATATCAAAAAAGTCTTATGTGATGGTTGAAGCAACCATAACCATATCATATCATGCACTAATTTTACACAAATGAGCAAGCAAGTAAAAGTCTTTGCCATGAAATAATGGCTATGGTTATAATGATGGTCAACTAGTCAAGCCTAGTCAACCGGTCAACAAAGTCAATAGGTCAACAAAAGTCAACAAGTCAACAAAGTCAACAAAAGTCAACAACCATGTCACCATAATACTTAATCAATATAATAGTTAATCACATATCATATTCTCATTAGCGTTGAGCAAAAAGTCAAATAGTCAACGGTCAACTGTCAACAACCCTAATAAGAATCCACTGCCTCTGTCTCCCTGTCAACTGTGCATACACACCTGCATCCGCGTTCCGAGGAACACGAATGCAAACTGGATAAATCCAATCCCATAAAGTACACTAGGATCTGGCTTAAACCAAACCCCGCTAGTGTAAACTGTCCGGACACTGTACGTGCACAAGTGCACGGATGTGACCGAACCCTGTCGCAAAACCATGCGACCTGTCGCAATACCATTCGACCTCTACTCTTTTGCCTAAAGGCAAAAAGCTTTCTGTGTGGGACTCTAAAGACTCGACACTACGCTGGCAGTGGGTTTAACCACAGACCGCAAGCGGCACTAGCTGTGCATAACGTTCCGCAGGTAATGCCGATAAGAAGACCGACGAGGCGAAACCCATCTGAACTCCTACTGAGCCTGAGTGTGACATTCTCCGTACAGTCCGGTCTGTTCGTCTGATACATCGCATGGCGGGCCTAGGGGGCGGTAAACGTCAGTCCCCCAATAGCGGTACAAGTCGTGCCGGAGCGAAGCCCAAAACACCCTGAGATAACACTGGAAGCTTACCAGTATATCTCGTTTGCCCTGGCCAGGGACTACTCGTGTAATGGCTCTCCTAGACACAGCGCGATGTCAACCCCCAATACCGGGAGAGACGAATCCTGTCTAACCGTCACTGCCTCCAAGTGCTTCGGAACTGCACCCAACCACTACCGATTTGCACGACTCCTTTGAGCCGTGGTAGGGTAGTGATCAAAGTACAGTGGGAACACACTCGAGGAGAAGTGATAGTGTCAAGTCAGCGGACTAAGCTGTACTCATGTCACCTGGGAACTGATAACTGACGATAGGCATAATATCAACTAGTCAGTTCCCGACGAGTCCTGTCCAGTGTACCCTTAACCTAACGAGCACCCGCATACTATCTCAAGTACGACGTACTGACGGCTGTGGGACAGACCGTCTCCCACACTGGGATGAGAAGCGCATGCGGTGGTCTACTCCGGAGTATCGATGCCCTGTCTCGATAGTCCTGCGACCAGGGACCTGCATAAGGATGTGCTTATAGATTACCCAGCCCCACTAGTGTGACGGCCATCACATCGCTGGTAATCAAGCAAAGATCCTAAGGGCTCCACTAATGTGAATAGGCGATATACAAAATATAAACACATGTACACATTGAAGTAGAAACAAACCAAGTAGCATACTACTATTTTGAGCAAGATTGTATATACAAGGTGAATATCCCAAGCATCCATTAAGTAATATACAAACTAGTATGATACAGTAATGGCCTCTAGGGCATATACACTAACAGTTATGAGCCTCACATCGGCACGACTTATCGTTTATTGGGGTCTGACGTATACCACCCCTAGACTTGATATGCGACATATCAGACGAGGAGACCGGACTGTACGGGAAGTGTTACCGGCAGGCTTTTAAAGGAGTTGGAGCGGGCTTGCTTGCTGATCTTCTGATCGCTCAATACCCGGGTAGCCATTACGTCCAGCTAGTAACGCTGACGGCTTGTGGGTGTGTGATGTGATCATCACCTACTGCCGGCGTATTGACGAGTCTTTAGAGTCCTACATAAAGGTTTTACTGGCTCAGGAAAAACGAAATAGGAGCGCATATGTGATATGTGCGGGACTGAGAATAATGCGTGTATGTGATACCGTATTCTATTCTCGTGACTTTTTGTATCGGTTGGTTATATATGATATAGCCGGGTTATCGAATCAAGTGTTGGTTCGATAAGTCGACACAATGAATGTTAGCCAGTTATATGAGATATGACCGGATTATTAAGTCAAGTGTTGATTTAATAATTAAGTCTATAATTGTATATTAGATATACTAATTTACATTTACTAACACTTGTTCACTTTAGGGTTTTTCTCACATGTGCACACTTTGATATATATGTGTGATATATATTAAAATGTGTTTTCTTTTTGTATCATGGTTGATGATACACTTGACATGGGTGTGTAAGACATACACCATTCTATGTATTATGGTGGGTTATGATTATTTAAGATAATTACAAAATTAGTGGAGTTTTGGAATGAGCATGAAGCTTGTAGAAGCTTACTTTGCTTTGACAAAGTCAACTAGCTTTGTCTTTACCTTAGATTCCTTTTAACCTAACCATCACACTTAGCTATGGTAATGTCTCTACATGAGTTAGTATATGATACTCACTCACCATGGTTAGTACACTCACTTGATCATTATCCTCATTCTTTTCTTTTGTTCATCTTCTTCTTCATTGAGCAAGAGAAAAAGCTTGCTAGGGTTTTGAAAAAAGAGTGAAACTTTGTGAGAAATAAAAATCCAAAGAGAACCCACTTCCTATTTCTCCATCCTCTACTAGACTAGCACTTTAGTATAGGGTGTTTGCTTCACTAATTCTCAAATTAGTGAAGTAGTAGCTTGAGTCGGAATTCCCTCGACGTAGATCATCTTCGGCCTCGGAGACTTCAAGCAAGGTCGCACCTTTCGCCTCGTGAAGCCATGCAAGGTTCCGGGAGAACTATGATCGCAGCGAAGGGACTTCATCAAGGAGCTAATGAAGTGAAGGACCGATCTACAAAGGTTGTATTTCGTATTTCCTTTAGAGTAAAGTTGTTTACCTGCTATTTGTTTCGTCTAAACTCTAGTATACAATCTTGCTTAGGGTTGTTCGGCACTCAAAAAAATTTAATTTTAGCATGGTCGATGCCTTGTAGTGCCTTGTTAGTGTGCATAGTAACCCTACAGTGGTATCAGAGCCTAGCTATTGTATTAGGCGATGTGTTAACGATGTTAAAACTCCGAACGAACCCGTATACGCGAATTTAACCCCCTCTCTGGACTTTTTTCAAAATCTGCGATTTTTTCGAATTAAAAATGCCTAAAAAATTCAGCAGGGTTTTATATGAATTACTGTGAAAAACGAGACAATGAACAGTATCAACTGCCGTGGAACCGCGGCCGTATCCCTCTTGGGCCGCGGATCCGCGGCAGTATAGGAGAATCATGTCGTCAGTTTTCCACAGTAATTTCCAATTCCATGATTTATGTTTTCTGGGTATTTTTAATCTGACTCAAGTGTTGAGTATTTTGGGGTTTATTTTGTAATCGTCGATTCGATCGGAGAATTTAATTTTGTTCTGTTATTCCGGATAATTTAGAAAGTACTAAAATGTTCGAACGGATATCATTAACTCAATTTTTCCCTGCATGAAAAACATTCAAGTGTTGAATTTTTATCGGGTTTAAAATCTTTCGGAAAAACGTGCATGTGATGTGACGGACCCTCTAGAAGACAACAAACCTTAACTTGATTATGTGACCGTCTTGAACCGCCCTTTGAACCTTAGGGTTTGGGGCAGTACGGCGTGCCACATGTGAAGCGTTGGCTTGACCCTTCTACGGCTGGACCGTTGCTACTGTGACGTATTCTGGAATTTTTGAACTCCGCTCAAGTGTTGAGCTATTTAAGAAATCTTGGGTATTTGAATATTCGATCGGAAAGTTTAATACTGTCTATTTATCTGGAATGTGATACAATATGTGGAATTCACACAGTTTGGCATGAAATGCGAAATATGTGATATTTCGGATTTACGATGTCTAAAGAGATTGTGGATTCCAAATGTTGTAGTTTTACACTTTCTTTTCTGTGACCGTAAGTGTAATATGTGATATCGCCGGTTTCGTTGCTATAGTTCAACGACAATTGGGATGCGCATATTTACTTACGTTGATGACATGTGATGTTATGTGTTGCTGGATATGTTATATTGGATCGTCGCGTTCTGAATAGCCGGGGGTTTTATGTGAGATGAGTGTTTTCATTTTCATTCTTGTAAAATAAAATGTATGTAATATTCTTTTATTTGGGCACTTCCGGGAAGAGGTTGATGTCACCTTTTGTATATTATTTACTTTTCCGCACTAGGTTTGACCCAAGGAGGAGAGCACAAGTAACCGGGTTCTGGAGTCCAGTGGGAGACCAACTCGAGGAGTCGAGTCCGGGTCTCCTAACTCCAGAATAGGTAGGGTTGCTTGCCGCTCTCGTAGGGGTCTAGGGGTGTGGGTTTGGCTATTCGTCGTGACCGTAGAATCCGTGTTTTATAGAGGCTCAAAATAAAACACGGACGTCCTAGTATATCCAATGTTTCATAGGTTTCTTCTGCTGCGATATCTGTGATGTGATCATTTGATGTTCTATGATAAATACTGTATATAGTATATATGATATATTATATAGGCGTTACTTATGTTTTACACCCGCGCTAGCCCTGCCCCGCTCTGTCGTTAGTTATCTAACCTAACGGTGCATGAGGGGACATCAAGGCGAATGCGGATGGCATAAGTGTACGTCGTATTTATCTGTGATGTTTAGGTGATTTAAATGATGGGACTTCATTAATGTGATTAATGAAAGAAAAGAAACCTAAAAGATATTGTAGAATCAAATTTTAATAAAAAAAAGGGTTAGCTACAGTTTTGCTTTGCATAGTGATATATATAATATATCCCGCACCTTATTTGATGAGGAAAGAGCCAAGATCCCTTCACCGGGAGTGACCTCTTTAGCAAAACTGGCAGATGCTACAACACTCGGTTTGCTTTTGGAGTTTTGCTTTACATAGTGATATATATGATATATCCTGCATCTTATTCCATAAGGAAAGAGCCGAGATCCCTTCACCGGGAGTGACCTCTTTAGCAAAACTAATGAAAGCCTCAAAATCACTCCATTTCAAAATTCACGCGATTCTACGACGATATCAAGTTCATTACGCAATAGGTTTTCAGAAAAACCTGTCGTAGCCCTCCATCATTTCAGATAAGAACTGTTTAGTATTCGTGCTGCGTTTGTTGGCCTTTGTCAAGGCGTAGTGTGCGGTAGCTATATGGTGCTTATCTGTCTGTGCATATGATGCAGATTGTTTTGGGGTAATCGTACGACCTTGTTGGCCTTTGTCAAGGGTCGTGCGGGTGGGTTTGATTCAATCAAGAAATGATGGGTTGAACTTGACTAGCATCCTATGATTTGTTGGCCTTTGTCAAGGTCATAGGGTTAGGGGCAAAATATTATCGGGAATTTCAAGTGTTGAGATTTGCAATGAGATTGCATACCTTCTATGAGATAGTTGGATCCCGATACCCACTGCGAGTAATTGTTACTCCCGGGAGAGTTTTACACAGGACAATTAGCCGATCAAGTTGGTGTCTAGAAAGGTGTCAACGGGGTTACGCCTCTGGGAAAACGAGGTTTACTTTAATTAGGTCTGTGCGAAAGCACGGGGAACCTCCCTCAAAGTACCGACACTGGCCTGGCTGAAAGATTGGCGAAGTTGTAGGGTGTAATTAATCCCGGCTAGTCTTTCCTTTTAGGGTTTGAAGAAAGATTTGATAAAAACAGTGGGAGCCATCCTGATTAGACAAAATAATAACCAATCTGATCTTGCAAGAGCATACGCTAAAGTGTTTTCTTCTCTCTCTCTCTAGGTAGCGACCATATCATGCATTAATCAAGATAATAATATGGATGTATTGACCGAACCCGCATGTTATACTGTGCTGGGGAACGTTGGTTCCGTTCTTTCTTATAAGAGTTATAAGACTGATCAGGATATAGGGGAATACCAGGATTCCCATGCCACCCGAATGAAGAAAGTACATGTTGATGCATTTTCTTCGGGTGTGTTCGTTACAGAGAACTGTTTCTCCATTTGTTCTACGTCCTGGGTATTGGATACCGGGTCAGGATCCCATATATGTAATCAGTTACATGGGCTTAGGAAAGGTAGAGAACTTGGAGAAGGTGATAAAGACATAAGGGTAGGAAATGGTGCAATTGTTGCAGCTAAAACCGTCGGGGAATATCACCTTGTATTGCCAACTGGTAATACATTGATTCTGAACGAATGCTATTTCATGCCGAACCTGATATGCAACATTATATCGGTTTCTTTATTGAGTAAAGAGGGATATAATTTTTTATTACAGGATAATGTTATGAACATTTTGCTAAACCAAAAGTTGGTTGGATCAGGCACGATGCGCAATGGAATTTATGTTCTAAATCAATCAACAGTTCTGAGCATAACAAACACACAGAAGAGGAAAAGTTCTGAAATGAACGAATCCTTCTTGTGGCATTGTAGACTGGGTCACATCAATGCGACATGACTAGCTAAGTTGCATAAAGATGGATATTTGAATCCGTTTGAATTTTCATCTTATGACACTTGCCAGTCATGTCTCAAAGGCAAGATGACCAAAACTCCGTTTACGGGACACAGAGAGAGAGTTACGGAACTCTTGGGACTGGTACATAGTAATGTATGCGGCCCAATGTCTACATATGCCAGGAATGGTTCTGCGTACTTCGTTACATATACCGACGATCTCTCTAGATTCGGATATGTGTTCCTGATGAAACACAAATCAGAAGCCTTTGAGAAATTTAGAGAATATAAACGAGAAGTCGAGAACCAAACCGGGAAAAGTATTAAAATCTACGATCTGATCGAGGAGGTGAATACTTGAGCAATGAATTCCTGGACTTCCTAAAAGAGAATGGGATTCTCTCTCAGCTGACTCCTCCATATACACCACAGCACAACGGTGTATCTGAACGGAGGAACTGCACCCTATTAGATATGGTGCGCTCAATGATAAGCACAGCTGAGTTACCTATTTCCTTCTGGGGGTATGCGCTGGAGACAGCGGCATACCTATTGAATCAAGTTCTATCTAAATCTGTACCTACCACACCATATGAGATATGGAGTGGGAAGAGACCATGTCTTAAACTATTTAAGATATGGGGTTGTCAGGCCTATGTTTAAACGCAAAATCCGGGCAAACTCAAGGCACGGTCAGTTCTATGCAAGTTTGTGGGATATCCTAAACATTCACATGGATATCTTTTCTACCATACTGAGGAACAAAAAGTGTTTGTTTCTCGACATGCCAACTTTTTAGAAAAGGAATTTCTTACAAAAGAAATTACTGGCGACCAGGTAGAACTGGAAGAAATTCCGGCTACACAAACTCAAACTGAAGATTTAGTCGAACCGGAGGATTCGGTAGTTCCCAACGAACCTCAGCCTCTCCGCCGATCTAGTAGGGGTTCCTCACCCACCTGAGAGATACTATGGTTTTCTCATGGATGGTGGAAGCGAGGATTGCATCCTGGTTGATGATGACCCAACTAGCTCCGAGCAGGCCATCACGAGTGGGGACACAGTGAAATGGCTGGATGCAATGCGGTCCGAGATGGAATCCATGTACACCAACAAAGTGTGGACTTTGGAAGTTGCTCCTGAAGGGGTAAAACCCATTAAGAGCAAGTGGATCTTCAAGAAAAAACTTGGTGTAGATGGGAATGTGGAGACATTCAAAGCTAGACTTGTTGCAAAAGGTTTTCGTCAAAGACTAGGTGTGGACAATGACGAAACCTTTTCTCCAGTGGCTATGCTTAAATCCATCCGGATAATGCTTGCCATCGCTGCATATCACGACTACGAAATCTGTCAAATGGATGTTAAGACCGCCTTTCTAAACGGTGATTTAGAAGAGTGCGTGTACATGACTCAGCCAGAGGGCTTCGTAGATAGTGGGAGCAGCGGGAAGGTGTGCAAGCTGCTTAAATCCATTTATGGATTAAAGCAAGCATCGCGGAGTTGGAACATCTGTTTTGACGTCGTTATTAAGGAGTTTGATTTCGTCAAAAATGTTGATGAACCTTGTATCTACAAGAAGGTGGCAGAGAGTAAGGTTGTCTTCCTCGTATTGTACGTGGACGACATACTCTTGATAGGAAATGATATTCCTATGCTGCAATCTGTGAAGCTCTTCTTATCATAAAGATTCTCAATGAAAGATCTTGGTGATGCCTCCTGCATATTGGGAATTATGATCTATAGAGATAGATCTAAAAGGATATTGGGATTGTCCCAATCCAGGTACATTGACACCGTACTAAAGAGGTTTAGTATGGAAGAGTCCAAACGTGGGTTTTTACCCACGATCTCAGGGCTCACTCTCTCCAAAGAGATGTCTCCCAAGACTGATTTGGAGAGATCTCGCATGCAAGGGATACCGTATGCTTCGGCAGTAGGCTCTATCATGTACGCGATGCTATGTACCAGACCTGATGTAGCATACTCACTAAGTGTAGTGAGTAGGTATCAAGGTGATCCTGGAGAGAGTCACTAGACAGCTATGAAGAGCATTCTCAAGTGCTTACGAAGGACTAAGGAGATGCTCTTGGTGTATGGTAACGGAGAACTCCAAGTGGAGTCCTTTACCGATTCAAGCTTCCAGAGTGATAAGGACGACTCTAAGTCGCAGTCGGGATTTGTCTTTACCCTTTGCGGAGGGGCGTTTAGCTGGAAGAGTTCCAAGCAGGAAACCGTGGCAGACTCGACGATGGAGACTGAATACATAGCTGCCAACGATGCTGCCAAAGAGGCTGTCTGGATCAAGAAGTTCATTACTGAACTTGGAGTGGTTCCATCCATTGCGCATCCAATACCTTTGTATTGCGATAACAATGGAGCGGTGGCTTTGGCCAAGGAACCCAGGTCCCATCAGCGATCCAGGCATATTCTTAGGCGGTATCACCTGATCCGGCAGATAGTTGATCGCCGGGAGATCGAGGTCAGAAGGGTTGAAACGAAGAATAACACAGCGGATCCACTCACGAAGGCCATTTCCCAGATATAGTTTGAGAGACTCTTCGGGATGCTCGGTATGCGATACTACAGCAGCTGGCCCTAGTGCAAGTGGGAGATTGTTAGTTGTATGTATGCCCTAGAGGCCAGTATTGTACAGATGATGTATATTATATTGGATGCTTGGACATATATAGAGAGGACTTTCTTGCTCGACATGATAGTATGCTATCTGGTTGCACTTTACTTTAACATGTATACTTGTCTCTTTATACTGTCTTATCATTACATGTTGTTAAAGCCCTTAGGATGTGTACTTGACTACCTGGACTATGATGCGGATCATACTAGTAGGGACATGGTAGTCCATAAGTACATCCTTCAAGGTCCCTAGTCGTGGGTGTATCAAGACGGGGCATCGATATACCAGTGTAGACTAGCGTATACGCATCTCGACCCATGAGATGGGCGATGGATGATCCCATATCCATTGGTGTTTGACATCAGAGATGGTATACGGGTGCTCAGTGGAGACTGGGTACACTGGATGGACTCGCCGAGAACTCCCAGATGGTATTATACCTCACGTCAGATGGCAGTTCTCTGGTGACACTTGTGCAAGTTAGTCTGTAGACCCGAGATCGTCATAGAGTCTTGTGTGATTCCCACTGTGCTTTGATTTCCAGCTTACCACGTCAATGAGGGCATGAAAAACGGTGGTTTTTGGGTACAGTCATGAGTCACATGGAGGCAATGAGCGATAGGAGGGGTTTCGTCTCTCCCGGTATTGGGGGTTGATGTTGCGCTGTGCTCGATTGGCCATAACAGGGAAGTCCCTGGCCAGGGCTGATTTAGAGATATACTGGTAAGTGTTACCAGTAGTTTCTCGACCCGTTATGAGCCTCACATCGGCATGACCTATCTGTTATTGGGGTCTGACGTTTACCACCCCTAGACTTGATATGCGACATATCAAACGAGGAGACCGGACTGTACGGGAAGTGTTACCGGCAGGCTTTTACAGGAGTTGGAGCGGGCTTGCTAGCTGATCTTCTGATCGCTCAATACCCGGGTAGCCGTTATGTCCATCTAGTACCGCTGACGGCTTGTGGGTGTGTGATGTGATCATCACCTACTGCCGGCGTATTGACGAGTCTTTAGAGTCCTATATAGAGGTTTTACTGGCTCAGGCAAAACGAAATAGGAGCGCATATGTGATATGTACGGGACCGAGAATAATTAGTGTATGTTATACCGTATTCTATTCTCGAGACTTTTTGTATCGGTCGGTTATATATGATATAGCCGGGTTATCGAATCAAGTGTTGGTTCGATAAGTCGACACAATGAATGTTAGCCAGTTATATGAGATATGACCGGATTATTAAGTCAAGTGTTGATTTAATAATTAAGTGTATAATTGTATATTAGATATACTAATTTACATTTACTAACACTTGTTCACTTTAGGGTTTTTCTCACATGTGCACACTTTGATATATATGTGTGATATATATTATAATGTGTTTTCTTTTTGTATCATGGTTGATGATACACTTGACATGGGTGTGTAAGACATACACCATTCTATGTATTATGGTGGGTTATGATTATTTAACATAATTACAAAATTAGTGGAGTTTTGAAATGAGCATGAAGCTTGTAGAAGCTTACTTTGCTTTGAAAAAGTCTACTAGCTTTGTCTTTACCTTAGATTCCTTTTAATCTAACCATCACACTTAGCTATGGTAATGTCTATACATGAGTTAGTATATGATACTCACTCACCTTGGTTAGTACACTCACTTTATCATTATCCTCATTCTTTTCTTTTGTTCATCTTCTTCTTCATTGAGCAAGAGAAAAAGCTTGCTAGGGTTTTGAAAAAAGAGTGAAACTTTGTGAGTAATAAAAATCCAAAAAGAACCCACTTACTATTTCTCCATCTTCTACAAGACTAGAACTTTAGTATAGGGTGTTTACTTCACTAATTCTCAAATTAGTGAAGTAGTAGCTTGAGTCGGAAATCCCCCGACGTAGATCATCTTCGGCCTCGGAGACTTCAAGCAAGGTCGCACCTTTCGCCTCGTGAAGCCATGCAATGGTCCGGGAGAACCACCATCGCAGTGAAGGGACTTCATCAAGGAGCTAAAGAAGTAAAGGACCGATCTACAAAGGTTGTATTTCGTATTCCCTTTAGAGTAAAGTTGTTTACCTGCTATTAGTTTCGCCTAAACTCTAGTATACGATCTTGCTTAGGGTTGTTCGGCACTCAAAAAAATTTAATTTTGGCATGGTCGATGCCTTGTAGAGCCTTGTTAGTGTGCCTAGTAACCCTACAGTCCGGTCTCTTCGTCTGATATGTCGCATATCGAGTCTAGGGGTGGAATCGTCAGACCCTTGTAACTAGATAAGTCATGCTGATGTATGGCTCATAACGGTTCGAGAAACTACTGACAACACATAACAGTAATTCTCATCAGCCCTGTCCAGAGACTTGCTGTTATAGCCAATTGAGCATAGCGCAACATCAACTCCCAATACCGGGAGAGACGAAACCCCTCCTATCCCTCACTGCCTCCATGTGACTCGAGACTGTATCCAAAATCCACCTGTTTGCACGACTCCTTTGAGTCGTGGTAGGGAGAAAATCAAAGCACAGTGGGAACCACACAAGACACTATGACAATCACGGGTCTACAGACTAACCTGTACCAGTGTCACCAGAGAACTGCTATCTGACGATAGGTATATTACCAACTAGAAGTTCTCGGCGAGTCATGTTCGGTGTACCCAATCTCTAATGAGAACCTGTGTACAATATTTGATGTCAAACACCAATGGTTATGGGATCAACCATCGCCATATACAGGGTTAAGAAACGTACACACTAGTCTACTCTGGAATATTGATGCCCTTTCTCGATATCCTTTCAACTAGGAACAATTAAAGGATGTGCTTGTGGACTACATAAGTCCCAGTATTATGATCCGCATCATAGTCCATGTAGTCAAGCAAACATCCTAAGGGCTTTATCAACATGTATCAGAGAGATAGTATAATAATACAAGCGTACATGTTAAGATAAAGAGCAACCAGATAGCATACTATCATATGAAGCAAGAAAGACCTCTATATATATGTCCAAGCATCCAGTATATCATACAATAATGGCTTCAAGGGAATACATATTCCTAACAATTTCCCACTTGCACTAAGGCCAGTTGTTGTAGTATCTCAGACCCAACATCCCAAAAAGCCTCTCAAACTGCGTCTGGGGGAGGGCCATCGTGAGTGGATTCGCTGTGTTGTCCTTCGTGTTAACTCGCCTGACCTCGGTCTCCCGTCGATCTACTATCTCCTGGATCAGGTGATACCGCCTAAGAATATGTTAGGATCTCTGATAGGACCGGGGTCCCTTGGCCAAAGCCACAACTCCATTGTTATCACAATACACAGGTATTGGATGTTCAATGGAGGGAACCATACCAAGTTCAGCAATGAACTTCTTCATCCAGACAACCTCTTTGGCAGAATCGTTGGCAGCGATGTATTCAACCTCCATCATCGAGTCTGCTATGGTATCTTGCTTGGAACTCTTCCAACATACCGCCCCTCCATTGATGGTGAAGACAAAGCCCGATACCGACTTACCGTCGTCCTTATCACTCTGTAAGCATGAATCGGTAAAGGACTCCACCTGGAGTTCACCGTTACCATACACCAAGAACATTTCTTTAATCCTTCTTAAGTACTTAAGAATGTTCTTCACAGCTCTCCAGTGTTTCTCCCCAGGATCTGATTGATACCTACTCACTACACCTTGTGAGTAAACTACATCCGGTCTGGTACATAACATCGCATACATGATAGACCCGACTGCCGAAGCATAGGGTATCCGTTGCATGCGAGCCCTCTCCAAATCTGTCTTGGGAGACATCTCTTTGGAGAGAGTGATTCCTGAACAAGCGGGTAAATTACCACGCTTAGAAGCTTCCAAACTAAACTTCTTTAGTATGTTGTCAATGTACCTGGATTGGATCAATCCCAACATCTGCTTAGATCTATATCTATAGATCTTTATCGCCAGGATGTTGGAGGCATCACCTAGATCTTTCATGGAGAACTTGTGTGATAAGAAGAGCTTGACCGAGTGTAGCATAGGAACATCATTTCCTATCAAGAGTATGCCATCCACATACAATATGAGGAAGAAAACCTTATTCTGTACAACCTTTTTGTATATACAAGGTTCATCTATATTTTTATCTTGATTAAGACGTGTCATGGTCGCTACCTGGAGAGAGAGAGAAGGAAACGCTTTAGCGTGCACTCTTTCCAAGATTAGATTGGTTATTATCTTATCTAATTAGGATGGCTCCCACTGTTTTTATCAAACCTTCCTTCAAATCCTAAAAGGTAAGATTAGCCGGGATTAATTACACCCTACAAGTTCGCCAATCGGCCAGATAGAAAGGTATACGTACTCTGAGGGAGTCTCCCTATGCTCTCGTATGGAACTAATTAAATAACCTCGTTTCCGCAGGGGCTTAACCTTGTTAACACCATTCTTGGACACCTACTAGATCGGCTAATTGTAAAGTGGAAAACTTTCCCAGGAGTAACTCTTACTCACAGTGGGTATCGGGATCCAACTATCTTATAGAAAGTATGCAATCACATTGCAAATTTCAACACGTGAAATACCCAGTATCTATTTTTACCCCTAGCGACTTATGACCTTGGCTATGGTCAACAAATCATAGGCGCTAGCCAAGTTTGACACATCATTTCGTGATTGAATTAAGCACATCCGTACGACCCTTGGCTAAGTTCAACAAGGCTTTACGACTACCCTAATCCAATCGCATCACATGATGCAGATAAGCACTAATCAGCTACCGCAAACAACGCATTGACAAGGTCAACAAACGCAGCACGAATACTAAATAGTCCTTATCTGAAATGATGGAGGGTTACGACTGGTTTTGAAAAAAACCTTTATCGTAATGAACTTGATATTGTTATAGAATCTTGTGATTTTAGCATTTGCTAGTTTTGCTAAAGATGTCACTCCTGGTGAAGGGATCTCGGCTCTTTCCTCATCGAATGAAGTGCTGGATATTCATCAAGAAATACCAGTATGCAAAGCAAGAACTAGAGAAGCTATCAAAACAAACCGAATGGGTTGTAGCATTTGCTAGTTTTGCTAAAGAGTTCACTCTCGGTGAAGGGATCTCGGTTCTTTCCTCATCGAATGAGGTGTTGGATATTCATCAAGGAATACCTATCATGACCCAATTTAGGAACGTGACCGGCACTTAAATCACGCTACGCCAAAAGGCGTAACGCAATTCAAGTAAGCCGAAAACCCAGAAATCTAGGGTACCGCACCGGGTCCACTATGTACCCGCAGTTAGTGTCGCCCTCGCTCCTCAAATCGGGTAATCATATATCATATATGCTCCAGTACCGAGAAATCTCATGGTGGACACCACACATCATATCAAGGAAAACCATATTTTTCTTTTAAAAAAGAGCATAAGTTTTAAATTTCACATGCGGTTTCCCAAATCCAGAATCTCAAGAAATACCGAAATCTCATAATCATGACTCAACAATGAGAGCCAAATCCATAGTGTTTAACTAGAACATATATAACTGTAAATGCATGTGGCATCTAAGTAAGAAATGCAACGTCTAAACTAGCATAGGATATCATGAATGCAAAACAGTACTACTTAGCTACAATTTATTAGGGTATACGAGTGAAGTAACAGTTTCTAAAGTGTACGTGACATGGTAATTACCGATGCTGATGTGTGTGAGCCGGCAAGAAAGTGTACTACAATATACGCATCATCGGTAATGGTGCATGTGTCCTAACAGACGAGATCATAACAGAAAGTAAACACTAAAAGCAACAATAAGGTATACAAATCTATATACGGGCCATACCGTTTATTTTGTTTAAACAGCACGAATTGTTGTTTTTAGAAAAGTAGGGACTATGGTGTTTTGAGAAAAGAGATGTCTTTTGAAAATCCGTAGCGTCCCTCAGTTTATCCTTTGAAAATGCTACGATTCGTCAGTTTTGAAAATAGGTATGACTCGAGCCTAAACTAACATCCATCTCAGCAACTAAAGACTAAACTAAGAACCGAGTCGAAAGTAAATAGGAATCGAAAGCATATCTGAGTCGATATATCTAGTAGTCGGCGATCCAACCTCATAGCATCACGTACGGTAATATCCATCGTATGACATCCTCGAGTCAAGAGTGTGGATCAATCATCATATATGTCACGACCCGAAATAGCATGTCACTGGCACTTGAATCATGTGAAGTCTATAGGACCCCACCTAATTCAAGTAAGCTAAAAAGCCCAGAAATCTAAACTTTTTAAAGAATAAGTGAAGGAAAACTTTTTTTAAAGCAAGTGGTTTTAAAAAATAAGTGGCATTAAACTTGTTGGATATAGAGCCCTCAAAGTCAATTATTGGATCGTAGGCACGTGATTGCAATGATTGAGAGAGGACCTATACCGGTAGGATAGTATTACTCGAGATGATAGTATGCTATCTAGTTTAACTTTATCATCGTGCACATGCTTTAGGTGACATTACAGATCACTATTACACGTTGATAGAGCCCTTAGGATTCATGCTTGACAACCAGCAGTATGATGGCGATCATATACGTGAGAGTTGTGTAGTCTATAAGCACATCCTTAAAAGTGTCCCTAGTCATGGGAGTTTCGAGACTGGGCATCGATACTCCATTAGTAGACTGGTGTATACAGTCGAGACCCCGACGAGGGGAGGTGGCCGGTCTCACAAGCCATTGGTGTCAGTTGGTTCACCTAATATGTATACAAGTGCTCATTGGGTTATGAGTACACCGGACGGACTCGTCGGGAACTTGCTAGTTGGTTTTATACCTGTCGTCAGATAGCAGTTTCCTGGTGACATGTGTACGAGTTAATCTATCGACCTGAGATCGTTATTTGTCTCGTGTGAGTTCCCACAGTTCTTTGATTACTACCCTACCATGGCTCAAAAGAGTCGTGCAAATAGGTTTTAGTTGGGTACAGTCCCGAGCCACATGGAGGCAGTGAGCGGATCGGCAGGGGATTCGTCTCTCCCGGTATTGGGGGTGAGATCGCGCTGTGTTTGGGAGAGCCATTACCTAAAGTCCTTGGCCAAGGCAAGTGAGATTTACTGGTAGTTATTCCAGTAGTTTCTCAAGGTGTTCTGGGCTACACTCCGACACGGCTTATACCGCTATTGGGGGTCTGACGTTTACCAGCCCCCTAGGCCCGATATGCGATACTCATAGACGGACGGACCGGACTGTACGGATATTGTCACTGACAGGCTCAGTAGGGTTTCAGGATGAGTTCGCTCGTAAGCTTCCCTTTCTCTCAATGCATAGGCAGCCGTTACGCACAGCTAGTGTCTCTGACGTGCATGTGGTTAAACCCACTGCCAGCGTATTGACAAGTCTTTAGAGCACCCCACAGAAAGTTTCCCAAGTTCGGACAAAACGTTGTAGAGGCCGTATGGTTTTATAGCAGGGTTCGAACATACACGTGCACTTGTGCACGTGTCATGATTCAGACGGATAATACTAGTGGGCTTTGGTTTAAGCCGGATCCTAGTATTATATTGTGTTGGATTATTTTAGTCTCATTGTATTCGTATTCGGTCGGAATACGGATGCAGGTATGTATATACAGGTGAGGGGTAATTTTGTAATTCATTACAAGATTACTTTAGAAGATGCATTTCTTTTTGGTTAAACATTTTGGTTTAAATGTTTATTGATTTGGAAAGTGTGACTCATGTAATGAGTCATTATTCTAGCATGTTCACTTAATGACTCATGGTAATGAGTCATATAGTGAGTCATGGTGGATTAATGGCATTTGTTTTGGGTGAGATATTTTGAGGTTTTTGTGGGGATTAATTTGTGAGTTCTTTTATTTGTTTTTTAATCACAAAACCTCTTTAGATCAACCCAACAAAGAGTGGGCATGTAACGCCTTAGATTTCGGTTAATGTTCGTTTAGACGTTGGTGCGGGTTTACTGTAAAAAAATTTACCTATTCGGATTCCTCACATTTTAAAACATTTAATTAATAATTTATTATTATTTTTTGTAAGCATGCACGCACGTGTGCACGTAAATGTGAGGATTTGTTTGTGCTAAATTAGTCTTAGCAACCATGACACTTAATCTTAATCTTATCCCTTTGCTTTAATCATTTGCCTTTAATTAACCTTTAACCTTTTGTGTGTGTGTGTGAGAGAGAGAGAGATATTTGTGGTGGCATGATGAGGTATGGTGCATTAATAAGAAGGCATGGTGCATTAATGGCTTTGATACACTCACCCTCATCTCTCACCCTACACTCACCTCCCTCACTCATTTCCTCACACCCTCTCTCTTTTTCTCTATCTCTTTCTCATTTCTCTATCTCCCTCAACAAATTCTGAACACTCTCTCTCACTCCATCTCAAATCCATCACAAATTCACCAAAACTTCATCAAAATCACATCTTTGTTCACATTTTTCCTCTTAGATGCCATGGGGTGTACAAAGCTTGGATCTTTGTGTTCTTTTGGCTAGGTAATGTTTCTTTGCTGTTGTTTAAGTTATTTTTGTGTAACTTAGATTGTTACTTGCTGTTTTTATCGCGTATCGTATCGTTTCGGATAAATATCGTATTTTTAGTGTCGATTTGGGGTCTCGGATGATGTGCTGTTAAACTAAGTATTTGTTGCAAAAATTGACTTGACAGTAACCTAGTATAGAGACCTAGAACCTACCCTCAAAATACGAGCCCATTTCCTCCAACTCCGGCCGCAGATTTATTTGTTCTGGTCGCAATATGCGGCCAGAGTAGGGACCTAGGTGTTGGTTTTTGGTGTAGGGGTCTCTCGGGTAAATTGTAGTCTCATGGTACTTGCAATTTTTACAAATTATTAGGACAGAAAAATCTGGGACCACTTGTGTGTTTCTCGTGTTTCGTTTCACGCGATACGTTATCCGATACGGTGCGTGTTCCGTGTTGTGTTGCGCTGAGTTGGTTTCGTAGTGTCGCTATACGCGTTAGCTGCAATACGAACCCTTTAGAGTACGTAGGTGTGTCGTGTTGGTCCGTGTAGATTGTAAGTATTTTAGGTCTATTATTAATATATTTTTGCTTTGTTGTTTTAATTTTGCAGGTTCGCAGGCGGGGACTATGGACACTGCTATAAAGGGGAAACAGGTGGTAGGATTCACCTAGCTTGGAGCGTTGGTGAGTAGATTTAACATCTACAGGGGAATCTCCCGCATGGCGTTATGCGTCTGGGCTAGAAATGTTAATACTTGTCGCATATTCTATGTCATATTTAGAATTGCGCATTTACCCTATTACATAGATGTTGTTGTGCTTGGACTAATAGCCTTAGGACACTGAACATATTATTGACGATTCATGTTGCACGAGCACTGATTGTATGCTACACACACCGTCAATAATTGCCATGTCACACACAACCCACTTATAGATATGACATTGCTTGGTTAGGGACATTGTGACATTGATTCATATTTCTTATCGCATATGACATATAGCATACATGTATATCTACATGCTTACACATATGCCTTCATATACTTATATGCTAGATACCCGTATACCTATAGAGTATTGTACCATTAGTGATAGGTACATACACACTTTATGACATAGCTATAGGTATACAGTGCACATATTTCACTTATACCCAGGGGGTATACTACATCATTTACTTATAGGTAGATACATATACCTTGCTATACCTTTGTGTTTACACATACAACAGTCATAGCTATATATTTACCTTTACGTTATGTTATTTAGAATTGGATAAAATAGGAACCGCATGATATTTTATATTAACTTGTTGCAGTTAATTAGCGGCTTTTCCTTTATATGCATACATTTCAGTTTATGTTGCATATATCATATTCATGGATTTTCGCATTTGTTATATGGATTTTTCATAATATTTTCTGGATTTGGGGACCGTGGGAGTTCATGAAATTATGCATTATTTGAAAAACCCGGTTTCCCTTGATATGATATTTCAGCATCCACCATGAGGTTTATCGGTTCTGATATATACCCTACGAGAAGGCGTCGAGGCCGTATGAGGGTACATGGTGGGGTCCGGAGGTACCCCGGGACAAGAAAGGGATGTCGATGTACCACACCAATGAGCCCGGCATGGGAACCATACCATCCGGTGACATTACCTATGACTCGGCGGTTATCAAGGGGATACCGACGGGAGACATGTGCGTATGGATACGTCGAAAGGCGAGGGTCAGAGCTAGGCACTCGTGCTTTCGGTATAGCGTATGATACGTACCTATCAGGGTGCCAGTCTTGGTGACAGCACCTGATAGATCAGCATTTCTGTGTCGATGCTTGACACATTGGTTTCATGATATTTCTTTTTACTCCTTTGTATATATAACAGGGGATTATGCCGCTGTTATATATGCCCTTACACCAATATTAGTGGAATGGGACGCTAATATATGTGTATTGACATTAATTTATATACATCATCATATTAATTCATGCAAATATATTTAGGGTGTTGGACTTTTACTTGAGATTAGATTTGGGATATAGGTGATTTATTTGAGATTTGATACAGGATATATATGAGATAGCTGATTTGTACATTTCGGATATATGAGATTTATTCGAAAGTGTACATTCAGGATTTGTGAGACTTATTTGATATGACAGCCAATTTGGGGGCCGATTTGAGAAATTGGGATTTGG
Source organism: Agapanthus africanus (assembly GCA_030015575.1). Lineage (NCBI taxonomy): Eukaryota > Viridiplantae > Streptophyta > Magnoliopsida > Asparagales > Amaryllidaceae > Agapanthus > Agapanthus africanus. The sequence goes on from JASDDO010000010.1 coordinate 231,627,429, forward strand.
ATTGTGTTGATGGATTGTGATCCTACCACGATGTCAGGATTCTATGGAAATGACATATTTCATTCCATACTCCATCTTTATTATTTATGCACTGTTTCATGTATTAGTAGTACCTGTTAGTGTACCTTCCATGACTGTTGCATATATATATACATTTTCATATCATTATTGCATGATTATTGCATACTGATTGTCATATTATTTTTGCTTCATGTATTAGTTGTACCTGCTAGTGTATTTTTCATGATTTTTGCATTCATATGTCCTTTTATGGCTATTAATTGCATATGTTAGATTCACGTTGTACGTGCATACTTGCGATTACCTGCATATGTTATTTACTATTCACGAGTTGGCAACTCACCCCCGTTGTGCCACAGTTGTTTTGCAGGTTGTTCCCTAGAGTAGTCGAGGCTGGCTATTCATCTATCTGATCATCTTTTGCTACGGATACCGCTTTAGCTCATAGTGTGCAGTTTTGCTTAGGTGGGTTTTGTGGTTATCCATATTGTTGTAATGTATATTCGTTGTATCCTTGTACTCTCCATCTACTTTTATTTTGTTGAATTAGAGACATGGTGAGGACGATATTGTATATTATTTGTGACTTGTTTGTCTTTTATACAGCTTTCTTTCTATCGTCTTTTATTTCTTCGCTTTGGCGTCGTATATTTGTTGTGGTGGTTGTTTTCCGCCTTTGGGCGTGTATTTGCTCCCGTTTGGGGATGCTTCATTTATATTTATGTTGTACCCATTTTTGGGGCTAGTTTCTATAAAGGAGGTGCTGCCAAAATTTTAAAGAAAGAAAAGTTGGACGTTTAAAGAATTTAGGTTGTGATTTCAAATGTTTCAAAACTTCTATTATCTTTTCTTGTCTTTTTAATGGTTTAGAATTCTAGGTTTTGGCTTTCTTTTACTGCGTTACGTCTGTAGACGTTGCGTAGTATTAGGGCCGTCACGTTCCAATTTCGAGTCACGACAAAGTTGGTATCAGAGCGCTTGGTTTTACCTATCGGAGTATAGGATGGCCTTGGTATGATGGAGTAGGTAGCTTAAGCAGAGTAACGTAGTGTGTGTATGTCTACAGCATACTCACGATGTGGTACTTCGTCTAAAGTGACCTAAGTACATTTCTTGAAATTCCTTCTTTGATGATTCATATCTTTGTGATTCGATTTCTGTGTTCTTATCGAATCTTATTTCCATTTATAGCCTTGCCGCCGATGACTATGGGGACTCAGAGCGATGCAGCGAGGGCCAAGGTCAGAGTTGTTTCAGGTGAGACGAGCACTGATTAGGATGGAACGCTAGTTGCACAGGTGCAGACGGATCCGCCTTCGACAGACCAGCTCGCTAGGCTTGTGGCAGAGATTCAGGACTTGCGCCAGACGATGAGTTCATTGGTTGTGACCGTTCGAGCGTAGCGACAGGAGGTTGTCACCCCTGTTACTCTGTTGTTCCTTGCGATCAGCATGCAGCAGTCCGTCACCTACATAGCACCAGTGGATGCAGCCCCATTTTACGAGACACATCTTCCAGAGAATTTGAGAGTTCCGGAATAGTGGAGGACTCGTACCGGTGTACCAGCCCAGAGACAGAGGCTTAGTCGTCGAGACAGATTTCGTGACCTTCGCGGGAGTAGCAGTGGTTTAGGACGTGGACAGTCCTGTAAGTCCACGTTACCTCTCCCGGTTCTTTCGGGCCTGCGGAAACGGTGAAAAACGATTTTTCGGGTCATGGTAACATGGACTAGAAAACCCGGATCTTCGCTAAACAACACACAAGCAACTAACAAGAGCTTTACCTACTCGATTAGGGGGTTGTACCTTAACTTGAACTCCTTCTCTTGGACTCCTTGTGGTGGTCGGATGGTTCTCTTCTCTTCGCCTTCTCTTGCCGAAGATGGATCCACCTGAGGGTCTCTACCTTGAGCTCCTTCCTCGAACTTGAGGTAACTTAAGTGTTAGGTTTGCTAAACCTTCAACCTTAGGATGAGTAGAGTTGAGTTTTGGTGTTTTATCTACAAGGCAAATGGTTCTCAACTAATGAGAGATTTTTGCCTTGAGCTAGAGGAAGAGGGAGAGCAATGGATGAGAGAGAAGATGCAAGTGAGAATGAATAAGTTTTTACAACCATGCTCTCATATTTTAGAAAATGATAACAATAATAATAATTAACAATTTATGATGGTGAGTTAATGAATGACCATTATCATTTCATTCATTAAATGCTTTTACAAGGAATAAGAAGTATCTTTGAAAACAAATGATGATGGTCAACAAGTCCACTTTGGTCAACCGGTCAACAAAAGTCAACAAGTCAACAAAATTCAAGAATTCAACTCAACCATGGCACAATAATTGTTAACTAATATTATTAATCATATTTCCTATTCTCATTTGGGTTTGGAAAAAGACAACAGTCAACTGTGCATACACACCCGTACCATAACCCTAATGAGAATCCTTTGCCTCTGACTCAGTCAACTATGCATACACACCCGTATCCTTGTTCCGAGGAACACGAATACAATGTGATAAAACTAACCCCAAAACATATACTAGGATCCGGCTTAAACCAAAGCCCGCTAGTAATAACTGTTCGGACACCAAACGTGCACTAGTGCGCGGATGTGAACGAACCCCGTCGCAAAACCATGCGACCTCTACTCTGTTTTGCCCAAAAGCGAATAACCCTCTGTGTGGGACTCTAAAGACTCGACACTACGCTGGCAGCGGATTTAACTAAAGACCGCAAGCGGCACTAGCTGTACGTAACGGTCCCTAGGTAGATGCCGATGAGAAGACTGATGAGGTGAACCCATCCGAACTCCTACAGAGCCTGTATGTGACAATCTCCGTATAGTCCGGTCCGTTCGTCTTAGAATATCGCATGGTGGGCGTAGGGGGTGGTAAACGTCAGTCCCCTAATAGCGGTACAAGTCATGTCGGAGTGTAGCCCAGAACACCCTGAGATAACACTGGAAAACCTACCAGTATATCTCGCTTGCCCTTGCCAGGGATTTTCTGTAATGGCTCTCCTAGACACAGCGCGATATCAACCCCAATACCGGGAGAGACGAATCCTATCTAACCGTTGTAGGGTTCCTAGGCACTCTAACAAGGTTCTATAAGGCATCTACCATGCCAGATTCAAAAACTTCGCTGTGCCGAACAACCCTAACCAAAATCGTATACTAGAGATTATGCGAAAACTAGCAAATAAACAACTTTAACTCTAAGTGAAAGGGATTACAACCTTTGTAGATCCGGTCCTTCACTTCAATAGCTCCGTGTAGATGTCACCTTCACTGCGATCGTTAACTCCGGACTCTAGATAAGCTCCATAAGAAGAACGAACGTGCTTTCTTCGATGACTTCGAGGCCGAAGATGATCTACGTCGGGGAGACACTAACTCAATCTATTCCTTCACTAGGTCATGAACATTGTGAATATAACACACTCTACTACATGGCAAGCGGTAGAGGATGAAGAAGTAGGAGGTGGGCTCACTTTAGAATTGATTTTCTCACATTTTTTCTCATAGCACCATTTGAGCTTGAAAGCTTTTTCAAGGAGCTTGATGAAAAAGAAGAAAAAAGAATAATATCATCAAATGAATTATATCCCTCTCAATAATGTAACCATCGGTGAGTTAAGCTATCATGCTTAACTCATGTAGAGAATTAACCAAAGTATGAGGTTAAGGGTTGGGTTAAGTAATATCCTAAGGAATGACAAAAGAGTTGACTTTGTCATTGTTTCTTCAAGCTTCATGAAGCTTGATAACTTTGACCAAAGTCTCATCTCTTTTGTTATTTGTTAGGAAATAAGTAAACCCTAATTTAAGCTTTATTTGGTCTAAGTCTTATACACCTAACTTGTATGTATCATCAAACATGATACAAACATGTACACTTGCATATATCACATATAAACAATGTGCACATATTAGTGAGAAAATAAATCATAAGCGATGTAATACTAGTTAATGTTATATAATATATCAAATATATAATTATACATTAGATTCTTAAATCAACTCTTGATTTAATAACCCGGCTATAACCGACTAATATCATGTGTAACAACTTATCGAATCAACACTTGATCCGATAACCCGGCTATATCGCATACAACCGATCAATGTCACGAATCGCGAGAATAGAATATGGTATCTCATATCGTATTAATCTCTTTCCCACACATATCACATATGTGCTTCTACTCCGTTTCTCTTGAGCCAGGAAACCCCTGTGTAGGACTCTAAAGACCCGTCAATACGCCGGCAGTAGGTGATGATCATATCAAACAACCACAAGCCGTAAGTGGTCTGCTAAACGTAACGGCCACCCGGGTATTTAGCGATCAGAGTATCAACAATCAAGCCTGTACATTATCCTGTGAATCCAATCAGTAACACTTACCGCACAGTCCGGTCTGTTCGTCTGATATGTCGCATATCTCGCCTAGGAGTGGTAAACGTCAGACCCCAGCAGCTTGATATGTAATTCCGATGTATGGTCCATAACAAGTATGAAACTACTGATAACACTTACCAATAAATCAGTGCAACCCTGGCCAGGGATTTCCAGTTATGGCCAATCGAGCATAGCGTAACATCAACCCCCAATACCGGGAGAGACGAATCCCCTCCTTATCGCTCATTGCCTACATGTGAATTTGGACTGTACCCAAAAAACCACCTGTTTGCACGACTCAGTAGAGCCGTGATAGGGTGAAAATCAAAGCATAGTGGGAGACACACAAGACTCTATGACGATCTCGGGTCAACAGACTAAGCTGTACCAGTGTCACCAGAGAACTGCCATCTGACGTGAGGTATAATACCATCTGGGAGTTCTCGGCGAGTCCGTTCAGTATACCCAGTCTCCACTGAGCACCCACATACCGTCTCTGATGTCAAACACCAATGGATATAGGATCATCCATTGCCCATCACTTGTGTCGAGAAGATATACGCTAGTCTACTCTGGAATATCGATGCGCCGTCTCGATATTCCCACGACTAGGAACATTGAAGGATGTACTCATTGACTACCCAGGCCCCACTAGTATGATCTGCATCATAGTCCTGGAAGTCGAGTACCCATCCTAAGGGCTGTATCAACATGTAACAGAGAGACGATCAGTATACATGTTAAGATAAAGAGCAACCAGATAGCGTACTATCATGTCGAGCAAAAAGTCCTACCTATATATTTCCCAGCATCCACTACAATATACATCTCATGTACAGTAATGGCCTCTAGGGCATACATATAACTAACAATCTCCCACTTGCACTAGGGCCATCTGTAGCCGTGGTTGCAGTATCTCATACTCAACCATCCCATAAAAGTCTCTCTCTGGGAAAAGGCTTTTGTGAGTGGATCCGCCGTGTTGTCCTCTTAATCTACTCTCCTAACCTCGATCACCTTGGAGATCAACTATCTCCATGATCAGGTGATACTTCCTTGGAATATGTCTGGGTCACTGATGGGACCGTGGTTCCTGGGTCAAAACCACACTTCCATTGTCACACAATGGTAGGAACCTAGTTCATCTCATGAACTAATATACACCCAAACTGCCTCTTTGGTAGTATCTTTGATAGTGATGTCACCAACCTTTATCGTCTAGTCTGCCACAGTATCTAGCTTGGAACTCTTCCAACATACCGTCCCTCCACTGACGGTAAAGACAATGCCTGTGACTGACATTCAGTCAACCTTACCACCCTGGAACCTGTCCAGTGATTCTCCTTAGGATCGATTGATACCATCTCACTATACCTCGTGAGAATCCTAATATCCATTTAGATCTATCTCATAGATCCAAAACCCAGGATTTAGGAGGTATCACCTTTATCCTATTTGGAGAATCCTTATGATAAGAGGAGTTTGACCGTGCGTAGCATAGGAAACTCTTTTCCTATCAAGAGTATGTTGTCCACGTACAATACGAGGATGACTACCTTACTCTCTAATACCTTTTTGTATATACAAGGTTCATCTACTATTTTGATGATGTCAAACTCTTTGACTACCACATCAAAACAGACGTTCCAACTCCGCGATGCCTGCTTTGTCGCACAAAGCATCTTGCACACGTTTTCGCTGCTCCCACTGTCTACGAAGCCCTCTGGCTGTGTACTTATAGACGCTCTCTCTAAATCAATATTTAGAAAAGCAGTAATGACACCCAACCACCAGATATCGCAGTTATGGTATGCAGCAATGGCAAGTAGGGTCCGGATGGACTTAAGCATAGCCACTGGAAAAGGTTTCATCATTATCCACGCCTGGTCGATGACGAAAACCTTTAACAAGTCTAGCTTTGAAAGTCTCAACTTTTCCATATACACCAAGTAATCTTCTCAAGATATACTTGCTCCTGATGGGGATTTAACCCTTCAGATATAGCATGTAAAGTCCATACATTGTTGGTGTACATGGATTCCATCTCAGATCGCTAAGCATCCAGCCATTCTTACAGAGTCCTCACTTTCGATAGCTTGCTCGAAACTAGTTGGGTCATCATCTCATGATGCAATTCTCGCTCCCACTGTCATCGAGAAACCGAAGTATCTCTCAGGAGGATGAGGAACCCTGCTAGATTGGCGGAGAGGCTGAGGTTCGTCGGGGACTATTGAACCCTTTGGTTCTACCAAATCATCAGCTGTAGTTTGTATAGCTAGAACTTCTTCCAGTTCTACAGAACTGACCTTGCCTCGAGCTTGTCCGGATTTTGCTTTTGACATAGGTCGGGCAACCCCAAATCTTAACTTGCTTAAGAGATGGGCTCTTCCCATACCATATCTCATATGGAGTGGTAGGCAGTGATCTGATTCGAACCTAATTCAATAGGTATGCAGCTTCTTAAGTGCATAACCCCCAAAAGGAAACAGGTAACTCAGTAGTACTCATCATAGAGCGCACCATATCATATAGGGTGCCATTGCTCCGCCCCGATATACCGACGTGCTGTGATGTATACGGAGGAGTAATGCTGAGAGAGAATCTCATTCTCTTTTAAAATAGCCCAGGAATTCCGTGCTCAAGTATTCTCCTCCCTGATCTCATCATATGACATAGTACTTCTACCCGATTTTGGTTATCTACTTCTATCTTACATTCTTTGAATTTCTCAAAAGTTTCAGACATGTGTTTCAACAAGAACATGTGTCCGAATCTTGAGAGATTCTCATTGAATGCAAGGAAGTATAAAGAACCAGTCCTGGCATCTATAGACAGGGGACCTTCATACATCACTTTGTATCAGTCCCAAGAGTTTACTAACTCTTTCTCTGTTTCCAATAAACGGAGCTGTGGTCATCTTATCTCGGTGACATGACCGGCAAGTTTCACAAGATGTAAATTTAAACTAATTTAAATATGCATCTAAATGTAACTTCAGCTAGTCGGGTTACATTGATATGGCCTAGTCTACAATACCTCAAGAAAGAATCGTTCATTTCTGAACTCTTCCTCTCGAGTGTGTTCTGTATACTAAGAACTGTAGTTTGATTTAGAACGTCAATGCTTTTCGATAACGTGCCTGAACCGATCAACTCTTGATATAGGAAATGTTCAAAACATTATCCAACAATACAAAATTATATCCTTTCTTTACTAATAAAGAGACTGATATGATGTTGTATATCAGGTTCGGTATCTAATAACATTCGTTCAGAATCAATGTATTCTGGTAATACAGGGTGATAGTGACCAACAGACTTGGCTGCAACACTTGCACTGTTTTCTGTCTCATGAAACTTATCACCCGTTCTCAGTTCTCTACCTTTCTGTAGCATATGTAACAGATTACATATGCGGGATCCTGATCCGGTATCTAATACCCAGGACGTAAAGGATACTGAGAAACAGTTCTCTATAATTAACACACACGAAGAAGATGCATCAGTATTCACTTTCTTCGTTTGGGCGGCACAGAATCCTGGTATTCCCATAATTCCTGCTCGGTCTTATAACAATTATAAGTTAGAGCGGGGCCAGCGTTCCCCGGCTCAGTATAACAAGCGGGTTCGGTCAATACATCCATATTATTATCTTGATTAAGGCGTGACATGGTTGCTACCTGGAGTGAGAGAGAAGAAAACACTCTGCGTGCGCTCTTGCAAGATTAGATTGGTTATATATTTTATCTAATCAGGATGGCTCCCACTGTTTCTATCAAATATTCCTTCAAACCCTAAAAGGATAGACTAGCCGGGATTAATTACACTCTACAAGTTCGCCAATCTTTCTGCCAGGACAGTGTCGGTACTTTGAGGGAGGTTCCCCGTGCTTTCGCACGGACCTAATTAAAATAAACCTCGTTTTCCCAGGGGCGTATCCCCGTTGACACCTTTCTAGACACCTACTTGATCGGCTAATTGTAAAGTGCAAAACACTCCCAGGAGTAACAATTACTCGCAGTGGGTATCGGGATCCAACTATCTCATAGAAGGTATGCAATCTCATTGCAAATTTCAACACTTGAAACTCCCGATAAAGGTTTTTACCCCTAGCACTTATGACCTTAACTATGGTCAACAAATCATATGCACTAGTCAAGCTCTACCCGTCATTTCGTGATTAATTAGACCCACCCACATGACCCTTAACTAAGGTCAACAAAGTCACATGACTGTCCTAACTAATCACATCATATGCTGTGTAGGAAGACATCACTTAGCTACCATACATTGTGCCTTGACTATAGTCAACAAACACAGCACGAATACTAAGTACTCTACTTCCTAAAATGATGGAGGGTTGTGGATGGTTTTTTTAAGAAAACCTTTAACGCTTTGAACTTGATCTCGTTGCGGAATCAAATGGTTTGTAATGGAGTGTTTTTTAGGCTTTTGCTAGTTTCGCTAAAGAGGTCACTCCCGGTAAAGGAATCTCGGCTCTTTCCTCGTCGAATAAGGTGCAGGATATTCACAATACAACTATGCAAAGCAAGAACTAGAAAAGCAGTCAAAAGACAAACCGAAGGTTTTAGCATCTGCTAGTTATTGCTAAAGAGGTCACTCCCGGTGAAGGGATCTCAACTCTTTCCTTATCGAATAAGGTGCTGGATGTCCTACAAGGAACACCGCTATGCAAAGCAATAACTAGAGCTACCTGATTTTTGAAATTCGATTCCACAACATCATTTTAGGTTTATTTTCTTTCATTAATCTCATTAATGAATGTCCCATCATTTAAGTCTACCTAAGCATCACAGATAAATACAACGTACACTTATGCCATCCGCATTCGCCTCGATGTCCCGTCTGCACCGTTAGGTTAGGTAACTAACGGCAGAGCGGGATAGGGCTAGCGCGGGTGTAAAACATAAGCAACGTCTATATAATATATCATATATACTATATACAGTATCTATCTGAACATATCACATGATCACATCACAGATAACGCAGCAGAAAAACAACGTATGAAATATTGGATATACTAGGACGTCCGTGTTTTATTTTGAGCCTGTATAAAACACGGATTCCACGGTCGTGATGATTAGCCAATCCCACACCCCTAGAACCCTACGAGAGCGGCAGGAAACCCTACCAATTCTAGATTTAGGAGACCCGAACTCGACTCCTCGTGATGGTCTCCCTCTGGATCTTAGAACCCGGTTACTTGTGCTCCCCTCCTGGGTCTATCCTAATGAGGAAAAGTAAATAATATAAAATGGTGACATCATCCTCAGCCCGGAAGTGCCCCAATAAAAGAATATTACATACAAGTTTTTACATGAATGAAAATGAAAAACACTCATCTACATAAAAAAAACACCGCTATTCAAACACGACGATCCAATACAACATATCCAGCAACACATAACATCACATATCATCAACGTAAGTAAATATGCCCATCCCAATTGTCGTTGACATATAGCAACGAAACCGGCGATATCACATATTACACTTACGGTCGCAGAAAAGAAAGTGTAAAACTATAACAGTTGGAATCCGTAACCTCCTTAGACATCTCATGCCTAAACAAATGAATTCCTTAGACATCGCATGCCTGACAATTATAAACCCCGCATTTCAGTCTCAAAATCGAAAACTGTTTTCAATATCAAGTCGGGCAATTCAACAAGTGTCCCGACATCCTGATCGAATGCTCGTCGCAAACTTTAGTAGACGGCCGCACCCCCGGATGCCGTCGACGAAGTGCACTAAGGCGGAACTCCGCTGCCGTGAGCACCCGAACGGATGCTTTTGGCGACGGGGTTCTCTTACAGTCACTTGGTCGGGGCTATGGGGCGTGGCTATCTATTAAGTTTACCCGGCGAGTATCCGCGTACGCTACGTGATTGCGACGGACTTTTGATCGCATCAAAATTCCGTGGCAACCGATCATCTGAGACTGAACTGCTAGATTTATAACATTCAAATTAGTTATCTCATAACTACTTGTGGATTCCAAATATTGTATCACATTCCAGATAAATAAACAATGTTAAACTTTCCGATCGAATAATCAAACACCCAAGTTTTCCCAATTAGTTCTCAACACTTGAAATTAGTTTAAAAACATCCATCACATGCCACAGTACCAATGGTCCAGCCGTAGAAGGGTCGAGCCAACGCCTCACATGTGGCACGCCGTACTGCCC